>JAWNNM010002717.1:0-685216 GCA_035044965.1 Lordiphosa andalusiaca
CTTATATAAAGAGCGCTAAGCGCTATGATCATGAAATATTTTTGTGAAACTAACTAAAAAGTGTAAATAAAACTATATTTAAAATTGAAGTTTCTCGGACATCAAATACATTTTCTACTAATCTTATAGCATTTGTTCGTATGAGCCACTTCTTGCTTACCGAGCAGTGACTTCCAGCACTTCCACGATGTAACCTTACTTTAAATAGCCATCGTAACCCTGGTCCCTTTCTGTTGGTTTCAAATACATTTTCACTCCACTGTCTAAGCCCTACGCTTTGCTTTATCCATTGCCTTTTCCCATACTAACATAAAAAAAATATCCAACTCGTAAAAAAAAGCTAAAAAAAAGAGAAGAAAAAGGAGAAACATGGACCACGATTCGCGTTCGCATAGAAAGCAAATACAAATATTGACATTGGATATGCGATTGGCGTTGCTGCCGCTGCTGCTCCTGCTTGAGTTTTCCTCCTTTTGGCCATGATGTGGGGCTGTAAATGTGTGTGCACTTAAGGAGGAGCAGGCGGCGAAGATTTGCGTTACCTTTACGATGGCAATATAAATTTGTATTTACATTACAATAATAAAAACAACAAAAAAGAAAGAGTTCAATTTCTGACTTTTGCATGCAATGGCAACAAAAACAATTTCTGATTTATGACGCTAAAAGTGCACTCAAATGCTACACAGAGAAGCGGTGGAGCAGCCCGCGCTGGCAGCAATATGGCGACGTTTTTAATTCCATGGATAACAAAGCACTTGTGGCAAAGTCGCGCCAGCAAATAGCAAATGGAGCAATAAGCCTGGGCCCAGGCAGATAAAAATCAAACTTAAGCGCACAGGGACGTGGGATGTGCAACGAATAGTGGAGGCAGCAACAGGCGCTGCGATAACAATTTCTAATAAAACCGCATGACAGCCATTTGCCACGCCCATATGACCCCGTCTAAACCCCTTTTAGTGGCGTGTGTGTGTGTGTGTTTGTAGGGATTATTGCTACGATGATCCGGCTGGCAAGGACATAAACTGGCAAATAATGTATAATGCTGGCCATATAAATCGGACCGACCGCACTCTCTTCTGTTCACCCACAAACGATTATTTAATTGCTTAATTACTCAAATTGCTTGTTGAGAGTTAAGAAGCCACTCGAAAACTTGCAGCAGTTGAAAGTTAACCATATAACTTTTATCAACTTGCGTTTTGTCTGTTTTTTTGTGGTTTTTTTTTTTCTTTGTGCGGCATTTGAGATGGGTGCAAAAATCAGGGCCAGAAATCGGCGTGAAGTACTTGAGTATTCAAGTGGGCGAAGCGATGAGAAAATCTTCTGTTTAAATACACTTGCAAAGTGAATATTAATTTTGGCCCGAAGTTTGCAATACATTATAAAATATTGTGTAAATTATAATTCCAACTGCGATTAAGGGCGCACAAATGTTTTGTACTTGCAGTACCTTGGACTTTAATCAAGAAACCCCGGTCACCGCAGAACAAAATTGATTTGAGAATGATTCGCACTGGGATCAAGTATTAAAGCTCTTGGATCAAGAAAACCGGGATTAAAAATGCATACTTGGATCAAGAATTTCGATCTTGGATCGAGAATTTTCACTCTTATCGAACTATTGATCTCGAAAATTCTTCATCCAAGTAGGAAATTCTCTATTTTTTTTTTAAGTATACTTACTTCAAGTACAAAGTTCTTTTTTTCCACCTTTAATGAAGGAGTGGAAATTGGATGAGCCACCGATTCATTCAGTTTACAAGTCTTTCTTGCTAGGACGACAAGCGTAACCATATGAATTAGGGCACTGCACAAAGCAGAAAAGCTTCAAAAATAACGATTCGTTCTTGAACTTTAAAATTTTTATGAATTTCGCTTTTTAAATCATACCAAAGTAGTC
Source organism: Lordiphosa andalusiaca (assembly GCA_035044965.1). Classification (NCBI taxonomy): domain Eukaryota; kingdom Metazoa; phylum Arthropoda; class Insecta; order Diptera; family Drosophilidae; genus Lordiphosa; species Lordiphosa andalusiaca. The sequence continues at coordinate 1,904 of JAWNNM010002717.1, forward strand.
CTCACATTGGTAATTTTTGGCAATGGGGTAAATTCTAAAGAAACTTGAGAGAGGAGAGCAATCACATTTGAGAGAACACTGTGCCCAGTGGCGCTGGGCTGAATGTGGTCGGTCGAAATAATGCATTACGTACGAGCCACAATGTAATGCATTACCTATGAGATTTTTTTTCAGCGCTTTTGTAATGGCTCGAGAATTTCTGCATTACAATATGGTAAAAGAATACGCTTGTGTAATGTGGACCCGAAAGAAACTTCGGCACGTCATTACTTTCTGCATTACAAAATTCAATAAACTCATGTACCGTGCGGAAAATTTGGCCATTTCTTAAGAAAGTAAGGCAGGTTGTATTGGGTTTTTGAATGCATACAGGCGAGAGGTAATGCATTAAAAATGGGCATCATAATGAGCATTTGCGCCACTGTTAACAGTTTAGTTTTGAATGAGAGTGAGAGAGGTATGTGGGGCAACTACCAAGCGGAGAGCCACATTGACTTTTGCACTCATGTTGCCTTGAAATTCTCAAGCAGCTATGGCTTGACAGTTGACAGGCAACAACTGCTGCTGCTTTGTAGTGCTGTGTGTTCCTCGAGCTGGTTTGACAATTCATTTTCTATGAAACAAATTTAAACAAAAAGGAAAAAAATAATGTTAAATATTTGTTTCAATGAAATATGTGAGCCCTCACTATTGATTCTGTACAGCTCTTGATTCAAAAGTAACCAATCTAACTCTTGAACCAGACGATCTCTTGATACAAGAACGTATATTCTGGGCTTTTGACAATGCAATAAGCACAAGAATGAGCCATCTAGGATTTGAGTACATTTAGCTCTTACCCAGCGGCGGAGAGCTAAATGTGTTCTGTCGAAGGTATGCATTACGCCTGACGAAAAAGTAATGCACCACACCTGCTTCTAATCTATAAAGGGATAGCATACAGACTGCGTAAGAGCTGCATTACTATTTTAAAAAAGTAATACGCATATGTAATGGGAATCCGATGACAGTTCGGCTCTAGCATACATTCTGTATTACCAGTAATGCAGGTTGTGCGCACACCATTTACAAAGCGGCCATGCATATGGCAAAGTAAACCGGACTGTATGGGATTATTTCCGGCATGCAGAAGGCAAAATAATGCAGGAGTAATCCATTATGTAATAGCAATTTCCACCGCTGGGTATTTTTTTACGCTTGGTCGGTATTTATTGGATCTTCTCTTAAAGAGATTAACAATAATTTTTCAAATCTTAATCTAGAAACTATTTCAAAAATCATTCCCAATTGAAGGTAGCTTGTTGATTCAAGCTCTTTTAGCTCTTGATTCAAGCATTTTTCTACTTGATTAGAGAATGATTCGTAAACGGTTTAACTATTGAAGCTTTTGAATCAAAACAAGAAAGAAAGTCGACCAAGCCCGACGATAGCATACTCTGTACCAAGGAAATTATACGCTCAGCATAAATTTAGGATGCTGCAGTAGCAGCGCTGCAACTGCGCTGCAGCAGCAAATACTCTTTTGATCATAACTCGTCAACCGTTCATCTGAACTTTACCAATCCTGTGGCAAATCGATAAGTTATCCTGATTACTGAATATGTCTGGAAGTAACTAACCATCTATCATCTAAACTGTGGGAGATATGATGTTTTTTCTAAATTGCGTGGGCGGTAGGGGGCGTGGCCAAAATGGAAAATAAGTTTTTGATCCATACACTTCAAACATCTATCTCTTACAATGTCTGCGTTCATATGAACAGACAGACGGACAAATGTCCGTCTATTCAACTCGGCTATTGGTGCTGATGAAGAATATATATACAGTTTATAGGGTCGGACATGCTTTCTTCTGGCTGTTGTAAATTTTAGATAAAATTATTATACTCTATGTACCCACAGTACAGAGTAGTGTTGTCAAAACCATCAATAGCACAATCGACACTATCGATAGTTTCCACCATCGATGGTGCTCACTATCGATTGTTTCGCAACACTAGTACAGAGTATAACGAGAGCGTAAGTTAAATTTGATATACCAAACACAGCTACACTTGCAAAAGATTACTTCCAAAAATACACATGACAAAAAATCGTTGCACAACAACAAAAACTCATCAAATTGACGAAAATTGTATTTAACTCCAGTTTTTACTTTATACCTGAAGAAACGCGTTGGGGATGAGAAACCCTCAGAGCTGTCTTTCGTAGAAGTAAAGCATTCTTACCGACCAATAGTGTCGCATCTTCCCGAAGGGATAAGTTCAATGCGATATTGCACTCTAATCTTCCAGAATGAAAAATTTTTGAGGGAAAACCACTGTATAGATGACCCCATTGAATACAACAAAAGGAACATTAATTTTAAACTGAGCAAACTCTCACATTGTTATACCACACACTCAGGAATAAATCGCATAGTAAAACACAATCATATTTGATTTTACAAAACCTTTTTGTACATAAATAAATATGTTAATTTCTTTTTACATTAAAATGTGCGAATTTCAGCTGTCCGTTTTATATATTCAATGCAGGGAACACCAACTTGGGAATTACAAGCGGTCGTATTTTTGCAAAAATTACAGAAATAAACTGATGAACATTTTTAGAAAATTCAAAATATGTAGTATTTTAGCCGTCTATCAGCCAGACACAACGCGATGACAAAACTCGTAGACACGGCATTCCAATTGTATTCATGTCCCAATTTCCCAGTTAGAATCACAAATTTCTACAAATTTATGCAACTTGTTGTTTTTCGGAACCATCAGGTCTGTTCTCGTTTCCGAATTCGATCGATCGGAATAGGCAAGAGATGTGATATCCAAGAATTGATTAGAGAAATCGGTTAAAACTGTCAGCCGTCAAAACTGTTCTTTGGAGAGGATTCGAAATTATAAGATAAAAGCCGTGTCAAACAATCGGCTTTTCGAAAAGGGAAGAGTTTCCAATTCCGATTTCACCTAATTTGATCGAAATCGAAAACGAATTTCTACCCCAATGTTTCTAAGTAAAGATTGGCAGGCACAATTTATAAATTAAAATATAAAATAAAATATTTGAACTATTTCTAATGTTAAATTTATCAATTGACAATATTAAATTTGATGTGTAAATAGTAAAATCAAAGTGTAAATATAAAAATATCAGAGCATTTTTTCCCTAAGTGCACATATATTTTTGTTTAAAATTCTCTTAGCCCGACTGACTGATTATTAAGCCACAGCCCAAGCCGCTTAATCTACTGATCAAAGATAGGAAACATAAAAAATCTTCTAAATTCGCTGCAAAGTTTGTGCTGAGATGACTTTTTCAAAGTTTGTGCTTTTAACTTTGTTTAAAGGACTTTAAACTTGAGGGGGAGGGGCAAATATTATACAACATGGCGTTTATCGAATTTCAAAATAAAGCAGTTTCGATGTCTTTTCTACTTTCTTTTTGTGGTGATATCAATCCAAATAGTTGTCAGATCTATAGCTGTGAGTTCGGAAATGTGTATAAGAAGAAATGCGGACAAAATAGTTTCAACTCAAAGAAAAAACCGATCAATGAGCTGACGGACGGAGGAAAAAACTGTTTACTTTTTCTAAAAATACAATCTTGCTTTAACTTTACTGGGAAGACCAGCCGAAAAAACATCATTTGCTAGTGTATAAAAACTTCGGCACAAACAAAATTTGCTTTGCATTCATTTTCATTTTCCCCATTGAAAACTTTTGGCATACTTAAGAAAGAGTAAGAGAGAGAGAGAGAGAGGGACAGAGGCAGAGTGAGTACAAAAAGGTTTATATGCAGATTCTGGCAACGCAAATTTCCTGCGCTCAGCGTTCTTCTTATAGCTCATTGTATCTCAACTTTTGAGTAGGCAGTTGGGGAAGGTATTTATTTACTCCTCCTTCTGTCCCTTGGTCCTTTGTGTTGTGCCGCGAGTTTTTGCCTATTTTGCCCGCAATTTGTCTTAAGTGGCAAAAACCGCCTTCAATACTTTGCCATTCATTGCGTGCGCGCGGCAAACTGCTTACAAAAAAAAGTGTGAAAAAAGCGTACAAAACGCCATAAAGTATGCAAAGCATTTGCATTTAGCATTCAACAAGACAAACACACACACACAAACCCACACATACACCCAAAATGAAGTGCGAAGCAGAAGCCGCGACAAATTTCCAAACTACCAGAAGAAAAAATGAAGGAACGAACGAAAAAAGGGTTGTTCATGTTGCCTGCGGCGCCCCAGCCCCTTGAAATTGTATTTTTCCTTCGGCTTTTGTGCTGACAAATTCAGGCGTGATAAGTTTTATGTGCGCTTATTTGACTGTTTTTAAATAGACCCAAAAAACAAGGGACAAGGGTTACAGGTTCCAGGGGCTTTTTTTTTTAGGCCTTGCCACGCAAAAAGTTAAATAATTGATGTTGACAATCAGCTAAGCAAATAAAGTAGAAGGCGGCAATTGTGTTGAGAGAAATGAATGAATGCCTTAGATAGAGTCTCCGTCAAGTGGTTAAGGTCTGCCGTTTCTTTGCTCCTTGCGTTGTCGTCTTGGACTGTCTTCGAAATTAATAAAGGCATTTTTTTAGCGGTTTTTTTTTTTGGGACCAGCGCTCACCTCACCCCTCTCACTTCTGCCCAGGCGGTTGCCTAATTCAAATGGTTAAATCAAATTTAATTAAATTTATTTTCAAGCCTTTATTTTGAGCTTTTCGAGGCTAACGTTTATAATAGATCCAGCAAAAGCGTTTATATAATTAAACGTGGGCAAAAATTTGTCCATTTGGTTTGTCTTAAAGCAAAAACTCAAATAGTTTGCTTCCAAACATTGACCAAGTAGCTTTTACTAATGTATATGCAAATTTATTTGCGAGTTTGCTCTTGCTTGGGCAAATGTTTGCCCATTATAATCATGTTGCCATTTGGGCCTTGGGCTATGGTGCCTTATTTACCTAATGTAAACATTTTTTAAAACAAACATTTTGCCATTTTGTTTGCCTAAAGTGAAAACATCAAATAGTTTGCGGTCAAACATTAGCCAAGTAGACTTTGCTAATGTTGTTTGTGCACCAATAACTTTAACCGAATGTTTGCATAATTGTGCAAATTTGTTTGCAAGTTTTCTTCTACAAATTGGCTTACTTAAAGGTGGAAACCCCAATTGCAAATTTGTTTGCGTGTTTGTCAGTTTGCGCTTACAAACAAATTGTAGGAACAAATACAGCAAATTCTTAGAAAACTGCTTTTGGATTTGTCAATTTAATTTGAGAAGTGTTAAATGAATTAAATAAATTTGTTTACTTTTTAAGTAGTTTGTTTTTAGAATTAAATTGTAAGAGCAAAATCGCACAACCTTTTTTTTGAAAATAAAACAAAATTGAAAGTGGAGAAAAAATTGCCCAATTAGTGTAAAAAGAAACGCAAAGAATTAGGGGAGGAAAACATCTCTTCGCAAATTTTTTAACTGTTCAAGGCAAACTTTGCTTTATCAACCAATTTTTGAAAATAAATAAGTTTTACCATCAAGTCGTAAGAGCAAACACATTCTAAATACTTTCTTTTCAAAATCAATGTGGATTTTGAGAAGAAATTTGTAATTAAGGGGGGAAACCAGTTTAGATGATTCAAAAAATCGATTTTTTTTTTTATTGCATAAATTGTTAGTACAACTATTCAAGAATATGTTGCTTAAGTTTCAAAACGAAATTCCAATAAGTTCCGATGATATGAGCACTAAGGTAAACACCGGGTCGATTCAGTGCCGAAGCGAGCGGTCGGGTTCAAATGCGTTTTTCTCGAAACGACTTTTTTTCAACTTGCGGGAATCCTAGCTCGAAAAGTTATTGACGAATCGATCTGAGAATTTGTGTGAATATTCTTTATTCAAGTCCGAAAAAAAGGAACCAAACTCTGGAATGATATTATTAAGTAAAATATATTTTTTTTTAAATAAGAAAGATGAAAAAAAACGATATAAAAACATGACATTTTGTTCAAATACCTCCAAAACATTCAGTTTTCAACTCTTTTGGCCAGAGTTTGGTTCATATTCTTAGAAAATATGTTACTAGCGAAAGAAAAATTTATGATTTCAGATCAAAACTGCGACCTCCAGGTGTCCCGTCAGCAGACAACTCTGATGGCGATCGACAATGGACACCAGCGCCTCTAACTCCACCACTTCCGGCGGAAATGGCATCCAAAAATTTAAAAGTGTAGTTCAAAATAGGAATAAACTACCCTCCAAGTTTAAACGAATTCTAATTATTTTTTCTCAGTTAAAAAAAATCACAAAAAACACTCGAAATTCGGCCTCCTAAATTGGTTTCCTCTTAAGTTAGGCCCAACCAAATAGTTAGTCTAGAAAAATATATTTGCGCAAATTTTTTAGCAGCAAATATATTTGCTCATTTAAGCAAACCATACGTATTTGAAGTTAACTATAACTTTTTTTGCGCAATGTGTACAAATTTGGTTTGCTTTAGAAACCAATTTTCAAACATTATAACCAGTTTGTTCACAATATAGAAATTATGTTTGCGAAGCTTGAACAAATTTATTAGCTTAGAAGCCAAGTGAACTTGATCAAATCACTCAAATGCCATTAAGACTAAGGGAAACGAAATCAAAGCAAATGAAATAATATTGCTCGACTATGCAACTAGGCTATAAATATTAAAACTGTATTAAGCAAATCTGAAAAAAAAAATGCTCGGAATCCAATGCCATCTTTCAGAGCTCAATCCACCCCACCTGCTGTCCCCTCCCAAAAAGAAAAAAACTCGAGAAAGATAAAAATGTGTCAATTGGGAAATCTATTTTGCGGATTTGCGCGCACCACTCAATCAAAGGCTGAAACGCGCAAACTGCGCCTAAAAGTATACCAAGACATATCAATTCACACACAGAAACACACACACATGGCAAACGGGCCGGGCATACACCTGAGCAGCTGCCCGCGCATATTTAAGTAAAACTTTGCCGCCATCCGCCCGCCCGCCCTCACGCTCGCTCGCTCGTCCGTCCACATATAAATAAAACATTTGCGGGCTGGCCAAAGGATGAAATGAGAGATGGATGACCCATTGGCGCAAGATGACAGCAGCAGCAAGCAAGCAAGCAAGCGGATACAGGATACAGGAAAATCCCTTTACGAGCTCAGGGAGACAGGGCAAAGCTAACGGAAGTGCGTACAAAATGAAACAACGCCCCAAGGAGGTGGACTCTCTCTGTCTGCCCCCGACTGTCTTTTGTGTACGCTTGGTCAAGCAGATACTCTTGGCCTGGGCATAAAAAAGAAGCTCTTTGGATACATCTCACCGTGTACGGCTTCCCCACGAAGATGACGACATGGCCATTTCAACGGGCAGCAAATTGAAATTGGAATTGAAAGAAGCGAAACGAAATGAATTCTGGTCGCTAAACTGGTCATCCAGCTGGCTTCCTGCTGGGCTGGTGGCATAATTGGCGCTTATTTCCTGGACAGCTGGCGACCCAGGACCGTAGCATTTCGTCAAATGTTTTGCGTCTGTCATTTTTTATTGGTCACTGGAGAATGAAGACGACGACGGGGCGAGAGGTGGCCAGGGGTGGGGTGGGCAGTTTTGTGATTGACAGCTGGCAAAGTTTTTGCTTTGCGCCTGAAAGATTATGCATAAATCTCAATAAATTTCAATAAGCAACAAAGTTTTTCTCCTTTGCCCTGTTAACTTTGTATTTGGACCAAATCGCACACAGGTCTTTGGATGGCTCATTCAAAAGTTTTCTTTTAAACTGGTGCTGGTGCAGCAGGACCCACAAAGTGCCTGTCCGCCTCTATGGTCTGTGTGCAATTTTATCAAATGAAGCGTATTAGATCCTAAAACTTTTAATTGGTCGAATGGCTGACATATTGTGCGCTTAAGTGACTTTTACACACACACTACTCTCTCTAGTGTGCGTGTGTGTGTACAAAGTTGACTTTTGCACTTTTGATGAGTCAAACAAACTAATTCTAAGCGGATTTAAGGAATGTTATTGGTAAAAGGCAACTACAAAGCTGAAAGTATGCTACACTTTTTCAGTTAACAAGAGGAAATGAGTGGGGGGGCAGGTAGTTAAGTTAGGGCTAAGCTGTCAATTTTTTCTCTGTACAGGACTAGAAGCCAGATAAAAGCTTCACTTGGAGAGTCGTGCCATTTCCGTTGCCATTTTTGCAAGAAATTTAAAATTACAGAATTTCGTACTTACATTATCTCAGATTTCTGATGAACACTTCTGTCCCGGGCATTTCCAATCTTGAAAGCATTTCTGGTGAACACTTTTTGCTACATCCTTGAGCTTGTCCTGCGATGCAATTTTGATCTCAGTTCTTTTATGGTGGTTAAGGCATATTCGTCGGCGTTGTCCGACTTCGATATACCCGTTACTCCGGCAAATCAGTGTTCAATAACCTCTTCCTATGTTAATTAACAGAGCATTAACATTAATTTGAATATTTCAAGCAAACAGCGCATGCGGCTCAGATGAGTATGCTACGGTTTTTATTATCCTTTCTCTATGCAAATATGAATATGGGAGCATGATTGATAAAGTCAATATCCACCAATATCGATTCGCTTCGATTGATGGAACTTTTGGTTCATCAAGAAGTGATTTATGGAAATCGACGCATCTATAGTTTGACTTTTTAACTCAAGTACTTGGCAAATATACTATATGACCATGAATATTCTGGACTACCGCAAATCTAAGTTGTTAAATCCCATGATGACCCATGGGATGGTTTTGCTAGACAAAGGGAAATATGTTCGCGTACCATGGCAAATCACTGTGAGACAAACCCTCGCATTCTGTGTTGATATCTCAAGCATTCAAAATAGTTAAGAACGAAGTCAAATATCAGATTCCCCTTTTATATTCCGTATGCAGGGAATTCGTACTTGAGAACTACAAGCGGTGTCTTTTTGTATATTATTCAAAATTTTAGTGCGATTTTTCTAAATTTAAATTTCAAAATATTAGGGCGAATTACAAGTTTTTATACCCTGTTCCCATTGAAAATGGGAAAAGGGGGATCATGAAGTTGTGCGAATCTATCTAACAGAGAGAAGGAAACATTTCCGACCCCATAAAGCATATATAATATATTCTTGATCAGCATAAACAGCCGAGTCGATATAGCCATGTCCGTCCGTCCGTCTGTCTGTCTGTATAAACGAGTCGATCTCAGAGACTATAAGAGATAGAGCCACAAATTTTTGCATGAAGGTAGACTTATGCTGTACGCAGATCAAGTTTGCTTCACCCCGTCCCCCTTTTATCCCCAAAAAACCATGACCTCCTCCAGCCATCCTAGACCTAAAAAACCACAATCAGATTCACAATTTTTAAGTTAGAGCCTCGTGATTTAGTAAACATCAAGCTAGGCCCAATATCTATCTATTCTGAAAAGTACAATCAGATCGGACAAAAAACACCGGAGTTATAAGCGAAACAGTTGAGCTGATAAGATATCTTTTGTGGTCGGGAAACTCGACTGCATCGCCCTTACTTGTTCTCTGTTTAGTCGTCCTATTTCCAGACACCGTGTAATGTATTTCTTTTCTCAGTTTAAGGGTCCAATTAGCGTTACATTAAAGAACGTTTTTGGAAAATCTCATTGTAGAGAATCTCATAGGTGGAGTCAAAATATGTGGACACATTTTGAAAGTCCTAATGTATGCTGATGACATGGTCATATTAGCAATAAGTCCCAAGCAGTTACAAAACATGATAAATGCTAAATTTGCTACGATTTGCCTACCAAGGCTGACTGAGGAGGAATGCCACACGCTGCTAAATGGAAGGAATTGGATGGACTTAGCTTCATATAAATGCCACGCTATGAAATATGGGGAAACTCATCTGTACACAGAAAGCCAAGTAGGGGCGCTGCAGTCGACTATAAAATACCCTGTTCATTTGTTTTCATTTATTATAACCTTGCAAAGGGTATATTGAAACATTCCAGATGTTTGTACGGCTTAGAAGGAAGCATTTCCGACCACAAAGTAAATATAATATATATTCTTGATCAGCATGATGAGCTGAGTTGATTTAGCCTTGTCCGGCTGTTTCTATGCTATCTCCTCCGTCAGTTTTAAAGCTATCGCTACCAAACTTTGCACAAAGTCTTCTGGTACAAATACAGAACACTGCACTGCACATTTGTCGAAACCGGCCGGATCGGATGACTATAACATATAGCTGCCATAGGAACTATCGGTCGGTCCAAAAACTAGTTCTAGTAAGAAAACTTTTTTGTTTTCAATGGAAACGCTTCCAAACTTTGTATTTCTTATTTTGCTATGCTTTCTCACAGGGATGCAAACCGCTTATTCCAGCCGGTGAACCGAACCGCAAACCGAACCGGCTTTCTTTCAGAATTGCTGAACCGAACCGAAAACCACAAATAAAAACGGTTCGGTTCGGTTTAGTTCTCTAACTGAAATCATGCCTAAAATCAACTAAGGTCATGACGTAGTAGGACATATCAGAGTAAAATCCATGGCTAAAATTCATAAAAATGATGTCATGAATTCAGGACCAGCTCTTTCATTTCAGAGCTGATTCAGCTATGATTCAGTTCTGAGCCTAACTTAAGGGATATGATAAATAGAATAATTAAGATGCATAGTACATATTCTTTTCAAGCAGACATTCTCAATTTTCGAGAGTATTCACTCCTGGACTCCTGGAAACCCGACATAATAAGCATTGGACATTCTTCTAAGGATTTTAAAAATATTTAAATGGATTAAAAGAATTAAATTTCAAAAGTGTTTGACAAGTCACTACAACAATCATAATATTTCATTATGTGCCTTTGTGAACCACTAAACCGAACCGAAACCGCGGTTCAGTTAGCTCCAAAAACCATGTAATGAACCGAACCGGCGGTTCAGAAACTGTATGAGCCACTGAACCGAACCAGTCCTTATTTTCGAGTGGTTTGCATCCCTGCTTTCCCATGATTCTGCCAAGCTTGGTCGAAATCGGAAATCTACATAGTAATCTGAAAGTCCTCATTCCGGGTTCGAACCGGTTTGCCGCACTGGTTCAAATGTGAAGAGCGTTTCGCAGCAGTTTCATGAGAATATGCATTTCTCAGTAAAGTTTTAAAATTGAATAGTTTTCAAATGGGATTGTAAGTCTTTGAAATTCCAAAAAAAGAAAACCAAGACAAACCTTGAAATATTAAACCAAATTATTCTTCTCCCACCGCTTGACACCTACACTAACTCACATTTGCACGCTTTTGGCAATACTTTAAGCATGTCCTCGCCATGCATGCAAGTTTTGCATATGTGTTTGTTACCCATTAGAAGCAGCAAGCGAGCTGCTAATGCCAAATCCCATGTGGCGAATATTCGCTGGCGTATTCATTTTAGAGGATTTTGTAAGCTGGCGGCAGCCCTTTCAGCTTGTGTGCGTGCGTCTTTTTGATGCCGGGCTGTGCATTGCTGCTGTTGCCATTGTCACGTGTGAAGTGCCATCGAGTGACACAAATGAAGTGGCTGCTATTAGCTTTAAAACACACACACACACACACACGCACTTGTGCACTTCCCGCAAGAGGAAAAGTTTGGCAGCAACTATCTGTGCTTAAAGTTCTCCCTGGAATGGCTGAATGTTGTTTTCTTGCCCTCCCTCTCTCTCTTTTTCTGGTTCTTTCTGCTTTTATGTGCGCAAATTAGCTTATCTTATCCATCAAGGATGCTGCTGCATAATTCAGCAACATTTTTTCTGCCACTTTCATTCAATTTGCACCCAACAAATCTTTTGGCTCTGGCTGAGGTTTCTTCTTGTTGTGATTCCTTGCTTATTTGGCTCTTGACTTTTGCTAAACCCCCAACCCCCAGCAGCACAAAGGCCAAGAGCTAAAAGGGCTGTTGCTGTTTGTTGTCGACACCATGAAAAATTCACTTCAATTGTAATTTACTTGCAGCTTGAACACGCCCCCACCCCCATCTCCGCCTCCTCCTACTCCGTTCTGCTCAAAAATTCCGTTTGAGAAATTGAATCTCCTTGGCATGCTGGACCAACAACAGAAACAACAACAACAACATCAACACACGGGGCAATCATGTGCGTGCACTTGTTATACTCGTAGGCTGCCGGCTCGCTCCAATGGGATTTCTGCTGCTTATCTCATTTTTAGCATATTTTATCAAACATGTATTTCGAGCTTCGCTCTTGGTGGTCCTCGTGGATTTCATAGTCTTTTGGGCAAGTCACCATATTCAGCGCTGTGACTTGGCTATTGCTTTCAAATACACCGTGATATACGCCGGCGGGTATAGAGATAGCTTGCTGGCCCTCACAAAGTGTCTCGGATACGGAGATGGTTTAAAAAGTGACATCCGTCAAAAGTCCATTGGTTTTCTTGCCTCAGCGTTAAGTATTAAGAAGTTGAATTCCTGATCTGTCCTGTTAGGAAGCCAGCTGAAAGACTAATTTTGTTCCTATTGTCTGTTAAAAATTATTAAGCGGATTGCGTCCATAACTTAAAATAAAAATGTTTTCCGAGCTTAAGTGCTGCAATATTTTGGATCTTATATTTTTGGATGGTGTGGTACCCGAAACGAGGCACTCGATACTAATAATAATAAGTACTCGATATTCAGCACTCGTTAGACAGTACCCGAGCTAAGCACTTCACACTAAGTACTCGATAATAAGTACTCAAGACTAAGAACTCAATATTAAGTTCTCGATACACGAAACACACTATTCGATACTCGTCAAACGGCATACACTGGTGGGGCAGGAAAAAAATATAGAATTTCATACTTGGATCAAGAATGTTGGATGCCAGAAGTTCGAAAAGAATGAAAATTCTTGATCCAAGAACGAAATTCTTAATCCGAGAATCAATTTTCAATCCCGTTTTGTACGAATCATTCACAAATCAAGCAGCATAGTTTTTGAATCAAGTGCTAAACATATTCAAAGCCAAGACTGATCCAAGAGCAAAATTCTTGATCCAAGTATGAACAAAAACATACTCAAAATCAAGATTGCTCATTCTTGAATCAAGAGCGTTCTGCTTTGTCGAAAGCCGAGAATGTACTTTCTAGTAGGAAAAGCTCATCAGGTTCTAGAGATTCGTTTACTCTTAACTCAAGAGCTTCACAGATTCCAATTATATAACAATTTTAAATCAGTATTTAAATAATATTTTTTAAATAAATAATTTTGTAAACCATGTAGCAAGTTTTAGCACACCACAAAGCAGCATCAGTCTTCGCCTGCCAACTGTCAGTCGAACAGCCGTCTCTACATGCCAGCAATCCCACAACTGGTTGGGAATTTCAAAGCAACATGATTGCAAAAATCCATTACGCTCTTCGCTCGATGGCTTCCCCAAACACCCCCTCTCCCATAAATACAAACAAAAAAGAAAGTCGGTCAAGCCCGACTAGAAAGAACAACCCACCTATCTTTAAAACTGTGGAAGATATGACGTTTTTTCTAAGTTGCGGGGGTGGCAGTGGGCGTGGCCAAATTTAAAAAGAAACTTGATTTGCCTGCAGACATAAGAAGCTTATGTCTCATACATGTCACACCTCTATCTCTTACCGTCTCTAAGATCTGTGCGTTCATACGGACATGACTCGGCTGTTGATGCTGATCAAGAATATATATACTTTATAGGGTCGGAGATGCTTCCTTCTTGATGTTTCATACTTTTGCACAAACTTATAATACTCTATGTACCTACGGTACACGGTATAAAAATGAGAGAGCGAGTTCAACGCTGTGTTCTCTCAAATGTCTCTCCTCTTTTTTCCTTACCTTACTCCTCTTGCCTAACAATTGTGACTTTAACTTGCTTCGGGTCGAGTAAATTGACTCTGTCTCCTTGTGTGCGGTGGCGCCAAGAAGCGAGACAATTTATGATGCGACTGCGACGAGCCAGCTGCCCTTAAAGCAATGGGCGTAAGAGCTTGCCCACCACTGCTTGACATCTACAACACGAAATAAGCTACATCAGCCTGACGCGTAGCGCTGAAATCGAATAACTCCTACTAAAATCTTTCGTATCGAATTTTAAGTGGTTTCGTATAAAATATTGCACTTCCCCCTGAATAACCAAAACTAAAGAAGCTGGAAGTGTTGAAAGATTTCCTTTTCTTGTCGCTTATTGTAAATCCCCTCCCCCTTAAAATCGTTGACTGGGATTAGTTAATTACTTGTTGTGTCTGCTTAATAAATGCAATATCGTTTTGTTAAATTTTAATTGACATAAACTGTTTTCGATAAACAATGTTGATGTTTCAATAATTAGTCTCTGGGTTCGCGACGCGATGCCTTGAAATTAACACTTTTCAACCTAATTTGATATTCATGCATTTCTCTTGAGAAAGGGCGCAAGTTGAAAAGAAAAACTTTATCCGGAGGAAAATGACAGACGACACAGCGAGTTACGCTGTTGGCTGCATAGCCGGGCGTGAAAATTCCCCAACGGCTCTCGTCGGGAGACGCGCCCGCCATGTCCGTGTATTTTCTGTTAATTTTTTGAAGTCATGTTAATGATAAAAGCCAACAAAGAAGGCAGCAGCAGCAGCAGCAACGTGTGTAAGCCGACTGGGTTGTAGTCCCTTTTTGGAAGGCTGTAAGCCTTTTTGACGGCCTCCTCCAACAATTCTTTGCATATAATTAAAAAGCAAAAACTTGCAGCGGGCCACAATTTTCTTTCTTTTTCGCCTCAGTTTTTGGTTATTGTTTGCGGCAGCATGTTGGGCTTTTAAGCTGTTGGCTCTTAGCTTTTAAGCCTTGCTTCTTGTCCGGCCTAAGTCGTTGTGTGTGGTCAATAATTTCGGCTTACAGCTTTCGAATTTATATTTTGATAAATTTCCCCCTCGGGGGAGTTTCCCCTGTTTCGTTTCATTTCCACCCTCCTTTTTGATTTTAATTTGCATTCTTAGTTATTTTTTGTCACAATTCAATCAGGACGCTGTTTTTTGGGGGCTTTAATAAATAAATACGAGTAGAAAATTACATTTGGCCCCGAGGGGCTAAACCACCCATCCTCCCTCGCGCCATCACACATGTGTTCTCATATGTGAGAGAATCGAATGAGAGTTTCTTGTTTTTCTTTTTCCTTCTTCTTCAATTCTGTTTATTTTTTTTTATCTTGGCCAATTTGCAAATTTGCACGAAGGGGTGGCGTGCGGCAGGAAGCGGTAAAGCAAATAAACAGTTAATGCTTTTATGCAAATTTATGCCATTAACACAAATAAGCAGCCAGCCGAAATTTAAAAACAATTTGTCACTCAAAAGTCACTTTGGCCTCCTCCTCCTCCTGCACCCAATCCACCCACTCCTGGCTGCCGGCGCGCTCCTTTTTCACGTGTGTCAAGCGATGAACAAACAGGGAGTGCAAAATCAAAGCATAAATGACAAGTGCAGAAGTGAAACTGCAAATGATAATGAAGATGCCTAGTCAGTCAGTCGGTGTGGCACGGGGAGAACTTGTGCCAAAACTCAAAGTCACTGAAAATTAAAAGTAATTTGTTTGCTAAAACACCCAAGACATTAGACTGTGCCACGAGGGTGTCGCTGGCGTTGGAGAGCCGGCTGGCTGAGGGGGCTGGGGGCGTTAAATTGAAATGTGAAACTCATGCCAAGAAAACAAAAAAGCCTGCTAAGTGTGGCAGTTATAAATAGAGCACACCATCTTTTTCCTTTTGCTGTTTTTTTTTTGGATAACAGTCTGTGCCGTTTCCATAGAATCATCACAAAATTGGATTATCCTGATGATTATCAAATCGTTAAGCATTATCCTCAATAAGGTGTACTCTTTGATTTCTCGATAACAATATTCTAACCAGCTGAAACTTAAGATACCCAATACTTTTTCAATAAAACGCATACTGGTACCATAAAAATTTCAGAAAATTACCACGGTAAAAGTCCTCATAAGACGGTATCACACAATTTCCTTGCTTTTAACAAATTCGAAAGTCGGTCATACCTTACTATAATGACCTCTGTACCAATGAAAAAGCAACTAAAGCAGCACTACCGCAGCGAACATTCTTTTGCTCATAGCTGTGGGAATGGGGAAATGCCATGCAGGCACGCTAGCATTATATGCTTGACGCTAGCTGGTCACACTAATGGCGACGAGTGAGAGAAGTAAGGTGGCATCAGTGAGAGTTCTCTGCAAAGTACCTTCATGTTCATTGCTGCACGTACTTCTTTAGCGTAAGCTTTTGGCAAAAGTACGCATCACACTGACACCGCCCCACCTGTATTGTTGCATCATGAGTTAAAGATCGTGTGGATGGCAAGAGGAAAAGTGAAGTAAATCAAAAGTGGAAGCCAAATACGTTTTAGTTTTAATTACAATTATTCTTAAGCCACATACATGTATTCCCTATAATTATCGAAATCAATAAATAATATGTGAAACCTACAGAGCTTAAATGTTGATCATGCGATCTTTAGCAATCCATTGGCGGATCTGTAAATAATTCTGATTACTAAGTATGTTCAGAAGATACGAACCTTTTATATAGAAAAGTGACACTGTTATGACATTTTTTCCAAAATACGTGGGCGGGATGGGGCGTGCCATAAATAGAAAATAAACTATTTGGTCTTACAAGTCGAACCTGTATCTTTTACCACATCTGAGATCTGTGCGTTCATTTGGACAGATGTGCATGGCTATATTGACTCGTTTATAGTTTAGAATTTCTGTATGAACGCTCAGAGGTTGAGGCCTGAGGCTCGACATGTATGGGATATATGCTCCTTATTATATCCTAGCAGAGGGTATATTAAAATTGTCCAGATGTTTGTAACGCATTGAAGGAAGCATTTCTGACTACATAAAGTATATATATTCTCGATCAGCATGACGAGCTGAATTGGATAAGCCTTCTCCGTCTGTCCGTCTGTTTCTATGCTATCTTCTCCGTCAGTTTTAAAGCTAACGCAACCAAACTTTGCACGAAGTCTTCTGGTACAAAAACGCTGCACTTTCATCGGAACCGGCCGGATCGGATGACTATGGCATATAGCTGCCATAGGAACTATCGTTCGAAAAACTAGTTTTTTGTTTTTTATGCAATCGTCTCCAAACTCCGTATTTACTAGATTTTAATGCTTCTCCATGATTCTGCCAAATTTGGACGAAATCGGACATCTATTTAGTATAGCTGCCATAGAAAAGTATGGCTAGAAAAATAGTCTTGGTAAAAAAAACTTTTTTGTTTTAAGTGTAAACCACTTTAAAATTGGTTTATATTCATTTTATAAGTTTTTACACAATTCTTCAAAGTTTTCTCAAAATCGGTTGACTATAGGTTATAGCTGCCTTATGAACGATCGGTCGAGAAACTAGTTTTAGTGAGGAAAACTTTTATGTTTTCAATGGAAACGCCTCCAAGCTCCGTATTTACTAGTTTTCTATGCTTTTCCATGATTCCACCAAGTTTGGTCAAAGTCGGACATCTATATAGTATGGCCTTCATAGAAAATAAGAGAACCCATGGGAACAATGGGTCGGAAAACTAGTTTTTGTATAAAACAATTTTTTCCTATCCATAGAAACGTCTCCAAACTTTGTAATCGTGGGTTTTCTATGTTTTTCATAGCTCTACCAAGTTTGATAAATATCGGACAACTATAAGGTATGGCTGCCACACAAAAGATAGGTCTGAAAAGCCGCCTTAGTTAGAAAGACTTTTTTGTTTTTAATGGTAGCATCTTCCAATTCTGTATTTGTTCGTTTCACATGCTTTCACATAATTTTTCAAATTTTTGGCCAAATCGGATGACTATATCGTACAGCTCCCATACGAACGATCGGTCGGAAAATGGGAAAAAGAGTATTTTTTGAAAATATTTAGTCGTGCACTTGCAGGGGTATAAAAACTTCGGCACAGACGAAGCTAGCTTAGCTTTCTCGTTTTTTTGCTTCATCTAATGACTCTTCAGTCACGGTTAAATGGTTTCGATACCACCAAATCGGCTTTAAAATTAAATCTCTATTCTCTGGTTCTAAATGAATGAGCAGTGCTGTTGTTGTGTATTTTTTTTTTCAACCAGCAATCACAACTCTCCTCCTCATCCTCCTCCTCCTCCTCATCCTCCTTCTCCTTACACACAAAGAAAAGTCCAAGAGCGACACAAAGTGGCTCCCTTGCTTCGTGTGTGTTGATTTCTCAGTGCCAGCCTGAAAGTATGCAATGAACAAAAGCGCATTAATAATTGAAACGCTTTGGGTGTGCCGTCGCTGTTGCTGGCTCTGGTAAATTGAAGCCGTCAGTGCAAGTGGCAAATTTATCAGATCCCAGCTCTTGGCAAACGGAATTCCATAATAAATTAACGCAACATTTAAATAAAATTTATTTGATCTCTCTTCTCCAGTCAGTTGATTGTGTTAAATTTTAAACATGCTCTCTTCTTTTTTGCTTTCAGGTGAGTTCTGGACTTTTATAATTCGACTACTTTTCCATTTCTGCCATCGAGTGTTGTGAGTATATGAATAATTATGATAAATGATAACAAAGGGCAAGCGCATTTAAAATCCATTTTCCGCCCCTCAAATAATAAATATATTTTCATTATGTTTTCGTAGTTGTTGTTAGTCCCCGCTAAATGATTGCCTTTTGTTTATTTATTATGTTAAACTTTTGCTGCCCCAAAGTTTGGCATATTTGGTGAACTTTATTATTAGCTTTGGCAGCCGAAAGGCTGTGCGGCGCTTCCATTCCCCAAGCCCCCTTCCAAATTTGAATACTTTCCAAGAATATTCGTAGCATGAGTTGTGCAAGCAGCATTTCAATTAAAATGCCATTTTGGGCACAAATTTGATCCCATCGACCACAAACATTAATAAAAAAGCTCAAAAGACTTTTGCTTAAATGCGTCTGCCCCCAAGAGTTCCTGTCAGCGGCAGCAACAAACTGAAACTGAAAAATGCAGCAGTCGACAAGCAGAAACAGAAACTGGTTTATATTGCAACCACACAATGCGAAACAACAAAAATGAGGCGGCAGGCTGAATGAAACATACCAAAACCAACTACTCCCCGGGGCTCGCTTTGACTTTGCTTCTTGAACTTGGACCGGCCAAAAGCAACGTATGCGCCGATGCTTGCCGATTTGTT
The DNA here is from genome assembly GCA_035044965.1 of Lordiphosa andalusiaca. Lineage (NCBI taxonomy): Eukaryota > Metazoa > Arthropoda > Insecta > Diptera > Drosophilidae > Lordiphosa > Lordiphosa andalusiaca. The sequence continues at coordinate 21,039 of JAWNNM010002717.1, forward strand.
TTTGCACATGCGCATTGTTTGGCTTTGAAATTGAAATTTAAAGTGGGAACAGTGCAGGCGATTGTTAGATGGGAATTTCCAAGTATGTGGCTTAGCATTTGCAGCAACTACTTCATTAGGGTCAATAAACGCCAGACTGTGAGTTAAACCAAGATCGTGACGTTGATTTCCGCACCGAGCCAGAGTTGTGCTTGGCTGCCGCAGACGCTGCTGTTGTTGCTGGGTAAAGATGCATATCCATGCCAGAAGTGTCTAGCAATGGCCAAGGCAAAAAGATCTCTGACTAAAGAATGGTCTTCGAGAAGTTTAAAATGGCCGGAGATATAAACTGAAAGTCGTTGATTGCCATCAACAGCAGAGTTAATAAAGCGCAGATCTTATAGAGAGTACAAACTACAGAGAGAGAGAGAGAGAGAAATAATGTGGAAAGGTAACTTTAAAGTTTGAAATGATTTTCATACAACCATTTCACTTTCGGGTTGAAAAGTGGTTTTACTTCTGCTCTTCTCGCTAGGAATGCTTTGGTAATCCTGCACACATCCACTCCTGGAGTTTTTTATTCCAATAATCCCCTTTCCTTAATTAGCAAGTGGGATTGTTGTTGTTCCAGTATACTAATCGCTGCCTTGCAAGTACAATATTTTTGTAAAAATTAGTTATCGTTTAGGCCCGACTATAATAACATACTCTGTACCTCCAAAGTGCTGCGCATCGCTTTTTCAACCGGTGCTGCCCATCATAAATGTTGGTTTTTACTATAACTCTAGTATTGTTCATCCGAACTTCATCATTCCTTCGGCTGATCGATAAATAATAGTGATTACTTACTATGCCCAGAAGGTACATATTATCTATCTATAAAACTGTGGAAGATAAGCAGCTTCTACCCAATTGCGGAGGCTAAAGAAGGTGTGGCAAAAATTTAAAATGATCTCAATCTTTCTGCAAGTATAAGAAGCATATGTGCCATACAAGACGAATCTCTATCTTTTACTATTCTGAGATCTTATTGTTCAGATGGACGGACATTATCATACGGATATGCTTTTTACTGATTTAAGAGATTTAAATTACGAAAGTTCACATTAAAAAACATCAATTGGATGATTTGCGGTATCCATTTGAAGGGATGTGTCTAAAATATCCATTCAATCATCCACCAGAAGATTTTGCAGCTGCGCTGGAAGATTAAAAGGTTATTTAAGACATATTACTTCCAAATGGATCTTTTTTGAATCTTTTTTCTGTGTACGAGCACATAAAGAGTTACCAGAAGAAATTTTAGTAAGAAGTGTGAGTAAATCGGACCGAGGCATAAGTTGATTGGAATTAGTCAGCGATTTGCTTAATACCAAGATAAATAAAAGCTAAAGACGAAGAAAAAATGCATAAGAAATTGAAGACCGAAAAGAAACCAGTCTGCTCTAAAATAGGTTGATTATGGCGGTTTTTGTAACAGCTCTTAAAGAGTCATCCTGAAAGTAGACCACATTAATTTACCCTTTTAGCGGTTTCTTTAACAAGCTCAATTGTTTCGCTAATAACTCCAATGTTTTTTGTCCGATTTGGTTGTACTTTTCATGTATATTAAACCCCGAGGATCTAAGTTGTGGATCTGACGTTTTTTTCGGAATAAAAGGGGGAGAGGAGGGAATTTTCCAAATCTGAAAGCAACGTGATCTGCATACTGTATAAACCTACTTTTATATAAAAATCATCTCCATCATCCCATCTCCAGAAGGACGGACTATATCGACTCGGCTGTTCATGCTGATCAAAAATTTGTATTTCTTATGGGGTCGAAAATGTGTCCTTCTCGCTGTTAGATACATTGGCAGAACTTAATGGATCCCCCTCCTCTTATTTTTAATGGTAACACAGGGTATACAAATAAAAATACAAAAAATAAAAAAGAACTCGAACTCACAACCTCAACACTCTAAGGCGGCGTTCTAACAGCGGAGCCACGCGGCTTGTTAACTGCTACTTTCCTGAAGGCTCAAGCTTTTACGGACTGAACGGACATTACAAACGTCTAGGAAAAGTGACCTGGCGGGGAGGCAAACGTTAATCCCGCTTATTCCGGCTGGTGAACCGAACAGGCTTCGTTTCAGAAATGCCTAACCGAAACGAAAACCATTGATCAAACCACCGATCAACCACTGCTGAATGAGAAATTAAGAATATTTTTACTCACAGTAAAATTCAAGTTAATAGACCCAAAGTGCTAGCTCCAAGCAGTGAGCATCTGAAAACGAGACAGTTCATTGAATTCCGAACTGGGGTTCTAGCACTTCTCTTATGGAGTGATGGTAAATTTCTACAGAAATTCTTTCGTTAATAAATGGTTCTTGGAGTGTTGTATTTCGTCACAGTTCTTTATTCAAATGGAAACACTTTCGCACAGCTCATGATTATCAAATCAAAGCCTAAGTATTTATATTTACATACGAAATAAAATTTCCGTAGTGCTGGATACTAACCTTTAAGTAAAATTCCATTTCAAAGGCTGCTTATGAAAAATATTACCCTCCCTTTGTTTGTGAATCATTTGAAATACTTTTTAATCCAGGATCTTACAATCGGGTGGTTTTGTCGATGGTGATTTAAAAGGTAGATTTGAAGGTTTTTTTTTTTATAGAATTTCTGGCCGAATTTAAGTCTCAGTCGCTCAAAGCCGACTTTGCTTGGCAGTAGGTAAAATTATTGCATATTTATTAATTGTTTTTGAACCGAACCGAAATATAAGGTTCGGAAGAGGTTCAGGTTCGGATTTTACATCTTATGAGTTTCGGTTCACACTAAGATGAAAACCTGAATTTCGTGATCGAACCGGTTCGGTTCTAAACTATCTTGCAGCCCTGCACTCATAAAGAAAAAGGGCTACCGGCGTTCTAGACCAAACGGGATAGAATTTAAGCCGTTTTGCACTTGAAATTTCAAGTATGATTCGTTCTTGGGTGCACATAAATTAAGTACGAAACGTTCTAAACTAAGTTGGCAAGTTGAAATATGACTAGTAATATTATTGAAATGAGAACAAACCTTCTTGACTTATAAACATTTTGTGTACTCACAGTAAAATGAAAGATACAAGAAAAGCGAGTTCTTAGTTCAAGTACAAAATATGTTTGATTGAGTACAAAATAGACTCATTATCGTAGCTCCACAAAGAACGCTACAGAAAATATAAATTATTATTAAGCGAGTCTGTTTTTCAAATTCCCAACTGGCTTTAGCACTTTTGTAATGGAGTGATGGTAAATTTATGAGCTACAGTAGCTCTAACTTGCTCTTTGGTTATGGGTCTTGGATATTTCTTTGGTTTATTACAGAGACCACCTCGTTCAAGAACAAAGTGGGAATAGCTTCTGTATGGGCTCAAACCGCGAACATTTTGTACTTGTTTGAAATACTCCTTTGTTCTGCCTAGAATGTTTTTGGGCTGGCAATAGAAATTACTCACTTTGAGAACGAATGTTTCGTACTTATTTTGAGACTAGCTGACCCCGTCAGACGTTGTCCCGGCATGTCCGGCAATTCAAAGTCATCGGCAAAAAGTAAAGAAATCTCCTCCTCAGAGATGTATCCCTTGGAGAAGGATCGTTTCGTTGTTTTTGTGGCAGGCATGGCTGGCAGTAAAAACTCTTCCTCAAACATTTCTTTAAACTCTTTCTCCGTTAGTTTTTCCTTAGAAAGGAACTCCGTAAATGCTTTGTCCATGTCCATAAGAAACGAATAAAAATAAATTAATGATTGTAATTGCGAAGATATATCTTTTTTTTTACACTTACTTGAAAATTTTCCAGAATCCATTTTTAATGAAAATTGTTTTAACAATGAATTGTTTTGACAACACATTGATAATTTTATTTTTCTTGTATGCTTGCCAACTTAGTTTCAATGTCATTAAATTCTCTTGCTCATAGAGCGGCTTCCCAATGTCCATTCTCCACGTTTTTTTGCACAGACACTTTTCGGAGCGTCTACTATTCTGATGCCAACTTTCATTCAAATCTGTTTAGTACTGAGCATAGCACTCATACAAAATTACCAAAAAAAAAACATATATGTGTTCGAGAGGTACCCGAAAGAGTTGACCGATTCGGACCATATTTGTTATCAGCCTTCCTCTATTCATGACGAATGTCTTTATAAAGTTTCAGCCAAATAGGTTAAGTTTAGGTCAAGTTATGGTGCAAAAAAGCCGTGGATGGCAAATTACGCGATCCCTGTGTGACCTACCAGAATCAGCTATAGATATAAACCAACTACGCTGTTACTACTACACTCACACGAAATTTCATCGAAATCGGTCCAGCCGTTCGGGAGGAGTGAGGTAACAAAGCAATGTACGGAAGAATTTTATATATTAAGATATAATCGGGCTTGACTTGAGACCATTATAAGCTTAAAAGTATGATTAAAAATATTTGAATAATTCAAAACATACTTAATATATTCCAAAACAGTTTAAATTTGGGTATTTCGGGATTGAAAAAATTGTACTTGAAATACGAATTTTGTACTTAAATCAAGTATTTTCGAACTTACCGTACTTTTGGCACCGTTTGTACTGAATTCAAGTATATAGTTCTTGGTATGCTTTTCTGAGTGTGGGCGTAATATAATCAAATATGATTGTTTTAGGGTTTACTATGCGCTTTTTTCTTGAATTCACCAGAAATGTACAGGGTTGCCCAAATTCGACGGACCCATGTTTTTTTTAAAAAAATCAAAGAATAAAATAAAAATTTGGCGGTTGGCAATCTTAATCATTTAATTTGTTCCAAGTAGATTTGTTTACATCAATTTTTGAATATGATATCTCTCAAATGGCCGCCTCTGGCGTTGATGGCGTATTGTGCCCTTTTTGCAGCATTTTCCATCGTTTTCGCCAACATTTCGGCCGGAATAGCGGCTATTTCTTCACGAATATTGTCCTTGAGCTCTTCTACGGTCCTTGGCTTGTTAACGTAAACCTTTGACTTCAAATATCCCCACAAGAAGAAGTCAGGCGGCGTCAAATCGGGCGAACGCGGTGGCCAGTCCAAATCACCACTTTTCGACATCAAACGGCCCGGAAACAATTTCTTCAGAAAATCGATTGTTATGCGACTTGTGTGCGGTGGAGCGCCGTCTTGTTGAAACCAGAACTGCCTCATACGCTTTCGACGAATAATTGGCATCACAAAATTGGTCATCATGTCGCGATAACGCTCCTGGTTGATGGTAACAGCATGGCCATTTTCATTTTGGAAGAAAAACGGCCCAATGACCGTTTCCGCACTAACGCCGCACCAAACTGTGACTTTTTCGTCATGAAGAGGCACTTCTTGAATCTCCTGAGGATTTTCAGTGGCGTAAATACGGCAATTTTGCTTATTTACGGTCCCATTCAATGTGAAATGGGCTTCATCGGACATGATAATTTTGTTTACACAATTGACTTGTTCTGTTGAATGTAAATTTCAACTATTTCAGAGCGCTCGCGCGGCGTGTATTGTTCCATGGTAAAAATGATTGGACTGACGCTTCAAACGCGGAATGTCATTAAGCGATCTGACATCTCTGTCAAAAGTTATGGCGTTGCCAGATGGGTCCGTCGAATATGGACAACCCTGTACTTCACTGTAACTGGCAGCAATTTTTGGCTTAAATAAATGAATTAATTTTCAAATTCCTTTTAAATTATTCCAATTCTGGTTGCAATTTCTCGCTTATTGAAAACTTTTTTATGTATGGCAATAGCTAGCCCCTCATCTACCTACCAATTAGATGAGACTTGTCAGATTAAATCACAGTTAACTCTAGTAAATGTGATAAGAAATCGACACTTAATTAGTAGAACCATTTATAATCAAAAGTTAATTAAAACTGTTTCCCTTGTATCTACTTAAGGGACTAAAAAACTTCCGTTTTCTCTGGCAAACAAATAAATAGACGCAAGATGCTGAACCTATTCAGAAGACGCGCATTGTACAAGCAGCTTCCTTTCCATTAATTGAAATAGAATTTCTAGCTTAGCTTGCGTTTCTTTTGCACTTTCGCTAAGTTTGAATATGGCCAATGTTTTTTTTTTTTTTTTTTTTTTTACCCAGTCATCATTCTCTCACAGAAATGAGCATGGCTTCTAGTTCACACACACGCACACACACACACACCTGCACAGATTGGCCGATGACGTCGCCATTTGTAACCAGTTTTGTTTTTCATTTTCAAGTTTTGTGTCTTCTGTGATTTTTGTTACAAATTTAGTTGCAATTCATGTGAAAATGTATTACGCGTTGACTAACGCCGGCCAGAGCGTAGTGTAGTAGTTTTCTCATGACCATTTCCAAAATGGTCAACGTACTCCCAAGTGGTTTGACTTGTTCTTGCTCTTGGCCAGACATTGGCATGCGTTTTGCTGTAAAATCTGCATTCTTGCGAGTCCATTTAAATGCCTCAGCCAGTTAGTCTGCGCATCAGTTGATGGCTTAGCGTCTGCTGCGCTGATTTGCCGCCGGAAGTTGGTCGTCGCTGGGGCGGCAGCCGCCGCAGCGTTGGCACAGCCAACTCTGCTACTGTTGCTGGCTAACATTTCCGAATGCGCTAAAAGCTTTGGGGGCTAACAGAGCGCTTCCCCTCAGCGCTGCCTTTGGAAGCTTTCATCCCCTTCGTATAACAGTTGGAAGTCGTGTTTCCTTGTTTCCTAAAACCGGTTTCTTTGCACACCAGTTGCGCATTTATTATGCATGGACTTCTTGCCCCTTGGCTCCTGGCCAGAACTGCACTGAGACGCAGCCGACTGCCGCTGCTGCTGGTGGTGGTGCTGGTGTGGTATGTGTGCCAAGTGCCTGACTTCTCTCGGCGATCAGTTTGCTTGCTGACTTGGCCCGCTCGTTAAACCTTGGCCTTGAGGCCCTTAAATGGCGAGTTGCTATCGAAAAATGTTTTTTGCGCTGGCTTGCCAAAACAGGCTTTTGGCCAGACTTTTTTATCTGGCCGGGCAAGGAATCAAAGTCTGGCTTCGACTGGACTGGGCCCGGCCTGGCCTTCGCTTTCGTTCTCCGTCGTCTGTTTCTCTAAAATGAACCCTCGCGCTTTTGATTTCATTCAATTTCAATCTTGGCCCAAAGTTCTGGCAGCTTAACATGCAGCTCATTAGCCGTTAGTTGCGCTTAGCCCAAAAGCTAGTAGTTGGCCCTAAGTACCATAAATCACAATTTGAGCAGCAAAGCTGGGAGCTGTTTGTGGGGATCCTTTCAAATAATTCCAATCAGCAAACTGCAAGCAGCAGCTCCATAGCCTTCGCTTGGGTCGGCTTTGGTGCGCGAAGGTCGGCAAAGGTAAAGGCAGGAGAGGAGCAGCAGCAGCAGCAGCTTCTTATTATCTGCGCCATTGTTGCTCTCGCTGCTTCCGCACCACAAAAACTTGATTTTTTATTTTTTACTTCGGTTTTTGTGCGTTCGCTCCAAATTATATTCTACAACGACTTCTGACTCCTTCTTTTTTTGGCATGCTCCTCCAGTTGCCTCTGGCCTGGTTGGTAAATTGAAATTAAATTTTGTGCTAAACCCTTTTTCTTTTCTTTGCTTGTGACGTCGACGTTGCCTTTGTTCTAGACTAAATCCTGAAGTCTCTTGCATTTGCCTGCCACAATTGTTGCAGAGCTTTGCTAGGGCTTTCTTTGGGGCGGCTTGTTGCTGGTTGTTTTCTGGAGGGCTATAAGACTCGTTTTTTTGTTTTGTTCATTCAGATTGTGATTAAATTTCTGTTTCTTAAACCAAGCGTAGTTATTAACTTACTTAAAAGAGTTTTCTTTTCTCTGTGAAATAACATTTCTGATTTTGGTTTGGTGGTAGTTTCAAGTTTTTTTTAATAACAACAAGCATATTTATTATAATTCCGACAGGTACACTGAGAAAAATGAGGGAGAGTGGTGTCGAAATGAATGCTTAGGAATCCCAATAAAATTAAATCATTCTGACCCTGGATTCTGAAAGTATACACTTAGTTTAAGCACGAGAGAGAGAGAGAGAGTGCTCAGAAGAAGCAAACGATATAGGCCCGATTTCTCAAAGTCCAGTTGATCAACTTGACAGGCAGTTTAACAGAGTCCTAGCATAGAATTCAAACCGTTTTCTACTTTTAATTCCACGATTGTTTTGTTCTTGGAAGTACTTAAATAATGTACGAAACATTCTTAAATAGAATAAACCATCGTCAATATTAATAAAATTCAATCAAAAATTCTTCGAATTAAGAACATTTTGTACTTAGCCAGAAATATTAACTAAGGGCCGATTTCACATCTTCCATGGGGCTGCTATGTGCCAAATAAGCTTAGATTTTGCTTTGTTATTTGTAGGTTTATGTGACAGATAACTCCAGGGATGCAAACCGGTCTTGAACCGAACCGAACCGCTTATTCCAGCTGGTGAACCGAAACGCAAACCGAACCGGCTTCCTTTCAGAATTTCTGAACCGAACCGAATACCACAAATAAAAACGGTTCGGTTCGGTTCAGTTCTCTGACGAGTTTTAACGGGAATTGCTTTCCTCTAGCCAATGATTTTTATTAATTAGGAAATTTGAATCGTTACCCGAAGATAATTTTCAAACATTTCGATCTCTTAATTTACCTGTCATCAATCTAAATTTGTAATATCATTAGACAATATTTTCAATTTTCTGTGGTACTTCTTAACCTTAATTCAATCTTAATCAGGGCATTCCTTCAGGAACTGATAGTCGAGTACTGGGAATCCGACATAATAATCTTTGCAGATTGCTCTAAGGATTTTAAAGATATTCGAATGGATTATAGGAATCGAATTTCAAAAATGATCGAATAGCCACTTCACCGAAATCATATTTTATAATGTGCCTTTGTGAACCACTGAACCGAACCGAAACCGCGGTTCATTTAACTCCAAAAACCATGTTATGAACCGAACCGGCGGCTTAGAAACTGTGCGAACCACTGAACCGAACCAGTACGTTGTTTCGAGTGGTTTGCATCCCTGGATAACTCTATGCAGCATACATTTTGTTGCTGCAATAAGCAGCGCAACAGCAGCGAACAGTCTTATGATCATACGATCTTCACCATTGCTTTAGCGGATCGATAAATAAAATTAAATAATACGAGAAAGCTAAGCTAACTTCGTCTTTGCCAAAGTTTTAAAAATTTTCAAAAATATTCTTTTTCCCACAACGCACTATGGGTTTTTTTCATTTTTTTTTGGCATCAACTTCAAATTGAAAGATAGAAAGCTAAGTTTTTGCACATAAATTATTAAAATTAACGTAGTATTTCGGTTTTTGTTTATTTTATTCGATTCGACCACGCCTCCATCCCCTTCCCCGAAAATTGTATTATATCTAAAATTATTTGGAAAATTCAAAATAAATATGTTTTTCGATAGATTTGATCTGTTGTGTGCATTTGTACTTACTGAAACATTTAGTCATAAATAAGAACATCTAAAACAACCAATTTGGCCAATCTTATTCAAAAATTTGGTCCTAGACGGTCAAGGAATCCTCGCTTGATTCTGCTGCTTTCAAAACAGCAGCCATGTCTTTATCTGCTGATTTTGTAGCTGAAACTCTAGCTGCATGAACTAGCAATGGCAACGAGTAATTATTAACTTCTGAAAGCTCTGTCGCCAACGTTCGCTTTTGCCGGGAGCTAGCGTTCTCATAGTCCACTTTTGGACGACCACCTCCATTTATCGATCCACAATTTACTTCGATGTCAATTATTATCTTTTTAGCAAGCCATTCAGAATGCTTATCTTTGAATTTATCGCCCGAAAATTGGCCATTTCTTTTCAAAATATTTGACAAAACCGCGTAGTTTTTTATTTAGTTGTGTTTTGACGCTTTTACTAAGGTGGTTTTCCCCAATTTTTTGCAGTATATGCTGTTTGACAGTGGCCTCTGAGCGTTTGTGGCTGACAAAAATGTCTAGAAGCTCTGCATATTCAAATGCATATCCCTCTGGAAAATTACGATTTTTTTCGAGAAAAAGCAAATTAAAGCAGAAAAATAAAGTTGCATATTATTCTTGTCACTTTAGTTAGTAACTCCACAATTAAACAACCTGAACACTTTGGAGTGCCTTGAGAGTTCTACTCCACGAAACACTTCTAAATTTTCTAAGATTAATCAAAAAAACACACATAAATAAAACACGTTTCACAAGGACAAAAACACATAGAATTGACGAATATGTTATTTAACTCTTGTTTTACATACCTGAACTACGATTTGCCATCCTTTGAACTGTACACAAAACTACCAAGTGTGTCATCAGCTGACATGGACAGTGTATTGATCAATTAGTGTGTCCGTTAAAAATTTTATCGATTGATTTTTTATTTAACTAGAGTATTATAAAAATAAAAATAAAAGTTATTTTAAAAAACAGATCAACATTTTTTTTGGGTTTATGCAAAAAAAATCGAAAAGAAACCCAATGTGCAACGTCCTATTTTCCTATCGATCCACTATGGTCCCAAAGTCGTTTTTTTTTCACATAAATTCAAAAAACTCAAATCGCGATTTATGCAAAAGAATTACCTTTTTATACTCTGTACCGAAGGAACATAGAGTATTATAAGTTCGTGCAAAAGTATGTAACATCCAGAAGAAAGCATCTCCGACCCCATAAAGTATATATATTCTTGATCAGCATGAACAGCTGAGTCGATATAGCCATGTCCGTCTGTCTGTCTGTCTGTCTGTCCGTCCGTCCGTCTGTCTGTATGAACGCGTCGATCTCAGAGACTATAAGAGATAGAGCCACAAATTTTTGCACGAAGGTAGATTTGTGCTGTACGCAGATCAAGTTTGTTTCAGATTTGAAAAATTCCACCCCTTCCCCCTTTTATCCCCAAAAAACCTAGACCTCCTCTAGAAATCCTAGACCTAAATAGCCGTCAGATCCACAATTTTCAAGTTAGAGCCTCGTGGTATAGTATACATCAAGCTAGGCCCAATATCTATCTATTCTGAAAAGTAAAATCAGATCGGACAAAATACACCGGAGTTATTAGCGAAACAGTTGAGCTGATAAGAGCACCCCCACCCCCCAGTTTATGGTCAGGACTATAAAAAAGTGTTGCCTACATTTAGGTTCAAAATAACAAAACAAATGAAAACAAATGAACAGGGTATTTTGTGGTCGGGAAACTCGACTGCATCGTCCTTACTTGTTTATATTAAAAGTGTTGGTAACCCTAAATTATGTCGATAACTCAACAGCTGATCACTTTTCCCGCCAATTTTGTGTATGTGGTAAACTCAGTTGGTTGCGCAGTTTCTCATTAATCTACATTTTAATCATTTCTATGAAATCCATTGGTTTGATTTGCAAAAAACAAAATTGTGCTAGTTCAGAATAGTTAAAAATATATATATAAAGCTACTTTACGAGAGAAAATTGATTAGCTGAATTTCAGGAATTTTAGAAAGGTTTTTTGGAATCGTTTTCGTAAGGACGATCTAGGATTCGTGGATCTTTGAAATTCATTTTAGTTAACCTTTGTGGCCGTACCACTAAAAATATGAAGTGAAATATTTTAAGTTGGGGTTTAAAGGGTTAAGGTTTTGGCTTTAAAAATCTATTTACTTTTCCAACTCCGAATTGAGCTCTATGTTATAGATACTTGATTTTAGTTATTAAGGGATAATAGTTTAATAACCAAAAATTCTAAAAACAAAATTTTTATATAACAGTCTAAGGGAAAAGGGCGGTGGCCCGCCCACTTTTCCCAGTCCTAGTTTCTATTGATATTTAATAATCGAATGCAAAAAACTAGACCAAACAAATCTTGTCTAGTTCTCGAGTTATTAATTTATGTAAAAAAAATCGGCTTTGGAACCGCAGTGTGATCGTTCGTATGGGAGCTATATGATATAGTCATCCGATTTGGACAAAATTTTTTAGAATTGGGTTAAGGCATGTAAAACATGCATATACAAAATTACAAGATGCTACCATTAAAAACAAAAAAAAATGTTCCTACTTTGACTGTTTTTCAGGCCTATCTTTTGTATGACAGCTGTACCATATAGTTTTCCGATTTTCATCAAACTTGGCAGAACTATACAAAAGCATAGAAACCCCATGAATACAAAGTTTGGAGACGTTTCCATGGAAAAGAAGAAAGTTTTTCATACTAAAACTAGTTTTCCTATGGGAGCTATCAGAAATAGTCATCCGATCCGTTCGGTTCCGACATATTAATAGCGTGCAGCAACAAGAAGACTCGATAGCTTCAAAACTGAGAGAATAGTTTGTGTAGAAACAGACAGACGGGGAAGGGCTTGGCTACATCAACTCAGCTCGTCATGCTTATCAAGAATATAAACAGCAAGATGGAGGAGAAAGCAGAGAAAGAAGCAGTGGAAAGGTGGGAAAACACCAGCGTATGCAAAATCTCTAAAATTATGAGCTGGAGTCAGCCGGAACTACCTAACCTAACCTTTTTCCATATTATGACATATTTTCTTATGTCATAAACAACAGCAGTTATACACAACATGTTTTTAAATACCGCCAAGTCTTGTATTTTTCAGGGTATCGATAGCAAACAGCTGACTTTGTTGTCGAATATCGATAAGCGGTATCAGGTATCTGGTGTAAGGTATTATTGCATTACCTAAAATTAGTTAATAAGTAAAGTAATAAATAAGTAAATGTCAGCTGGCACTGGACTGGGTTCAAGTGTCATTAATAGTTAACTAACGGCTTGAATTTTCAACTAGTTTTAAGTTTTAATGTCAAAATTCAATAAAAATCCAATTGACTTGAAAAAATAGTTGAGCTAAAACTTAAGCAAAACTAGATTTAATGGTAATTGATTTAAATCAAATAAATAATTTAATAAATCTAAATATAAATCTTCGCCTTTATACTGCAAGTCAGCAAAGGCTATTGCCAGCAATGCTAAGACTGTTTGGGAATTTCATGGCAGCTCAAAAGCATAAAAACGAACTTTAATAGTATTTCTACTGATTTAACAGTTAAACTATTGAACCCTTATATTTATACAGATTCTTATTCTTAAGCTCGTGAATCTTATAAGTAAAAATATGTAAGGTATTATTGGTTGGCGGGTTCCTAAAGCCTAATCAGAGTGGCCGTTCACTGATCAAGCATGCTAACACAAGCGTCCTGCACTCTTTGATTCCACTCTTGGTACGATTATCCGCCAATCAGGCTACTTAACCTCAAATCAAATTAAGCGTGTAACGACATTTCTTTGATACGCCTCTTGTATGGTCGTTCCATGTCCCTTGGCTCGTCGAGTGGCTGGCTTAAAAAGAAGTAGAAAACATAATGCTTTCTATGCAAGAATCACGCTAATGAAAAGCTTTGGACATCAATAGGTGGTGGCATTGCCAATGCCGAAGCTCAGGAAAGGACAAGTGGCAAGTAAATAAACTTAAAAAGAGCCACTCAATGCCGGGGAGGCGGGCGGGCGTGAAGTCAGTCAGTCAGTGTGCCAGGATATGCCGAGTAGTTGTCGCCTGGCTTCCTGCCTGCTTCCTTGACTTGACCCGACCTGCTTGAATGGTTGGCTGTGTGACCCAATCCGCTTAGCGGCCATTCTTGTTGCTGTTGTCCTTATTGGTTATAAGTGGTTACAATGAGATTATGCTTCATTACGCGCCGTCAGGGCAGTCAGGACTCGAACTGGTGGCAATCATAACGAGCCTTATGCTCACCATTAGCGTCGCGGTCGCTGGCGATAATAGCAAAAGCACTCCAACTAATGGACGACGTGCGGCCACGTCGTCGTCGGGTTTCTGCAATTGTGAACATTTTTGCAAGCCACCACACCCACACACATCCCGCCCAGTTACAACAGAGATCAATGCACAAGCGAATTGGCGGCGGAATCTCAAAAATGCAGCAGGGCCAGTGCCAGTGCCAGTGCCAGACTCTCGACTGTAGCCAAAACTGATGATGATGAAGCTGTTGTGGTCGCTGGAACGCCTCCTGCCCTGCCCGGCCCTGCCCTGCCCCGACGCCGACTCTGTCATGGCCACAAAATGCCTGTCGTGGACCAAGTTGCCAAACTTGTTTCATTTGCGGTCGAAATATAATTGCGACGGCGTCGGCAATGACTGCCACGTTTTTTTTTTGGATTTTTCCTTCTTCTTTTGCATGGAATTTTGTTATTGAAAATGTTTTCCTGCTCGATTTGATGCCTGAAATCGAAATACGAGCTAAAGCATATTTGTTGAAATTTGCAAGGTGGGTCAAGGGTTTGGCCTGCTCATTTTCGACAGAATGTGAGGATAATAAACCGGAAAATGCAAATGTGAGGAGGCAGCGCAGCGCTGCCTGGGAGGAGGGGGAGGGCAATGAATAATTAACCATGTGAGCAAATCGCCAAGTGGCCATGTGAAATGGGCATATGTCAGACTGACAATGGTGCAAGTTGCATGTGGCTTCTGGGCAGCTAGGTAAGAAGTTCAGGGTCAGTCGGAGACGATGAAAAAAAAGGGGTTCCTGCGTTTGCAAACAAAAGTTGTTCTACCAAACAGGGGGGCCCCCTCTTTCCTATGCTGCATGCTCCAGTGAACTGAAGAAAAATAGTAAGTAGATTAAACTCTGAGGGGAAACTTGTTGCAATTATTTTGTTGATGTTTTGCCATGGCCTTAAGAATTTGTTGTGTTGATAAGATCCGAAGAAAAGAGAAAAAAGTGAAAAAGGAAATGGTGTGGTCGTGAAAAAATGCTGGGAGTAATTATAAATACTGTACGAAGAAGACTCGTAACTACCCAATCTGGATACACTGATTGAAATTAGCCGCCAATCGGTGACTGGCCCAGATGGTGTACCGTGTCCAAAACTAACCATGAAACTTTCATTCAATAGAGTCTGCGAATACGAGTATTTGCATCCAGTTGGAAAACCTCTTTTTACTTTGGTTTTAAGCCAAGCGGTCAACCAAGCGATCTCAAATGACCCTAGAAGGGCTTCGCCAAAGTAGAAGTAAACAGTCGATGAACAATTACTATTACCTGTGCAAATTATTGTAGACTAGCCCAGGGGTCTTCAGACTGCACTAAGTGTACTTCGCGAAAGATGCTGCTGTAAGCAATATGCTTCGAAAACCCAGAGGTCGTTTAATTCCGGAAGTTTTCTTCCCATATCACCGAGAAGGTGCTTAAGCTGTGCTTTATAACCTACCTTGAGTCTATCTGTCTATCCTAAACGAAGTTAAAGTCGGCCCTACTTCAAAATACCCGTTACACAGGGCAATGATGTGTGCCTAATAACCCAATGCGGCTCAGATAAGTATGCAACATTTTTTTTTAACACTGTCATTCATTATCCAATCTTTATGACGATTGTAGATATCGGCCACATCTTAAAAAAGTAGGAGATAATCACCTTTTTTTTATTGCGAGGGAGGGAGGGAGTTGGCGTGGCCAAAAATTTTAAACAAACTTGATCTGCGTCCAGATAATACTAGTCTAAATTAAAAAGTTGGTGGCTCCAGCTCTTCTAGTCTCTGAGATCTGAGATTCATACACTCAGAAAAAAAGGCTACCGGCATTCTAGACCAAACGGGATAGAATTTAAGCCGTTTTATACTTGTAATTTCAAGTATGATGCGTTCTTGGGTGTACTTAAATTAAGTAAGAAACATTCTTAACTTGATATATAACAGGTAATATTATTGAAATGGGAACAAACCTTCTTGACTCAAGAACATTTTATACTCACAGTAAAATGAAAGATTCTAGAAAAGCGAATTCTTAGTTCAAGTACAAAATATGTTAGATTAAGTACAAAATAAACTCATTATCCTAGCTCAACAAAGTGCGCAACATAAAATACTAATTATTTTTAAGCGAGTCTGTTCTTAAAATTCCCAACTGGCTCTAGCACTTTTGTAATGGAACGATGGTAAATTTCTGAGCTACTGTAGCTCTAACTTGCTCTTTGGTTACGGGTCTTGGATATTTCTTTGGTTTAATTCAGTGACCTTGCTCAAAAACAAAGTGGGAATAGCTTCTGCATGGGCTCACTTTAAGAACGAATGTTTTGTACTTATTTTGAGACATAAACGGGCTTGAATTAAGAACATTATAAGCTAAAAGTATGATTAAAAATATTTTAATAATTCAAAACAATATCTGATATATCCCAAAACAGTCTAATATAAGGTATTTCGGGATTGAAAAAATCATACTTGATATAAGAATTTTGTACTTAAATCAAGTATTTTCGATTTCGATATACTATTGATACCGTTTGTACTTAATTCAAGTACAAAGTTCTGGGTTTTTTTTCTGAGCGTACAGATAGACGTACACATGGCTATATCGACTCGACTTGATTTATGCTGATCAAGAATATATATACCATATAGGGTCGGAAATGAATATTTCTATGCGTTGCAAATATCTGGGCAAAATTATAATACCCTGCCAGGGTATACAAATTAACGTAAAGTCGCCTATGTTGGGGTGTCCAATGAGTTTCTTACAGCCAACTGTGAGTAAAAAGATGCATTTTATATGATCTCGGACAAGTAAAGATACAGCTTTATTAGCAGTCGCACCCTTAATGCACCCAAATGCATT
The DNA here is from genome assembly GCA_035044965.1 of Lordiphosa andalusiaca. Lineage (NCBI taxonomy): Eukaryota > Metazoa > Arthropoda > Insecta > Diptera > Drosophilidae > Lordiphosa > Lordiphosa andalusiaca. Next base: position 37,642 of record JAWNNM010002717.1, read on the forward strand.
TTGTAGCTTTTAGAAACTGTTTTTTTTTTTACTTAAAGAAACTTCCTTAGGAAGGCCGCTGAACCACTCAAAAATTGTAGTCGTCGCCATAAAATTATTATACCATTGCAGAGAGGGGAAATTAAAATTCTCCAGATGTTTGTTATGCATATGCATAGAATGAAGCATTTCCGACCGCACAAAGTATATTCTTGTATGGAGATAGGTGTGTTCAGTGTTTCTTCTTGGCCTAGTACGACTCTGGATTTTTTAACACTGTCTGACATCTCGTTTCCATCGAAACGCGCCGATAACTCACGGCTCCCGAGCTGTGGCTTTCAGCTCAGAGCCGAGTGCTTTAGCTCAGGATGGCGTGTTAGTCAGGGCTAGAACCGCTAAATAATGAAGCCTACTTTCAGGACGACCCTTTTTTCAAAAACCGGTTACATTCAAATTCACAAACAAATAAATGAAAGCAAATGAACAGGGTATTCCTTTACTTGTTTATATAAAACTTAAGCGTAGTTTAAGTTGAAGTCGGCCCTTCCCCACTTCGATATACACGTTACTCCGGGATATTAGTGTTTAATAAGCTTTCACAATGTTAATTAACAGATCATTAACAGTAATGTTAATATTTCAGCATTATGTTACCAAACAGCGCATGCGACTCTAATAAGTATGCAACGTTTTTGTATAGCCTGTGCCATTTATTATCCGATCTTAATGAAAATTTTCGCAAAATATGAGCTCGATAGCTTAAACTTTGTAGGACAAATTCAACCATTTTTGTTGCAGGGTCGGAACAAATTCGAAACAAACTTGATCTGCGTGCTGATAATACTAGTCTACATTTAAACTTGGTATTACACAGGTGGACAAAAATTAACTATTTTTCTGATTCAAAGATCAGACAAGGATATTCTTATAGGAATTTCATCGCCGAACACGAATCTGGCCTCCAACAGTGCCCATCACGTAGTAAGTAGGACATATGAGTATAAGTAGAGTGCGAGAGCATATGAAAAAGTCGTGCTACAAGAAAATTTGGGATTGATTCAAGGTTTTTTCGATTTGATTCATATGGTTGACAGTTCAAGCTTTAATTTAAGCCTAATTAGAGACTTCTAGCACGGCAGCATTATTCTCTACACGTGATTGAAAAAGGGCAAAAACTGGGTTTCGTATATCTATATATATATATAAGGTTGTCCAAAAAGTCTTGCGGTATTTTTATTGAATTTCCAATTGTTCATAAAATTGGTTATAATAATGCGATTTAAGTCAAATATGCGCCGTTTTGTTCGATGACGAGTTCCCAACGAGATGCCAACTCCATAATGCCCCTCTTATAGAAGCTCGCTTCCCTATTGTCAAAAAACTCGGAGAGCCAATTTTCACAGGACTCTCTTGTGGCCAACTTCCGACTACCAAGCTCGTTCGCCATGGACAGAAATAGGTGGTAATCACTTGGTGCGAGATCCGGACTATACGGTGGATGCAAAAGAACCTCCCATCCGAGCTCCCGGAGCTTCTGGCGCCGTCACCAAAGATGTGTGTGGCCTGGCGTTGTCCTGATGGAAGACAATTCGGCCTCTGTTGATCAAAGATGGCCTCTTCTGCATGAGTGCTGCATTCAAGCGGTCCAGTTGTTGGCAGTACAGGTCCGAATTGAGCGTTTGGCCATAGGGGAGCAGATCATAGTGGATGATTCCCTGCCAATCCCACCAAACACACAGAAGAACCTTCCTGGCCGTCAATCCAGGCTTGGCCACCGTCTGGGCAGCTTCACCGCTTTTCGACCACGACCGTTTGCGCTTCACGTTGTCGTAAGTGACCCACTTTTCATCGCCAGTCACCATCCGCTTCAAAAACGGGTCGATTTTGTTGCGATTCAGAAGCGATTCGCATGCATCCATACGGGCCAAAATGTTTTTTTTGCATCAAGTCGTGTGGCACCCATACATCGAGCTTCTTTTTGAATCCAGGCTTCTTCAAATGGTTTATAACGGTTTGATGACTCATGCCCAGCTCTTGGCCGATGCTACGGCTGCTACTATGCCGTTCTCTTTCGACCAATTCAGCGATTTTATTGCAATTTTCGACGACAGGCCTTCCGGACCGTGGCGCATCTTCGATCACCTCTGCACCAGAACGAAAACGTTGAAACCATCGTTGTGCGGTGGAAATGGAAACTGTATCGGGTCCATAAACTGCACAAATTTTATTGGCAGCATGAGATGCATTTTTGCCTTTATCGTAGTAGTACTGTAAAATATGCCGTATTTTCTCTTTATTTTGCTCCATGTTTGCGACGCTATAACTCACGAACGACTAAAAACAAACAACAATTAATCAAACACGTGTTAGCGCGTGAAAAGAGCTTTCCAAAAATCTTTAGCGTGAACCGATGCGACGAATACAACTAGAACTACGCGCTTGCAAAGACAAGCTTGCGGAAATACCGCAAGACTTTTTGGACAACCTTATATATCGTATATCCTTGTCTGATCCTTGAATCATTTTGGGTGTCGACCTGTGTTATCTAGGATTTGTAGTCTCCGAGATCTGGGTGTTCATGCAGACAGACGACTCGGCTATTGATATTGATCAAGAATATATATATATAGTATATGCGCTTCATGTGGACGGGGAGAAGCTTCCTTCTGCTTGTTACATAGCAAAAAGTTATCTTTACAGAAATTTAGAAGGGCGATAATGCTGCCTGCGTATTTTCCAAGGGGGAGGTGCTTCTGCAGGATAAGTCTGCCTATCTGGCTTTAGGTGGGAGGTTTCCGGCTCTGTTGCTTCTCCCAGTTTGAAAACTGCCAGTATATTGCCAGTTTCTCAAATTTCTGCCATTTAATATGTCCGATTCTTGGTATATCTTTTCTTAATTGGGATATGCACGCACTAATTTTACTGCTCATCAACCCGCTCCCATTGTCTGTCCAACCTCCCCCCTTTCTCGGCCATAAATTTAACTTAAAATAAACCCAAAGCCTTTCAACTCACCATAATTCTATTGCCATTTCTCTAGACTCGGGTTGGCTCTAGGTTCTGTGGGGGGGGGGGGGGGGGGGGGGGGGGGGGTCTGGCGACACAAACCGGCAGCAGCAGCGGCGGCGACTTATGGCCAAAAGCATTCTCAGGAATGTGCCAAGGCGCAACAAGCAGCCAAGTGAAGCACAAGACAAACTAATAGCAAAGAAGAAGACATTCCAGAGACTTGGCCAGAGACCAGACACAGAGCTGAGCTGGAGACACGAAGCCGAGTGTGCCTGCTGCTGTCTGCGTGCAAGTTGCATGCAATTTTGCCGTTTATGCCATTTGCAATAAGAACGATGGAAAAACTGGCCGAGAGTTGCATCAGGAGCGGCAGCAGAAGATATATTCGAGTGAATTAAAATGTGGCAAGTTGACTATTTCGTGCGTTTCGTAGGTTGGTTGCCTGCTGCCTGCCTGCTGGGTTTGTTGCCCGGTTCGCTTGGGTTGGCTTCGGTTGGCTCGTCTTGACTGGGGGGACGCGACTGGCAATGTTGTTACCGCATATTTCTCTCCCAAAACATTCAAGTTGAAGTTGAATGTCGTCTGCGGCCGTCTGCTGCCTGTTGCACTTGAATTGCCCAAGTCAACGGCTGCACAGTGGTCTTTTTTATTGACATTTTTTTGCAGTTGCCAAGACAACTTATTAAGATTCTCTTGGCTTAGATTACAAAAGTGATTGCCTACACTTCCCCATCGCGCCAGCCGGAATGGGGTACCCGGTTTCTTGCACTGAAATTAACCACAAAAATAGTCGATTTTCACCCACTGTGTACTGGGGGAGGGGGGTTGCTGCTCCTCCTTCTCGGCGTTGTTGTGTTCTCTTGGTGCAGCCCGAGATTGAGATTCATTGCCTGTTGCATGCCTGAGCCGTTCGACTAACTGCTGCCTCTTCTGTCTCCGGGGCTCTGGGCAGCTGTTTATAGCTGGGCTAGCAAAATTATGCGATTCTTGTATCTTGCTTTTTGCAGCCAAAGAAAATGAAGAAGAAAAACTGCATTCTATGCGCTTTGTTTGTGTTGTTTTTGTGTCGTGCTGTACCTTATTCTTATGCTACAACTTGTTGCTGGCAACATTGTTGCCAGCATGCTGGACGCATTTTATGTGATGGCACTTCAATTTTGGCAACGATTTTTACAGCTTAATCAATATTTGTGCATAAAAAGTAAATAATACTCAAATATATTTTGTTTTTCTTTTATGCTCTTTGCAGGTAAGCCCACCATTTTACATTTTTTTGAACTACCCATAACAACAACAACAACAGCAACAACAATAGCCAGGACTAATAAAGAGACCGTGAGTAAAACAAACGCAAATCATTTAACGAGCCCTCAGCTTAGACTGGGCGCATATTGTTTTATATGCTCCCCCCATTTTCTCCCCTTTCCCCTCACCCCTCGGCAACAACAACAACAACAACATCCATGAAAGTTGCCAACAAATTGCGCGTAAATCCCATAAACCGTTTACAACTACAACAGCTCCGCATCGTCATCGATGATGCCGCCTGCAACAATAACAAAACGATTTTTATGCACAAAACCAACGGCTCGTCGGTTTAACACCACCCTTTTGGGTTGGCATCGAGCGGGTTTGTGTGGGGGTGAGATAGCTGACAAAGCTCAAACGTCCGCTGGTTTTACGTACTAACAAAAGGTTCTAAAATAAAAATCAGCCCAAAAACTGCCGGTAAATGAATTTCATTTTTTATTATTTGGCAACGCTCTCACAATCAATGGTATCGTTTGCATACGCTCTCAGTTTAGCGTGTTTAGGGATTTTGGATTACACAAAGCTCTAGCTGTCAGTAAAACCTCTTGTACTCACATAACGTCCACTGTGTGCTTAATCCAACGAATGTACATTTTTTTTTCCCCCTAAACTGATTTCATTGAATGATTTTAAAAGCATAATGTTCGCTTGAAGTCAGGAAAGATTCCAGTTTATATCTAAAATGTATAGAAATTAATGGCCGCGTTCAGCAGAAGAATTAGCTCGCTGATCAATAAGACAATTTCAATGGCGCCCTGATCATTCAATCTTTTTCCTAATCTTTGAGCTAAGAAAAAGTACGCTGCTTTTCTTTTCCTGCTTCCTACTGTTGTAATTGTATATCGATAGGTTTTTTTTCGATACCGATACGCGTATCTTTTTGTCAGTTTTGTGCACTGTATATAAAAACGAGAAAGCTAAGCTAACTTCGCCAGTGATGAAGTTTTTATACCCTTGCAAGTGCTCGCTTAAATAATTTCAAAAAATACTCTTTGTCCGACCGATCGTTCGTATGGGGGAGCTGTATGATATAGTCATCCGATGTGGCCAAAAATTTGTTAAGTTATGTGAAAGCATGTGAAACAAACAAATACAAAATTGCAGGATGCTACCATTAAAAACAAAAAAGTTTTTCTAACTAAATCTGTTTTTCAGACCTATCTTTCGTATGGCAGCTATACCATAAAGTTATCCGATTTTAATAAAACTTGGTAGAATTATAAAAAAAACATAGAAAATAGAAATATAAAAATTGAAAAGAAAAAAGTTTCACATGCTAAAACTAGTTTTCCGACCGATTGTTCCTAAGAGGTATAGTCATCCGATATGGTCGGTTCCGACATATTAAAAGTGTACAGCAAAAAGAAGACTGTGCAAAATTTCAGCTCGATAGCTTTAAAACTGAGAGACTAGTTCGCGTAGAAACAAACAGACGGACGGACAAAGCTCAATCGACTTAGCTCGTCACCCTGATCAAGAATATATATAGTTTATGAGGTCGGAAATGAACATTTCTATGCGTTGCAAACTTCTGGGCAAAGTAATAATACCCTTTGCAAGGGTATAACAAGAAAGAAAGTCGGTCAGGCCCGACTGTAACATACTCTGTACCAAGGAAATTATACGCTAAGCATAAATTTTGGTGCTGCAGTAGCAGCTAAAAGCAGCGCTGCTACGGCGCTGCCGCAGCGAACAGTCTTTTGATCATAACTCGTAAACCTTTCATCCGATCTTCACCGTTTCTTTGGCGAATTGATAAGCTATGCTGATTACTATATATGTCTAAAAGTAACAAGCCTCTGTCTTTAAAACTGTGGAAGATATGACTTTTTTCTTAATTGCTGGTGCGGGAGGGGGCATGGTCAAAATTCAAAATAAAATTGATCTGCCTGCAGACATAAGAAGCATATGTATGTCCCATACATTTCAAACCTCTATCTCTTACCATCTCTGAGATCTGTGCGTTCATACGGACAGACAGACGGACATACAATTCTTCAAAGTTTAGTCAAAATCGAATGACTATAGGTTATAGCTGCCACAGGAATGATTGGTCGAGAAACTAGTTTTAGTGAGGAAAACTTTTTTGCAGTCTTAGGTTACAATATCGTGCTATAAGGAAACTTCAACATTGAAGGCATCTTGGAGTATTCGATTATTTCAAGCATTTACACACCGAGTTCCTAAAAAAGTATATTTGCGGGTTGTCTTGTCTAAGTTTAAGAAAAAACTGTCTCAAAACCATAAAGTTGCATTAAATAAAGCAAAATTAATTTCTAAAAAAAAATAGATTATAAATTATTTTGTGTTTAGGAAGGAATTTTGGCAAGATTTCTTAAGCTTCGGCACAGACACGAAGCTGGTATTTTGGTTCTTTGTTGAAGCATATTTGTGGTGATGTTATTAAATGTATGTAAACCGCAGTTTTGAAAAACCTTTGACCTGACCAACTTTTCTCTAAATTCGTGTCTACTTCCCAATCTTAATCAAGAGTGAGCTACTACATGCGTTTCACTCATTAACTTGCTTTATCACATTTATAAACATTTGATTAGCTTAATTTAAGCTTTTTGCCAAAGTTTTCATCACTCTTAGGTTTGGGTTGGTTGGTTCATGATGAGTTGACTTCGGAATAGTCCAACAAGTTAATAAATTCTAATCTGTTGCTCGAAAAGCTCCTCCAGGCAGTCGGCGAGAGCTTTCGCTTAACAGGTCTGTTAAAAAACTCCCCTTACAACAACGCGGAGGGATAAGCCCTACCCCTCTGAAATGGGGTGGTTTTTACACCTTGGCGTCATGCGCGCTGCACCAGTTCGGAGTTCCGTTACAACCAACACCAGAAACTGAAATACCGTTCGGCTTGTGGCATCTGGCCTCGTAACGATTCGCTTCCTATCGTCATTCGGCTGTTGCGCTTCGTATGCCATGCTTCGGCATGTCGCTGCTGCTGCGGGGGTGGCAAAAAGCCGATGCGCTCACCTGAAAGCGAAGGTAGCTTCGTTTGCGTCCACCCCCTTGGCGCGCATTTCCGAAGCAGGTGTAACAATTATTATTTTCTCGTTGATTTTGCCGTCGCTGCTGTCGCTGCCGACGACGTCGTCGTCGTCGTCGTTTTGCACCCTCCGCCCCCTATGATTTTCCATTTCTCTGGTCAGCTCTCTCGCTTGCACCAGTCGGCGGCAAGCTCGCGCTCGCTCGCACACAGTCCCACATTCACACAAAGAATGGGGGGCGCGCACGCATGGCGCATGCATTTGCTATCTCACATGGCCACGTGTGTGTGTGTGTGTGTGTGTGGGGGGGAGCGGTGGGTGGGTAAGGGTGGTTGTGTGTGCCAGTAATATTGTTACTGCAACAATAGCAGCAATTACAACAGCAACAACAGCGCTACCTACTGTCGTGTGATTTGTCACGAAGCCGAAACTCACGATCCTCTTCAATGAAGAGTCTTATACCCAAAAAGTCTTATACACACGCACCTGAGGCGAGCAGCGGGCAGCGGGCCAGAAAGTGAAGAACCACCGGCAGGTAACAGAACTAACAGCTGAGAGAGGGAGGGCTGGCAAGAGAGAGAGAGAGAGAGAGAGAGCCAAAGGTGTGCTACGCGCTCCGAAAACATTTCCACTTTTCGGAGTTGCGACGACGGCCAGGAGAAATGCCGACGCCAACGACCACGAGCATCCATTCGGTCGCTCGGCTTTGGTCCGGTTCTGGGCCTTTTGCCTACTGTTGCTTTATTTTGGTTAACAGGCGTCGCTGCCGCTGTCAGCGCCGGCCGCGGCGCAACAGATTCAATCTGACGGCGGCGTCGACGACGCCGCACTCCGAAACAAAAAGGTATATTACCTTAGAATGCCAGTCGTTCTTACTTCAGTCTTCGTACAGTCTTTGCTTTAACCCGTTCCAATTCTGTCCGCTGTTCGTACGCTCGCTAGCTCGTTCGCTCTATAGGAATCACAACAACAACAACAACAACAGCAACACAACACCACACGCAACAGCCAGCTTCTCAATTTCTGTTCCTGTTCCTGTTCGTCGTGTTTCTCTGTTCAGTCCAAGTTCAGTTATTATCATCATTCAACAAAACGGAGTAGTCGTGGGTTCCTCGCTGTTACCGTCGCTGCCGCCGTCGCAGTCAACATCACAAACCAACCACCAACACCGCCGCCGCCGCCGCCGCCACCACCGACAACACTACCGCCAACAACAACAATAACAGCAGCAGCAATATCAGAAGTAGCAGCAGCAGCAGCAGCACTCACACACACACAACACACACACACACACACACACACATTTGTGCGCTCACTCACGAAAATTTCAATATCCAAATCAAAGTTGAGTTCAAATCGAAAACAGCCGCAACACCAGCAACAACGTATCGCAAATAGCACGCGGATAATCAAAACACAAAAGAAAAATAGTACCAACTTTCGCGTCTTCAATCAACCCACAAGAAACCAAAACCCAAACCGCCCCACAAAAAATAAATAAATAAATAAATTAATATAGTGTGTGTGATTCAAACTTAAAAACCGAAATTACTTTAAATATTTTGTGCTCATCTGGAGGAATCTAAATCAGAGAATTTGTAAGAAATTATGAAATGAAATAATACGAAACGAATTACTTGCCAAAAGTTCGTTGCTCGCTTGGAAGCCACAACAAGTTCTCGGCCTATGCCGCTCTTAGCCGGCAAAAAATGAGAAAAAAGAACGAAAAGAAATTAACTCTGAGCTGAGCATAACAAAGAAACACGTTTTTCTGTTTTGTGTGTGTTTGCACTCGCACACACACACACACACACACACTCTCGCACACACACACACACAGTCGCCTACCAAACAACAACAAAAAAAAGTGGCAGACGCAGCGCGGCTCGTCTGGCCATAAAACCTTATGGCCAAAAAGACGTTCCAATAGGCTGACTCTGACTTTGGCTACACATTTAAGTACGCCTAGAAATAATTTCCGTAGTTTATTTTTATTGTTGTAATCACATGCGTAGCTGAGCTGTCGTCGCGCTTCTTCCTCTGCTTTTTGCACGAGGCATGACTCAAAAAAAAAAAACAAAAAAACCGGTAAAGGCCACCAAAAAAAACAGAAAGAGAGCTCACAATTTCTTACCAAAAACGTGTTTGTTCAACCAATTATAATTTTAACAAATTGTTACACACTTGAGCACAAAATATTTAAATCAAACGCGTTTGTTTCGTTTCCAGCCGCCTAAATTGCAAACAAAAAACTGAAATCTAAAAAATCGAACAAATCCAGAATAACAAATAAAAAACACTTACTTCCACCTCCTCATCAACTTTACTTCAACGACTTTGACTCGACATTTAATTGGTAATGAGAGCAAAACGAAAAAAATTATTATTAAAATGTTCCTTGTTTATATTTTGTGTATTAATTTGATTTTGAATTGGCTAAAACTTAACAAGTGTGTGAAAATAAAAACAAAATTTCAAATGTCGATGGTACACTCGAATTAGATTATAACACTCGCTTTTGATTTTTGAAAGTTAAGGTTATAGGAATTTATTTTGGTAGAAAGTGAAATTGTCTAATCTCAATTCACTTTTGAGTCTGATAAGAGTAGGAAATACAAAGTCAAAGCTTCCCCCAAAACAGCTTCAAAACAGGTTTTTTGAAATCTGCCGAACAAAATGTCATTACTTTTATCTTTTTGAAATAAGCTAAATAGAAATAATAAGAATTTTTTAATCATTTTTTTTTTGAAGCGTTTGCAAAAATGATATTTTTTTACAATGATAAAAGTAGAAGATACAAATTTGTGCCCATTGAAAACATTAAAGTTAATTAACTAATTGTCAATGAATGAGATTTCCTTCAGTTTTAGGTACATTTACATTACATAATTGTCTAAAATTACTTCAAGAAAGAAAAGTTTTGATGATTTTCAGACAATTACATGTATCACTTATAAGCCAAGTTTTCTATTTACTATTTTTCTGTAACTAAGCTTCGCTTTGTATATAAAAATACATACAAAAATAGCCAAAAATTAATCTTTCGCTTTTTATTATGTCGAACGTGACATTCGTACACTTTTAAAGTGACAAAAAAAAATGCAAAATTGAAAGCATTTTAAATTTAATTCTTTAATTTCCAATAAAGCACTTTAATTAGTGCTAAATTGAAAAGCAAGTGCAGTTCTATTTGCAATATAATTTCAATAAACGTTGACATATAAAAAGGCACTAAAACAGAAATGGGGTATTCGTTCCCATCTAAATCAAGTTATAGATTAACGAAACCTGAGACCATACTTTTGCTCAAAATTTAGTAAAAATCTAAGGCTGACTAATATCTCATACAAGTTCCTTAAATGAAATATTACAGAAAGTCAATCTGAGAAATACAAAAATTAACAAGAACTTGCCTAAGAATCTAAGGAGTAACATGCACATACTTCGTTTATGCTTAAATAAAAAAATAATGATTTTTGCGCCTCAAAGTATGTTTTGTATTTATAAATAGTATATTATATTTTATAATATTTTCCTTAAACCTCATATGTTTATTACACCTGACATTAGTCAACTGTGTTTGACACTGCCAATCAATTATCTCATTCTCATAGATAATTGTTAACGGAAATTAAGCTAGCATACTTTGAAGCGCAGTAAACATGATTTTTTTGCTAGCATAAACGTAGTAACAGACTTGCAGTAAACTAAGTTTTTTTTCACCTCTCTCTCAAATGTGATCTCGACAAGTGAAAACACAGCTAATTGAAAGAAATTTATTGTGTTTGATTTGGAAATCGGCAGCCCTATACCAAATATTTATTTGTCTCGATACACGGGACATGACGAACTTGACAAGTTCCATCAAGATATTAATGTGGTTTCTGTTTAATTCAAAACATACTAGCAGATTATTGAAATTGTTTATGATTATAATGGTTTCTTAACCATCTTTTTTTAACCCGTAGTACCGCTCAAGCCTATTATTGACCTTAGAAGTCAATGCTATCCATAGGCACTTTGTGTCGAAAAATGTAGCTTAAGTCACTTCACCTTTGAAATTTTTTAAAAAGACAATGAAAAAATGTAAGATTGGAATTTAGTTCATTTAGTTAATTTAGTTCAATTTGAATGTTTCACTTGGAGAATATGTTTGAATTGTCTCGGTTCTAACTTTCGACATAAATTGTTAAATTTCACTAAAATTTACAATTGATGCAGTAAATTGGCTTGAATCCTTGTCTATTAAGTCCGTTGTATTTAAAATGAAGTAAACCTGTTAAGTAAACCTTTTAAAACAGTTTACCTTGAATGTTGATCAGAAAAGGCTACATGCAGCAAACTCGAATTTTCTAAAGTTAAAACTGATTTCAATTTTTTGGTGTCGTTAGACCTTTTTGTGTTATAATGCCCACATATAGAGCAAAGATAAAGTATTATATCATATCTAAAATTGTTCAAATAATTCGGCGACATAGATTGAATCAGTTCATTTTAAAATGGTTTTGCGAAAAACGTTTGGTTTCCAAATTAAGTTTTGACTTCACCTAAAAGGTGAATACTTATTTAACCAACTCAAGCTGAATGTTACTTCTAACATTAATGGCAATTTTCAGCATTTTTTAGCAAAACTTTAAAATGACGATGCATATTATATATCATTTGTAATTAAATCCATTGGGCTGTTATTTCTACTTATGAAGTAACAAATACATCTTCGGTCACCACTGAATTTGATTGAGAAAGACTGCCGAATTAAAACCGTTTAGTTAAAGCGAATCAGATTAAAATTGTCAAAAGATTTTTACCAAAAATCACTAGAAATTAACCTAAACTTTGAAGACTATTATACTTATGAAGTGCTAAAGTGCAGCTAGATTTAATGAAAGTAACCCCGTACCATTGAAATGTACTTATCTGTGACCATATAGTTTCAAGTCGCTGAAATCACTTCTTAAATCTGTTCCGAGATAATATGAGTCGGTCTACTTATCAAGGCTTTACTAAAGTCTTGTAGATATTCTAGATAACGAATGTGAAACAAAACTCGATTATTACTGGTATCTTACATTGGCTTCCGATTTTCAACTTGTTCCACTTGGCGTCATCTATAATGTCTATAAATCTTTGGCTTTACTTTTAAAGGTTCGAAGCCAAAGCTACGACATATTTTTCACTTTGAACCGAACTTTTAACTGAGCCAAGTTTGAAACAACAAATTAAACCCGAACCTGTTTTGAAAAAGAACAAAAAGAAGACTTTTAAAAAACTGAACCATTGCCTATTGATATATAAGACATCTTGAAGAGAGTCTCGAAATCCCTAGGCTTAACCAAGTATAAACAACAAATTAAACCCGAATCTGTTCCGAAACTAAGATAAAAAGGAGACTATTAAAAAATCTGAAGTGTGGCTCAAAATCGCTAGGCTTTTCCAATATTATTGTATTTAAAATTATAGAAAGAGCTATAAAACTAGTGTGTAGAAAACTAAGCTACACTTCGGTAATATATTTCTTAAATATGAATTATGCGCTTATTAAGGTGATATTCTTAGCTATCATTGACTCTCGAGTCTAAGTAATCCCCCTAGAAAAATACTAGAAAACCCATGTCACCTTTTTTGTTACAAAAATTCTCACCAACCAGTTACTTTTATCAAACTAAAAGCTTAGAGCCATTTTAACCAAAAAAACGTCACGTCTATAAAGTGAATTTATTCAGCTGAAAACTATTTTTATCACTTGGACGTGTTGCTCATTTGGTAGAATATAAACCAAATAAAAGCAAACGAGCTTCAACGGAATTAGACCCAAGTCAAGTGCAAAAGAAATGAAGAATTGGAAGGTAACCGATTTCTTGGTAAAAGTCTTTAGAATATATTACAGAGCTTTGTAGATTCGAGCATATATCGAAATTGATTAAAGCATTAAAAAAGACGGTTATGAGAGAACAACAAAATGAACGAAAGAGAAACATATTGGCACACTCAAAAAGAAGTCAATCCGAAACGGGATTAAAAACGGGGTGATCCCGGATATTCTTGAGCTGATCCCGGAATAAGATTGATTTTACATACAATTTTTTTGATCTCGAAAAACAGGATCACTTCAAGCATGCCCCGGAATCACCCCGTTTTTCACTTTCAGATCAATCTGAAATTTATTTAAAATTTTATAGGTATACTTTTAAGTATATTTGCCTCTTATTTTAATATCAAAGTTCTTTAAACAAGCCTTATGCGTTTCAAAGAGTCTAAAACAAGTCTACGACAGGCTTATGTCTAGCTCTAAAAATTCTTGCAAATTCTGTTTGAGTTCCTGAACACACAAAACAAACTCAAAACGTTCTTAAAATCAAGAATTCTAAGATTTAAAAGAAGAATTTCCTACTTAAATTAAGTCTTTCCGAACTTAAGAATTTCAATGAAGAATTTCTTACAAAACTCTAAAAATTTTCCTTACTGTTTATTAATTTAAATCTAAAATTAAATGTTCTAAAATGAAGAGTCGAGTGTTAAAAACAAATTCGAGTGTGCAGAAAAATATTTTATATTTTTTTTTTATCCTAAAATTAGTTTAATAACTTTGTCATTTTCCCCACTAGTAAAATCCACAAAACAAAAATCAAAACAAGCAAACTCACAAAAAAAAAAAGAAACTGCTTAAAGAGTATCGTCTGGTATATTTCTAAAACCCCAACCTTTCGCTTTTCCCCGCACCAACACGCACACGCACACACACACACACACCTACAGTTACACCAATCCAAAAGCAAATAGTAAAAATTATTGCAAAATAAAGAGAAAGAGAGAGAGAGAGAGAGAAGAACAGTATTAAATTGTATAAATTTTAAATCAAATTGTTGAAATTGCATTGCAGAGTTTGTTAATTTTGAGCGTAATTTGGAAAGCAGCACATAAAGTATGTTTATCAATTAACCATTATTCCCACAGGTGATAGCATATTTAACAGCATTTGGGCACAGAGAAGAGGGTAAAAAGGTTGTACACTTGAAAAGTTGAATAGAACCTATTTTACTATAAGCAGCAACCGTTAAATAGCAACATATCAACAAGAAGTAAGAGGCTCTGCGTTGTAAGTCAATTTTTAAGCAAAAACCAGCGTCAATCAGTGTTGTACCGTTGTTGTTTTTTTTTTCCATAATTAGCAATTAGCATAACTTTAGGGGGCTTAAGCAGCTGAGGGAGAAGTATCGTCGGGATTTAATTGCCTGGTTCGACAAGAGTACGCGTTTTGACAATCAGGAGAAATTAGCGTTTAGTAGCCATAAGCCTTCCCAAGAACAGGCAGCAGTCGCAATCAAAGCATTAATATATACATATATATAACCATAATATTTAGTCTATACATACATATATTTATACAGGACTTTACTGGGCAACTTTTGCCATAGCACTTTTACACAGCTCCTCAGACTTTACCCTACGACAATCTTCCCGTATCAATCATCAATTTAACTTTAAACAATCTTCAAGAAACGGTTTTCAAATCTTACACATATTTACATATCTAGCTGAACAACCCTTCTTACAACATATATATATATATATATAGATAAAAGTATACACGTCTAATTAACCAACCTCAATAGTAGTGATACAACAGTCAGTAAGTTAGACAATCCAACACCAGAGGCAAAGTTAGGAAACCTTTTTAAACTACGCTCAAACTTAACTCAATTAAATGGTAACATTCTAGCACAAATTGGCATTCGAGTCTAATTCAAAAACAAAAACAAATTGGCACATTTTTACGTAGTAAACAAAGCTCACGCTCACCAAAAATAAAAACTCTTCCAACCAACAACAAACCATCCCATACCAAAACCCGTGCAATTCCCTCGCCAAGAAAATACCAAATACACAACAACAACATCAGCGAAAACTCGAGGCGCGAAAACACACAACCAAACAAAAAAGTGCGCAAAGCTGAGCAAATTTTTCAATCATTATTGGTTGCCCATAAAACTGTCATCATTGCCGCGTTAACAGAAACCACGGCGTCAGCAGCGATTGCAGCGCTAAGTATCAGCAGCAGCAGCTCTCAAGCATCGCTTGCCGCTACCGCCAATAGCCCCACACCAGCAGCAACTCCGCCAGCAGCAGCAGCAGCCGCCGCCGCAGCACCAACGCCCACGCCGTCGCCACCGTTAACGGTAAAAAGCGAAATCGTTGCCTCCGATTCAGCAGCCGAGTCCGAGTCCTCCCCTATACAAGATTTAATCATGGTAAGCGACGCCCAAACATCCTAACAAAAGTCCCAGAAAAAAAAAAAAAAAAAAAAAAAACACTGCACTTGAAACGAAGAAACGCAAGACTAAAGTTTTAATCAAACTCGATTCAACCAAAACTTAAGAAGATATTAACTAAACTATATCAACAAGTTGTACAGTTTATAACTAAGCAAATGCAAATGCAAAAAAATGAAAACATTTCTCTATAATATGCCTCTACCTACCGTTTCTTAATTTTTCCATTTTGGGTTTGTTCTCATCTCTCATAGTTTTCTACTAAATTTCAAACTATCTACGATAATCTTTACTATACATACATATATATAATATATATATTAACTATATATTGAGTACTATACTTTCAAGAGCTAAGAATGGGCCAACAACAACAAGTTGTGCAGAAGAGCAGACGTTGAGTGAGCGAAAAGTGTGGTATTTGATATTTTTTTACTCGGCCGCTGACGACGCACAGCAAGCAAGCAGGGCTTGAAAACTGCGAGCTTTAAAGCTCGCTCGTAAACAGTGTTAAAGCAGATTTCTTTAAGGCATTATTAAGCTTTCAACTCATTTAGGGGTCGACTTATCAGATAAACGTAAGTCCATTGTAGAAAATGTGAAAATGTCCCTAAAAGTAACATTGCTTCGTTTGGTTAGTTGTGGAACTTACAAATGATTGATCTCTTATAAACTGACAAACGATGTGAAACTGTTTAGGATTGCTTAGTCTCTACCGATCAAATGATTTCTATATATAACCAAAGATTTATAGATGTTATAGATGAGGCATAAATATCAAATCAGAAATAAGAAGCTCATGTGCCCATGTTAGCTACCAGGAATATTCGTTTTTCTTTCAGATGCGTCATCTATAAAATCTATAAATCTTTGATATAACATAGAACATTGTATGATATAGATCAATTGAATAGTCTCAAGTATGAATTGATTTTTTCTTTAAGCGATATCATCAACCTTTCTGTCACATTGATAAGTTTTAAGTGAAAAATACTATTTGTAATAAAAAGTTCTCCAAAAATATCCATTTGAAAAAGATTGTTTTTATATCCTTTTTTTGATATTAAAAAACAATGTCTTGTCTTTTGAATGATTTTCATCTCGGTTGGATGACAATTAAAGATTCATTTCACATGAAATGGATATTTTAATATCCCAATATGGATTCCAAATGGATGCCCAGCTAATCCAATGAATATTTCTATAAATTATTATTATCATTTACAGATAGATAAGTTTACAAAACTACACTCAGAGAAAAAATAGAGAATTTCATACTTGAATCAAGCAATTTCGAGGTCAATAGTTCGTTAAGATTGAAAATTCTCGATCCAAGAGCGAAATTCTTGATCCAAGTATGCATTTTTGATCCCGGTTTTCTTAATCCAAGAGCTTTAATACTTGATCCAAGTACGAATCATTCTCAAATCAAGCAGAAGAATTCTTGAATCAAGTGCTTAACATACTGGAATTCAAGATTGCTCATTCTTGAAACAAGAGCATACTGCTTTGGTCAAAATCCAAAAATGTCCGGACCCTAACCGAACAGTTAAATATTTAATACTAGAAATGCTTATTTAAAAAAATTTGAACATATGATGTTTTAACTAGAACCTGAATTATCTTCGCCTTTTTTGTGTCTGCAACGTCTGCGATTTTCGACATGAAAAAAAGACAATTTCGATTCCAGAGACACCATTTCGATTCAAAATGTACTGGGTGAAATTATGTTGACGGAATTAAGTCCAACAAAACCCACTCTTAAAATTTCCATTTTAAAACCAATAAATTTATTTAACTCACTTTAAAGGACACAAATTTCACTAGCACATCAAAACATTGTGAAACCGCTTGTGCTTAAGTATGTCAAACTTTACTTTGGTATTAACAGATTTTAGCTATTTGCAATAGTGTAACCGACATATAAATTGTACCTAGTCCTTCTTTTCTCGTACATTTCCGAACTATGAAAAAGCATAGAAAACTAATTAGCACTTTGTTGGAAGACGTTTCTATTGAAAACCAAAGATATTCCAACTAAAACTTTACAGGAAAAAAAAGTTCCATTAAAGATCTATTTGAAAAGGATATGTCTTAACTATTCTTAAATCATCCAAATAATCGGAATTTTTCAAATCTGTTAGATGACTTAAGTGATATTTTAGACACATCCCTTCAAAATGGATACCGGAAATCGTCCAATGGATATTTTTCTCTGTGTTGCGTTGCCCATGCTTTATACGCTTCATGCGCTAATGTTGTTGTAATGCGCGTACGCCTCAGCACTGTGCGTCTGACGCAACACAAAATTGCAACAAACATTTCGTATGTGGCTCTCTTCTCTTTCTCTGCTATGCTCTTGCGGAATTGAAGGCAGCAACAATAAGTGCAGACAGCACACACACACAACCGGCAGTAATCGGTTTTCTCTTTCGATTTCTTGTGGCTGTTGTGGTTTCTGATTTTGCTTTTTTGTGAGTGTGAGTAGAAACGCACTCATAAAAAGCTCTGGAGTAGTAAATGACCGATCGATGGCAGCTATATGCTATAGTCGTACAAGTTTGTTCATATTTAAACTATGTAGAATTTGGTGAAAGCTTAAAAAATAATAAAATGCCATTGAAATATGTTATCGAACAAAGTTTTTCGTACCAGGAGTTATACAGTTTTCAGATTTCGAAAATAAAAAAAATAAAAATAATTTTTTACAAAGTTTGAAAATAGACAAATAAAATTCAGGAAGACTAGATTTTGGTTCGATCGTATCAATGTTAGTTAAAGACTATAGTTATCCGATCTTGTTGTTGGAAAAATATGCTTATAACTGACTGAGAAGATATCATGGAAACGGATCAAAGATAAATATTTGTGATCAGTACATAAATATTATATATTAGAAGTGTAACAACATTGGAACAATTTTAATATATGCTCTACAAGGGTATCTCTTTGAAAAGTTGATTGCAAAATCAACTCATTTATGGTCAAATATTTCAATCAAACCGCCTTTTCGCTCACATAAAGTCATAACCAAGTGTCAATGGATTCTTTTTTATATAGTTTTAAGTTTGCTTAATTTAATGTTTATTTTGCCCTTAAGCTAGTTTTGATTTAACTTTTTATATTTTGTGTCCCCTGTGACATTTCACTTCTACTTGTATTTCTGTGTATATATATTTCACTTTAACTAATTTAAATTTATGCCTTAATTGTTTGGTTCATCTATTATTGCCATTGACATTTGATTCCAAGATCTGACCCCAACTTTCTTGGTTTCGTTTTCGATTTTCGGGGGTCAGGTCTTGGGCCAATTTTGACGCAGCCCGAGTTCCACTTAATCCACAAGCCACTTGTTTCCTACCGATTCTCTTTATCTTTCTATGCTCTGTCTGTGCTTTCTCTCTCTCTCACTCTCTCTGTCTTCTTCTGTCTCACTTGTAGTTTTATCTATCCACTTGTAGTGCTTACTCTGTCTATTCTTAACTCGTAGACGAACACTTTTATAATTTTTTGGGTTGCTAAATCCTTGAAAATAACAGGTCAAAGGTTGCGCTACGTTCCCGCCCCCCTGCCCCCAACCAACCACCCCGCCCAAAAAGAAAAAGGAGTTGAAATGACTGAGAGAAACCATTTTTAAGTTCTTTTGAGTTTTACCAAAATTCTAATTTCCTGTTGTAAACATGTTTTTTATTTCCACAATTTGGCCCAATTCAAAATCAAACTCAAAAAACTTCATAACAGAAAATACAAAAATAATCTGAAAGCGCCAAAAATTCACACCACGCACAGCAAATGCAATTGTTGCACGCACCACCGTCCACGCATCCGCACCATCTGCAGCATCCGGCCGTTGGCGCGACTGTGGCAACGGCTTACCAGGCGTATCCCGCCATGCTGCAGCAACAGCAGCAGCAGCAGCAGAACAATGCCGTCGCCGTCCAGCAGCAGCAGCAGCAACAACAGCAGCAGCAGCAGGCCGCAGTCTATCATCAGCAGGCGGCTGCCGCGGCCTTGGCCGCCCAACAGCAACAACAACAACAGTTCCAGCAGCAGCAACAGCAGTACCACTATCAGGCCCAGGCCCAGGCACAGGCCATGCTGCAGACCTATATGCAGCTGCAGGTGAACAATGTCAATGTGGCTGCCGCCGCTCCGGCCACGCCCACCAAATATGGACCGGCTGGGGCTGCACCGCCTGGCCAATACTTTGCGGCGCCCAGCACACCGCTGACCATCATACCGGCCTGCAGTGGGGCAGCCGCGGTGGCCGCCTCCGCCATGTTTGCCACAGCTGCCACGCCCACCTCGGCAGCAACCACACCGACCAACAATGTAAATAATACAGTTAATCTATCTGCCGTAACTAGAACTACTACCACTACTACCACTCAGCCGCCGCCGACAGCTGCGATTGCCCACGGCGGCGGCGCTGGCCTGAGCTTCGGCAGCGGCTATGGCGGCGGACTCGCGTGCTCCACGTTGCTGGGGCCGCCGCTGCCGCCGTCGCTGGCGGCCGGGATCAGCGCCGTTGGGTTTAGCAGTGCCAGCAGCGGCTGCAGTTCTGCATCTTCTGATTGTTCTATGCCATCGCCAACTTCACTACACTTATCTTCTCCTAAAAAGGTTTGTGTGTGTTCACTAAAACGCTAAAAAAAAAAAAAAAGAAACAATTTCATAAATTTTCGCTCAGACATTTTCCTGTCCGCGTAGATAACTTTGGCTTTCCTACTCCACCTCCACCCTCTCTCTCTCTCTCTGTACTCTCTACTCTAGATCATAATCGTAGTCCTAGACATTCTTCTTTTCATCTGGCTTTCTTCTTCATTTGTTGTGTATTTAGAAACGAATCTCTCCTTCTGGCTGTTGTGTTTGTAGTTGTTGTTGTTGTTCTGTATTTTGTTCATCCTAAGATCTAAGTCCTCTTAAGGTAGCACCTAAGCAGATTCCCATTTCTAGCAATTAAAATGTATACATATGAACACTTTGGCCGAGGTCCTGTGCGATCCTTTTTCTTATTTTTTTATTATGGCCACACGTATTTGTGGGCCACTTCATGCGCCAGTCAATTGTGCGTAATAAAATAATGGCCAACCACTCGAACATATACTGACTGGAATACTAATGAGAATCGAAGAACTGAAAGGGGGTGGGACAATTGGATTTTAAGGATATATATATGTGCGAGACTTGGTGATTGAGTAACATTTCCTTAGGCCAGGCCAAAATCTAGAAAACGATTTTTTTTTAGAAAAGCAACAGTTTATGATGCTGTCAAATATTAATTTGATTTTTCAGGGAATTAAACTAGAGGAAAATATGCAAAAAAAAGGACAACACAACAAAATAAAAGGGATGGGAAAAAATAGAGAAAAAAGGTTGAAAGATGACTGAAAGAAAGTACTTATAAAAAAAAGATGTTTCGTGCGTGTTCGTGCTTAGCAAACCCGGCACGTTTTAAAAAAAGCACCATTATTTTTGACAAATATTATAGCTAAGCAAAAAAGCGGCGACAATTTCCATTTTAATGATTGTAACTCAGGAAATAAATAGAGCATTTTCATACTACTTCGATCAGGAACCTACTTCAATTCAATTTAATCAAGGACTTACTTGATTGTCGAATCGATGCACACAAAGAGAAAATAGAGAATTTCGTACTTGGAGTAGTTCGATAAGAAAGGAAATTCTTTTTCCTTGAACCAACTACTAAATATTCTCAAAACAAGTATAAAAACAAGAAAGAAAGTCGGTCAAGCCCGACTATAGCATACCCTGTACCAACGAAATTATACGCTCAGCATAAATTTTGATGCTGCAGTGGTAGCTGATCATAACTCGAAAACTGTTCATCCAATCTTCATTCCATTCCTTTGGCTGATCGATAAGTTATCCTTATTACTAAATATATCTTGAAGGAACAACCCACCTATCTTTAAAATTGTAGGAGATATGACGTTTTTTCTAAATTGCGGGGGCGGCAGGGGGCGTGGTCAAAATTGAAAATAAACTTGATCTGCCTGCAAATAAGTTTGCACAAACTTATTATACTCTATGTACCTTTGGTACTCGGATATATCCGAGCACTTAAAATCCGGCTCGAAGGACCACTGTTCCAAATTCGGCTTATGGATCCGGCTCGAAGGAACACCAAACTCAACAAACCTGGCCTTAAAATGGTTACTGTTGGGTTTTCAGTGTGGCTGTTGTTCTCTTTTCCCAAACAGAGAAAGTTCAGCAAGCAAGAGTAAGACCTTTTAGTCTTGAATCAAATGCATCACAGATTCCAATCTTACAACAATTCAAAATTTGTTTTTTTTTCCCGTTTTGTTAAAATTTACGTCATAGAAAATTAATTGCTAATTCATGTAGCAAGCTTAAGCCGGTTCGAAGAACACATTTGAGCATTGTCAGTCGAACAGCCGATTCTCCACACCAGCAATACCATAACTGCTTGGGAATTTCAAGGCAACATGAGTGCAAAAATCGATGGTCGCTTGGTAGTTTCCTCACTCACCCCTCTCCCATTAAAACTGAAACTGTGAGAGCAGATTCAAATGTAGTTGCTCTCCTTTCTCAGTATCTTTACCCCACTCCTTTCGCTGCTAAGCTAATAGCTAATAATTTCAAGATCAAAATTCTTGAAATTTAAGGCCGAAGAGATTTTTTTTCCTGAGCTTTCGTATTTGAATTACTCGCTCCGCTCTTTTCTTGGTCTTATTATATCGACCTTGATTCGATGTTTCAAAGTTATATTTCGATTTAATCCAGAGAGTAACTTCTATCGAAAGCTGTCAAAATGTAAATAACGATCTTGTTGTCCTGAATTTTTCCTGCGTTTCACTCGAATTTGTAGTCACTTCCGGTTGCGCTACCTTGTAGTTATTGGATCACGATGGGATCGATTTTATTTTCTGTATACAATCACGCAGACACACTTGCAGTTTACTGAATATATTTTTTTGGCAGATTCTACCCAGCAAAGTTTCTCAAAGATAAAGGTACAATGCCATTTATCCTTTTAAAAAAACGTAGTTTAATCGAGTTACTAGCAAGATCATCTTTCTCTGAATTATGACCATAACATCCAATTTAGCGAACACATTTTTCTAATTTATGCGAATCATTAGCCATTAACACAATGTTGCACAAAAACCCAGTTGCCCCTAATGTTTTTTTTTTGTCGCTAAGTCCATAAACTTCTTCTCCTGGCTTGGAGTTTATTATATTTTATCAGTCATAACTATCGCTCATGCGAACCAACATTAACCGCAATTGTTTGGTGTGCACTTACGCTGCCTGACATCCCGGCCCGGCCCCCCCTCCACCCCCATCCCTTCGACTGGACCTGGCCGGGCCGCATGTCGGCCATATTGATTAGTTGGTGTTGAAAATGTCACTGCAATTTGTTGCGAACTGCACACAGAGGCCGCGCTGGCCCACCACACGGAACTTTGCACGTGTGCTTTAGGACTTGGGACACGTCAGAAGGAACACAAAAACCCTCGCAACGGGTTTTAGTTGTATTTCCCCAGTTGTGGCCGCGAGTCAAACAAAGCCAAAACGTGGCCTGATGTGTGCCCAGTATCCTGCGGTGTCCCGTGTCCTTTGTGCGTGTGTGTGTGTAAACGTTCTGTTTGTTATTCTAACACCAGAGCGGTCAACGCCGTCACATTTTTTATACGGGTGTGCATTCATTATCGATTTATCGTTACCAACTCGTTCCGCTGGGCGTCAGAAGGTGTCGTTAAAGTTTAAACTCTGCACTTAAATGACTCCATTATAAACCGACGACCACACCAGCAGGCAAATAACAAACAAATGCTGGCCCATTGACGTTAAATTATCTGTAATTGATTTGGTTTATCAAATGTGCGCTTTCCACTCCTTCCCTCACACACAAAGCGCACCGCCGAGGACATGGAAATATGTTGTCATGTAAATGCAAATTGAACATAAAAACAAAAAACAATGATAAATGATTTGTAATTGAAGGTTTTTATGCAAACAGCAGCGCATGATTCACCTGGCAAAGATTCAATCATCCAGGCACGTTTTGTAGCAAAAACTAGGCTCAAGACAGACCAAAATTAAACTACAAAATTCATGTCAAAATGCCTAAGCAAATATACAAGAAAAAGCGCCGGCAAACAACCCCAAGGTGCTAATAAAGCGGCTGAAAAACAAATTTGCCAAACCACAGATGCATAAGCAAGCGCATATTGACAATGAAACATAAAAGCGCCTTTGCCCAAGTAAATACCCAGATTTCCGTGTATTACGGCTGTATCTTTTAATTTAACGCAGCGGATTTGTTTGGCGGCAGCCCACAAAAATAGGGGAAAAGCAATTCAAATAAACATATTATAGATGTAAATTTTCCAGCCAAGTGTCAGGACTTCGCTTTGAAGTGTCGCGGGAGCAGCAGCAGCAGCAGCGCCATCAGATCTCCTGCACTTTTAATAACCTAGAGCCCGAGACGCTTCAAATAAACTTTTTAAATTTAAAAATTCATCAAACTTTCAATCTCGAGTCAAACAAACAGGCCAAGCAAACACTAAGGCGGCGGCGAGGTCAGTCAAAGTACACAAAAAAAAAAATAAAAATAAATATATAAAAAAAAAAAATAAAAAAAAATTACATTAATCTGTAATCGAAAAACTTGACGACGACGGCGCCATAAAACAGACACGGCAACAAAAAAAAAAAAAGTTTGCTTAGAAATTTATAACACAATTTCATAATAAGCGATTTACAAGCAGAAACACTGAAAAAGTAAGTCCTGTTCCTCAAACTAAATTTTCAATTATTTTGCCATAAAATAATTCCAAATTTAAATGCAAAGAATGCCCAGAAATTTTTGGTTGTACAACATGTTGCACAGGAGTTGTCAAATAACAAGCAAAAAAAAAAAAAAAAAGAGGAGAAATAAATAAGGTAAAGGTAACTTTGACCCGCCGAAGTTTATGTACTCTCTTGCGACGATTTCACTTGCAATTTAATCTCAAGAAACAAAAAAAAGGTCTGGGATTTTATTCAACATATTTAAACTCATGTTAAACTTGTCGAATAAGTAAAGGTTCAATGGCGACTTTTGCGATGCCCTTTTTATACCCTGTTCCCATTGAAAATGGGAAAAGGGGGATCATGAAGTTGTGCGAATGTATGTAACAGGGAGGACAACATAAAGTACATATATTCTTGATCAGCATAGCCATGTCCGTCTGTCTGTCTGTATGTCGATCTCAGAGACTATAAGAGATAGAGCCACAAATTTTTGCACGAAGGTAGATTTATGCTGTACGCAGATCATCAAATTCCACCCCGTCCCCCTTTTATCCCCAAAAAACCTAGACCTCCTCTAGAAATCCTAGACCTAAATAGCCGTCAGATCCACAATTTTCAAGTTAGAGCCTCGTGGTTTAGTATACATCAAGCTAGGCCCAATATCTATCTATTCTGAAAAGTACAATCAGATCGGACAAAAGTTATGACCGGAGTTATAAGCGAAACAGTTGAGTTGATAAGAGCACCGCCCCAGTTGTTGGTCAGGACTAGAAAAAAGTGTTGCCTACATTTGGGATAATTTTGTTACATTCATCGTCAAAAATTCAAAAACAAATAAATGAAATCAAATGAACAGGGTATTTAGTGGTCGGGAAACTCGACTACAGCGCCCTTACTTGTTTTTAAAAAGGAGATCGAATAACTAATTTTGGCCCTAAAGAACATTGAAAAAATTGATAAACTTGAATCGAATCCCTTAACACTTTCCCTTAGAAAAAAGCCAAGAATTTTTAATTATATTAAAGGGCGTAAAGCTGCTTTATCTCTTGTCTGTGTTCTCTTATAAAATACCTATTCTCATACATTTTTATCCTTCTCTGAATTGACTTTAACACTTGCCCGATATCACATATGGGAATGTCTTATGAGAAAATACTTAATCAAAACACCAAATTCCTAATGCAAGCATGATTTTTAAATCTTGAATTGTTAAGTACATTTTTTACTATTTTAAAGTCTTGTTGATAGTTTTCAATCAAACCCAATTTACCCCTATAATTATTATTATTATTATTATTTGAAAAAAATTACACAAAATAACAAATTGTGTCCAATTGACAAGCCATAGAAACATAGCTAAAATTAACTTTCTTAGTTGTCTAAAAAATTTTTAAAGTCAACCCTCGCTTCTTTCTTGAATCAAATTAGGAATACTTTAAAGGAGTATTAAGAGCTCTTGTCTCATACAATTCTTAAGATATTTCCAACTATTGTTTTAATCGAGATCTTTGTATTGATTCAAATATGAATAGAAAGTTCCAAAGGCCATGACTTAACCAAAAATCAAAATGATGAGGTCAATAATGTACCAATGACCCCATATGAAAAGTGTTAGAACCAGTTGGGAATTATAAGAACCGATTATCTTAAGTCTATTTTGTGCTTAATCTAAAATCATTTGTACTTGAATTAACAACGCGCTTTTCATACATCTTTTGGCTTACTCTAAGTACGAAAGGATATCAATTGAAGAACGCATGTTCTCATTTCAATAATATTAACCGCGACGGCCTACGATTTTTGAAAGTTATGTACTTTATTTAGTTACTTTTACATACCGAAAGCCAAGTATCAAAATCTTTCTTTACTTCTTGAGCAAAGTGTTAGAAGCAGTTGGGAATTTCAATAACAATGCAACAAAATCATTTTGAAAAGCGGAGTTCTCATTGTAATCACATTCGTAGTTAATCTTAATACTTGCAAGCAATTTAAATAATACGATATATAAATTCTATTCCAATTATTTTAGAACTGTGACCAAACCTGGATAGTTTTGGTTAATTCTCAATTAAAATTAATCGACGTCAAGACAAAGTTATGAAATTTTCCTACGCATTAATAAGGAAATGGATCATCATGGTTGCTTGTTTACTTTGAATTCGCCTCACTTTTTCGAAAGTGTAAAATTGTTTCAAAATCAACATTCATTTTTATTTATATTTTCATAAATCTTTTGTGTCCAATTACTGATCAGGCGTCTTAAGTTGAATTCTAATTCACTAAATGCCTATACCCCTCTCTGTGTTCAGGGTATTAACAACAACATCTGACGTCCCCCCAGCATCAAATTGAGATGAGAAAATAAAATTCAATAAACTCTTGTTAAGCACGCAACGAGCAGCTGCGTGCTATCTGGCAGGACAAACAAGGACAACGTTTTAAATATTGACAGCTTTTTGAGGGGCGGCAAATGCTGCCGCCACCCACCCCACCCCCCACTCATTCTACTGCTAGTCAGTACGTCACTCAGTCAGCCGGTCGGTAAATAGATAAATCAACCCTAGAGACATGTACACCAAAGATTTTTGCATTGATCAAAAGCTGGGGCATTGTGTTGCTTTCTGAGCACAAAATAGGCCTATCGATTTTGGGCGGGGGCGGGGGTCCAGTTGGCATCATCTCACATTTCATACAATTGCGCTAATCAGACACACAATTTCGTGCTTGTCCTCTGCCTGCTCCACTCTCTGTCGCTGACAAACAAATTAAAAAGTTATGACTAAAAGCATTCCCATTGGTATTTCGCCTTCTTTTTTCCCATCTTGTGCTGGCTTGGACAATGCGCAGCTGCCGGGGGCTAAATTTAAATTGCTTTTGTTGCGCTTTTGTAGTTGGCTGCACTGGAGAATGATGATGATTTTCCTTTTTCGCGCGCAATTTTTCTTTGTTGTTTGCACAAAATCGTCATAAAAAATACGACAAGATTTTCTTTTGAATGTTGGGGGGGCAGAACGAATTAAGTTTTGCAGTTAAACGGCCAGGGCTAAGAGCATTAAAAAAGTTTTGCATACTTTTTAGGGCAGATCATTAAAAGCTTAAATCCGAATATGAACATTGAATGGTGGATGTGTGGATGGTGGATGTGGATGTGTGCGCGTAACTTTAACCCTAAGCCAACCAGGAAGTTACCCACTTTGACCCCCACATGAGCCACCCAGTTAACTCTGGCTGCTAGAAGCGACCAACTAACTTATTAATATGCATTGCACACCGTGTTGCTGTATTAATTGCAATATTAAATTTCCACTAATACTCGCTTAACAGCAGCAGCAGCCGAGTCACTCAGTCGGAGTCGGAGTCTAAAAAGTTGTATAAAACTTTCACCCAACGCCAAGTAATTATTACATGTTTACGTGTGCTCCTGTCCGTGTCGGTTTCCATGGTCCTTGCGCTACGTAGCGGCTTCATTCGGCATGCGTGGCGAGTACAGTGAAAAGCGATACTAATGATAAGTTTTGCAACCGCCAAAATGAACTCAATTTACTACAAGGTGGGAATTTTGGCCGCTGCTGGGGACGACCCTGTGTCTGGCAGCTGGAAATTGTATGCCAAAAAATGTACTGGCTGAACAAAATGGTATGCATTATGCATGTGTGTGTGTGTGTGTGTGAGTGCTTAAAAAAGGTGCTGCGAGGGCCACATTTTATGTTATTAACATAAATAGGAACAAGAATCACCCATCTTTGTGGGGATAGTATTAACTACAGTAGAAATGGGAGCGAGCTCTCTTTTGGTTGGAGTAAAAAAGGTTGATCAAACTCATTGAATCCCATTCTACTAAGATCTGGTCTGTCTCTTAGAAAGTGCAGTCTTTACAGTTTACCCATAAAGGCGCCAATCATGGGTTTTCCATCAACCTTCCTTATATATTTCTTATCTGAATAGTCTGAAGCTAATGTCCCACATGCAAAGAAAATGTTTAAGCATTGTGCAAACAAAGTTAGTTAGTTAGTTTAAACAAATTTGTGGCCACCGCAAATATTTTTTTGCGCAAATTGTTCCCCATTCGCTAATTATTTGCGCTTAGATTGATAGGGGCAGAATTTATTATACATTTCTTTGTGCGAACTGCTAAACTAAACATATTAAAACAAATTAAATAAAAAAATAAAAATTTGTTGGCAAACAAATTTGTTCATTTTACAACAAATTATTTTGACCAATTTTTATAAAAATGCCAAATTAAAAAATATTTTTTTCCCTGTTTTCTCTAACAACTTGCTGGTAATGATCTTTTAAGTGGAGTGTAAGAGCAAATTACTCAACAAGCAAACATGTTTGTTCATTTTATTACCAATTTTTATTCAAATTTGTTAAAATTAAAAAATATTTTTTTGTTTGCTCTAACAATTTGCCAGGAATTATCTCACAAGTTGATTGTTTGAGCAAATTTAATAAGCTGACAAATTTTTTAAAATCACTTAATAAATGAGAAAACAAATTTGCCGTATTTGCTCTTACAATTTGTCTTTAATCCAATTTCCCAGCTGGCTTTAATAATTGCTGCACAAATATAGGGAAAGGCTACTTAAGTAATATTGGCACACAAACTTTTTGTTTACGGCTAATAAAATGTGTAAATTTTGTCAAAATATTTGAGCAAATTATTTGTCCTATTCGTTCTTACATTTTGATTGTAAGCGCAAACTAGCAAACACGCAAACACATTTTTTTAATAATTGCTGTTTAAACATAAGGAAAGGTTACTTAGGTAATATTTGCACACAATCTTTTTGGCTAAGGCAAACAAAATATGCAAATTTTACACAATATTTGAGCAAATTATTTGTCTTATTCGTTCTTACACTTTGATTGTAAGCGCAAACTAGCAAACACGCAAACAACTTTGCAAATGGGTTATCCCAGCTGGCTCTAATAATTAATGCTCAATAATAAGGAAAGGCTACTTAGGTAATATTTGCACGCAAACATTTTGGTTAAGGCAAATAAAATGTGCACATTTTTAAACAATATTTGAGCAAATATTTTGAGTCTAAGAATTGATAGCTAAGCTCAACTTTTATACATATATTCTACTAAGCGTTTTTGTAACAGTTCCCTAGCTACTTCACTAGCGAAAAGGGATAAGCATTCTGCATGGGCTTTAAGAAACTGAAGATATTACTTCTTTCTGCTAAAAATTTGTCATTCTTAGTGAGGAATTGTCGCCAATTGGTCACCCGATTAGCGCACAGTGAAGGTCGGTGAATTAACTAGGCTCTAAGGTAGTCAAACAATGGAGATACACAAACTTTGGAGTCATAATTCACCAATAATGAAACTTTACAATCTTACCAACCTAGTTAAAGCTGCTGTGGCGCCAAGCAAAACAGTGTAAAGTAATACTGCTTAGTTTAGCCTGCAATGCAAAATGCAACCCTCGCTGCTGCACCTCGCACCCGTTGCCATGTTAGCTTAAGTTTGAACTTAACACACACATTTCGCGAACAATCTGGGCGAATGCAGCTGATTTCATTAACTAGAGTTGAGCAAACAAGTGGAGCATGAAAGTGATGCAGGCGGCGGCGGCGGCACTGACTGAGTTCTTTTATATATATTTTTTCCTCCTTTATTTTTTGGCCGGGTGGAAAATTAATTTGTTGAAAATAAGTTGTGGAAAAGTTTGCTTAGCATACTTTTGTGCGCTTATGGCTGAGAGCTGATTAATAACCAGACGGGCACAATCGCCTAGCCAACTGCTTGTACGCTCGAACACTAACACTAATTAGTGTGTGGCACAAGTTTATGCCAAAACTTGTTAAATTTCCGTGGCATTTTCAGTGTCTCAATTAACTCTCTGGCCCGAACTAGCTCGAAAAGCAGCTCGTCGGGACAATTGTCACCTTTGTCAACATCATATTTTCCGCTGCATGAATGCAAAAAAACAGAGGCAAAGCCAGCGGGCAGACTTTTGATGAGTTGCGCAATTTCGTGCAGAGCAAAAAAAAAAAAAAAATGGCAAATAGAAAACGTTGCACTTGCCGGGCCATTCTCCATTGTCACTTGTCGTCTTTGGTCGCTTAAACGATTTGCATGCAGAGAGCGAGACAGGGCAAGATGCCAATTTTTTATGCTCATAAATGCAGTCGGCAGTGGACAGAACGTCTCCGTCAAGTTCATTGTATTTTGCATGCACCCTTCCCCCTCCCCCTTTGGCATATTTTTCTGCTGTTTCATCATATTCAGCAGCAGACATTGCTCATACGCCGCCACTTTCGTACGTCAACAAAGCCGGAGCGAGCGCTCCAGTTCATTTTTGCTATTTTTTTTTTTTTTTTTTTGATATATTCCTTCTCCTGGCTCTTAGTCAAAACGTTAACAGCATTTTCAGCATTTTCAAGACAGTTTGTCATAATTCCATGGCATCTATACTTGGCTTTCTTTGTGTGTGTGCGACGTTTTATTGTGTCAACATGACAAATCGTCAAGTGTCGGAGGGTTTCTTTATTTAATTTTCCAGCCAGGAAAAATGTTTCAATTTTCATCTGGTCAACCATAAATTCCATTGCTCAATTACAATATTTTTCGTCTATTTTTTTTGGGGTGGGCAAATTTACGATCGAAGATGTCGGAAAAAATTTATTCATTGAAGTTTTTACAGTCAACTACACCTTTTCATGATGGGGATGAGCCTTTCGTCTTTGCCTTTGCCTTCAGCTTAAGCTGCTGGATGGATGCTCGCTCTGACGTAATCATTCATACTTCATCAAGTTGACCGACCGACTATGGAGCTGGGCTTTGACCAAGTTTTTTTTTTTTCCCCCTCTTTCTTGCTTCATTGCTATGCAAACTGCTCCCAAATGGCTACGTTTAATGGTCAAGTGTGTAAAATTGCATAGCAAATCATAGCCCATGGTCGAGTTGGACTAAGGGAACGCTGTGTTAGATAAACATCTTTGCCGTCTGGCCGTTTGCTTTTGCTGTGTGTTACATATTGATGTGATTTACCACTTATGTCTTTGGGGCGTCCAACAGTTTACTGTGCAAATTGTTTGGAATTCAGTTTTGAATTAAGCGCCGTCAACCCTCTCGATACGTGTGTGTGTGTGTGTGCATGTGAATGGGTGGGTAAGGTATGATACATAGTAAAAATTGGTCATTTCGGTTTTGACGTTTTGGGCCAATTGAAAGAAAATTATTTGCATTGCTCCACATGATGTATTTATGCTTGGGGTTGGCTTTGACAGTCGTATGAGGCATCAATTTGATGTGTTGATGGCGTCCTTAAAATACAAATTATTTATATTCAAAGCAGTTGGTGACCGGTCTGGTTTTGTACAACATTTCTGGGTCCTCTGCTCTAACTCTTTATGGTTGATTTAAGAAATACTTTTAATTATATTCTACCCCCGTCTTAATGCAAGTACAACTAGTTCCAAACCAACAAACTTTCTTAAGAATCGAGACTAGATGGGATTTCATTTGAAACATTTATTGGTGGGAAGTTTGTGAAAGTCCTTAGTTCTACTTTCATTCTTAACATATCCATCTCGCGATAACCATGCTCCTTAGTTCGATTCCGAACAATTAGGGGAAACTTAATTCAATTACATCCTGAGAGAAATCTCTGTTTAAAGATATCGAACAAGTGCATTTGAATCTTGTTACCTGCATTCGAATACAGTTCCAAAAATGGTCAAAAGAGACACATCTGTTGGCAATATTAATGCCAAATACCCAATACACAAGTATTTATGTAATGTGTTAACTTGAACCCAATTGTATAATAGAGAAGCATAAATTTAATAAGGAATCATGCGGTTTCGTGCTGTGGAACGGATTACTTATTGATATCATTCTTTCAAGTTTAATATTCTTGGATTTTCCCCATCTTAAAGTTGCTATTTTCCGAGACACTGCCTACACGCCACAGATGTAAGCTTCTTCTTACCGTTTAGGCTGTGCGTAAATTGCCAATCAGTCAGTGTCAATGAATGAGTCAGTAAGGTCTTAAGTTTTATTTATAGAATACAAAAAATATACCAAAATGCGAGTTGATAACCTTATAAAATGACACATAAAACCAACAGATTTTAATAAAATGTGTATTTCTGTGGCATTTGGCAACTCTGGCAACTGGACTTGAGCAGTTAGTAACTGTTAAATGATTAAAACTCGTGGCAACCCTGGAAAAGGTTCTATTAACAGTTACCCACATTGATACTGATGACAACTCCATAAAGTTAGACTGTATTCACACTGTTTGACACATGATAGTCTATATGGTCTAAATGTTGGTTGTTCTCAATGTGGAAAAGCTTGTCAAACTTATATTAAGAAAGCGTGTAGCTTCTTTGACTATCAAGTCTCATGTATCGAACAGTTCTTAATGCAGCCTAACATTGATGTAATAGGCAACGATCTTAATTTAAGTAATTTTATACTCAGAACGGTTCACTATCGGAGTTGTTAGCCTTAACACAATTGATTTCGGAAATATCTTAACAAATGAACTCGGAAAATTATCATCGAGGCAATTGGTACCTATAGAGTGGCATTTCGTAAAATTCGGCATCTCTGGAAAGGGTTATAAAGAGTTAAAACATGAAATGAGGCTGTGGCCAACTCTAGGAAGTATCATTGACTTAATACGCAACTCTGGATGGTGTTATTATCGATGTTCCTAAGAAATGAGAAATGTAAAAAGAATTATTGAGGTTGAGGGTAACGCTGGAAAGTGTCATTTACTTAAGTGGCAACTCTAGAAAGTATCTTCGAGACAATTGGCAACTCTAAAAAGTGATTTTAAGGCAGTTGATAAATGTAAAAAAAAAATTTTTGCGTATGGGGGTAACTCTGGAAAGTGTCATTTACGTAATGGGCAACTCTAAAAAGTTTCTTTGAGACTGTTGGCAACTCTGAAAAGTCATTTAATTGGAGTTGGAACCTTAAAATTGTCAAAAATGTACTTTTATCATGAAAATTGGTAACTCTGGAGAGTAGCATTATGCCATCAGTGTCAGTGAGACAGCTGGCAGCACTGAGACATTGCCGTTTTTCGGTGTCTTTTATGGAATCCCATATAAAAATGAGAGCTTAAGATAAAGACGTCCTCTGCCCCACTTTAAAATATCCGTTTCTCAGAGGAATCAATGTTTAACTGCCTTCTTCTAATGTTAATTAACAGAGCATTAACATTTATGTGTACATTTTAACATTATGTTAACAAACAGCGCATGCGGCTCAGAAAAGAATGCAACGTTTTTGTAACCTTTATACCTCTGTTATTTATTATACGATCTATAAGAAATCTTAATTCTTAATTATTGGCATTCACCACAACGTCAAAGATCCTCCTATATTTCTAAGTCAAACGTACCCAAATAATCACCCGGCCACATTAAGGACCTTAAGGTATATGTGAGACCCCATCTGAGTTCAGCCGAAACTACCAACCTGTAGGAAATCTTTACCTGCTTACGGACAAAAGAAGTCTGCATATAAAATTTGTTTGCTCCAGTAAATTGAAAGAATATCTGAAACATGGCAGCTGTTTAGAAGATATTACATTACATCCCAATAATAAAAGTTTTAAAATTTAACTATTCAATATAACCAAACTTTTTGGCCAATAATGCCAGTTTTTAAGTTGTCAAAAGTAATTTTGTGAGTGGATTGTTGACCGTTTAATTACTCCCAACGATATTTTCAAACTAACTTTGATTATTTCCATAACAATAGGACATTTTCCCAGAATATACCAGAAGAACTTTGTATTTTATTAAGTCGCACTTTACACGATGAGGAAAACTTAAAAAAAATTTGCTTAGTAGGCGAGATTATTAAATGGGATTATAGTAACTTTCGCTTGAATTTGTTTAAAGAAGTTAGCTTCATCGTGTAAATACTCTAGGTTAAACAGAAACTTGCACTTTCATTTATGTTAATTGCTCCTTTTTGAAATACAACAGCTAAAAAGGACAGCTTTTTGCATTCTCTACAATCTTAAATCGGCTAAGTACTTATGCAGCTGCACTCATGTGATTGTCATTAGTTGACAAAGGTGACCGATTGTGTAAAACAGTGTTTTATTCCTTTGACAACCTTCCAAATTTAACATGTGCTTGCCCCCTTCTTTACTCTGCGTTGCTTCCTCAGACATCAATCAATTTCCCTCAAATAGTTGAGGAGCTGTTATAGCTGATTTCATTATAATTTCGATTTGCATAAGCAAATGTCTAAGCAACAATCACCCCATAGTTGTCCTGGGATTTGCTTGACAATGGTAGAAATGACAGTTCATCAGGCAGTGGGAAAGAGGGTGGCTGTCACTTGTGCCTCCTTCATGCCCCGCCCCACAATCTGCTCACATTTCATTAGCTTGTCAACATTTGTGTAGTCATGGTCCAGGCGGGGTCGGATGGCCATGTCTTTGACACTTCGGCCTCAGGCAGCAGCAGGACTCTCGATTGGAGTTGCCATAGCTGTTGCTGTCGTTGTTCCTGTTGCTGTCCTAAATAGTTAAACTGCTTAGCAAGCCAGCTTAGCGCCAATGTCTTGCGAATTGGCAAGCCGTAAAGCAGACTATGCCACATGCTCTGTGTGTGGGAGTGCGGGCGGCGGTTGCTATGCAAATCAATTTGCCTACTTTGTGCCGGCTTGTTTGCCAAACACGAAATATTCACCAGCCTAGTTCATTAGTCCTCATCATCAGCAACCTTGTTAAGTCAACTTTATTGGCCCGCTTTTGAACTCTGATAGGCAAAACGATTTTATCGCTAAGTTAATTTGTTTTAATTGCTGCCAATCTTTGATATTTTGTATAGAAGAGTCCACATTAAAGCGCTTAAATCAGCAGACAAACGCGGTAACGAGCTGTACAAAGCAAATCCTTTCGAATGAAAAGAAAATCATAAATATTGCCAGCAGCCATAAAAAGGAAAAAAAAAAAAGAAAAAGGAAAACCCACCAAACAGGCCAAAAAGCAAATATATGCGTAAGCGCGCCATCGATATGTCAGGAGGGGTCGCCCCCTGCCTAGGCCAAAAGTATACAAAGAAGAAAGGCATCAGAGGGCCACATAGATTGGGTTGATTGTGTGGCGTGTTGCCATTTTATGTACCTACCCACACACACACACACTCACACACACACACACTTATGAGAAGCCGCAGCAAATTTTATTAGGCAGCCTGTAAGTATGCAACAGTTTTTTTTTCTTGCCTGCCGGCTAGACATGGAACAGGCAGCCAATTAGGCATGCTGAAAACACAAACTGTTGCTCCGGCTGGCGGCTCTGGCGGCTCCGGCTGGCAGTGTGCCAGAAGTCCCTACCAGTTGCAGTTAAATAGGCAAACTGTGTGATAGATAGGCGAACGCATTAAGCAAATCGTAAATGCTCAACTTTTCGCGCATTGCTTTCAAACCACTTAACGCAAATGATGTTGATACAGCGAGGGGCAACTTTTGGCTTGGCACATAAACACCCTCACACACACACACACCGTGCCATAACGATATTTTTTTTTTTTTTCTTTTTGCTGTTGCTTTTCTTGTGCTACTTTCGTTTTCCCAAAAGTAGGCAACAACAAAAACAAAAGCCAAGTCGTTGAGCGTTAAAAGCAACCCAAAAACGTAGCAAAAATGTTCTACAACTTTTGTGTGTGTGCATGTTGTTAGAACAAGTTAATGTAAAAGTATTTTTATGCTTTGAAAAACATTTGCCAAGCCAAAAATTGTTAAGAAAATAAAACAACAAGTGGTGGCGGCGGGGGGGGGGGAAGGCGAGCAAAAGGCGAAATCTTGCGGTGCTCTTCACCAAAGCGCATAAATAAAAAACCGAACTCTCGTCAATGACAAGGGCGAAGGGTCGTCAGGGATCAGCAGCAGCCGCACATTGTGTGTGTGTAATTTTGTCATAGGCACCGACACGTGTGTGTGTGTGTGTGTGTGTGCACAACCTGCGCGCTGTCGTTTCACAAGA
The DNA here is from genome assembly GCA_035044965.1 of Lordiphosa andalusiaca. NCBI lineage: Eukaryota > Metazoa > Arthropoda > Insecta > Diptera > Drosophilidae > Lordiphosa > Lordiphosa andalusiaca. The sequence goes on from JAWNNM010002717.1 coordinate 73,971, forward strand.
TAAATGTCTATTTAAATTGTCCTTTTGCCTTTGTATCTAGCGGCATGCCGTCCTCCGCCGCTCTCTAGTTAAATCTTTATTGTTATCATAATTTGCTTTTATCCAGGTTATCCATCCATTCCACCCAACCCACAAACTCAACATTTTTATCGTAATTGTTTTCGTGCATTTTTTTTCCCCCATTTTGAAAAGAAAAACGAGAAAAGAAACGGAACGAAAGTGAAAAGCAGCAGCAGCAAAATGGAGCGTAAATAGCATAAGCAGCCGGCAACAGCAGGAGGCTTGTTTACCATTTGTGCCCTGTGCCTGGCAAATCAATAAATGTTGATAATTGAGATTTCTTTAACAAGATTTTGATATTATTAATGCTGATGCAGCAGGGGGAAATATACAAAAATTACACAAGTAGGCAGAATATATAATTAGATTGAATTTTCCTGGAGTATAGTCACCATGTCACTGGGATGGGATGAAAAGTGATACGACAAGCATCATTAAGAATTGCGCTTGTGCCCACAATTTATAAATTAAACAAATTGATATCAATCATAGTTACACCATAGAGTCGTCCCCCCAGGCGCTGACCTTTGGATTCAACAAATTAGGAAATGGGCAAAAAAAAAAAACGCTTGTTGTTATTGGGTCTATGTCAATGCAATAACATTAGACTAGCGGAGTATCTCAGTTGCAAGGGCAGAAGCAGAATCTCTCTTTCACGTGCCTGTTTCCCTTTTCGATTTCGTTCAGTTTAAGCTATTTTCCCATTTATTAGTTATAAACTCTGTTGCCAAAGGTGCTTGAAGGTGAAAAGAGTTTTATCACATCAATCTTCAATGTGAAAGAAGTCTTGGTCTAACATAACCTTTGTGGAACACTTTAAAAATTTCATGATTAACGCACCTAAAAGTATGCCATCTTTATTTCCCTTAATAATTATCAGATTAAATGATTAATTGGGAGCCGCCAGTGTGGTACATAATCCACACCATGCTTCCATCATCGGAGGTATTCAAAATGAATCAGCAGCAAAACAAAATTAAGAGTATTATTTTCCAGCAGATTTTGCATATCTTCGAACGGATTTTCATCCTAGTAAATAATTATTGAATGATCTGAATCGTCAGCAAAGGACAAAGTGCTGGTAAAAAAAACAGAGAGTCGGTCAAGCCCGACTATAACATACTCTGTACCAACGAAATTATTCGCTCAGCATACATTTTGATGCTGAATTATCAGCTGCAGCAGCGAACAGTCTTTTGATCATAACTCAACAACCGTTCATCCGATCTTTTTCATTCCTTTGGCGGATCGATAAGTTATCCTGATAACTAAATATGTCCAAAAGGAATAAGCTACCTATCTTTAAAACATTGGGAGATATGATGTTTTTTCTAAATTGAGGGGGCGGGAGGGGGCGTGGCCAAAATTAAAAATAAACTTGATCTGCCTGTAGACATAGGAAGCATATGTCCCGTACATGTCAAACCTCTATCTCTTACCATCTCTGAGATATGTGCGTTCATAAGGACACACAGACGAACATGATACGGCTGTTGATGCTGATCAAGAATATATATACTTTATAGGGTCGGAGATGATTCCTTCTGGCTGTTACATACTTTTGCACAATTTTATAATACTCTGTGTACCTACGGTACAGAGTATAATTAGTTGAATACACAAATGCCATAGTCCACTACGATGGAAAAATGGGTTTCAAAATATTCAAAATCCGCTGCCTAGTAATATTCATTAATATAGCACACTTTAATGCGCATATAACATGATAATTTTGTGGTGTTTAAACAGGGAAGAAGTCAGCTTATGCTTGAGTGGATAGTTCTGTGACTTTAAGTACCTTCTACAGTCAAATAAATCCGTTTTTTCTTAACTAAGTCTCAAGGTGCAGTTTTGTTTCAGAATTTATTTAGAGAATTAATGAGATAAACTTCACTTTTCCATTGCAGACTTCTAACTTGTGACAATTGGTTTATAAATAAAGTCTATTGACTGTTTAGCAAATCCGTAAATTTCCTGGGTAGCCAACTTAAATTTTGAAAATTTTCCAAAAACTCTTCTCAATCATATTTAGATGGTGTATTGATAGATTAGTCACAAAAACTAAGGATAGTTGTGCACTAAATATTAAGAAAATTTCTTATTATGCAACTGTATTACTTTTCTTCTTTCAAGAATAGTATAACATTCTATGAGTCAAATAAAGTAAATATTTGATTGTATCCACAGATATTTTAAGTGCATAATTTGATGTGAAATCATTTTACAAACTTGTACCTAAAAAATTTTGCATGTGGGGTTGAAGCTAAAACTATTGAAATGAAACTGAACTATTTGAAATGGCGCATTGGCGCATTTGCTGTGTTGATTGAAATTGTTAAGGCTACCTCGATATTCGATAACGCTGCAAACATTCTTTCAAATATAAAATTGGATTCTAATTCACTCGGAAACCGGGTATACCAGAATGAAAACGATTCAAAACTGCAATTTTACTTTACTTTACTTTTGAAATCCACTCAGAAATGAGAACACATCTGAAAAGCAATATATTTCGCTTGATAAACGCATCCAAAAGGAATAATTTTGAAAATCCGATTTAGAATTTTGTAAAATCTACCCCCAATGCCCGAAATCGGTCGAAAAACTGTGGTAACCTTTGTGGGAGACAAATGACTTTCGGGGCAACACACAAAACACACGCTTCCATTTTCGTTTGATGCTCGATCAAGACTGACTCGGCTTGGGTTTATTGGCAATCCTAGAACTTATCGATAACAATGTGTGCTTAATAAGTATGGCTAGAATGTATATCGATAAACCAAAGAATAACAAACTTATAGATATGACAATGTAATAATTAACTAAAGTACCGCACAGCCAGAGTGGCAGTGAATAGACTAACCTTAAAGTACCCTATCCTACTACACCTTATTTGTTTATCATCTCATAAGGCCTAAACTAATTTCCAGAGCTCTCGAAAAGTGTTCCCTTCTTCAGAACAAACTCAGTTACCCTAGATTATTATCAGATGGAATGGAACCGTAATAGCATTTTTTTTCTAGTCTACTACATAGTGCTATCTGTCAAATAAACCTATAAAGAACATAGCAAAATCGTAGTTTATCTGACACCTAGTAACTATTAAGAAGTTGAAAAATCAGCCCTAAGTCTTTTTTAAGTAGTCTTTAATCAACCAATGAGAGTTTTTTTCTCAATGATTTATATGAAATGATCTACATGAAATGATCTACATGAAATGATCTATATGAAATGATTTATACGAAATATAGTTTTGAAAGCTCCATGTGACAATGATATCAACTTGTTTGGAAAACCGACCGTACTGCGTGGGAATTGTTGGGTTCTAAAGGGTTTTCGACCAATTAATCACTCGGCCTCATTAAGGACCTTTAGGTCTATGTGAGACCCCCATCTGTCTGGGGTCAGCCGGAAGGGTTTTCGAGCCATAATTTGGAATATACTCACCCTAGGAATGTCAAATGTTAGAGCGACTTCTACGATATGCAACTTTCATTCATATAGCAGCCGAGTGTGGTGTAGCCGGTAGTGTGTGTGCAGGAAAAAAAAAGGAATTTCGAAGATTGTTTTAAAAATAAAATGCTTTTACCTTCTACACATATTTAGTAATCATGATTATTTATCGGTCTGCCAAAGGACTGGTAATGATCGGACGGAACGGAGTCAAGTTACGAGCAAAAGATAATAATATTTCGAAGTTAATATAATGTAGGTCTAGAGGAAAACTAAGGAAGAAAGGTTGGATTTTTATCTCTATCAGTGGTTGTTCAAAATGTTTTTTAACAAATAATTTACTAGAGTAGGAGCTCTAGGTAAATCCCTTATATATTTGTGCCCCTGAAAAAAAATCTATAAAACTCTTCCTTTTTTTTTCTCAAATTTTTGTAATTTTCTTAACTTATTCCGTTTTCCTTTTGCCCAAATCTTATTAATTGTCGTATGCAATTAGAATGTATGCCTTTAGCTTATTCATATAAAATGTTGTATGTAATTGACTATATGTATGTCCAATGTCCATGTCCTAGTCTTAAGTCAATTTGCTTAAACTGCAGTTAACTAATCAATTATCCCATTTTCTATTTTGTTGCAGGTAAGGATCGATGAACAATTTATATATAAACTAAACTATTTGGTAAGCGCTTTATGTGTGTTGTTGTATACATGTATGAATTATTTAATGCTAAGATCGTAAGAGTGAGAGAATTCAATATACAAAAAAAATAATAATAATAATAAAACCCAACCAGAAGCAGCCAACAATTGTGTGTGCCATAATTGAATTTTAAATAAACTCCTCACATCTCTAGAGTTGATACCACCCCGACACAGTCGTTTGGCAGTTGTCTACGCTTCAACTGTAAATAAATTTCATCGAAGACGACGCCAGCTTCTTTCTCGCCGCCTCCACCATAAAGTAAGAAATTTTATTTCTGTGTGACCCGCACTTTACCTGGCAACCTCAGCTTAGGTCGCTCTGGTTGGTTTAATTTCGTGACTTTAATACGAGGGTACGGCGGCAAGTTATTACAGCTTAGGAAACAAATTTTTGATGTTCCTGTACCATTTAGCAATTTTCAAACTTATGCTGAGAAATATTAAAGTATGATGGATTAGTTGAAAAATTCACAAGCTAGATTTCATTTTCTACCCCTAAGAGATAGAGTGAACAGTGCTATTAAGCTCAAAATAGAATACATGTGCAAAAAACGCCAAAATATTTCAAGGTAATTTGTATACCCTTGCAAAGGGTATTATAATTTTGCCCAGAAGTTTTCAACGCATAGAAATAATCATTTCCGACCCCATAAACCATATATATTCTTGATCAGGGTGACGAGCTGAGTCGATTGAGCTTTGTCCGTCCATCTAGCCGTCTGTCTGTCCCAACCCACCCAACATTTGGAAGATCATTATTATAAAAATCACCTTGATGAATCTTTTCCGACTCCTTTTGATAATCAAAAAGATATGCCAATCATATGCTATTAATTGTGACTCGAAAATGTCTCATGAATATGCTCAAAATGTGGTTTAGTGAAATACGGATAAAAAAGACTCTCAAGTGACTCGATTATAAGTCTTAAGTGATCAGAAAAACGGGTTATAAACGACTCTTCACGAAGTGACGCTGCTAGGGTACCATTTTCGAATCCTCGATCTGATTAAAATAGTCATAAATGCGCTCCTTTTCTGATCATAAATGATACGTTTGTCGGGAAAAAACGGTACCCTGGCCGCGACTCTTCAGAAAGAGTCGTTTTTAACCCATTCTTCTGCACAGTTTCGAGTCATTTGAGAGTCTTATTTTAGTCTCACTTCACCAATTAAAATTTGGAGCCTTTGCATGAATCATTTTCGAGTCTCTTTTAATCGCACGTGATAGGTATTTCTTTTCAATCATCAAAAGTGAAAACGAAAACGACTCATCAAGATGATTTTTGTGAAAATGATCTTCCAAATGTTGGGTGGGGTCTGTTTCTACGCGAACTAATCTCTCAGTTTTAAAGCTATCGAAATGCTATGAAATTTTGCACAGAGACTTTTTTTTGCTACACACTACTAATATGTCGGAAACGACCGGATCGCATGACTATATCTTATAGCTCCCATAGGAACAATCGGTCGGAAAACTAGTTTTAGTATGAAAAAACTTTCTTCTTTTCAATGGAAACGTCTCCAAACTTTGTATTCCTAGAGTTTCTAAGTTTTTTTAATATTCTACCAAGTTTTATTAAAATCGGACAATTATATGGTATAGCTGCCATACAAATGATAGGTATGAAAAACACTCTTAGTTAGAAAAACTGTTTTGTTTTTAATGGTAGCTTCCTGAAATTTTGTATTTGTTTGTTTCACATGCTTTCACATTATTTTACATATTTTTGGCCAAATCGGATGTCTATATCATATAGCTCCAATACGAACGATCGGTCGGAAAATGGGAAAAATAGTATTTTTTGAAAATATTTAAGCGAGCACTTGCAAGGGTATAAAAACTTTGGCACAGGCGAAGTTAGCTTAGCTTTCTCGTTTCAAAATGACAATTCGCGGAAACATGTTGCTCAGCCTTGAAACGCTGAAATAGGAAGCCGAAATTATATTTGTATGCTCTTGAGGATCAGCACTTTCTTTGAAAGATCTTCAAAATAGAATCCATTCGTAGACTGCATCAAAAGATGAATCGATTTTCATGCCGGTATCCAAAAATGGCCCGAGAGATGGGAACCAAGTAGAGCTTAGCGATGGTCAATACTTTGAAAAGTGAATTGCTATCAAATCTTTAAATTCAGTTCACTCAGAAATCATTCGCCCCGAAAACTAAAAATTCTCCTATGAAATCCGTCCTAAGGCGATTCACCCTAAAATTAAAAAAAATATTTTCTCACTAATGGAAAATTTTCAATGTTTCAGAAAACTTTTCTATAAATGAGATTAAGTTTTCTTAATTTTAGGGTGAATCGCCTTAGGACGAATTTTATAGGAGAATTTCTTATTTTCAGGGCGAGTTTTTAGATGAGTGTGTACCTTTATCAATTCCGTTTGATCGAATTCAGAAACGAATTAAAAAAATATAGACTGATGCAAGTAATCTAATTTTATCAACTCTATAAGATGGAAGTGAGCGGGTTAACACTATTTCCTTGTTTTTGAATAGGATACCCTCTTCCTGCTCTCAAAATACATCGCAACATGTACTTCTCTTCCTACCCTCGTGTGTAGCATAAAGTATTAAAGTTTACTTTTCGTACACACACGTCTCGTAAGAACGTTTTCTATTTTTTTTTTTTTCTAAAATATTTTCTTGCCATGTGCATTGCATGAGTTGTTGGCTGGCCACTTTTATAACTGGATTTTCAGCCAAGGCAGGATTTCTTAGACTGTCAGAGCGCAGCAGCCATACACACACACACACACACTCACACACGATGGTCTCTTGCTTTGCTGCTATTTGCCTTGCCCTTGTCCTCTGCCGTTAGAAGACGTCTGACCCGAGCTGAACTGGAACCGGCTATTTGTGCAGCACTTGGCACTGTACCGAACATGCTCCAACTGTGATTACCGGCAATTTCATTTTTACCAGCAAATATAATTAAGGGTTGGGGAGGGTCTTGTGCATTTATTTAAGAGTTCAATAAGCAAACTTTCAACTGAGTAGCCATTAGGTAATTAATTTTACACTTTGCCCACACTCAATGGCTTGCATTTAGCCGTCCGATAATAAAATAAAAAATAAAAAAACCAAGAAATATCTTCTTGTCAGTGCGTCGACTAGTAAATACGCTGTGAAAATGAAATGTATTTAGAAAGGAATACAATACAACTTCAAAAAGGGTAAAGTACTTATACATATACTCATATTCATACGTTATATCCAAATCAGAGCATAAAACTCTTATGTTAAGTTGGTTTTTTCTATAACATCGCTGAGTGACTGATTTGAGTGATTCCTGCACAGCCAAAACCACCATTAGATATAGAAAGATTTTTTTTATGATGAGTACTCAGGATGATGTTAGGAATTGTGGCATATTCGTAAAAAATTTAGTTGGTACCCATGTTTTTTGAATATTATCGATTTATGGGTATTTTAGTTTAAAAGCATGATATATTTTTATCGAACATATTGATAATTTCTTTGTGAAAATATTCGGCGATATTTTTGTTTTATATTTTTGAATGCATTTTTGAAAGGTTTTGAACTTGAAATATATATCGATTGCTCCAAAAAATCCCTCAATTTTATATTGCAAATTTCTTTTGAAATGAAATACACATTATTTGGGAATTTGATACAAATTCATTATTCTATATATTGCAAGGTTATAAATCGGTTCTGGATCAAACTCCAGATAACCGGTTCGGTTTAATACAGAACCAGAATCGTACCTTTTCAATGGACCCACACCGGACCTTCATTACTCTGAAAAAAACTTCAATTCCAAGAATCACTCGTAATTGTTTCCTACATCATATTGTAGATGGCCATATGTGTCACATAGACTTACAATAACTTAGTAAATTCTGCGTTATCTGTTGGTAGAAGCTGTAAGAACGACCGTAAAAGTATCACAATTTATTGCCCGTGGTTAGTAATATTTCAACAAACCTGCAAATAGAAAAAATCGTTAGTCAAAAGAACTTCACATATTTATGTAAAGTATAAATGTAAGGTTTGTGTTCCATGTTCATGCCCAGGAGCTTTTCTAAGCCATGGAAGAAGCCTCATGAGTGATAATTTTATACAGGGCTGCAAACACAACATTTTTTGCAGACCTCCGGCTCGCTGGTTCAAACCAAAATTTACCAAAGGTTGGGGTTAGAACCGTGGTTCAGCCCATGCTCAACCAAATTTCAACAAAATGAAAAATGTAAAACATTTCCTGGATTTTGGTATTTACTTTTAATCTCATGTGTTCTTAAAATCGCTCTTGACCTAAAAAACACTCATATTGCAGAGAAATCGGGACCCTTATGGGACGGAAATAGCTTAAGGAAGACCCGGAAATATTCAAAGTATTTTAATACTTAAGTAAAATTTCAGTTTTTTTAGAAAATTATTACCAATGTAATGTTAAGCTCTTGATTCTGTAAATCATTGAAAAAGTTTTGGAGTTGAGGATCTTAAAATTAGATGATAATTATGGGCGGGGACTTTAAAAACAGTTCTATATGATATTTTGTCCATTTTAAAACTTAGTCGCCTAAAACCAATTCGATTCGGTTCAAAGTTCGGTTCAAAGTAAAGTAAAAGTCGAAAATTCCGGGCTGGAACCGTTTCGATTCAATCTCGGTTTACAGCCTTGATTATAAATGAGATCTTTTCGGCTATAGCTTAATGTTATCAGTAGCTTCTGTAACTGGACGCTTGTTTAATATCAGAAATATGTATCAATGATATAAGATTTAATTTCATATTTCATATTTGATAAGTAAAGCCAGCCGTCCGATATTCGAACCTAAAACGTTTTAAAGGGAATTGATCTCTAGATTTTGAGCTCAGTAAAAACTTAGTTCTTAATTCGTGTCCAGATTATTCTTATGCAATTGCTATAATATTAAAATGATACTTTTATAATATAGAAAAACAGATCGATATACAAAATGTTTGTTTTAGTATTCGGTAACCCTAGTTCAAACCCATTTTCAAAGATCATGGGTGTTAATTTTTTAATAACCTGGCTTTACACAGCACAAAGGATCTAGCCAAGCTCCTCTCAATCTCTTGGCTTGTGCAATAGAAAGGAACCCAATGCGAAAGACAATGTTGGAGAAGCCTTTGCATGGCTAGTTACTTCAAAGCCGGCGCCAATAGCCAGTAAAAGGTGACCGGGTGTGTGTTTTGAAAGAAAAAAAAATGTTTTTCTAGACTTTCCGAGGCGGTATCTAAGCTACTACCTCTTGAGCACATACTTCCCGTTGTACCTCACCAGGTCAATTTCGATTTAGTACACAAAAATATATGAAATTCGGGACCGTAATATTATGGAAAATAGTCAACAAATTGTTTCAGAATTCCTTCCGTTCACCTAAAGTTATTTTCAAAGCTCTAGATAATAAAATATAAACTTATTGATGTTCACTCTTCTCTTCGAACTTTGAGAAAATCAAAATAGCTTCCTACCATTTTACTCCCTTGTCTGGCCCAGTCTCCTCATACCCGTTTTAACCATTTTTAATGGGTAAAAGAGTATAATAAAAGCGATATCCAGTCATTAATGCCAGGGGCGTCACCTTGAGGTCTCCGGTGTTGGCTCTTTCATGTCATTCCAGTGGCCAAACCTTAAATCAAAACGCTTCAATGAACTGGTCAAATGTGGAAAAGGTCGGCAGGTGTGTGTGTGTGTGCGCTACTCACAAAGTCACTGAACCTGTTCAAATTAATGTGCCACGTAAAAAGGGTAATTTTTGCTGCCACCTCAAAGGTCCCTGGCAGTGACTTGTTGCGTGTCTTGTGCATTTTCCCTTTCTCACTTCCCCCTTCTTTTTTTTTCCTTTTGTCAAAGTGAAGTCAAGTGCAAAGAGAAGTTAAATATTTTGTTAAAAAAAAAAGGGGCACTCATAGACAAGAAAAACTTTTGTGTTGTCTAAAAAGGCTCTGCTCATTAAGAAGAAGAAAGGCCAGTCAAGGTAAGCTGGCTTGCTGGAGATGCGTTTGCCTCTGCCGCCTTTGGCATTAAACTCATTAACGGTAATTGCAACCTTTTGCTGTGTGTATTTTATTTTTTTCAAACGCAATTTTGTTAATTAATTTTCGCATGTGCCGCCAGCATCACCGGCAGGAGCAACAGCAGCAGCATGTGTCAGTCGGAGAATCTCGTTAGCAACTAGCATTAGTCGATGATTTGGCATTTGAATATGTTGTCAATCAGCAAAAGTCAGAGAGTCCTTGAAACATCAGCGTTAACTTTTTTTCACTTTGACTTTTCAGCTATTTTCAATTACAACGAAAAAAGCCCCCTCCGCTGCTGCTGCTGACGCTGACACTGATTGTCGTTGCTCTAAGCCAGCTCTCTCACATTACTCAAGCGCAATTCGTCCTGGGGCCACATGTGCTATTATCTGGTTTGTGTGGGAAAAATAATATCCTCTGCCAAGGTACTTGGTAAAGATTTCCTTCAGATACGCAGCTAAATTGCCCAGGGCAGTTAACTAAATTTAAATGAATGCATTACTGATAATCTAAAACCAGTGATCACCCTCTTAATTTAGCAGGAGAGGGCAGAGATTTTTTTTACTTAAATGTATATTACTGTATATGACATATTTCCGTCATATAAAATTATAAGAATACCAGAACAAAAATCCCAAAAAAAGAAGCCCCAAAATGCTTAAAAAATGGACAAACTCAAGACTAGGTCACACTTTTTCTCTATAAGAAAACTAGATCACACTGAGCCGCCAAATTATATTGACCTGTACAATAGCTGCAGAGACGTGGAAGAGTTGTAGTCTGTTTTGGGCTTACTACTCAGAGCGTTTGATATGAATTTTATAAAAATTTTCCGAAAAGCTGCTTGGAAAAATCCTGCCCACGCCACTGTTTCACAGTACTGAAATCCATTCTTTAAAGCAGCAAAAGTTGTTAAGTAGTCAGCATTTCCTTTGTTATTTTGTTATTGTGTGTTGTTATTGGCAAGGGCATGCTAGGGCTGATTCAGCTTTGAATCGGTATACTGAGCAGGGATCGTAACGGTTTCGTAATGTTTTTTAAGACAAAAGGATAATTAACTGATTTTTAGACCCTTGCAAAGGGTATTACAATTTTGCCCAAAAGTTTGCAACGCATTGAAATATTTATTTCCGACTCCATAAACTATATATATTCTTGATCAGGGTGGCGAGCTGAGTCGGTGGAGATTTGTCCGTCCGTCTGTCCGTCCGTCCTTCTGTCCGTCTCTCAGTTTTAAAGCTATCGAGCTGAAGTTTTGCTCAGTCTGTTACTAAATCTCATAGCTCCCATAGGAATATACGGTCGGAAAACTAGTTTTAGTGAGAAAAAATTGTTTCTTTTCAATGGAAACGTCTCCAAACTTTGCAATCGTGTTTCTACGCGTACCTAGTCTCTTAGTTTTAATGCTGTCGAGCTGAAATTCATTTTGCTGCACACTACTTATATGTCGGAACCGACCGGATCGGATGACTATATATCATGGCTCCCATAGGAACAATCGTTCGGAAAACTAGTTTTAGTATAAAAAAGTTTTTCTTTTCAAACTAAGTCTCCAAACTAAGTTTAAACTAGTCGTAAGTTTTCTGTTTTTTATAATTCTACCAAGTTTTATTAAAGTCGGACAACTATATGGTAAACCATACAAAAAATAGGTCTGAAAAACAGTCTTAGTTAGAAAAACATTTTGGTTTTAAATGGTTAATGGTTTCACATGCTCTTTCACATAATTTTAAAAATTTTTGGTCATATCGGAGGACTATATCAAAAGCTTATTTTTTGAAAATATTTAAGCGAGAACTTACAAGGGTATAAAAACTTTCTCGTTTTCATAAAAATCAAAGATTACTTTTAAATCTTAATTTCAAACCACAAATTTTTCAATTTTTGTTTTAATTTTTTTTTTTTTTTTCAAATTAAAAGTAAAAATAATTTTAGAATTTTTATTAAAAAATCTTAAATTGATATTATTGATCACCGCATTCTAAAATGATATGTTTGGCACTCTTCTGTACTTTCCCATCCCATAAACCTTATTTGCGATGCCTGGTACCGAGCAACCTAGGCGATTAGCAGTTGTCAGTTGGTCGGTTTGTCAATTTGTCCTTATTTGGGTTTGTAAGATTTCAGTTTGTCCTTTGGAGAGTTTGTCAAATTTTGCCACTTCGTGGCATTTTTGCTTGACATTTAGTTAGTTTATCAGTTCAGTTTATAAGTATGTCTGTTTGTTAGTTTTTTTTAGAGTCAGTTGGTCGCTTTGTTGGTTTGTCCACTTGCCAGTGTGGCAGTTTGTGTTTATTGGTTTTCAAGTTTGTCAGTTTTTAAGTTTGTCGGTTTGTTAGTTTTCAGTTTGCCAATATGTGAGTTTGTCAGTTTGAACGTTTATCAGGTTGATCAGTATATCGGTTTGTCAGTATATCATCACGTCAGATTGTCTTTAATTCGGTTTGTTAGTTTGCCGATTTGTTAGATTTTCAGTTAGTGAATTTATCAGCTTTCCTGCTTGACAGTTGATTTTTTCAGTGTGTTAGTTTGGGTTTGTCGGTTTGACAGTTTGCCAGTTTGTCGATCTGATTGTGCAGTTTGTATGCTTACTTGCTTGACAGGTCTTGCTTTTAGTGTGTCAGTTTGTGTTTGTTGGTTGATTAGTTTTCAAGTTGGTCAGTTTTCAACTTTGTAAGTTTTCATCGTTAGTTAGTTTGTCAGTTTGTCTGTTTGTCAGTTTGTCAGTTTGTTAGTTTGTCAGTTTGTCTATGTTGTTGTTGTCAGTTTGTACGTTTAACAGGTTGACAGTATATCGCCCTTTTTTTTTTTTGCAGTTTGTCAGTCTATCGTCATGTCAGTTGGTTTTTTAGTCAGTTTGTTGGTTTGTCAGCTTTGCCAGTTTGTTTGCTTAGTTGCTTGTGAGCTTATCAGTTTGTCAGTATGTCTGTTTGTTAGTTTAGCAGTGTGTCTGTTGGTCGGTTTTTCAAATTGTCAATTTATCATCTTGTCAGAAGAAAAGTGTTAAATAACTAACGAAAATCCAAAATAAAAAAAACCCAAAATTAGTAGGTTTCCACCTAGCAGAATAACTTTGAAGTGCAGGCTTCTTATATATTTATCTAGTCAAAATCTCTCAAAATAACTGTTCCTTGAGATTCCTGATAAAACGGACATACAAGTTTACTTTTATCTTGTAACATTTTCCATTAAACGGGCATTCGGAAGTTTCTTGGTTTCATTTGTCCGGGACGATGATTGCACTTGTCGCTGGTTTTGAGTATACGCTGAAGTAGAGTATCGCATTATTTTTAGATTTAGTCTTACGCATGACACATGATCTTTAGTATGTGGTGTTGGATCCAAACTATATCCAGGGTTACGAAAAAGAGACATCTTTTAAGTGGTCGCACTGTAATTCTTGAAATGTCAACCAACTCAATCCTCAAAGTTTCTTTCATGGAGAATTTTTGGACGAAAAATATAAACATTTTCTCAACGAAATTCAAAAAAAAGTGTAGCCGCTCTGCTATAAACTTCTGTCAGTAAATTACCCGCGAGTATAAACTGATCTGATCACCCTTTTAGTTTAGTAATTTTTGGTATTTGTGTTATTTTCTGTTTTTTTTTTTGGTAAGTTAATAAGCATAAGTGGACCAAGTAATTTTTCCACTTGCATAGAGAGCCCCAAAGCACGCTATGAACAAATAAAAAATAAAAAAAATATGCGCAGAGACAAAAACACATTTTTTTTGTTGATGATTATCTACGTCAACGGCAGCAACAGCAGCAGCCGCAGACAGCAACAGCCGCGATAAGGAGGGTTGTTAGCATAGACAAAGCTCGAAAATTGATATTAATTTTGGTGTGTTTCCCTAGTGGAATGTCCATAAAAAATGAAGCACAAAACATAATGCCATAAGCAATTTTTACGCCCAACCTGCCCAAACTGCTACTTGGCCTAGACTTTGCATAATGTTTTCCTTGGCATTAATTTGTGCTATTTAGCGGCCATCCCAGCTTTGGTGGTAAAGAGAAAATATCAAATTAATTAGCAGCGCTTTGTTGTCGTCGTCATCGTCATGCTTGCCCAGCAGCAACAACAAAAACAGTCGCCACAACACACAGCTTAGATAAATTAAAAACCTATTTGCAGCCTGGCCCTAAGGCAGGCCCCCTGACAGAGCCACAGCTCCTCCTTGTGCCTAAGCTAAATAGCCATAACCAATTAGGCTGAATTGTACGGTCAGGAAAATTCGATTTTGGCAAACGGATTTCAGGCAGTCAGTTGACAAAGTGGAGCCACTTTGCTCTGCATACCAAATGTGAACTACATTTTCGTCACAATTGTTTTTGTAAGGCATTTTGGGCATATAAAAATAAATGATTATTTGGTTCTACAAGCAGAGGGGGCCAATTCGAGGGGGCCAATACTCCCAAGCAACACAATTTGTGCGTTGTCTACTGTTCCAAAGTGTAAAGCAACACAATTTTTGTATGCGCTTTGTAGGTAGGTAGATTTTCATTTGTGAAGAAGTTCTAAGAAGCAACTTCATGTTAGTTTTCTATTGATTTCAAAGAACTATTTATTCTGGATTGTTCAACAAAACAAAAGCAACTGACTGCACTGTCTTGCTTGTTTTCAATAATTGGTACATTTTTTTATACTAAATCAATTTGCTGATCAAAACTTGTACATTGAGCTGTTGAAATTGCATTAATTTTATGGAATATATTGTGGACAATTCACACCGAATGCTGGTCGAAATTGTGCGTGTCAGAGAAACAGCACCGCTTGGGGAACCCCCCAGCTCTTATATAATGCTAACTAAAGATGTCAAAAGACTTCAGAAACAAATTTTAGCTTATTCCAAAGGAATCGATAAGATTTTGTAAGCTGGTCTGTATCCAGCTCTGTACTTTATAAAATTAGAAGCACTTTTGAAAAACAAAGCAAAAGCCTTAGTGTTTCTTTTCATTTGAACACTTTGGAAAACTAAGAAAAAATGTGTTGATTATATATGGAGAATTAGTATTTTATTATAATATATTATAGAGTATAAAAGCAGAGCTCGTTAAATGTGTTCAAACAGTTTTTTGTATGCTGTCTGCTCACCGAAATGACAGGTAGAAAATAAACAAACTTGCTCATTCTCTCAACAGAACTTATAGTTTCGGCTTCAAGGTTTTCGAAGACAGAAAACCACCAAACAGCTTTGTTTCGCCCTTAGCAACTGAGCAAATTGATCGCTGTCTTTTCTGCTGTTGTTTGAAGAACACAAGCACGCATACACACTTACAGTTTACTAAGGGCCTCGCTCAACACACATACATGCTGTCAATTTATACACAGCAAAGTATCTTATGAAAGTAAATAAGCAAAGACAGCGAAGAAACTCAAGTTGGTTGTATTTAGTATCGATAAATTGTCATGTGAGGTTCCCTTTTCATTGTGTTCGAGAGTTTTTTTTTTTTTTTTAAAAGGTTGGTTCAATGAAGTTTTAAAATTAAGTATAGTTTAAGCTGCTTTTGTGAGCTTGTCAAATTAAGAAAAATTACTTAAGTGATCAACTGAGAAGAATAAGTTTACTTCGTTCTCTAAAAACTAAAAATATTATTTTTAGGGAATTCATATAAATCGAGGAAGTGATTTATCGAAGGGTAACCTACTTTTAATCAAAAACGGAATTGAAATATACGAATTTTACTCCATTGACAATGTTCTTCGTTCCAAACCTTCGATCAAAGACGTCCGAGAAGTTAAATCCCAAACATTTAACCTACGTTTAAATTGCTTGCAGCTACGGACTGCTAAATTGATAGATATTTTTGAGACCCAATGCATGAATAATGGTCAGTGTGACCATATAACTCAAGTAAGTCAAGCAAAATCTAGCAGCCACACTTTTATGATGTTAATATGATTTAGGTTGATGGAAATTGGGAACTTTTGGTTTTATCTAGAAATAAGTTTATCGGGCCTGTTTCCCGTTTTCAATTACGATCAAATTATGTGGAATCGGAATTGGAAACTCTTCCCTTTTCGAAAAGCTGATTGTTTGACACGGCTTTTATCTTATAATTTCGAATCCTCTCCAAAGAACAGTTTTGATGGCTGACAGCTTTAACCGATTTCTCTAATCAATTCTTGGATATCAGATCTTTTGCCTATTCCGATCGATCGGATTCGGAAACGAGAACGAACAGACCTGCATAACATGAAATCAGCTAAAAGAATCGTCAGATCATAAAAGACAATTACGATCCAAACTAACCGAACTCAAGCTGGGTGTAGCTTGCTTCTAAAAGCTGACCAAGGTTGGGTTCTAATGCAATCACTCAGTCTGCTAGATATGTTCTCGTTATATTATCGTTAGTTCACAATCGTTAGTTCGTATCATACATTGAGTAGATTAATGCAAATCAACTCGTTCATGCTATTACCATGTTTATAAACACAAAATTATTCGTGATTAATGCCCTTCAAAGTATGCAAACTATATTTTCCTAAGCAATTATCTATTAGATTGAAGCTCTTGCTTTTCATAGATAACCGACACTGCAAATTCACCATGATTGTTGTGTTAGCTATGAGTCAAGACATATACAAAATAAATAATTACTTAAATTTAATATTTTCGTATAGCGTAGCATACTTTAACGGGCATAAAGCTTGATATACTTTGTGTGTAAAAAGAGAAGAAAAATAGAGATTTGAAATTCATATAATAACTCTCTAAACCAAATCTTATGGTAATAAAGAAAGCGGGAAATATAAATATAAATAACCAATTCGCTTTCAGAACTGATGAAAGATGTAATATGCAAATAAATAATGGCAATAAAAAGATAAAAGTCAGCTTTTGACTGTGTACCACTGCAACAAACGCACGTCGATGTGCTGGTTTTGATACGCGCAATGCAACTGACTACCACTCGACCCCCTCCCGCTGGTCAAACTGTCCCTGTCAAGGGTTCTATTACAAATGTCTTCCAATAGTTAAAACTACCACCCCCTTTGATTTATTCAGTCCCACATCATTATACCACATAATTAAGCAGTCTCTAATCCATTTTGTGTGTGGCTAAACAGAAGTTATTTATCAAACGTGACGTTGACAAACTTCCATAATGAGTGTTGCTGCTAAATATGGGCAAATGTAAATAACTTGGCCAGCGACGACGACTCTCTCTCCCACTTGTTAGCCCTCAGGACATGTGCGAAAACTTCGTTTGCGGTATTGCCTTTGTCGTCCTTTTCGTCGTCGTCGTCTTTCTTGATGCGGTTGTTTGACTTTTGCTTAAACGCTTCAATGACTTAATTATATTTTTCGTAATTGTCTGTAAATCACAATAACAATTCCCCAGATATAATTAGTTTTGTGCCCTCGGCGCCCCCTTTCAGCCAGGCATTAACTTTGTGTGTGTCCTTTCTGTGCGGTGTTTAAAGCGAATAAACCCGAAACCGTTTTCTTTTGTGCTTGGTAAAATTTAACTGCAAAACTATTTCAATGCAAAGGCCAAAGCAGAGAAGAAAGGAGAAAGTCCAACTTTTTAAGTGTTTATTTCAATTATTGTTTGGCTGTGGGTGTGTTTGCTTCATGTTTTCGGCGGGGGCAATTTAATTTTCCCCAAAGAAACAATAATAAAAACTAGTTAAGAAATGCGAAAGTTTTTTAGCGTGAAAGTTCGCCTGTCGCTGGCTTTGTTTTCGGTTTCATTCACGTGCAGAGTTACTCAATTTTCGCGCTAAGCGCGAAAAAGTAGCAGAAAATGAACAAAAAAAAAAAGGGAAAACAATGCGGCTTAATGGCCAGCATACTCCAGTGCACACTGTGTGCACGGAGAGTTAAAGGCGCCAGAGCACACACACACACACTGACACACTCACACACATTGACGCCCGGACTAAAACTAATGTTGCAGGTTTGTTCAGCAACAATGTTGCCAGCCGCAATCTGCTCGCTCATGTGTGGCACGCGACAGCCTGGGCTTACGAAGGAAGGCAACAACAAACAAAAAGTACAAAAATCGTCGTCAACGTCATGTTTTGTGATATGGCGGCGTTGTGGTGGTTGGTGGCTTCCTTCAGACGTTTTTGTGTGTTGCGTGTTGCCATATTGTTTGCTTTATGTCACACACTCTGCGCCGTATATTTTACTCTCAGGTAATTGCGGTTTTTATTTCACACAAAAATAATAATAGCTGCTGCACCTCAGCGGCGGGGCCCAGCCTGTCGGAAGTTGTCAGGCGCGCTCAAATGTATGCTACAATTGTGAGGCCAACTTAAAGCGAGGCAGGCAACAAACATCGTCGAGACGTTTTAAAGCAGCCCCCTCCCCCAACAACAACATTATGTCAAGCAGCAGCGAGCGTGCTAATAAGACAATCCAAGCAAAGGAAGGCAGGCAGACGAGGGCGAAACTGCGAGTGAGTGTAGACACACATGTGTGTGTGTGTGTGTGTGTGTGCGTGCTAACACACTTAACAACAAACAAACCTGCGAAAGCATGTAAAACTCCGTTGAGCATAACTTTAATGCTCATTACTCTCATTTTAAATGAACTAAGGTGCGTTTCATATTTAAGCGTCTGGTTTTTATATACTGAGGGTAGACTTGCTGTCTAAGAAGAGAGGATGAGACTTGGAATCAATTAAACTTGGGGAAATTTTATAGTCTACTACACAGAGAGGAGGTATGTGTTACATTACCTTACAACTAACACAGCAAAAGATGAGAAATCGGACCTTAGACTGACTTCTATCCCCCGAACACATTTTTATACTCTGTACCGTAGATACATAGAGTATTATATGTTTGTGCAAAAGTATGTAACATCGAGAAGGAAGCATCTCCGACCCTATATAATATATTATATATATTCTAGATCAGCATCAACCGCCGAGTCATGTCCGTCTGACTGTCCGTATGAACGCACAGATCTCAGAGATGGAGGTATGTGACATATGCTTCTTATGTCTGCAGGCAGATCAAGTTTATTTTCAATATTGGCCACGCACCCTCCCGCCCTGGCAACTTAGAAAAAACATCATATCTCCCACAGTTTTAAAGATAGATTGCTTTCTAGACATGTTTAGTAATAAGGATAACTTATTGATTGAAAATTGAGCGACTGTCGAGTTATGATCAAAAGACTGTTCGCTGCTGCAGCTCTGCTTTCAGCTGCTACTGCAGCATCAAAATCAAGAGTATGTTATACTTTCTTTCTTGTTCCTATCCTTGCTATAAAACGCTTGTATTTCACCAGAAAGAAGTCGTTCTAAAGCGACCGATATCAACCCATAAAACATTTGAAAGATCATTTAAAAAAAAAAAATCACCCTGATGAGTCTTTTCCGACTCATTTTGATGTTCCAAAAGAGTTGCCTATCATCATAGCAAGCATTTTTCATTGCGGATGGTAAGAATGCGATTCGCCTAGTAGGTATCGCTTTACTCTAGCTGCATCGCATCGCATTCTCATCTCTCTACGGGACGAAATATGATACTATGCGATAACTTTTGGGCAATAGCCCAATAGCCTGTGAGATGTTTCTATATACTTCAGTGAGATATGAAATAGTCTCTTCTGAGCGCTAGGAAAGCGATTCATACTGGGGATAGGAAAAATCTCTTCTGAGGGATACAAATACGATTCTTACCCCAAAGATAAGCCATATAGATAAAAGGTGTTTCGAATGCTGTAATTTAACAGTACACCTAAGGTAAATAGGCCTTGCCAAATTATTTTGCTATTGTTATATTATAACAAGAAAGAAAGTCGGTCAAGCCCGACTATAACATACTCTGTACCAAGAAAATTTTTCTATTGATCATAACTCGAAAACCGTTCATCCGATCTTCTTCATTCCTTTGGCGGATCGATAAGTTATCCTAATAACTAAATATGTCCAGAAGGAACAAGCCATCTATCTTCAAAACTGTGGGAGATATGACGTTTTTTCTAAATTGCGGGGGCGGGAGGTGGCGTTGCCAAAATTGAAAATAAACTTGATCTGCCTGCAGACATTAGAAGCATATGTCCCATACATGTCAAACCTCTATCTCTTACCATCTCTGAGATCTGTGCGTTCATACGGACAGACAGACGGACAGACGGACAGACGGACAGACGGACATGACGGACATGACTCGGCTGTTGATGCTGATCAAGAATATATATACTTTATGGGGTCGGAGATGCTTCCTTCTGGATGTTACATACTTTTGCACAAACTTATAATACTCTATGTACCTACGGTACAGAGTATAAAAAGTTGTCCAACTCATTTTAACAAGAATTGCATTTCGGTCTTCCTAGAGAGAGTTAAGCGATGTATCGCTAATTCTCAGATGGAATGATGGAAAAGCGATACCAAAAAAAAAAAATCGGGATATATTGGGACTGAATGGAGGAAAAAAAAAGCGATAAAATATATCGCTCATTTATCTCTTTTATGATAAAAATACGATACTTTCTATATTTGGTTTGTGTATATAGCGAAACTATCTCCAACCCCTCCCTTCAAGCTATTGCCAAACTCTCGCATTGACGAGGGAGATAAGTAACACAATAAAATATTTTGCAGGGATATGCGATTAATTGAGACTCGAAAATGACTCATGGATTAGCTCAAAATGTGATTTAGGGCCGATTTCTAAGTTACTACCCAAACACATTGTACATAATTACAAATACCAGCCGAAAGCCGCAGTAGCTATGGCTGTCTCCCCTCTGTAGCTTTAGTTTGAGCATACTGCATATAAATGAAATAAAAAAATACATCAACAGAGCGAAGAAGCAACTCAGGGATGTAACACCAAACTAAACCATGATATAGCCTTAAGAATAAACTGAGATAGTTTTAGTATCTCTAATTTTCCGTCAACCACCTAATAAAGGGTGATTTTTTTATTCTCAAAATATAATATAGCTTGGGCCCGATTTCTAATCTACTACCATAGAGCTATCTGTCACATAAACGTACAAATACCAGTGTAAAATCGAAGTTTATCAGACACATAGCAGCTACGAAGAAGATGTAAAATCGGCCCTTAGTGATAAACAACTAAAATGAGAATCTCAAATAGCTTGAAACTGATTGGAAACTAATTGAACGGCTTAAAAACGACTCTTCAAAAAGAATGTCGGCTAGTGGAGCATTTGCTTCCTGCTAAGGTATCCAGTTTGATATTATAATCAGCCTTTGGAAGGGAAAAAGGCTTGTATGTAAAAATTACATAAGTACTTTGGGTGACAAACGAAAAACAATTGATTCGTTCTTGAGTTTAAAAAATTTCTTTCGCGAAATCGAGCTAAATTCGTTGTCAGCCCACCCAACATATAAAAGCTTATTTTCATAAAAATCACCTTGATGAGTCTTTTCACCGACCTTTTTGGATGATTAAAACGAAATGCCCATCATGTGCGATTTAAAGAGACTCGAAAATGACTTGCACATGATCCAAAATGGTGATTTATTGCAATACGACACCAAAAAGGGTAGCAAATAACTTGAAACTGAAGTATGATTCTCAAAAGACTCGCAAATGTCTCGAAAATGAGTCGAAGCTGATCAGAAGAACGGGTTAAATACAACTCTTCAAGAAGAGTCGAGATAACATTTGCTCCCTACTAAAGTATCTATTATGATCGGAAAACGAGCGCACTTATGGCCATTTTAAACAGCCTTTGAGTACTTTGAGTGAATAAGGAAAAAAAATTAATTTCGTTCTTGATATCCAGCTAAATTCTTTATCATTTTGGTGCTTTAAGATAAGTAGGGGAGTAAGGTAAAGAAAACCATATGAGGAGAGCATGCTAATTTAAGAGCATAGCGTTGTGTTTGCTCTCACAGTTTCGTTTTATATGGGAGAGTAGTGGGGGCAACTTCCCAGCGAAGAGCGCCCTTGATTTTTGCACTCAGATGGCCTTGAAATTCCCAAGCGGGTATGTCATTGCTGGCATAGACAGATGGCTGTTGGTCTAAAAGTGTGCAGGCAAAGACTGTTACACCTCCATCTAATGAAATAACTTTATGCCAAAAAGAATAAAATAACTGATTTTCAATTGACTTTGGATTGGAATATGAACGCCTTTCTGTTAGCGAAGCACTTATTTACGGAGTAAACGATCCTACTATTATACCTGATGAGATCTTGATACAAGTGAAACTTGATACTTAGATTTTGCTCTTAACTCAAGAATGAGCAGGGTTCAGCTTAAGTACGCTTTGCACTTGATTCAAAAATTATTCTACTTGACTTGAGAATGATGCAAGGGATGTCATGAGGTACTTTAAACCACAGATAACTATTAGAACTTAGAACTTTTAGAAGAGAGGACTGAACTTATGACCGTCTCTCTCTCAAGCTCAAGCATTTGCTGAATGGCTGGGGAACACTGATGTGTTTGAGACAGCAAAGATGATCCTTGAGATCGATTTCATTACATTTGAGAGAATTGATTCTCGTAAGTAAATTCTAGATATAACTGTCACTTCGCTGCTAGAATATGTTTCAGATGCTGCGTCCCTTCAATTCGAAGCTTTGACCACCCTTGTCAAGCATTTTAACCTACATTTTGTCAAAGTCTTTTAAATATGTAACCCACCTAATGTAGGTCGGACGACAGCGACGCCTGAGGGAGGATAAACTCCGCTTTGGATTTTGCCTCGACTCTTAATTACATAATATCTATGTATGCCTCCCAGATCCCAAAATAGTTCACTTAATCTCTCTCTCCCTCTCCCTCCGCAACCCTCAAAAGTAACCCGCATAATGGTCGACGGTCCGTATGAGTGTGTGGCTTTTAAATTGCTTGGAAAATGTGTGAGAGGAGGTAAAGCCGGGGTAGCCAGCCAGCCAGCCAGCTGTGTGAGAAATGCGTAGTGCTAAAAATGTTAATGCAAATCATTGGGGAAATCAAAAATGGCGGCGCGTTCAAGTGCAAGTTGAGAGAGCTGTGGCCAAGATTTTCGGGGGCCGGCGGCAAAAACCTTGCAATTTGCAAGGGTTTCCCAAGTGGCGCCTCTCGCGCGCTGTGTGTGTGTGCCTAGGTGTGTAGGTGGGTAGTGTTGTAGTATCTGTGCCGTGTTTGTTGTCAAATTTGCTCAGCAGCTTCCGAGGCAAGGCAAGTCATTAGCATAAACGTAGAGCAAATCCATTAAGGCGCGCCCACCCAGGCACTTGAAACGAGAAGCTGTTGATGCGGCTGCTGCTGCTGCTGCTGCTGCTTCTTTTGGCAACTCTTTAAAGATTTATGAAGCGTCAAATATTTATTATGCTCGCTTTGCAATATAAGGCAGGCGAGCACGCAAGCCTTCACGCGGCACGGCATAGTCCGCTAGGCAGGCGCCGCTAAGCCTTTGGACGTTGCCTGGGACTACGGGGCGAACACTTTTTGAAATTGCAAAGCGGCGCAAATAAATAAAAACACATAAAAAGTAGGCAAAGGCAGTAGAGGTAGACACACACACACACACACACACTCAACCTACACTTGGCAAGAAAATAAAAAGCCGCGCATAAAATAAAACGCAAGACGAGAAACGAAATGAATGAGCGCAGCAGGCAGCAGGCACCGGGCAACAAATAGTCGACGAGGAGCAAAAAAAATAAGAAGAAAAAAAAATCAATGTGAGGGCCGTCTTTCTCATCTCGGCCGGGCGCATACTTTCACTTTCTTTCAAGCGCGACCGGCACACTTCAACCCTTTCAACAACTGACGAGTGGCCCCGCGTTGGCTGCAGCCAGTCAGCCAGCTCCTGTCTGAAATATGTGGCTGGAAATATGAAAAATCTTCTCCGGTGTGTTTATGTTTCGGCAGCACGTGCCCACAGCGCCCCGCGCCGCACAGTCACTCTCCTCTCGCGTATGTTAAAGTGTTGAAATATGTCAAACATCGTTGAAACCATTTAATTTGGCTGTGCAAATGCAAATGCTTGGCATATTTTTAGGCGCAAAACTTATGTGCGAGTCGTCGGGCGCAACTTGTGACTAATGATGATGATGTGTGTGTGCGTGTGTGTGTGTGCGTGTTTCTGTCTCTGTCTGCCTGTGCAGGTAGGCTGGCCCAACTAATGAGGCGCATAAATTCCACACAAACAAAACAAAGAAACAAAAAATTGAAATCTCCAACTTGCTGCAAATTTTATGAGCTGTACCTTGGCAAAACAAGCTGTCAGTCGTCGACAGCCGCCTAGAAGTAGGCTACATAATACAGCGCATAACTCCCAGCCGCACACACTTCGTTCTGGTCCCTGGGGCTTGTCTATGCATTCAAGCAGTTAGACAATTTAATTAACGCATTTCACCTCGCTGCCTTCATCGTTGTCGTCTGTTTGTCATTTGTCATACGCGAGTAAGTAACTGTTGCCTATTTTTGGGCATATGCTTAGCTGATTTGGGAAAACGGAATGGTGGGTGAAAATAAGGTAGTTGGCACTCAAGATAAGAAAGTCGGTGATGCCCGACCAAGACATTCTCTGTACTTTTGAAGTTACGGTGTTTGAAGTGCTGCCCATCGCCTTAGAGGTTAGTGCTGCCCAGCTTTATTACTTGCACCGAACATTCTTTTGCTCATAACTTGATTTATTTATCACTCATCTGGTCTTTATCATTCCTTTGGCAAATGGATAAATCAGTTTGATTAGTATTAAAGTTCACAAGTGGAAGATATGATGTTTATACCAATGTACAGGGGCGAGAGAAGGCGTGGCGAAAATATTAATTTTGAAATTTGTTTCTCTTACATATCGAACACCAATATTAGTTTCCATTTTGAAAATCTTGGCACAGATGATTAACGGATGAGCATTCTTACCACTCAACAATTAAGGATCACTGAAGAAAGAATACAATTCTTCTAGTTAACCCATTTCAACGAACATTTTATGAAAGTTTTGTTCACAAATCCAGTCTCTTTCGATTCGACTGTCGAATTAAAATAGTCATAAGTGTGCTCGTTTTCCGATCACATATGATACTTTTGGCGAAAGAAAATTGTGCGCTTTCCTCGACTATTTTCGAGGAGTCATTTTTAACCCATTCTTCTAATTAGTTTTGACTCATTTTCGAGTCATTTAATAGAAATAAATCACATTTTGAGTCCATTTCGTGTCTCTTTTCAATCGCACTGCTTGAAAAAGACTCATCCAGTTGATTTTGGTTCAAATTGTCCCTGACTTTTTTTTCTAGTTCTCGCTCTGATTTGTACAGTCATAAACCAACCCAACAAAAATAACCTCGTTGAGTCTTTTACCAGCCTTCTCTTAAATTAACAGCGAGAGGTATCACGTGCTATTTAAAAGAAGACTCGAAAAAGTCTGCTGCAAATTCTTAACATGTGATTTATTGAAAAATGACTCGAAAAAGACTCGCGAACTACTCAAAAATGAGTCGAAAATTATCAGAATATTAGGTTAAAATCGACTTCACAAGAGTCGCGACTAGGGTACAACCCACCCAACATTTGGAAGATTATTTTTGGACAAAATCAGCTTAATGAGTCTTTTTCGAGCCCTTTTAATGATGAAAAACGATTACTATATTGTTCGATTAAGAGAAGACTCAAAAATTGCTAATGCAAATGCTCAAAATGTAATTTATTATTGAAATACGCATTGAAAAGACCCGCAAATGACTCGAATATGAGTCGAAACTGATCAGAAAAACGGGTTAAATACAACTTTTCAGGAAGTGTCGTTCATAGGGAACCATTTTCTCCCGAAGACTCGAATGTGATCAAAAATTACATAAAATGTTTGCTGGGCATTTTCTCCCGAAAAAAGAAACTAATCAGAAAAAGAGAGCATTTATGACTTTATTAATCAGAACGACTCGAATGCAGAGCACTTATATGACTCTCAACCCATATTGTCAGACGGCTCTGCTCACGACCACAACCGAAAAAATAAAAATAAAAACGTTTTCGGTCTTCCCTCAACCGATTGTGTGCTGCTAGCGCGCTCTCTGTTAGTTCGGATGCTGTTGAGCACGAACGCTGGTCGGTCTGACAACAACCCAAAAACAGCCCCATTTCAGTCAAGCGGTCCCAAAGTGAGTGTTGTTTGAAGACCGCAACGTCAAAATGTTAATCTCAAAAGGTCTCTGTGAGCTTAGTCAAGTGGGAGCCGAGCGTAACAGTGCGAGAGAGATTAAGAGAGCTCAGTTGAGGGTTGTTTTTGTCTCTCTTTGTAAATGTGCCGCACGAAACCGGTTGTTTTCTGACAACTGAAAAGAGAGGACCGGTTGTTGCGACCTCTGCTCGAATGTGATCAAAAATTTCGATAATGTTTGCTGGGAAGGCGCTATCGATATCGCTCATTGTCTGATCATTAATGATGTGTTTGTCTGGAGAAAATGGTACCCTAGCCTCTACTCTTCTTAAAGAGTAATAATAAACACAGTTTTCTGACTAGTTTCGACTCATTATCGAGTCAAATTGGCAAATAAATGAGTCTTTTCATCATAGAGCGAATGCCCTAATCATTTTCGGGTCTTTTTCATCGACTATTAAATAAACCTTTTTGTAAACACCAAAAAAGGCTCGAAAAAGACTCATCAAAGTGATTTTTGGTAAAAATAATCTTCCAAATTTGTGGGCTAGGATCTTCCAAATGTTGGGTGGGATTGCTTATTTAAAGACTACCCTGTTTAGCGGGATGCTTACTTAACTGCCTCAGTACTTTTAGCATTTAGTTTCTTTTGCTTTTTAAAAGGTTGAAATGAATATTGATTGATGATATTGGTCAGAGAACCCGTAATTGAAGAAGTTCGATTAAAACGAATTTTATAGGAACTTGGCTGTGGCAGCAATGGGCATTATGAGGTGCTACAACAGGATGAAACCATCACAGTCCAACTCAATCGAACTCACCAGCAAAGGCACAACAAGGAAATTTTTTTCAGCATCACAAATCTCGGCCACAGGCGGCTTGTTAAAACATACCTTGCCACGCTCAAATAGAAAGTCCTGTCGTGTAGACCAGACATGGCCCCTTCCGAGAATTATTGGTTCTCATCCAAAATTTAATAGATTCGTAGATTGAATTAAAGAACACTTCGTTTTTTCGAAATGGTATGCGAAAATTTTGCCAGAAAGATGGGAAGAAGTAGAGACACACGAGTTGGAGCCGTGCGCCAAAAACTCAAAGCTTTTCTGATTTTTACTCGATTCAAAGCCAGACAGTTGTGCGAGGCTGGCGCCAAGAATCAAATTGCTCCACACCAGTTGCCGTACTGGGAGCAATGGCCTGCCCACCGCTGCTTTAAAAAAACGAATTGTACACGAATGTTTCACCCGTAATCAGGGCTGCAAACCGGTTTTGAACCGAACCGGTTCGAACCCGGAACTTCGAATTTTATCTTACTGTGAACCGATCCTTAAACCAAACCTCTTTACTATTTGAAAGCTGAACCCAAACCTGTTCCGAACCTTAAATATCGGTTCGGTTCAACAAAAATGGTGGACATCACAAAATTTGATCTTCTGTCTAGCGATTCTATCTGTTATTTGCTTGGTTTTGATCGACTTAGTCTTAAAATGGGCAGCAAAATAAATTTAAAAAATCCTCGAATAGCATTCAGAGTTACTTACAATATCCCCATCTATAGGTAGCCTGTGTTTTATAAGAAAGTTGACTCCAAAGCTTTTTCAATGATTCACATGCGAAATATTTTCCTACAAAAACTGCGAAACGGTATTTCACTTCATAGTTACTTATATTTCTAGTATTCAATATATCAATGTGTTCCACAAATCGTTTTCTACCCAAAAACTACCCAATTCCTATTTGATTTGAGTAGTTTAGGATTAAATTCACTTTTAAAATTTAGTAATGTTGAGTATCTAATTTTTTTTTATTAATATTGTGTCCAGCATGGACTGAACCAAGGTTCGAACCAAAACCTTCTTCCAAAAACCGCGAATCTGAAATTTTTGAACCCTAACCATTGGTAAATTTTGGTTCGAACCAGCGTTTCGGAGATAATACCATAAATATCGCAAGAGATGAGCATCAGAAGGCATCCGTCACCACTTATATATTTTACACATTTCTTTTGGTCCTTCGAGCCGGATGTGTCAATGAATGAATATTTAAATTTTCGACAAAATTAATTCTCTGACTAGGACACTAAATGTAAGAGCTAATTGGGGAGTAAACTGGTAAATGAAATTAATGCGCAGCGGCTGAGATACACGAAGCGTACAGCTTTCACTCTGCCAGTCGTCCGATTGACTGGCTAAGCAAGTAAATGCCTAATGCAATTGATTAGATTAGACATAATTAGATTAGAAATAGTGAAGTCCAAATCAAAGATACATTTCACAGCGCCTTTCAAAACACCCTTAGGTCATATTGAAGTAATTTTCGAACAGTATTTGCAAACAGTGGTCATTTGTGAAATTGAACGATGTGAGAGATTCAGTTTTGGTCACATATACATGCAAACAGCATGCCCGTTCAATTCCAAACGTGTTGCGCAAAACAAACTAGCGAATCAAACAAACTGCTGCTGTTGGCCTTCTATTTTTTTTGCTACCTCTTTCTATTTGCTGCTGCTGCGCCTGGCCGCAAATTTCGTTTTCGTTTTGGTTTTTGTGACCAGAGAGCCTCTGTACCGGGGCAAATTTAAAACTTATAAGCACGCCATGGCGCCGCCATGTATGCAATGCTAACTGCGGATGGCTCACTGCTGAGACGCACGCACACCGCCCCGCCCCGGCCCGTACCCCGGGCCAGGCTCTCTGGCCAAAAGCCATAAAGTTTTTATTTATTTGCATTTGCTCACGTGTGCATGTTTAATTAAATTTGGAGCGCCTGAGAAGCCACCATCATCGGGATCGGGCTGGGGCTCGGGCTGGGGGGTTGGGGTTTATTTTTTTTGTTGCCCACCAAAACGGTGAGTACTGTGAGTACCGTCAGCGAGTGCTTTCTGCCAGCCGCGCCAACATCCTGTTGAAGCGGAAAGTTATGTCTAACAGCAAATGGTGGAGGTATGGCCCTGGCATATGATGCAGTTTACGTAACGAAAATTGAGTTGGACATGACCAAATTGCGGTTAGGTTGAATTTGGTATATTTTGGTTTTTCAGTTTTCAATCTTTTCTTCCTCTCTTTTTTGTTTTTGGTGAGGGGGGCGTAACATGCAAATTGGAGCGTGACATGCATTCCGACAGGCTTTGAGGGGGCCATGCAGTTGCTGATGCAGGTGAATCATTAGAATGTCCATAAGGCCAAAGTTTCACATACACTTAAGAATGGGTCGAAAAGGTGATTGAGTAACTACAAGTGTATAAGCCCTTTTGGTTAATTTCACTTTCGTTTTGCAAAAGATTTTGTCTCAAAAATCTTGTGAGGCAATAGCAGTCATTTATAAGTCTGGTTGAGAGAGCTACAAACACACATATACAAAAGTTACATCAACAAATCGCTTGCAATACCATATAAATCCTTGATCCTTGAACAAATTATTGAAGGACAGTTTTGAAAAACGGCAACATCGCTACTTATATACCTAGCTACGTACTTGAACGATCTGATATCTGGGGAAGACCTGGGAAGAAGGTGTATTAGACTGCGTAGAAATGGATTTAAATACCGTTGATCGACAGAAGGTTAATCACCAAGTCGATACGATTAATATTTCTTATTTAAAATTTTTAGTTCATAACGTTAGCAAATATATTTAATTTGTAATCAGTAGGTTAACAAAATATATATATATTTTTATATATTTTCAATAAAGAATCAACTACAAAAATCTTTGATTTCAGTTGTATCAAGCAAATTGTTCAAGATTTAAGATAACAAATCAAACAAAAGTACCTTGATGACTTGTTGATCACTTTCGCTATGCATTTGATCTAATGTTTCCTTTTTGAGAATGATCCAATGAAGTCGAATTAAAATACCACCTTTAATATTATTAAATTGTAAACCTAATCGTTCTTGAATAAATCACATTTTGTACTTACAGTAGGCCCTTTCTTTCAATGCAAGCTCCAATAAACGAGTTATTCTTAAGCGAAATCAGTTTTTATAGTTCCCAACTGATTTTACCACATTTTTTTGTGAGTTGATGGTAAAATTGTGTCCCACAGTAATATCATTTTGGTCTTTATGTCCCCAGGCTCTTTGCCAGCCTTTTCTGAATCAATATGGAGACCTCATTTCAATAACATGGGTTTGAACCAAGAACATTTTGCACACCCAGTAAAAAGCGGAACGAATAATGCAGGTACGAAACGCTCTTGAAACAAAACAATCGATTCGATTTTAAATTGAAGAATATCGATCTTGAAGTCGAGCTAAAGTAGTTCTCAGCTTAATGCAGGTGTACCCACCAGCAAATAACCAAAATCAGAAACTAAAACTACCACAAGAAAACGACAGAGAAATCCGATTACTGCCGGTTGTGCGCTACGCTATCTGCACGTATTGTTGTTGCCTCTAATTCCGCAAGAGCATAGCAGAGAAAGATAAGAGAGCCACGTACGAAATTTTTGTTTCAATTTTGTGTTGCGTCAGCCCTATGCGCATGGCTGATTCTTTCGCGCATTACAACAACATTAGCGCATGAAGCGTATAATGCATGGGCATCGCTGAGAGATTAGAGCTAATATTTTTAAGATATTAGCTTTTGGTTCCTTCTCCCAATTTGTTTTTTTTTGGGGGTGGAAAGGTGTGTTGTGCAAAGCAACTCCTGTTGCTTTGGAATTCCCAAGAAGTTATACCATTGCCACCATGAAGAAATTGCAGTTAAATGATTGAAATCAGGGCTCCCTTACTTTTAAATCTGCGAAGTTTTTGATTCAAGAGTAATTGAACTTACCCTTCAACCTGAAGAGCTCTTGATACATGAAAGAACATTCTCTTTTCTTGAAAATGCTAAAAAAAACTAAGCTCTTGATTCAAAAATGATCGGACTTGGCTTTAAATATGTTTAGCACTTGATTCAAGATTTGTTCTACTTGATTTAAGAATATGTTGTACTTGGTTCAAGTATTGAAGCTCTTGGATCAAGAAAAATGGGGTCAAAAATCATACTTGGATCAAGATTTTTGCTTTTGGATTAGTTTTGGCTGTGAATATGTGCTTAGCACTTGATTCAAGAATTGTTCTACTTGATTTAAGAATATGTTGTACTTGGTTCAAGTATTGAAGCTCTTGGACCAAAAAAAAGGGGTCAAAAATTCATACTTGTATCAAGAATTTTGCTCTTGGATCAGTCTTGGCTGTGAATATGTGCTTAGCACTTGATTCAAGAATTTTTCTACTTGACTTGAGAATGTTTTGTACTTGGTTGAAGTATTGAAGCTCTTGGATCAACAAAAACGGGGTCAAACATGCATACTGGGATCAAGAATTTTGGTCTTGGCTCAAAAATGATCAATCTTATTCAAACATTTTTGATCCAAGTATGAAGTTCTCTATTTTTTCTGTGAGTTTACTTGTTTGAAGAACCTTTATTTTGTCTCAATGATTATTGCAACCCACAATTATAAACAAAACAATATCAATCCCTAAACAGTCTCACACATCAAATATAAGAATGTTGCAAATAAATCAAGTATTTTCGTACTCATCCTGCTATTGACACCGTTGCAAGTTAATAAGTTATGCCAAACAATGTTTTGTCAATTGTTTCCAAATTTTCACATCTCTGTCTAAAGCTGTAAAACGCTTTAATTGCGACTTTGCATTCATGGGCCAGCCCGATTATGTCCTGCTTGATGACATTAAAATTCAACAAAATGACAAATGTCATTTCTAATTTTTACAACTCGCTCATAAACTTGGTCCGAGGAGATGTGCGCATGTATAATTTATAAACGAAATAAAATATAACAAAAAACAATTAAACTTTGACTGTACAAAAGCAGACTCTTTCCGCATGTCCTGGGCAGTCAGCCATGTGAATCCTACCGCTGTTGCTGCTGCTGCTGTTGCTGCTGTTGCTGTTGTCGTTGCGGGATTTTTGTTAAAAACTGCATAATTCATATGTGGACTGGACGACACAATCATCAAGCTGCTGCTGCTGCTGCTGTTGATGCTGCTGCTGATGCTGATGCTGACCCAAGCCACAGAAGACCGACTGTTGTCCTTGTGCCCGCCACACATATTTCATTTAAAATTTACAAGTTAACAATATTAAATATTAACAGTTATTTATGCATTTTTCGGCACAAATCAAAAATTTACATGCATGCGCACAAAGTTTCTGACCAGCTCACAGGAGATGGATGTGGCTCTGGCTTTGGCTCGGGCTCTGGCTCTGGCTATGGCTCTGGCTCGGGCTCAGCATTTTTCATCTGCATACTTGTATGTACGCAAGTATTTATGCATATTTGCCTTTTCACATTTTATTTTGCAATATTCTCGTGCTGTTGATTTAAATAATTTGTATTTGGCTTTTGTGTGTGTGCATTTCTGGCGTATTATTTGTTGTTGTGCTCGCATTGTTTGCCTATTTGGTTTATTTGCTTCTTCTACTTAAACAACATTCCGTAAAACAAGGCAAACAACAAATCAAATCTTAATTTATGCAAATGTATTGCAGCTCAAAATTTAACATTGACTTTCTGAACAGAAAAGGGATTTTTAAACGGAAGAAGATGCCTGCAGCAACCAGGAATCCTACTTCTCCTTCGCCATCTCCCGTTGAAGTGTTTGTCTTAATAATGCTAAATTGTTTATAATAATCTCTTTGTGCAATTTTTGTGGCCATTTATGTTGCCTCTAATAAAGAGAAGAGAAACCAACTTTATTATCTATATGGAATCTAAATTCTTGTTTAAACAGTGGTTCAGTCAGTGTCTTTGTTGTGGTGAAAGCAAAAACTTGTTAAGCTTTTTAAATACCTTATAATCTTTAACAATTGTGAGAGTCTTAAAGGTGATTTGGAAACGGAATGCCTTCTACTAAGATTTATTTAGATATAAATAGAAATTGTTTGCGAATGTAAGGAAAATGTGCACAAATAGCGCTACTTAGCCGAAAGTTTAATTTTGAAGGATCATGGGGAAGCTATTGAATATTTCCGTGCACTCAAAATCCGGCTCGAAGGACCACTGTGTGTATTAGGAATACTACTATGTAGTCGTCATCTATAGTGCAATGCCTGATGTTCTTATGTCTCAGCGCACTGATCGAAATCACCCTTTATCTATCTAATCTGCAAGACTTGAACATACCGACTTGAACTTTTTGTTCTCTTTTCCCTAAATAGATTCCGGCCAAATCTTGCTTAGATTCGTAAGGTCATTATCTTAAAAGGTACGGCGTATGATCCGGCCCAAAACAAGCATTTTTTTGTGGCTACTTTTCCCAAATATACAACGCCAAAATAGAGCGGAAGATCCTTACAAAATTCGGCTTATGATCCGGCTCGAAGGAACACCAAGCCCGGCTCTAAAACTAAAACTGTTGGGTTTCTGTGTGGCTATTGTGGTTTTGCCCAAACAGAGATGGTCCACATTAAGTAAGGTATTTGTCTTAAAACATGTGGCTTATGATTCGGCTCACAACTCGACCAAAGTCCAAAGAAAAACCCTGTTCTAATTCCCTTTTACTCTCTTTTTTTCCAAATAAAATGGATATGATTCGACTCGCAGCTCTATCAAACCAAAAAATATTGTCTATATTTAGCATTCGCTCTTTTTTCCCAAATGTTTTAACTGGAATCTAGATTTGTAAGGTCTTTGTCTTAAAAGGTGCAGCTTATGATCCGCATCCAATAGACTCAATACCCTAAGAATCTGGGCTTTTAGTTCAATTGTTGGGTATTTTGTTTCGCATTTGTTCTCATTTCCCAAAATAAATTCCTTATTTCGAGAGTTTTATGATCCGGCTCTAAGGACCTCCGAACCTTTTTCTCAAATGTACCTACTCGAGTCTACACTCGTAGCCTATGATCCGACCCGAAATACCTCGAAATCCTAAGAATCCGGAATTTAAGGGGTGGGATTTACTGTTTTGCTTTTTCTCTCCTTTCCCAAAGCATTAAGATTTGATTCAGAAGATTTTAAACTTAACACATGCGGCTTATGATCTAGCTCGAAGGACCTCCAAATCTTTTTCCCAAATGTGACAACTCGACTCTTGATTTGCCGGTAGTTTATCTAAAAAGATGCAGCCCATGATCCAACTCGAAGGACCTCAAAATCCTAAGAATCCGTAATTAAAGGGGTTGGATTTTCTGTTTTGCTTTTACTCTCATTTCTCATACAAAAAGCATTAACTTGAGAGTTGATTCAAAAGATTTTAATCTAAAAAAGTGCGGCTTATGATACGGCTCGAAGAACCTCCGAACCTTTTTCTCAAATGAACCAGCTCGATTCTAGATTCTCAGCATATGATCCAACTCGAGGGACCTCAAACCCCTAAAAATCTGATTGGTTTGGTCTTTCTGTTTCGCTTTTTCTCTCATTTCCCAAATAAAAAGCATCAACTTGAGATTTGATTCAGAAGGTCATGCGGCCTATGATCCGGCTCGAAGGTCCGAATCATAAAAATCAGGATACGATACTGCTCTCTTTTCCCATATAAAGATGGCCCAAATCAAGCTTAGACTCAGCAGATCTAAGAAGCTGTGTTCCATGATCCGGCTCGAAGGACCAAGAACTGACAAAAATCTCAGTTTGTCAGGGGCTCCTGTTTCAGATCAATTTGTACAGAGGCATGTCTTGAGTTTGCTTACATATGTTTCCACGTTTTTGACCCAAAACAAAGGATCCTTTTCCCACAGTGCAGGACCTCGCTGGGACTGCTCTTCCTAATGCGCTTGAAAATAATTTGCTAATTTTGGGCAATTCACTTGATGGTCGCCGGAGTTTTAGCTGGGCCGAAATTTGTAGACAAATTTTCAACACTATTCCAGAGGCGGTGAACCCAAAACAAAACTTTTGCATTAGCAAACACACACACAGGCACACACAGGCACACGTACACAACCACTTTGGCGAACAGCAACAAAAGGAAGTCGAAGCAGAGCTAAATGCAAAAAGTTGAGTTTCGCTGCTGCTCAAATATGCAAATGAGTTGGGACACCAGACTTGACTTGACTGACTCCTCCTCCTCCTCCTGCCGCGTTGTAAAGTGCTCCAAAAACAGAGTACAACAGCGCAGCATTAGACCCCAAAAACTGCATTGCGTAAAAGATGGTGTTTGCCAACGAGCCAACCAGCCAACCAGCCAAGGAGCGAAAAATAAATGGAGTGTGTGACCAGCAGCAGCCAACAAGCTGGATTACATTTACACACAGGCACGAGCTCTCCTGTCTTTGGTAATACGATGCTCTGGCCGCGAAAATGCCAACAAATCATTGCCAGGACAACGGGCAACATCATCATCAGTCTGTGCCTAAGCCGCATTTTGTGGATTCAGGATGCTGCTGCACTCACACGAGCCAACGCGCCGCTCGTCCCTGGAATAAACGAGTTGGTTGCAGCAAAGTGATTTCTGGTTTAATGTTGCTCATGTTGCAGCCGCTCCTGACGCTGATGATATTGTTGCTGTCGACAGCAGCGGTTACTTTGGTCAGTTGTCTGGCTACAGCTCGTTGGTTGTCAAGTCAAACATGAGCCCGGCCCGACCCCGCCCCGCCCCACATGTGGAGCCCTGACCGAGTCCTGCACCTGAATTTTTCGCCTTTGTGAGTCCATTAGCATTTGACAAAGTTGTCCAGTGGCGGCTGCCCCCCTCCTCATCCTCCTCCTCCTCCACCGGGTCCCCTTGTTGCGGCTGTGTAGCCGAATTTGACACAACATTTGTCAAACCGCAAAATGGCTGCCACAATGTTACTTTCATTATGCAAGGGGTCAGCAGACAAATAGCAGCGCCAGGAGGACCGCTCTCCGTTGTGTTGTTTTTGCTGTTAACCCTCTTAATGACATTGGAGTTGGTCAGAGTCGGGTTTTCCTGGTTTTTCTGGCTGACTAATAAGCTGCGATTTATCAACCAAAACAGCAAACAACTGGCGACCACAAAGCGAAACCATAAAATGTGTCAGTCTCATTACATTCGGTGGCAAATCAATAATGCATAAATGCATATTTTCCGGCCCAGAATCATTGTGTCCCCTCCAGGAGCAGCAGCAGCAGCAGCAGCGATCAGAATGTAATTTCATTCGTCAGTGAAATTGCATTGCGAATATTTGGTAAATGCAATTGTCGCAACGGAATTTTTAGCCCCCCAGCGGAAATACTGGCCCGCATATTGAGTTATGAACGGCCAAAAAAGCATGGTGGGACGGCGGTGGAGGGGAGAAGGAATCAATTAATGCAGACACATTTGGCAGGGCGCTAACGGGCCCGATGACGATCGATATAGAAGTAAAGGCTTGCACCCAAAAATGCAGATTGTGGGGTTTTTAGTTAGTAGATGAGTTCTGTCTATTACCTTGATTTCATTTGTTGCAAATTTTGTACGCTGTTGTTGTGATTTGCAATCAAGTATTAAGTATCGAACAGCTCATGAGCACCAAAGCAAAGCCTAAACTTCAAGTTTGGTTGAGTACTGGGCTCAAGTTGGGGTTAAGGTGATGGGTCTACATATGCCATGCAAGATGAGACAAGATGAGAGTGATCCTGAACATATTTTCTACTATTTATACTATGTACCAAGGGTACACAAGGTATGTAGATAAGTGCAAATGTATGTATTAGGTAGTAGAACCTTTAATATAGAACATACATAGTCTTGATCCCATCATCAACTGCCGAGTGGATACACTCGGAGAGAAAATAGAGAATTTCGTACTTGGAGTACTTCGATATGAATGGAAATTCTAGATCCAAGTATGAATTGTTGATCCCACTATTTAGGATCCAAGAGCTTTAATACTTGAACCACGTACTAAATATTTGTAAATCAAGTATAACAAGAAAGAAAGTCGGTCAAGCCCGACTATAACATACTCAGTACCAAGAAAATTTGTGTTTTGATCATAACTCGAAAACCGTTCATCTGATCTTCTTCATTCCTTTGGCGGATCGATAAGTTATCCTATTAACTAAATATGTCCACAAGCCATCTATCTTCAAAACTGTGGGAGATATGACGTTTTTTCTAAATTGCGGGGGCGTGAGGGGGCGTGGCCATCGACTCGGCTGTTGATGCTGATCAAGAATATATATACTTTATGGGGTCGGAGATGCTTCCTTCTGGATGTTACATACTTTTGCACAAACTTATAATACTCTATGTACCTTCGGTACAGAGTATAAAAATGATATATCTGGGCACTTAAAATCCGGCTCGAATGACCACTGTTCCAAAATTCGGCTTATGATTCGGCTTGAAGGAACACCAAACGCAACAAACCTGGCTTTAAAGTGTGGCTTTTGTTTTTTTTTTCCCCAAACAAATAAAGTCCCGCAAGCAAGAGTAAAATCTTTTAGTCTTGAATTAAGAGCTTCACAGATTCCACTTATAAAACATTTAAAATTCAGTGGTTTTTTGTCCATTCTGCTTAAATTTATTTTATAGAAAATGTATTATTATATATTTGGGCACTTAAAATCCAGCTCGAAGGACCACTGTTCCAAAATTCGGCTTATGATCCGGTTCAAAGGAACACCAAACTCAACAAACCTGGCTTTAAAGGTTTACTATTGGGTTTTCAGTGTGGTTTTTGTTCTCTTTTTCCAAAGAGTAAGACCTTTTAGTCTTGAATCAAGAACTTCACAAATTCCACTCATAAAACAATTAAAATTCAGTTGTTTTTTGTCCATTTTGCTTAAATTTATGTGGGGTTTTCTTTGTGGTTTAAATTAATGGTGATACTTTATTGTTATTTTAAAGTAAGATTAAGGTTTTCAAGAACAGCTTTGACAAATTGACCCGACTCGAACTTCGACTCTCACGCCTCGTTGGCGCCTGAAATCT
The DNA here is from genome assembly GCA_035044965.1 of Lordiphosa andalusiaca. Lineage (NCBI taxonomy): Eukaryota > Metazoa > Arthropoda > Insecta > Diptera > Drosophilidae > Lordiphosa > Lordiphosa andalusiaca. The sequence goes on from JAWNNM010002717.1 coordinate 112,074, forward strand.
TTCACACCTCTGCGGCACACGTCTTCGATCAATCTGCTCGCCGCTCGTCGTCGTGCCTTCGTCGATCTGCCTTCGTCGAGTTCTCTCCTGATCTGCTATTTTGTTTCTCTCCTACGTCGTTTGGCTCTTACGTATTTCGGTTGACGTTTGAAATACTTCTCGTTCTGTTCTTCGTGATGTTGTCTAGGGAAATAAGGTGCTGCATCTTTGTAACAGTGGAATTTGGGAACAGACAGCAATATTCCAACCCACATTTATTACATAGAAAATGTATTATTAAACCATGTAGCTAGTTTTAGCTGGCTCGAGAAATGCACTACTTCACACAGCAGCATCAGTCTTTGTCTGTCAACTGTCAGTCAAACAGCCGTCTCTCCATGCCAGCAATGCCATAACTGTTTGGGAATTTCAAAGCTGCATGCTGTTTCCCCTCACACCCCTCTTCCATAAAACCAAATAAACTGTGAGAGCATACGGATCCAACGCTTTTCTCTCAAATGTGCTTGCTCTTCTCTCTCAGTTTGTTTTACCCCACTCTCTTCATCTGAAAACACTATCGAATTTGGTTCGATTTCAAGATCAAAATTCTCGAACACTATCGAATTTTGTTCGATTTCAAGATCAAAATTCTCGAAATTTCAAAACGAATAGTAGAAGAACATTCGAACTTAAATAATTCGTTTTGCTTTTCTTCCGAGTGTGTATAGCCATTTCCAACATTCAGTATGAAAGCACAAATCAGAGAGATGATATAAGAGATAATGGTTCGACATTAATGGAACAAAAGCATCTTTGTCTTGCATTCAGATCCAGTTTTTTTAGGCAAATTTTGGCACGCCCTCTTCCGTGCCTGCATTTTGTAAAAAGCGTCATATCACACATAGCTCTATCCGAACTGTACTTTCTATTTAATTTCTATTTTTAGTTAGTAGTAAAATCTGACAAAAGATTGCTCAAATTCGGAAGATCTATAGTCAAGCTATTAGCAAAAGAAAGTAAAAGTAAGGCCCGCCTTTCAGTAGAAAGTTCTTGCTAAGCATACTCTTTTGTTGCAGTCGGTCTCTTCTGTTCGAAGAAGTCCCTTTGTAAGATGGACGATTAATTACCACATCGATTAGGGTTTTAAGGTTGTTTTTATTATAAATTGTTTTCAGAACTGAAATCCTGTGGCCTTTAATTAAGATTCTAATCGGTTCTAATCGGCCCATCGATTGTTTGGAACCAGGCACAGATTGCTTTGGTGGCTATAAATTTTTCGAGAAAGTATTGTAGAAATTCTGGGCCAGGTGTGGTGCAGCGCGTAGTGTGTGGTGCTGGTGGTGATATTAATAATAACAAAAGGTAATATCATGCACTGGCAGTTTCCCCTATATAAAATTTCCAACTTATTGCCCTAGGCAACTCTGATACATGAATGATACATGGTGCGAATTCAGTACTTCTCACCCCTGGAATAGAAATTTCAGCTTAACTGCTCCTCCTGCTCCCACTATTGTTTTTGCTCCAATGAGCTTTTATTTATTTATATGAATTAACGCCAAGTTGCTTTTTTTTTGCGCTGTACTTGCTACAGAGTTTGTAAATATTTGATGCGGCTTTTATGTTTTATGTATTTAGCAACAATTAGCAGCTTACAAGCAGCAAACCAAACTACATAAAATTATTGATTTCGATCCATGCATGGCTTAGTGTATGTGTTTTGCATTGTTTTGCGGCCATAAACCGTGCAATATTGCAATGCAAATGCATGGGGTGTAAGGGTAAGGGTCATAATTAATAATTTAATTGCTTCTGTTTATCTCTTAATTAAAAGGGATTTATTTGACCATAACAAATCGCATCACTTTACTTTTTATCGCTGTTGCCAATTAAGTTCCATAATGTACGGCATTTAATGCGGTTTTCGAGATGATGAGGATGACGATGATGATGATGATGATGAATGGCCACCACAAAAACTGATTAAGGGTCACAGCTTAATTAGATTTGATGGCTCTAAAAGATTTGACAAATTCTGAATTCCAATAACTTATTCATTCAACATGCTAATCAAATTTTGTCTTTCTTTCCATTTACAGGTGAGTCCTGGTTCTACCCCACAGCCAGATTATGGCCAAATGCCGCAGCAATTAGTGAGTAAAATGAAAAAGAATGCCTGTCAGCCACAGCATGTGGTCGTTGTTGTTGTTGTTGTTGTTGTTGTTCTCGTTGTCCTTACACTTAATTTAATTTCCAGGCATATTTGCGGTCTCTTTTCTGCCTATTTGGCACAAAACTTAATTAGCCGACAAAACAATGGCAGCATCGCGCTCGCCTCGCCTAATTTTCATAATTGTTATTATAGAAATTCAGCAGCCATAAACAAAAGGTTAGTTACTTGCCTAATGACTTGAAGTGCTGCCCGCGCCTCCCTCTTGTCTGTTCTTCGAGCTTCTTTCGCAACGCATCGCCTGACTTGATAAACAAGCAAATGCGCTTATCATCTTTCCCGGTACGGACAAAGTTTTTGCTATCAAACAATATCGCGCATTCATAACCCAAAAACTCACTCAATGCGTAAATGATGGCCAAACCCAAGTTTACAACTTTTCGACTAGAGAAACCAAGTTTGGGGGGGGGGTGGGGTGGGGTTTGGTGGGTGGGGTTGTAGAGAGAGAGAGCAGGGCGAGATAGAGGAACTAATTATAATTTTTAGACAGAGACATTCAGCGGCTTTTAAAGACACCTTAAAGTGGGCAGGATTTGAAAGAACCAACGAGTATTGAGTTGGCTGGTGGAGACCACTTGCCATTTGTTATTTGTGTTTCCTTTGAAGAATTTGATATTTATTTGAGATATGTAAGGAAAATTGGTTTAACAACCCTCTGATTTGGTATATAAAATGTGGATGTTGCTTTAAGCTCGCCAAAAATGGTTACGAAGCTAGTTAGTTGCATCTGAAGCAGCGGTGGGCACAAATTTAAAGTTTCACAGCAGTCCAACAGCAACAGAAAATCAAATATTATTAGTTTCGAGTTGAGTTGCGATTCAGACACTAATAGACTGGGACAGAATGAATTCCAATAAGTTATTCCATAAGTTATTCCCCTCCAACCCGAAAGAATATTTTGTTTTTTTTTTGTGATTTCATTTGTTTATTGAATTTAAGAAAGAATAAAAAAAATAAAATCGAAGCACCTAAAAAACCTACTAAACGATAACCAATTGCATTTTTTCGCCAACTTTCCTCCTCCATAAGTCGGTCCCCTCCAAAGCGATCGGAAAAATTCTGGCAGAAATGAGATGAAAGCACCGAAAAAACCTATGAATAATATTAAAAAATTCCCCCTTGCACATAAGTCCCGTCCAACCCGAAATAGTAATAGAAATTAAATCGAAGCACCCAAAAACCTATAAGACGAAACCCCCATATGAAATTTTGTTGCCCAAGTCCTCAACAAGTCGGAAATGAAATTAGAGTACAAAATAAAATTATAATAAAAACATTATTTTTATACCTTTGCAAAGGGTATCATAATGTTGCCCAGAAGTTTGCAACGCATAGAAATATTCATTTCCAACCCAATAAACTATATATGTTCTTGATCAGGGTGACGAGCTGAGTCGATTATGCTTTGTCCGTCTGTTTCTACGCAAACTAGTCTCTCAGTTTTGAAGCTATCGAGCTGAAATTTTACACTGAGTCTTCTTTTTGCTGCACGCTAATAATATATTGCAACCGAACGGATCTGATGACTATATCTCATAGCTCCCATAGGAACAATCGGTCGAAAAACTAGATTAGTGTGAAACACTTGTTTCTTTTCCATGGAAACATCTTCAAACTTTACATGCTTTTTTATAAGTCTGTCAAGTTTGATGAAAATCGGACAACTATATGGTATAGCTGACATACAAAAGATAGGTCTGAAAAACAGTCTTGTAAGGAAACCTTTTTTGTTTTTAATGGTAGCATCCAGAAATTTTGTATTTGCTTGTTTCACATGTTCTCTATTTTTCTAAATCGGATGACTATGTCATATAGCTTCCATACGTAAGATTGGTCGGAAAATGCATCGTTGTGCGGAAACAGATTATTTTTGAAAATGCTTAAGCAAGCACTTGCAAAGGTATAAAAACTTCGCCCTCTCGCCAGCCGATCAGAAAAATTTTGACGGCAATAAAATCGGATCGCCCAAAAATCTATAAAATAATTACATTTTGGTAAACATTGCCAAGTCATGAAATCACTGCGCCCAGCAACTCCCGATTAATGATTTTGACAAAGACAATCGGGCCTGTTCCCGTTTTCGATATCGATCAAATGTGAAATCGGAATTGGAAACTGTGCCCTTTTCGAAAAACCAATTGTTTGACTCGGCTTTTATTTTATACTTTCGAATCCTCTACAAAGAACAGTTTTGATGGCTGACAGCTTTAACCGATTTCTGTAATCAATTCTTAAATATCAGATCTCTTGCCTATTCCAATCGATTGATTTCGGAAACGGAACATACCTGAATAACGTTTTCATATTCTGTAATTCCGGTCGTCCGAGTGTACATTTCATTCATGTTACTCCGAAGCGAAGCCTTTTCTTTTGAAACTGGAACTGAAAACTAAAACTTCGTACCGCAACTGTACACCGATTCGTTTATCGGTACTTTTCGATAGCTAAAATCGAAACTGGTCACACCAAACAGTTGGCCCCTCTCCTCTCTCTCTCTCTCTCTCTCTCTCTCTCTCACTATACAGCTCTTCCACAAAAAGAAGTTGCACATTGAACTTTACAACTTTTGCAATACTTCTTGGCTGCCATTTCTGTTGTTGTTTGTTTGTTTGCCTGTTGGTTGCCCAACCGGACGCCTTTTAATTATTTATGCGGCGACTGCTGCTGCTGAGGCTTAGTTTAATTAATTAATTTGACAAAAGTTTTCAATTGAACATTTCAGCAAGTGCCAACTGTTGTGTGTGTGTGTGTGTGTTGTGGCTGGCTTAAAGCTTTAATACAGAATCTCTGAATCAAACAAAGAAGCGAGCCATAACAACAACAACAGCAACACACAGAGAAACTCGAGCATCAATAGAAATGCCTAACAAATGAACAAATATTCATAAATGAATTGGCTGGCTTCCTACGACGACTTTCCAGCTGGGACTCGGATTTTGTCAGAAACACCCAAGCATTTCATTAAAATGCAGAACCCTTTGAATCGGCAGTCTTTAGCTGTCATTTGCCAGGCCTATGAATGCATTTTATGCACTTGGCAATTTTAATTAACAGAACCATTTCCTTTCGGTTGGCTGCTAAAAAGAACAATTTTGCCTAAATCGAACAGCAAAAAGGTCTGCCCCCTGACCTCAAAAATGTTGATGGGCGCTCACTTCCGCCTTTGTTCATTCTTCTTCCGGTGTTGACTGGCCGCGCATGAGTTGGCCATAATTAAAAATGCTATTACAGCCAACTTCATATAAATTTTTAATTAGCAATTTTTGCTATTTTCCTACTTTGGTGTGGGTGTGTGTGTGTGTGTGAGAGAGTGTTTACACCCACCACACACTTAGCCACCCCAACGCACCCATTGTTCCTGGTGAACTTTTTAAATTAGCACTTTGTTAAACACCCTGACGAAAAAAGGTAGGCTACAATGTTGTTGGGCATAAATTGTTTTTTAAAAGGATTTTGTCCATTGCCCTCCCAAGCCCGCCCCCCTCGCACCCCCCTCCCTCGGTTAGCCACGCGTGCTGCGGCAGCTGCTCGTACGCATTAAGCGGCAGCTGCCATAATATTTTGCTTGTTTCTTTTTTGTTTTTAGATAAAAACAAAGCGAACATGAAGCCTACTTATTTGCGCGTACCGCGGCAGAAGTAAAAGTTGATTAGCATGCCAAAGGGTTGTGCCGGGTTGTTGGTCGTTGGTTGTTGTTGTAATTATTAGATTTTATGCCTGGTGGTTTCTGTTTGTCATAAAACGACGCAAATATTGACAATTATGGCCTATAATTTGACACCCATGCAAAAGGCAGCACATAAAAGTCACAGCCGAAGGGCTTAACCATTTAAATTAAAACCCAGCCAAGCGCGTGAGATGCGTGCTGCTGTTTTTGCACTCACTCGCACTTTTCATGCATTTTCATTAAATTTAACTTCATTTTTATTACCCACACGAGGCGAGTGCTAAGTTTAGTAGCTGCTGTCACAGTTTTCACAATTAAATCATAATTTTATTAGCCACAAGCAGCACAGTGGGACATTCTATGTAACGACGATATATGTGAGAAAGGCGACTTCCGCACTCGTTGGTCCTTGCTCCTGTAGTAATCAGCAGGGAGGGATGTGTCAAATGTACAGGGAGGAGGGGGGTAGGCTTTTCATGTATAAAATATCTTTAAAAATTCTTCGGAAATGAGAAGAGAAAAGATCTGCTTGGAATTCCTATAGATAGTGCGAAAAGTCTAAGATGGTTTGTGCTGAAGAAGACACTGAATGGCCTCAAGGGGTTGTCATTTCGTATTTGAATAGTAGCCTTTTTTAAGCTTGGTGTCCATGGTCAATTGTTGCCTAAAAAAAAAATTTTAAATGTCAAAATGTCAAATTAGCCAGCTTAGATCGAATTGATATTGACATTTTTTTTCGCTGTGTATATGTTAAGTGTGGTGTCTCAATTGCGGCTACAAAGATTACACAAATTGAACTGCTGATGGTCAGATTCGGTATTTTTTGTGTCGATTGTCTTTTGTTTTAACCAACCCTATCTGGCTTTGCGTTGAAGACTTGTTTTCCTTACCTTCTTAAGAAGATCTTTGACCAGCTGCCTTCTTTTCTCGATTCCTTGAGTTGTTCCATTGTTAACCAACCCCCTTGGACACTTCTCAGAATGCTTAGCTCTTCGTGACATATTTTGAGGCACCTTAGGTCGAGAAACTAGTTTTAGTGAGAAAAACTTTTTTGTTTTCAAAGAAAACGCTTTCATATTTGATCTTTTTTAGTTTGCTATGCTTTCCCATGATTCCACTAAGTTTGGTTGAAATCGGACAACTATATAGTATAGCTGTCATAGTAAAGTATAGTCAGAAAAGTATTCTTAGGGAGAAAAACTAGTTAGTTTTCAGTGGAAATGTACTTCAAAGTTACCAACCAAAGTTATCTTTCCAGTATTTTTTTCGTTTTAAAACTCTCGGCCACCATCAGTAGCTATGGGCGCCAGCAATAAAGTAAATAACCGTTCCAACTTGCCACTAAACTGTATTGAAAATTTCAAGTTGGAAAGAGACAAATGGTGTTTCATTTCGAAATATCAGCCAACGTAACGAATTATTTAAGTAGGCTCTGCGGCGTGTCGCCACACATGTGTCCGATGGTGCAGTCCGATAAGACGCCATTCTATTCGTGTTAACAGCGAGAGGTCCAGAGTTCGATCCCCAGTCAAGGAGAGAGAGGTAAAGTAAATAAAATAATAAAAATAATGAATTTGTGTTTTCTGATTCTCTAAAATTATTAATAGTACTTAGCCACTAAAAGCACAGTGAAGTTCTATATTCAGTATATTTTTTTTGGTTTGTATCATAATGACATTATTAAACATCATTGTAATCTTATTAATGTAGATTTTACATTCTCGAAAATATCAGATTGATATTTTCCAACAGGTCATTTTCATCATTATAATATCGGCTTTTTATTGATATGAAAAAATATAACATTGAGCCCCAGATATTATCATTTTTATTTTCTGTGCACCTAAGGCTTAGCCTCCGCGGGCAATATTAATGTGGAAAAATCTTTCGATCCATAGATATAGATAGATAGATAGATATTTCATTCACAATTGCAAATTTTTTGGTTTTATTTAAACGCTTGAAAAATACATCCCTTATAACTTTTTGGATATGACTCTGAACCATTTTTTTACCGGTTCAACTTTTAAACCGGTTGGAAAGAGCGGTACTGAATCAACAACCGTCACAGAAATGGCTCTGAACCACTTTTGAACCGCTTCTGCTGTGTCCCATAACATTATTGGCAAAGTGGAACTTTCTGACTTTCTTACATTTTCAATTGTTTTGTTTTGAAGTCGCAAAGTCATTCGTAGGGCCATTAAAAACCTAGAACAAAAATGCAATTTGATATGGTTTATTAGGCTAGTCTAATAAAAAGCAATTTCCATTTTCCTTTTCTTGTTTCAAGTTATATCAGTTACAATATTTGGTTTGACAACCACCTAGAAATCTCACAGTGCGTTGACGCTGCTTCGGCATGTGTGTGTGTGTGTGTGTGTGTCTGTGTAAATATTTAAGCTGCAAGCATATAAAATTTACTGTAGGTGTCGCGTCGGCATATTTTAAAAGCTTTTTGTTACACGGCACAGCGTTTACTTAGTACTCGGTCTAAGCAGCAGATAGACAGAGACAGAGAGAGAGAGAGACAGATAAAGAGCGAGCGAGAGAGGTGTCTCACATATATGCAAATTTATGTGACATTGTGCCAAGCACGCGCTCACTTTGGCTTAAGGCTTGCCCCAAGGAATTTCCGGCTGTGGCTTTTGTTTTCTAGCTGACTCGGCAGCAGCAGCAGCAGACGACATCGTGTGCGCCTCAATGTATGCAAAGCTTTGTTTAAAGTGGTGAAAGCGAGTGAGTGTGAGTGTGTGCGTGTGTGTGGCAATTTAATGCCTCGCGACCTGCCGCCATTTATGCATATTTAATAGTTGCTATTTTTGCTAAGTGCTTGAAATTATCAGCGAGATTGGGAGATATTTTTCTTTGGGTCTCTGGACAAACGAACTAATTAAATGTCTTACCTTTCGCACAAGTTTGGCTCGACCTTTTTGACACTGAAACCAAGCCGAGCAACTCGCTCTGACAAGTTACACAATTAGCAGGTGGGCAAACCAAAAAGTTGTGCAAACATTTCAATGAATTTTCGAAATTCAACCCAAACTTTGGCCCAACCACTCCCAGCTACCCAGCCAGCTCTACCCATCTTCATGCTAATGAATTGCTGTAACTGACTGCGCGAGCTCGTCTAGGATTTATGGTAGGAAAATTAAAAGGTAAATAGCCCAACGCCCGCCGCCACCTAAGAAACTTTAATCAAGCGCTCCTTTGTTTGCAGAACCCGCCGCCGCCGCTCCGTCTCCTCCCAAGTTGAATCAAGTTTGCATCAATTTCAATATTCCCACTGTTTTCATTTAATTTCACCAACTTAAAACTTAATTGTATGCTTCCTGGTTGCCTTTTGATGCTGCTGCCCGTGAAGGAAGCGGAGGGGGGGGCGGCGCCTTTGCTTTTAGTTGGCAAAAATTAAAGTCTGTCTGGGTGGGGCGAATCCTCGCAACAGGTTGCCGCACAAACTCATTTAGAGTATTTATAGATGGCGAGGCGGGAGTTGAGATTGCAACACTTCGTGGCCGGATGCCTGGGTCTTGTAATTTGCTGGCAGCCCAACGACAACGGCAATGATAGTTTTTTTATTCCCCACGCCCGCCCCGCCCAGTTATGAATGGTGGAACAGCGACCCTAGCATCATCATTTAAAAGCGCATTAAAAACTTTTTAGATTAATTTCGCTGCTGCGTTTTATTCCTGCTGCCATGTTATTTACTCCCTCCTGCTGCTGCTGCTGCTGCTGCTGCTTTTTCCACATTTTGTTTGCGCTTAATGTGGCGCATTTTAATCCAAAAATGCTGAAATTTAAAACACAGCTCAGCTTCGAGGAAATATGGTAAGGCAGCTGCAATTGCTCCAGTTACTAATACGTTTTCCATGTTCCATTGTGGCAGCAGTTGCTGCTGGGTTTTGGGGTTACACGGGAAGCAGCGCTCGTATTCGGATTCGGGTTATTCATGAGCTAACATGTAAAGTGCTGCTGCACTGGCTGGCTGGCAATCCAATAGCTTTTACCTTTTCAATACACATTTGCCAAATCATCAATATGCTTCAATATGCTTTTTTCCATCTTTATTCTTGTGAAAATTCATGCATCTAGAAGCAACATGCAAGCAAGCGGGCCAAACACAAACACCCAGGGGCAAATATATGGCAGGCGGCATACAGCTGGGTTGGTTGGGGGTTGGGGGGTTGGCAGGCAATGTTTGCTCTGCGTCTGCCTGGCACTCGCTTTTACAATCATTTTCCATAAATTTATCTGCAATTTCTAAAACCCTTTTGGTGGTGGGCTGCTGTCGCTTGAATTCAATTCTCTGAGCAGATTCCTTTTTTTTTTCTCATAATTTTTGTTGTGTACATCTATTCAGAATGCTTAGCTCAGCTTTGACATTGGCCGACAGCTGCTGGCAGCATTCTAATGTTCAATTCCTTGATAATATTTCATTGCAGGCCATGCGTGTGTTGCGTTCAGATGTAATTTAATTTAAGCTTTATTTGTTGAGAATACTTTGGGCAAAAATTGAGGATTATGTCTCTTTGGTAGAGAATAAATTGGACGCAGTTTAAGTGTTAAGTTCATTTTAACAAATTTGTTTCTATTACACAGAACTTGGAGCAATTACGAAACTATTTGCGTAGAGAGAGAGAAAGGGAAACAATAAACACTTTCAGCTCTGATTTGTTTAGATTTGCTTGCTTGTTTGTAACTCTTTCTCTGACTTCTCACTGACTTTTCGTAGCTCACGCTCAACCACAACAACAAAAAAGAGTGCGCATCGTGAAACAACCACTACGAGCGAAGCTCTATGAAGGATAGTCTGAATTAAAACCTACATCATTTGCTATAAAAACAATATTAAGTAGTTATTTTTTGAACGGTTTAATTGGAATGATTTTAAATTTTAATATAATTATGAAATTTGAAGCTCATTGTATTCATCCACGAATGCATAAGCACTTCTTCAGTGGGCACCATCTAAAGTAGAGGTGCCCAATAGCACCTAATGCAAGCGCAGTCACTTACACAAATAAAATACATTTTTCTTGAAAACAAAAACCACCTCTATAAATCAAAGGGGAAACCCTGCTCCAATCTAACGCTGTGTGTGTATGTTTATTACTGTCTAAGGCATACGACAACAACAAAATCAATGCTGAAGAGAAAGAAAAGAGAGGCTCATAAGAATATGTTGCAGACATTTGGCGCAAAACATCATCACATGCGCCTGAAGCGTTTATAGCGAGGGTCCCCCCGTTCCTTTACTGAAATTCCATTTTCATCATTTATTGACATTTTTTGCAGGCAATTAACTTAGATTTTCGAACTATCATGAAATCATCGTATCATATCAAGTAGTTCTATGGTTTGTTTAGCTCTGATATTAGGTCAAAGTTGCTAACATTCTTCCAAATCATTTAAAGGCGTTGAATGTTAATCGTGTCTACTGCCGATCCTACTATCTGTTCATTTTCATTGTGACGATTATACACAATATAGTCGCTGTTTTAGTCACTGTTTCAGTCACTGTTTTAGTCACCGTTTTTATCACCCTTTTGGTCACTGTTATGTCTCCGTTTTTGGGTACTATTATTATCATTGGTTTAATCACTGTTTTGGTCACCGATATGGTCACTTTTTGGCCACTGCTTTGGGCACTATTTGGTCACAGATTTGTTCACTGCTGTAATCACTGTTTTAGTCACTGTTTCAGTTACTGTTTTGATAACCCTTTTGGTCTCTGATTTGACTCTGTATTGGGCAATGTTTGGGCACTGTTTTTATCATTCTTTTGATCAGTGTTTCACTACAGTGGTCACTACTTTGGTCACTGTATGGTCACAGGTTTGATCAATGTTTTTATCACTATTTTGATCACTGTTTCAGTCACTGTTTTGGTCACTTTCTTGGTCACAGGTTTGATCAATGTTTCTATCACCATTTTGATCACAGTTTCAGTCACTCTTAAGGTAACTGTTTTGGTCACAGATTTGATCACTGTTTTGATGACCCTTTTGGGTCGCTGATTGGTCACTGTTTTAGGCACTGTTTATATAATTGTTTTCATCACTGTTTTGGTGACTGTTCTGATCTCTCTTTCGGTCACCGGTTGGTCACTATTTTGAGCACTGTTTTAATCATTGTTTTGATTACTGTTTTGGTCACTGTATTGATCACGTTTTTGGTTTCTAATTGGTCATTGTTTTTGTCATTGTTTTGGTCACGGTTTTGTTCCCCCCTTTGATCACTGATGGATCCCTGTTTTTGGCACGGTTTTTATTATTGTTTTGATCACTGTTTTGGTCACGGTGTAGTAGTAGTCTCTGTTTTGTCTCTGTTTTCGGCACATTTCATTGCTTTGATCACTGTTTTAGTCACTGTTTGGGTCACTGTTACAGACCGGAAAAGAACTTGGCTCTAAAAATGAGATCACTTGCTACTCTTCACCTGCAGATCTTGGCCATCAATAGCCCCTGTAACCGGAATATGAAAAGAATCGAATGTATAATAGAATGTACCTTGTTCCAAGGTAGCAAATATCCAAAAACTAATAACATTTTCGAACACTTAATCAAGTTTAGGGTTCGGTTCTATTGAGGGGTCGTTTCAAATTAAACTGTCTGAACAGTATGACGAAAATAATTCGAATTTTACCCATTTAGAGGGCCATGAACAGCCAAAGAGAGGGTCCAGAAGACTGTAGAGCCTGAAGTGGGTGCTTAAAGCAAACGTATCAAGAATGGATCAAGCCATGGCGATAGTACCTAAATAGGTACAGCTCAAGCTTCGTTTCACAGTGAGCAAAATGTGTGAATTCCGGGACGGTTCAAAGCCAACGGAAAGAAATAGAAATAGAAAGAAAATAATTCATTTGCGAAAACTTTCTCAAAACAGAAGTACTTCAATACGGGTTCAGGTTCAGGTTCATATCAGAACATGCTTCAAGGTGCTCTTAAAACCGAACTTGGGATGACATTTTTAGAGCTTTTGTATACCATGTACTCATTTACAATTTGTAAAAAGGTATCTTGAATGCGGTAATGTAAGCAGTTCTCAGAAATGGCAAGATGTAAATGTTCGACATGTAAGAATCATAAGCATCTTATACTTGCAAACAGATGAAGTTTATTTTAAACTGTTTTATGGATAGATGGTTCAAACTTGCGTCACATTTGGTCGAACTTCCTTAAAGCGAATCTCAAGGGGACAAAAAAAGGGAAAAATTGCAGAGTTCTGGTAAATGAATCGCTGTTGAGAAAACTTCGTTGTTCAGATATCATCGGGCTTTTTTATCGATCCGCCCCAGGACAAGTTATGAGCAAAAGAAAGTACAAAATAATATGCATACTGTGCATACACTTTCGTTCATACAACATTTTGACTTCCTTGTACATCAAAAGCGTTAACTTGAGCAGATCAATCGAATGTGTGGTCACAAAGGACCAAATCTGACCGTGCTGTCAATTTCGATTCAAGGTAAAAGATGATGATTGATAAGGGCAAATTCCGTTTCCAGGGGGCTTTCATATTTCAATTGGCTGACCTTTCGTACCACAAATTATGCGCAATTAAGCAAATTTGTCTAGGACAAAAATCAAAGCCGCCGCCTCGCCACTGATTAACAACCAAAAGTCAACACAAAAGCAATGAAAACAAAACGAAAAAAAAACCAGAAGAAGACGAAAAAACACACAGCACAAAAATGTGAAAACAAGAGTTATATACTCTGTAAATAAACGAGAAAAAGTAACGGAAAGACAACAACTAGGATGCCGCCAACCGCGTCCGGGTCTGGGAACGGGTTCGGTTCGGCTTTTGGGTCGGTGGTCCGGATGCCGGAGCGAGTTCATTTAACTTACGGCGCGTTTCCGATTTACCGCAAATTTGAAAACCAACAAACAGCCAAAAATTTGCCCAAAGGGCTCCTGCAACAAACAAAATCCAACAAGTAAATACAAATGTACAGAGCAGCCAGCAAGGCAAAAGGTCAGGCTGTGGTGGCGGCGGCGGCGGCGGCGGGAGCTGGTTATAAATTGTAAAATTCAATTTAACACTCTGATTTTTTTGTAACTCTGATTTATGCAAAAATTTCCACTTCACTTTGCGGACGGTGCCCAAAGTTTTCTAACAAATGTATGTAGGATTTCTCCCCATAAAACTGTGAACTGACCGACCGACCGAACATCATCATTTGGCTCACCTCTTTCAGTTTCGTCATCTGTCATCCGTCATCTTTTTTTTGCTGTTGCCAACGCTTCCGGTGGTGCAGCTTCCCATTGTGTGTGTTATGGCAACCCTCAGTTTCAGGCTCACCAATTCATCGATTAAGTCTCACCAGAGAATTATTCATATGGCACATTGCCTTTCATTAGCCACATCAGCAGCAGCATTAATGTTGCATATTTGTTAATGGCAATTATAAATATTATAAAATAATTTGCTGTTTGCCAAGCGAGTGAAATTGACCAGTTAATTTAGTTGCTCAGAGAGTTTGGCGGTGGATAAAGCCGTAGCATACTTGTGGGGGCGGCTGTGCAAAAACATTAATAAACCGGAAGAGCACAGCATGAGCTGCAGCGGAAATGAAGCAAAAATTCCACCCCTCTGGCGGGTGGGTGGCTTAAAACAAAGTTGGGCGCCACCACCCTCCCCCAGCATCATCAACAGTTTTGTATGTTTATCTGTGCGCGAAAATGCATTTTTGCATACATACAACATAACCGCAACAGATGCGGTCGCTTCTATATAAATGCAGTTACAAATGGCAGCAGCGGTGTGTATGCGTGTGCGTGTGCGTGTGTGTGCGTGCGTGTGTTGTGGTCATTACAGCGAATTGCGTTCAGAATTTCTGCATCCCGCTTGGCTTTTATGGGCCTTGTCTGCCCCATCGTCTGTCTCTCTGTCTGTCTGGCCATTTGCTTGTTTTTTGCCTTGGTCATTTCCGCTTTTGTTTTTTTCCCACTGTCCATTATGCTCGCTGTCGTCGCTCATCATACAGGGCAGGGGTTGTTGGAGGGGGTGGGCCTGATGTATATTTATGAACGCGCTAATTATTGGACTCGTGTGCGTGTGTGCACCTTTAAAGCGGATTTCTTGCCAAATGCATTTGGCCAATTGAAAGCCAAAATCGGCTTTTCCTCCGTCAAAGCCAGGCCGGCCGGCCACACAGATCACAGACAAACACAATCAAAGTGTTTCATGCGGCTAATGAAGAGCAAATGCAAATGGCCCGACCCAGCTATGTCTGTGTCCCATTAATGTGCATAATCAAAGTAGCCGGCGTTGGCAGTAGATGAATGGAAATCCTTCTGAACCTCAGCTGCTGTCATAAGGCAACATTTCGCGTTTCATATTTTGGCACTTGGCCAGCCATAGAGAAGCGTCCAACCATTCCAGGCACCAACCAGGCAGGCATTCCGCAAGCGTGTGTGGCCATAGACAATGTCTATGCATATTTGTCAGTTGGAGCCGAGCTCGTTGCGGTTGCTGCTGCTGCTGCTGCTGCTCCTGCTGCTCCTATCATACAGGCCAAACTGAAATTGAAACTGTTTACTATTGTTGTTGGCCTGGCTGGGTGTGTTTGGCTGCTTTGGCTTGGCAGCCAGATAATTTGCTTGAAAACCATTTTCCGGTCGTTGTGTTCGGTGTGTGTGTGGGGCGGGTGTGTGTAACGTTTGCTTAACATCGTTTTGGTCTGCTGTGTGAGTCGAACAAAAGCACAGTGCAAAGCGTTCAATTAACGACGAAAAAGACCCACTTGCAAAAACCAAATAGTCGTCCAATTGAAATCTTGAAATTCTGATAAACCGTGGGTGTGTTTTTATTTCGTGCAAATGATGTCGTGTAGTTACTTTTCTTTCGAATTGCTTACCAATAACACTCTGATTTTAAGTGTGGTTCAATATCGGGCTTAAATCATTAAATTATGGATAAGTTGAATTGAGATCTAGGGACTTTTAAGACTTATTCTGGTGAATAATTTCGGAATTTCAATGACTAGAACACAAATCAAGAAAACATTTCTTACAATCACATTAGCCTACAATCCCAACAAATATTTTATGAAACTGTTGATCACATTAAAGTCTCTTAAGAGTCTCTCTAGGATTCTTTCCACTAAACATTTGGAAGATAATTTTACCAACAATTTACTTTGATTTGTCTTTTTCGAGCCCTTTTTACTATCACGTGCGATTATAAAAAGGTTTGAAAATTACTCAAACACTTGCTCAAAATAGAATTTAGTGAAATACAACTCTAAAAAGACTCAAAGAAAAGTCGAAACTGTTTAGAAAAAAAGGTTAAAATCGACTCTTTAAGAGAAGTTTATGCTAGGGTATCAATATCTGTCGACAAAAGTATGATTTATGATCAGAAAACGATCGCATTTATGAATATTTTAAATTTCATAGAATGTTTGCTGGGAAATGATACTTTTGCCCCAAAATCTTCTTAAAGAGTCGTCTGTATCCCGTTCTTCTGACCTCATTTTCGAGTCAAATTCCCATTATTCTGATCAGTTTCAACTAATTTTCGAATCATTTAAGAACGATGTCGAGTCGTCTTTCACTTAATCCCATCTTGAGCATATTCATAATAAAATAGTATTCTCTTTTAAAGCATCAAAAGTTCTCGAAAAAGACTCAAACTGATTTTGTTTAAAGATTTGGAAGATCATTTTCACAAAAATCATCTTTTTCGACCCCTTTTTGATGATAAGAAAAAAATGTCAATCATGTGTGATTAACAGCGACTCAAAAATAACTCATAAATACGCTCAAAATGTGATTTAATGAAATACTTCTAAATAAAAGACTCTCAAATGATTGGAAACTGATCAGAAGAACGGTTGTAAAACGACTCTTCCAGAAAAGTGTCGGCCATTTTCTCCCGACAAAAGTATCAGAAAACGAGCGCATTTATGACTACTTTAATCAGCTCGAGAATTCGAAAAAGACTCGATTTTGATCAAAAATATCATAAAATGTTTGCTGGGAACCCACCCAACATTTGGAAGATCATAAGATGTTTGCTGGGTATGTCCACATTTGTCAATGTTAAGGGCAGGTCACTTATTTTATATTTAATTTTCCATTTGGGATATTAGGCAGCCATGATAATCTAGTAGGCTTTCAGGCTGTCATGTTATCAATGTAAATAGCTTATCAGTTGTCATGCTCGAATCATGAGAGAATGTCGAATAATACTTTTAGTGTAAATTCACATAAAATATGAATGTATTAATGAGTTAGTTTCCTGATCACACCCAGCCAACCAGCGGAGTCCGAAAGGGGTGCTCCATTAGGACTTCCTGTACGGTGCGCTGAGCCTCCTAGATAGGCTCCGAAAAGTGTCCAAAGGAGCATATCCGCTGGAGAAAAAGGTCTCAAAGACGCAGCTGAGATCCTGTACCCAACATTTTTGTTAATGTCATCAGTGTTAATGGAAATTAGTTCGAAATCAGTTTCGAAACGATAATTTTTTTTATTTCGCATCTGCCCTGTGTAGTCTGTTCCAAGGCTTAAAATTATAACCTTACTTGAAAATTCTTGACTTAGTCGGGTAGGTAGAATATAATACAAGTCAAGACGAATCCATAACGCCGATTTTCATCAACATATGTCCATATTTGTCTATGTGAAGTGCAGATTGGGGTCAAATATTGACAGATGATTTGCTCCCAATTATGTATTCACAAAACTTTTGCGACTTACAGTCCCCAAAATGTGGTCCAAATATGGCCGTATATTTTTGTATATTTCTAAGTTTTAGAAAAATATTGGCATATATAAGAAAATATGTTTCTTCATTTTAGGGTGAAATCGCCTTAGGACGGAATTCATAAGAGAATTTTAAAATTTGTGGGGCGCATGTTTTATGAGTGTATATATTTATGAAACTCCGAAAAGTATGCAACGTATGCAACCGGAATGCAACCGGAATTGGAAAATCTTCCCTTTTCTTAAAACCGATTGTGTGATTAGGCTTTTATTTTCTTATTTCGAATCCTCTCCAAAGAACAGTTTTGATGGCCGACAGCTTTAGCCGAATTCTCTAATCAATTCTTGAATATCAGATCTCTTACCTATTCCAATCGATCGAATTGGGAAACGAGAACAGACCTAACGAGTAACGGGTAGAACCTTCAACAGCAGCTGATTTCCAACAAGTCGTATGTGGAGCGTACTGTCTAAGAGTCCGTTCAGGGTCACTTTTGCGTATGCTTCTTTAGTCATTGCCGTGATGATTCCACTTAGCGTGACTGTGAGCCATGGAAGCAAATAAGAGGTGCATGGTGCATCACGGTTAAGAGGCGCAACTCAACCTCACAGTGAGCCAAAGAGGAGCATCGAGAAGTGGGCAAAGCACACATACTTTTAAGATCAATCCATAGACTAATACGTAAATTATGGCTAGCTCAGCTCATTAGTGGACATGTGTGAAAAAAGTGGGTCATACGATGATGGCCAGGAATTAACAAACTGCAAAGAAGTGTTGTGCCAGTGTGAGCATCCCACAGTGATGGAATGGATGGACATGCTGGTGTGTCGATGGAAATCTAGGCCAGCCACCATATTATGGTTAAGCGGATGCTTCTCTCTCTCTAACTTTATAGAAATTTATATACACAAAATCATATAAAAATTCTTTTATAATTAATAATTGAAACTGGAACATATTCCCTCTGCCAGTTTTACAATCCGCTTAAGGTGTGGCACCCGCCACCGCCCCCAAAGGCCATTGCAAATTTGTTGCTTTCTACAGCATCTAAAGCCTTGCAGCAGCAAAAATGTGGCAACATTTTAACTTACAAAATGACAACAAAAAAAAAAAAAAAAGAAAAGAAAACGAGACACTCATCCAGCAGTCGTGGTCTGGCCTAGGCGGCTAGGAGGTCTGGGGAATCAACAGGAACCAGCCACTCAGCTGCCTCGATGGCTTAAGTAGTCACACTCAGAATCTTGTTGCCAAAGAGATTATGGCCAGGACTACTCTACTTGCCAGCTAGTCACGGTCTGCCATGGGTGCCATTCCATATTCATAATTGCTAATGGAATATGCTGCGACAACCGCGACTAAGCATCGTCATCATGAGGATGATGATGCTGATGATTATGGGGGGTGGGTGGCCCAGTACAAAGTGTTTTGGCGTCCATTTCCCCCCTCTTTCTCTCTCTTCAGAGGCAGTGCTCCTGCCTAGCGGTGAGCCATTCCTGTGAGAAATTAATTTGCAACTTGCGAGACATTCGGCGTGGGCGTCTATTTACAGTGTATACATTACGTATATACACGCCCTGGTAGTGCTTTGAGGTTATGTTTTAGGGCGGTCACAGCTGTTGTCTGTCCCCCACCCCCCACCCTCCCTCAGTTGCTAAAAATGTGTGCTAATTTCTAGTTGCCAGCCCGTCACCTGCAGCAATTTTGAATTTTTGTTGCTGCTGCTGCTGCTGCTGGCGAAGTTTTTTTTTGTGTGCTGCTGCTGCTGCTCTTTGTTAATTGGTTCAGTCACCTGTCCCATGATCTGACAGTCAAGCGCACACGACCCATGGCCACACAACCGGAGCGGAAGGAAACGCCGGCGTGGTTGTCTCATAGCCCATTTGGCCAACCTGCTTGGCCTGGGCCCCATCAACGTTTTAGATTACAATAGGCAAGACCCACCAGCGCACCAGCACTGCCCTAGCACAGGGTGGGTCGTTTGGCTGCCTCTGCCGCAAAGTTAGCGCTCGCCGTCGTTAACTTAATTGGCCATCACCACCCACTTTGCGGGTTTTTATGTTGGACAACTTGTGATGACCCCTACCACCTACACACACACACACACACACAGCCATCATGACACAACAGTGGCGTTTCTTGCATTGGCTGTCACATTTTTGACATTTTTATTCTACACTTTTCTCTGGGCTATTTAGTTGGCGCTGCTCTTTGTTTTTTGCTGTCACCTGGCCAGGCCCCGGCCACAATACTGCGGTGTTGCCTACTTTTTAGCGCCGTCTCGAACGTTTATGACTTTGGGCCTTCCCGGGGGGCTGCCGTCGTCGTCGTCGTCGTTCACGCTCGGCTTGGCCTTCTATTTTCGTGCTTTTTTTCCCCCCGTGATTAATAGGTGTGTTAATGGATGTCATTTTGATGTTTCCGCCAGACGCATGTCCACTCGCCGCCGCCTTTCGGGCTCTCTCTTTTTATGTTTAATTTGAGCATTTCTCGCTAATTTTTAAGGTTTGTCATTAAATGTAGATTATTTTTTATACCTTTCCTTGGCCATTTTCTGGGCCTAGGTTTATGGGCGCGTCGTAAAAGGCAAACGTAACGAGCCCGGCGACACACGACCATCCTGGCTGTGCTCTCGGCCATTTCTTTGCTGTCGTAGACAAATCGTTGGGGAATTTTTTTTAATTAGTCGCAAATCAAATTTTAAAGGCCTCAAGCACTTTAAAATCATGTGCCATAATGCAACATGTTTCTCGCCACGCCTTCGCGCTCGCGCTCGCCTCTGCTGTTTTTATTGCCACAGCGCGTCGTCGGGGCGTTGCAACAACAGCAGCAGCGGCAGCAGCAGCAGCAGCAGGCGCACAGTAATCGATATGTAAACATGCGAGTTGGCGTTTTCATGTTGGTGGCAGGCGACAACAACCTCGCACAGTGTGGTTTGATGCGCTTTTTGGGTAGCAAAAATAAATCAATTTGTCGAAGTAAGACACAGGGTGTTACCGAAAAAACCCGTGGTTAAAAATAATCATTCACTCTCTGGGCTTTTGTGTGAACCAATTGCTTCTAAACCCAAACCGAAACCCATTAGGTATATATATATATATATTCTTGATCAGCATCAACAGCCGAGTCGATATAGCCATGTCTTTCTGCCTGTACGTAAGAACGCCTGATCTCAGAGTTGGTAAGAGATAGAGGTTTGACGTGTTTGGGACATTTCTTATACTTACAGGCAGATTCAGTTTATTTTTCATTTTCGCCACGCCCCTTCCCGCCCCCGCAATTTGGAAAAAACGTCATAACTCCCACAGTTTTAAAGATAGATGGTTCGTTCTTTCTAAACATATTTAGTAATCAGGAGTATTTATCGATCCGCTAAAGGAAAATTGAAGATCGAATGAGCGGTTGTCGAGCTATGATCAAAAAACTCTTCGCAGTAGCAGCGCTGCTGTCAGCTGCTACTGCAGCTTCAAAATTTATGCTGAGCGTATATATTCATTGGTACAGAATATGTTATAGTCGGGCTTGAACGACTTTCTGCTTTGCTTATAAGAAGTAAATGTATTTAGAAACTCTATTTCAGAAACTATAGTTAGCCCTAGAGCAGATCCTAGGATTAGTAAGCGGCAGATATAATACCTTCAAAGCCATAGAGCATATAGATCTGATCTACCTTCGGGGAAAAAAAATAACTTCTGGGCTAAAAAAATGCTATGCATGTAGTAGATAAGAAAGCAATACTTCTGGAAGATGGGAAGAGGAGCATTTTGTTACATAAGAATGTAATTCGTGTTGGGTATATCAACAATTTTGTTGCAAGAGTTAAGAAAGTGGTTATCCTTGGAGGTAAGAATAAGTCTCTGTTCCGAAATACAATCTAATTTTTAACTAAAATGCAATTTTTCCCAATAAAATGAGAAATCGTTTCTTCCTAAAGTTAATAGAGCTAACTTTATAGCCACTCTGCTGAATTGAACTAATTGACCTTTGAAATCAACACAATCTAAATGACATCTAAGTTTTCTCAGTTCGTTTGCTATTAGAGTTGGATGGGTGTGTCGTGTTTTTCTTCGTGTCACCGAAACGCACGACTCAGCACGAACACATTCGTGTTGCATGTTTAGATTCCGTGCAAACACACTACCTAACTCGGTACTACTTAAATCCACAGTTTTCTCATAAAGTTTTGTGTTTCGAAGAAACTCAAACATAAATATTTATGTAATTTTAATGTACAACAAACTAAACATCAAAGAAAGTCGGTCAAGCTCGAATATAGCATTCGCTAAACCAACAAAATTATACGCTCAGCATAAATTTTGATGCTGCAGTAGCAGCTGAAAGCAGCGCTGCTACTGCACTGCAGCAGCGAACAGTCTTTTGATCATAACTCGACAACCGTTCATCCGATCTTTACCATTTCCTTGGCGAATCGATGTTATCCTGATTACTAAGTATGTGTAAAATCTACGAACCATCTATATTTAAAACGGTGCGAGATATGACGTTTATTCCAAATTGTGGAGGCGGTAGGGGGCGTGACTAAAATTGATAATAAACTTGATC
Source organism: Lordiphosa andalusiaca (assembly GCA_035044965.1). NCBI lineage: Eukaryota > Metazoa > Arthropoda > Insecta > Diptera > Drosophilidae > Lordiphosa > Lordiphosa andalusiaca. The sequence continues at coordinate 134,219 of JAWNNM010002717.1, forward strand.
TGTCAGCAGACATAGGAAGCATATGTCCCATACAAGTCAAACCTCTATCTCTTACCATCTCTGAGATCTGTGCGTGCATACAGACAGACAGACGGACATGACTCGGCTGTTGACGCTGATCAAGAATATATATACTTTATAGGGTAGGAGATGCTTCCTTCTGACTGTTACATACTTTTGCACAAACTTATAATACTCAAATACTAATACTCTACGTCACAGAGTATAAAAAGATCCAACAAAAGATACATCCATCTATGATCCACGCACTTGGGAAGGATATGTCTTAAATAGAGAGCTGAAAATCATCCAAAGGATATGAAAAAGCATCATCTTTGATATGATTTTTCAGCACCGTTGGATGATTAAAAGGATGTTTAAGACATTGGATGTTTAAATCATCCAAAGGATATAAAAAAGCATCATCTTTGGAATGATTTTTCAGCACCGTTGAAAATCAAAAGTATGTTTAAGACATTGAATGTTTAATTCATCCAATTGATGCCGACTTTAACTTACGCTTTCCATTTTCTCTGTGTATCTGAAAAGAATGAAGAAACTGATGCAACATTAAAATAATACCCTTAGCATCTGTGGCGTAGAAAGGGGTGCTTAGGGGGTTAAACCCCCGCACTGAACATATATCAAAGTGCTAAATACCAGGTTAAAAAAAAAAACAACCATAGAAAAATGTTTCTAAAATCCCCACCTTGAGAATATCTTACGCCTCTGCTCAGGATGCTGATAGGGCTCTACACAGACCACTGCAGACTGCGTGGTCACCAGAGCAAAGAAGGAGAGTCCTCTGAAAATGTACTAAGTAGCAGACTGCAATGGAGAAGACACCTCAAACAAGATTAGTAACTTAGAACCCTCGAATCTTCTGATTCTCTGCAGAAAATAGTGCTAATGCAGCCCAATACTGCCAGTCGAATTCATCATAAAATATTTAAATCATTCCAAAGACTTTCCAACTGAGGTCCCACTGTGCGTGTACAAAAACGACGACAAGCAGCAGTGGTATTGTTGTATATAAATTTAGAACCCAACCAAAACCAGCAAGAAAAACCAACAACGATAACAACAAACGGGACAACAGCGACAGCAACAAGCTGCAATCGTTTGGCATGCAACATGTTTTTTCTACACACTTACTTACATACACACAGACAGTCAAACCTACATAAAAATAAATCAATTACTTACCAAACATGACGCACACCACGACAAGTGGAAGGGGGAGGGGGAGGGGGAGGACAAGTACTGAGCGGAGAAGGTTGGGTTGGGGTGGAGTGCTGGTTGCATGCCAAGGATTTATGGGCAGGCAGGCGTGTAGCATGTGCAAGCCAAGCACTGAAACATTGGCTGGGTGTGCGTGCGTGTGTGTGTGTGTGTGTGTTAGTATGCAACTTGGCAAGTCCATTAAAGTTATTCAAATTGCTCGGCAATTTGATTAATTCCGGATTGTGTGTGCGTTATAAGAGTTAGTTGGAGCTTTGATTGCATTAAATTTATGTCCCTTTTTCCCTAATTCGGAATTAAGTTTGCCCACGAATCGTAATTGAGCTGGCTTTGCCCCTGAAATTGAAATTGACGCGCCAAAAATGTTGACCAGTTTGCCACGCAAATTTGTCGCCCCACTGAATTGATATAAATGTGTCGAGGCGAGGCGAGGCCCCAAAAATAATGCGCTAAATAAATTGCGAAAAATTACATAAAATATTTAAGCGCATTCAAGTGTGGCGCCATAAAAAATGGCAGGGCATTAAAAATTTTGGAGCGAAAGCAAAGCGAGCGGCAAATGGCAGACAATGTCGGAGGTGGCTGGCTGTTGTTTGGGTTGACGGCGTGTCAGACACGCGAATAGACACCGCGCCAGCAGGATACAAATTATATGAATATAAAAGAAAATAGCTGCCGGGATATTAGACATTTGAGAATTGGCCTGGCGAATTTTTTTTCCATTGACTTTGCAGCAAACACCTACGCTCGCTCAACCCTCCCTCGTCAACCCATTCCGGGGGGCTGGCTTTAAAGGCAGACAAATAAACCGAAATGTTTGTTTGCCAACTCAGACGCTTTTAATGCATTTTTTATTGGACTGCCGCACAAAACGACAGGCAAATAGAGAAGGCCATAAAAATAAATAAGGCACAGCATGTGGAGTAAGGGGTGGGGTGGGGGTGTGGAGGGGGAGGACTGCTGCTCATATTAACACTGTGCCGGGCCAAAGTGCGGGCGCAGCATATTTCTGCTATTGCCAGAGAGTGTCCAGCCGCCATAAATTTCAATGCCATTGAATTTTGTATGAACCGCCCCACTCTCCCCCCCCCGGGCCAGAGGGCTTGACCCCAGCCTTTTCCTTCTCGCTTTAAAAACATGCCATTTATTTTAAAAGAGTCCCAGCGCAAAATCAATATACGGCCAAGATTTATGCAGCCGGTAATCGCCGTTAAGGTTAGGTCCAGGCCCGAATCTGACTTGGCTCATTAGAAATGCGAAACGGCAAACGCTTGTCGTTTGCATACCCAAACCAACCAACCAACCACTCACCCAAATAAACACACACACCCACACACACACACAAGAACTCTTTTCATATTTATATATATGATGTCGCATTACAGGCGAGTGAATATCTTAATAGAAACACACCAAAAACGCGCAAGTCGCGTGGCGCAAAAAATTGCCAAAACTTTTGCTCGTGCGTTAAGTAGAATGGGTGGGGCGGGGCGGGGGGTAAGGATGTTGGTGGACAGTGGCGCAATTTTAGTTGTATTTGCATCATTCCAGGCATTACTTACCAAACTTAGAGAAGTAAAATCAACTAAGAATAATCTATCTAAAATTATTCATATTAATAGAACTTGTACAATTAAGAACCGATTTATGTCATAGGGCCGATTTCTCAGCTTCTAAATAGCTGCTTGGTGTCAGATAGGCTACGATTTTGTTCTGTTATTTGTTGGTTTATGTGACAGATAGCCTCTTGTAGCAGATGAGAAAACGGCCCATAAACTTATAAATATCAGAGTACAATGCTAAGTTTAACACTCACATATCAGCTATCTAGAAGATCTGAATTCGGGCCTATATAGTACAAATTCGAAATGTATAATTAAACAGTCCTCAATCAAAATTTCTATGCTGTCTGCTCACCAAAATGACAGTAAGAAATGATTAAAGTGTTTCCTGTTCAAGTGAAACTAATTAAGGACATTAGCTCTGGAAATAAGCTGCGAACATTCATTTGATTTAGGTTTTTCTATGACTATTAAGTAGTTCTTAAGCGAAATGTTGGAGTTTCTAGGCCCTATATCTCATCTTCTAAATAGCTGATATGTTTCAGATCAATTACTCAACCTCTACATAGTTGCTTGGATTTTACACTATTATTTGTGAGTTAATGTAACCGATAGCTCCATTTAGGAGATGAGAAATTAGCCCACAAGTAGATTTTGTTGTTACTTGTAGTTTAACATGACACATAGCTCTATGTAGAAGATGTGGAATCGGCATGATTTCGGCAGTCAGTTACCTGGGGACCTCAGACTCTAACATTCTCTCAATAGCACACTTATATAGGTTACTCTCGTCCTCCTAAAAAAAATGCGAACTGAAAATGGCAAACTCTTCTATGAAAACCGTCCTAAGGCGATTCACTAAAAGTAAGACAAATATTTACTCATTTATGGAAAATTTTCTAAAATTAAGAAACATATCCCAAAAGTGAGAAAATATTTTTCTTAATTCTATTTCCGCCTTAGGACGGATTTCATAGGAGAATTTCTCATTTTCTGGGCGATTGTTTTATGAGTACAGGTGCAGATTTCGCCGCAAGGCCGCCTGGTGGGCTAGATTCTATAAAAGAAAGCCGCCTTCTCTTCAAACCTTATGGAGCTTGTTTCGGATTTGGTGTTGAAAGCCCACCAGACCAGTTCAAGAATAAGTATGCGAAGAAACCAACTACTATGCATCGAATGTTACCTCTTTCCTACCATTTTCTCTTGCCGAAAACTTTTAACTTAAAAAAAATTCAACAAATTGCATTTTTCAAATCGGAGCACAATTGTTTTTGTAATGCCGGATTTCACCAACTTCTTACTTATGCTGTTGTCACTCGAGGTCCCGCTTTTTTTATTAAACTTGTACCACTGTGCCACTGGGGGGGTAGGGGGAGCAAAAAATATCAATGAAATTGTCATACACAAGTAAATGGCTTGAGATAAAAACTCAAACACTCTTAAACTGTTGCCTACCTTTGAGCGCGCAGAGCATGTGTTTTCTACTGCATTTACTGCTCGCTACGTGAAGCCACCGTGGCAGTCAGAGACAGACACAGACACTCCAGAAACACATGTTTTGAATAATTTATGCGGGCGGGCGCACAAAATGTGCCCGTCAGGAGTTGAGACTGCCTTTCGCTTGGCACTAGGCCAGGCAAAGTTTTTTCCTTCCGCCATCCTTTTGGAACGAGCAACAAGGCAGAGCATGGAGCATGGAATGGGAACGAAAGGTGATAAATGCATAAGCAGAAAAAGTTTGGCCAGAGCTCTAATAGCGAAATTGCTACAAATCGGTTTGGCCAAAACTTACGTGCAGCCATTTTTTCTCGCCTTTCGACATTCTAATTTAGCCGGCGCCTCAAATATTTATGCAAACAAATTGAAATAAAAAGAGTTCTTGACTCTCGAAAGCAATAAAAGCCCGAACGTAAATATTTAGTGGCATCCACTCGCAAACTAAATAAACTCCACTCAAAGCAAGAGTGGGCACAGGAACGACGAGCTGACTAAACTAAATCCCCCCCCCGCCTGCCGGTGTGTAGAGATAGATATATGATACGAATGCTGTTTGTACACACACAACATATATTTCATATAAAACTTAAATGTGCCCCGATACACTCAGGGTGGCGGGGGGTGGGGCTGGGCTGGAGAACTCCATCTTGTTGCGGTTGGAGCAGCCGCAGCTGTTACACTTTGGCGGCATTTTCATATAATTTATTGCTTTCTGCCAGCCAGGTGGGTGGATTGTCTTTTGAGTTGGGTTCTGTGGGCACTAGGCCGCAGCTACAAGTTGCGTTTATCATTTGACAACTAGCTAACAAATACACAGGCAAAACCCCGTTTGAGATTTCGTAATTAGAATTTATAAGCAAGTTGGCATGCGGTTTTAAAGAGCTGCTGAGAATAACTTAAAGCTGGCATACAACAGTAGCTGCCGCTGCTGCAGTAGCCATAATTGTTATTTCATCTGGAGCCTCCCCACCTACATATGCAACGTTTTTTTTTTGTTTTTTGTATATTTCTGCGACCACCTTCATCAATGGCAGGCACAGCACCCGCAACCAGCCAAACAAAAACAGTCGACATCAATGAACCGATCCGGTGCACCAGCGGAAATGTTGAGTCGTATCTGTGTCGCGAGCTCTGCACACACACACACACACAACACACACAGAGAGAGCGGCGGGCTTTGGCAGACAGACAAAACGAAAAGCCTTTAATCGACAGCAACATATTCGATTTTAATATTCATACGCCGTCATAAATTCAGAACAGAGCAGCAGCAACAAAGGAGAAAAGCAGAGCGCACAGAGGCTATGGCTATGGCAATATATGAGGGCGTTGATATGGTCATGATATTATGTACATATACACTTGATGAGAGAGACAGACAGGGGGAGAGAAGCTCTCAATTAAAGTTAGACAACTTTAGACCTTAGGTTTTAGGCGCTCCGTATAGTAAGAGGAAGGAAATCACTCGGAATTGGTTGAAATTGGCTTAAAGGAATAAGAGACTTGTTTTTAAGAGTAGCTCTATCTTTCGAACCTGCTTCAAAAATATCCCAGCTGTAAGTTCAGTATGTTCTTGCTATGGACTTACTTTGACCTTTTATCCAGCTCAAGTGTTGTTTCTTTTGATATCCACAAGATGCAAGTTTGACCATAGTTTTCAGTGAGCATTTGGTGATGATTGTGGAATAGTGTGAAGCTTATAACTTTTCGGATCTTCCCACAGAAACGATTTCTTAACCATCTCAAAACGCCAAACGACATTTTAATACAATTCTCAATGTATAATGTACAAATATCCTGCTAGGTGACTAAAAAATATGCTTTATGGATTAGTTTTAGCCTGTACTGTACTACTTCCAAACGAATTTTCTAAAAATTCGTAGTTTTTAAGAATAAATGAAATAATTTTGCGCTTAAAATGGGCACATATCGATCTAGGTGAATGGAAATGCTTCTCAAAGACTAGTTTTAACCTTTATGGAACTACTCAAAAACAGGGCTGCAAACCGGTTCGAATCTGGTTTTCCGACTTTTATTATACTATGAACCAAACCTTGAACCGAACCTCTTTAGAAATTGAGGCAGAACCCGAACCAGTTCCGAACCCAAAATTTCGGTTCGGTTCGGTTCAACCAAACTGACACAAAAATTTGACCTCTGTCTACTGAATTCATCTGTTATTTGGCGCGACTGACTCCTGAAATGGGCAGGAGAGTGGAAAAAAAATTGCTGATTTGCAGCTCTGCTCAAAACCAACTTTTCCAATAATTGCGAACTAAGGTTTGCATTTGCTAGTCTTAACAGGGCTTACCAGTTAGAATCTCTAAACCAATTTTCAAGTATATCAACTAAATCTGACCATAACATCGACAACTCACAACCTCTTGTACAGCTGTCACACACACTACCCGCTGCACCACACCCAGCCACAGCATCAAAGAAGGCTGGGAATGTGCAAGAGCCTTGAATTTAGATGGTATAACTATGGGCACAGAATTCTATCATCAGTCCATTGCAATAATGATGATAGAAACAGTTGGGAATTTTGGGAACAGATTCACATTTTCTGTTGCACACTTTTTATAGCTAGCAATATTAGTCTATTTTGTACTTAATCTAAGATTTATTGTACTTAAACTAAGAACGTGGTTTTTCTTTAACGAAATGTTCTTGATTCAAGGACCTGTCTCAAACTTCTGACTACGAAGTTCCATATATACGATCTACGAAGTTTATCAACCAAAATCTATAGACATGACCTATTAACTAATGACTTTGATATTGACAAATATCGACCTAGTTGGAGAAGTATATATAATTGAAAATGGCTTAAAGGTTCCATTTTGTAGCCTTAAGAGGGCTTACCAAATAAATATGACTTTAAAATTTACAAAAATCGACCCAAGTATTTGGAGAAACATGTAAGAAATTGACATTAAGGTTCCTTTTTTTAGCCTAAAAAAGGGTTTACCAACCAAAATCTATAGACCTGACCTAAATCTGACCTTAATGTTTACAAATATTGACTTTAATAGCTAGAAGTAATTATACAAATTTTACATTAAGCTCAAACTTTCTTGTCTTAAGAGGGTTTATCGTCCAAAATCTATAAACATATTTAGACTTTTTGACCCAAGTCTGCCCTTAATATTGATGGGTATCGATCTAGGCCGAGGAAAATGGGCATTATGCACACTACTACCTTGTATTATGCTTTACATAAGTGACTTTTCTCATGAAACAGAATAGGAATCCTTTATTGTGGCCGTATGTATTGTTCTTTCTTTAAAGAACAGCTATTTCTTGTACACTCAGAAATAGAACCAAGATCTTTTTACTTAAATTAAGTACAAGCTGTATTAATAGTATGGGACATTAGAAAAAATATTCAAATAGAGCATAAAACATGTAGGGAAGACGGTGAAGTCTGACTGTAATATACTCTGTACCAACGAAAGTGTATGCACAGTATGAGTTTTGGTGCGGAAGTTGAAGTTGCAAGCAACGAACATTCTTTTGCTCATAACTGGACTAACTTTCTATCTATAAAACTGCTGGGGATATGAGGTTTTTCCCAAATTTCGGAGGCTGGAAACTTGAACTTGAAACTTGATCTGGCTTCAGGTATAAGAAACCAATGTGCCATACAAGTCACACCTCAATCTCTGCAATCTGTGCCGTCCAAGAATATACTTATACATTTTAAAGGGCCGTAGATGCTTCTGTTACCTTTTCTATTGCACAAACTGAACATACTCTTGTGCACCTCTAATACAGAGTATAAAAAGGTAAAGAAATCACTTGTCATGGCCAAAAGAGTGCTCATTATATGCGATACATGCGAAATATGTGCACATGGCCAGCTAATTTCGGTATCTCTTTCCCATGACAAAAGCCTTGCTCAGCACATGATGGCCTTGTGTCCAGGCAACCAGGGGTTCCTCCTTTTTTGATAATAATAACCAAAGCCTTTTTGACTCGGTAATCACATATCATTTGCTACGCTCTCCAATTACACAGTGATCACGGTGTGTGTGTGTGTGTGTGCGCGCGCTTCTTTTAAAGCGCCTTCAAGTAGAAAATCCAATGTGGAGCACATGCAAGAAATTAAACAACCCCAAAGAGACCAAGGGACAGCGCCAACAGACGACAGACAACCGTCGCCGATGCCGACTCCAACGCATTGCTCATTACAGCAAAGGGAACACAGGCACAGTGGGTTGACACCCTTTGCGTTGCCTCTTCTTTTTCTTCTGCTTCCGCCTCCCTTGTCGCGCACTTCAAAAACTTAACCGTTAGGCATATGCGTGATTATCTCTTCTTCGCCCGCTGCTGCTGCTGCTGCTGCTGCTGCTGCTGTCGGACAACCCTCACAGCCCTTCAACAATTGCGCGCTGACCCAGTTACCCGGCAACAAAGGCGGAAGCAAAGGAAACATGCTGAAAGCCCCGACGAGAGGCAGCGTGGCGAGGGTTGGGGCTGGGGTATAAAAAGGCACATGTCATCATAGAAATCAGTGAGTGCCGGGCACTGCCCATGCCGCTGGCAATGGAGCGTTGCTTATGAAAAATAGAAGGGAAAAATTCATTAAAATGGCACAGAGACAACAATGAAACGGTCATCCAGTTGGGTCCAGCAGCAGCAGCAGCCGGTCAGCTTATCGGCTTTCGCCATATGTGTGCAAGCGGTGCAAAAGAGATTGAGCAAGTCAGTGAGCGAGAGAGAGATTCCGGTTTATGGAGGAAGGAATGAGGAACGTAAGTTACTAATCAAATATTTAGCATACTTTTTAGAGAGCATATTAAAATAACATTTCCGGTCAGCTGGGCTGCTGGAAAGTTGGCAAAGTCCATGAACCGAGTAATGCACACACACACACACACACACACACACAGACAGACACTCAAATCCCTGTAGCCTGCGCCACTGGGGAGCGTTAATGTGCCATAACGAATGCATTAGAGACCGAGTAGTTAGTTTGTGTCATGGAAAGGGTTGCCAAAGGGAGAGCATTTAAAATTTAATTACTTACTACAACAACAACAAAAAAAAATCATAGGGGACTGATAATAAAATGAAGCCGGCCCAAAAACGTATGCTACACACTTGAACTCTCGCCACATACAGCTAGGGTCATACAAATAGCACAAATGAGTTCAAATATAATTTACATTTAATTGGCTCTATAACACTCTTCATTGACATCTTCGTGCATAAGTGCAGCGGTCGGCAATGATAGCAGAGAAGTGGTCAGAATTTCAAAAGTAAAGTTCTATATTTTCAACCTTTGCTTGCTCGCCAAAAGGCACAGCATTTGAAAGCTCTCTATCCGCTTTCTGTTTGCTGTTGCCAGGGTCATGTTCTCTGCTCACATTGCCGATCCCCTGCTCTGTACTAGAATTATCATCGGGATATGTGCAAATATATTGCAAAAACAACAAAATAAGAAGTATTGATATTTTCAAGAAAACCTTAGAACTCATGTGAAGTTCCATATAAAAGTGAATTCTAGACTTTTGAATAATGGACGGGAAATGCTGGCGAATGTAAAGAATATTTAAATGAGTTTATAGCAATTGTTCTTCTCTCTTTTATGGGTACACTTAACACTAGAAGTCCTGTCAATTTGAGAAATTTAGAAGAGAAATCATCTCCACTTGATTTCGGAATTTGGACTTGTATTTTACCATTCATGGACTAACCAAACCCAACTGACCAAATTGCACACAATGAAGACATATCCCACTTTAAGGTGCAAAGAGTTTAAGAATTTTAAAGGATAATTCACGATTTAAAAGAGATCCATCGTGTTTACCGCAATTTTCCCGGAATTTGATATTAAGTCCTCCAACGACATCATTTGAAATTAAAATTATAATAGTAGATTTCGAACTAGGATCACTGAAAACAAAATACCGTAAGGAAGGACAACCCATTTGGGTTCTTCTTCACAAACGATAGATATCTGAACGAATTGAGAACTGAAGTGAATTGATTGTAACAGGTTCAATGTTAACCTAAGGATCTTATTGTTGCTAACGCTGCCGTTCAATAGCTAGGCATCATAAACTTGCTTGATTACTTTGCCGATCACAAACTTTTCTTCTTCTTAAACGTTCTTGCTCATTGTAAGCTTCGTTGATATTTTCGGACTGTCGCGCACGATGTTTAATCATTCTGATTCGAGTTGATTCCGTTGCAACATTTCGATGATACGTTCCATTTAGAGAACACCTACCCATATTACTAATAATGTGGTAACTAATTTTCTTGGAAGTAGAAAAGTCAAATAATATTGTCAAATGAGATGACCACCTACTGCGCCACATGTAGAACTAAAAAGCAAAATGTGTGGCTACGCTGTGTACGTTTTATAATGTTAAATCGCAGATTTGATTTGGTTTTATTTGATGAAACAATAGCTAAACGTTTTGTATGGTGTATCCATCGCTGTGATGTGTGAACTGAAACTGGATTTGCCGACAAATGTAGACCAACGTAAAACGTAAAACTTTGTATAGCAATTATAAACAAAACCGCAGACTAAAGTGACAAAAGATTTAATTCAAATTTGCAACACACTTGAAAAACAAATCAAATAAAAGTATCAAATGAAATGACCACCTACTGCGCCACGTGTAGAACTGAAAAATGAAATGAGTGGCTATTCTGCGTACGTTTTATAATGTTAAACGCAGATTTGATTTGGTTTTGTGAATCGAAACTGGATCTACCCACAAACAAAGAACAAATAGTAGAGCACTTACCTATATTTAATTTTTCGCAGACTAAAGTGTTGAATTGAGTGCAGATTCAATGGAAATTTGCAACACACTGCAAAAACAAGTTAGATAGAGCTGTCAAATGAAATGACCACCTACTGCGCCACGTGTAGAACTGAAAAACAAAATGTTATAAAAATGCTAAAACGCAGAATTGATATGGTTTTGTTTAATGTAACAATGAAACAAAAACTGCAAACTAGATCTGCCCACAAACTACTGCTAAAAATGTGTCCTATATTTAGTTTTTCCTAAAACTTTGCGTATTAATTACAAACAAAACCACACTCTAAAGTGTTCAATTGAGTGCACTCGATTTCAGCCAACCACCATCCCATTTGTAAAATTTGTTCATTGAAACCTTTTGCCAATTCAAAAATTTTTTAAGCAATTTCATTTTAATTTCCCATATATAGTTTCGCTTTGCTCTATTTGTCTGTCCACAGCTGTACAATACACGAAAACATATGTTTGGTTAGCATTTGCAGCTGGCAGCCATACAACACAACACAATGAACAGCTTCTCTGGATATATTATTACCCAACAGGACCAGCCACACACACACACACAGGAGTTTCCCTGTTTTGTCTGTCTGTCGGTCTGTCTGTCTGTCTGTGTGTCTCTTTGTGATATTATCAAGTGAAGTGCTTTTGCGGTTTTTGCTGTTGCTTTGTCTATTGCACGAACAACGCGTGTGCGTTTATGCGTGTGCCCTGGCTTTCTTATTATGGCTATTACCACATGTTGTTTTTGTATTTAAGCTAATTCTTTTATGTATATAAAACGTGCAGCCACATAAAAATAAAATCCAAACAACAAATAACAAAAGCAAAAGGCAAAAAAGCAAAAGCAAAGCGCAGCATGATAAGCCAAGTGGCAAATTCAAGCATAGTCAGCATTGATAGCACTGTTGAGAGGTAGAGGTAGATGGAAAATGGGGAATAAAGGTGCCTACTTCACACAAAATTACCCTTTTCAATTTGCGGTGGCAGCATCGTTGACTCTCTGCTGTGTGCTGTGCTCTCGTTTATTGACTTTTTTGTCATTGCTGCTAATGCATAGCAGCAACAGGAACAGGAGCAACAGTAGCAGCAGCAGCAGCAGCACATATCCTGCTTAGCAGCAGCAGCTTTATTTTTATGGGCAGCATTACATTTAATGTTTGGCTTAACTTGCTTACGCTCTCCTCTCTCTCTCTCTCTCTCGCCACATTTGCTCTAGCTGTGCGACTTTTTCTCTGAGTGCGGTAATTAAGTGTCACATGTAATTACAATACACTCATGTGCTTTGTAATTAGAGTTTAGCGTTGCAACACCGAAAATGTAGTCAGGCTTCTTCTTCTTCTTCTTTTACTGACTAATTTTAATGGACATTTTCCCTCGAGTGGTGCAATTATTTTGCTTAATTTTATATAGAGTACCCTTTAAAAATGAGCGGAAAAGAAGGGGTTCAACCTGCTTTTGAAATCCATTTGAAAGGAAAAAAAAAAAAAGTTGGGCTAGAAAGTGATGCCAAGTATTTTGGGGATTGGGCAGCACTTGATTGTCAAAAGAATATTCAGAAAGAATCAAGGACTTTGTGAAGTGAAAAAGGTACCGAATTTGTATTACCACCACCAATCAAGGACTTTGTAAGGTGGAGAAGGTACCAAAATCTTAATTCCATCCCGATATATTTGATTCAGGATGGTTTCGGGGTATTTTAAGCATATTTTAAACTACTTTTACTATAACCTCTTCTTATTTGAAGCCTTTTAGGTTATATTGACATGCCTAAATCAATATCAACAAATTACTAAATGTTTTTGCATAAATTCTAAATCTATTTCTAATTTGTTTATGAAATAAGGTATCATTGTTGAATCAAATAAAAGCCTGGAGCTTAGTTAATTGTACTGTAGGTCAACAATTTGACATCACTTCATAAAAAAAAGGGCAGAACAGTTTGAGAATTTTAAGAACACACTTTTAGAAGCTACTGCAGGTCATTAAAAAAAAATTAGAAATAGTTGATAATTTTGAGAACACACTTTAAGAAGGTACTGCAGGCAAAAAATGGGTTAGAACTAATTGGAAATTTTAAGAACACACTTTTTAAAGCCTGCAATATACCCAACCCAAGATATTTTGTACTTGAATAAAGAACTTGTGTTGTTTTAAGATTTTCGTCTTACTTTAAGTACGAAAAGTAGTCAGTTCAAGTACGTTTATTCTCATTTTACGAATTAAGAATGTTTTCTACTGAATTCAAGTACATCCAAAAACAAAATTTACTTCCAATTTTAAGTATCAAACAATTAAATTCAATTCCAAACGATCTAGAACAGTCGATGCCCATGCTTTATACGCTTCATGCGCTAATGTTGTTGTAATGCGCGAGCGCCTTAGCCATTAAAACTTTCATATGTGTCACTCTTCTCGTTCTCTCCTATAATCTTGCGGAATTAAAGGCAACAACAATACTGTATCAGACAGCCACAAGCACACACACACACAACCTGCAGTAATCGGGTTTTCTCTTTCGTTTTCTTGTGGTAGTTGTTGTTTCTGATTTTGGTTTTTTGCACTCATAAAAAGCTGATCTAGAAGTACTACTTTAGATAGTGTTAGGCAGAAAACTAGCCATTTTATTCACTGAAGACAAATTCATATTAATAACTAAAAATTGTTGAAAACAAGGCTAGGGTATTCAGAAGTCGACTGGCAGCGCTCTTGATTATATTTGAAGCAATGGTGAGGGTTCCGTCCTGCCTGTTGGTCAGCAAACAAAATGATAATTTTCATTTACCACTTTTTGTTTACCTAACTTAAAAAGCATACAAAAAAATAAAAAAAAAATACCTCGCAAATGCTAAACTCATGCAAATTCCCCGCTCAAGCACCCACTTATATTTCAGCAGCGGTTTGCACAATGCGAATCTCTGTAATTTATTTAACCTGCGTAAATATTAACTATTTATATTGTTCTCTCTCTTTTATTTTTCTCTTTTTATGTACCCGTGTACTCTTCGTATATAAACTTCATTTACTACACACAACTACCATCTGAAACCATCTGAAACCATCTTCAACTTCTTCTGCCTGTGCATCACAACTACAATAAACAATATTAACAAATTCCTACTGCCGCCTCTCCCCCCCTCTGTTGGTATACCAGCGCGGAAGCGACGAACTTTTGAGTCAAGCAGCAGTCATGGCGCCCGCCTCCGACAATAATAATCAGGACCTGGCCACAAAGAAGGCCAAACTGGATTCGAGCACCGTGCTGGCCGGCGGAATTGGTAAGTTTTTCAATGTCTATCGCCTCTCTGTCTTTCTCTTTCTCTCTCTATCTGCTACCTTCAGCCTTTACCTATTGCCTGGTCTATACTACTCTGTGTCCGCCTGTGTCTGTGCAATTTGTGGGCCAAGCAGGGGGGTGGGTGCAGTGCATTAGGCTAAAGCCGGCTTACAAGTCACTTTACGCACTTACACAAAATTAAAGGCCCGCTGCCAATTAACCCACTAATTAGCAGGAAAAATAAGTCAACAAACATTTGGCTGGCTGGCTGACTGGCTGGCTGGTTGGTTGGTTGGGAAAAGGCAGCCAATGGCCAGGCCACGCACTGTCGGCACATTAATTAGCCCGCAACTCGCACACGCATACCATTACACACTTACACACACCGGCCGCAAAGTAATAAAGCTAATCAAAAACCGCACACCCAACCACCCAGCCCAGAACCAAGCACCGGCACCAGCACCATGAACCACATATTAGGCAAATATTTGACAGGCAGGGCGCTGAAAACGTTAACCAAAAATTCATCCAGCCACAAAATGATTGCCAATGCAAACAAATGAAGAGGCAACCATATGCCAGTATGGGGCCCAAATTCAAAAGTAATCGATTGCTTCACAAATTGTTCTTTTTGGGTATACCTTTGATAAGAAGATTATGAATCGATGAAAATTATGCTTTTTTTTTTTTTTGCTGTGTCTAAGAACTCTTGACGTTTGTATGCAAAGATGAAACGAATTGGGCTTTTTTTTTTTGCATGGCACATAGAGAAAAAAAGAAGATTCAAATCTGCGCTGTTTATATTGAACTTTTTCATTTGATTTGAGCAAAAGTAATCACACTTGGTATCAGGAGGGATGTAAACAATAACTGTAATCGATCCACTAATAGCAACGAAACTGCTGTTCCGAACCGAAAACCACAAATCATAACGGTTCGGTTCTGTTTACTGACTAAGTAAATGTAACCGGGTGTTAATATATAAAAGAAACTTATTCAATAGATGTCCCGAGTGGGGTACCTACTTCCTCTTGCATAGTTGTCACACACTACCCGCTGCACCACCTTGGATTATAAATATATTTGGTTCAAAAGTTAACCTGGGGGTAAAACAGAACTAATACTGGATAATCTGATTGAACTTAACTAAATATTTCCTCAAACATTTCCTCTACATTTCTGCATGTTAGACATTCAGAACGGGTTTGAAAGGTTAAAGTTCGGCAGAATTAAGGGCGGTCCTTGAACAGAAAGAAGAACTCTTTCCTTCGAAAACATGAGTTTCCAAGCAGATTTATACTCTCGAAAGAGCTTTAAGGGATGAGTCAGGGTGAAATTAAAGGCTATCTCAGAACATTAAACGTTTTGAGGACTGTCTTATAATCGAAAGTTGAAATAAGATAACGCGCAGACTTAAGGCCAAATTGACACTTTATACTTACAAACGGTCTTAAGGCTAAAGACTATCTTTAAAGAGAAATGGGAATTTCAGAAAAAAATAATGTAATTTCAAACAGAACCAAGCGAAACTAGGCACGTTATAAAGGCTCGACGAAATTTTATTTCAACATTCCTTAACTAATACATAGCGCTATCTGTCTCATAAAATAACAAACAAAACCAGAGCAAAATTTGGATTTTATCTGACACATAGTAGCTAACCGGGAGAAGAGAAATCTAGGAAGTTAGCGGGTGGTTATACTTAAGGAATTACTTTTCGTGTTGAGACTTCACAGAATTTCGTCAAATGCAAAAATACTTATTACGTTTTTGGCATCTTTCGACGGTCTACCTTTCCTTTGAACGTTTGGAGAAAGTTCGTTTCGTCGCAGATTTTAGAAAAGATGCTTATTTTGTGCGAAAGCTGAAACAGGACTTCAATAAATATTCAATAAACCACTGAATAGAACCGAAACCGAGCTTCAATTGTCTAGAAAAACCATACAATAAACCGAAACGGCGGCTTAAAAACTTTGTGATCCACTACAGCGAACCAGTTCTTTTCACCGATCGGTTTGAATCCCTGTAAAATATCAAGTTTTACTTACATAAATTTAGAAAAGCCGAAAAGTATGCAAAAGTTTTTATTTTTTATAAGACAGGAATATTCTTTTACTTATTTCTGCTCAAGATGATTTTGTCTTTGGGCTGCACTTGTAGCGACTCTTTGAAGAAGGTTGTCCACGATGGCTCACGTAAGACTACTATTCGAACAATCCCACCATTGTGCTAAGTTACATATGAAGCAGTAAATCCATTAGATCATTGATGAGAAACTGTTCAATAGTGCGCTTAAAACAGAGGTAGGCAATGAGAGCAGTCAAATTGCCACTGGCAACTGAGAAAAGCTTCTCTTTTCTGCCCTTTATCTTTGATTATATGGCTGGTAACCTGTTCCAAAGCAACGAACAGCATCATTTACACAAAAGCTACAAAAACAAAGCGTTGCAACGCGTTGCCCTACTAACTCTTTGTCGCTTGCTCACTTGAATCGATGTGTCCTTATGCTACCGATAGAAACTTGCCCCATTCGATTAATTCTTCAAGGGTATTAAGCTATGCCAAATTCCAGGAACTGCGAGTGCTGTGTGACCCCCCCTTTTTTTTGTGGTTTCAATTAGCTGACACATAAAAATTGTGGTAATTACTCTCGTTTTCCATCTATAAAAAGGGTAAAGGCTTAACCCCTTTTGGAACTTTGCCAGACAGAGTCGGCTGGGTCTGTCCAACGTGGGCGCTAATAAAAATAAACGCCAAAGCAAAAGCATAATATTTATTTATTACTTTACAAAGGACTTTTCTATTAATTAAAAAGCAACAAGCGCACACACACACACACACACAGAGGCATACACAGACATACACTGGCCCGGGCCAGCAGTTGCCAACCGGTTGAAATCCCAACAGTCTTTCATTTGTTCAATGTCCATTCCCGCTCATGCATACGCAGACCGTCGCCACCGCCAACGCCACTTGACACCTGCCACCTGCGGCCATTTTAATTTTCCACGCAAAGTTCTTCGGCAAACAACAAACTCAGCAAATTTTGTGGTGCCCCATTAAAGTCGCGAACAGCTTTAAGAGGGAGATGAAGCCAAGGGCGAGGGAAACCCCAATGAATTCATTTGTGTGGTCGCTTGTATGGCAACCACTTAAAGCTCTCGATTCGCTTTGTGTGTGTGGGTGTGTGTGTGTGTGTGTGTGCGAAAGCGATGCCGAAGCCAAAAATAATAACAAAAGGAATTGCTAAATAAATGTGTAAGGACACTTTTATTGCACTGCAAACGCCAATACAAAGGCCAGACAAGTAAATAGCAAAAATCCAAAAAGCAACAATAAGCATTGTGTGCGGCCTGGCGTCGTCCCGTTCCCCCCGGTTGGGTAAACAAACGCCGCACGGACCAACTCTGCCGCTTGTCCAGCGACGGGGCGACGGCGATGGCGGCGGTGGCGGCATTGTCAATTGTATTTGTATGCCACTAAACCAATATGCCAATACACTAACCCACGTTTCCGTTACATGCGCTTAGCGCTGTGGCAAATCAACCAACGCACGCAACACGCAACAAATTTTTCACGTAAATGTAATAAAAACACTTTGGCATGTGCAATGGGACAATCCAGTGGCGTACACAGATGAAAATGGAAAGGAAAAATTACCAGCATTAGTTACCGGTACCGGATTTAAAGCATTTTTGACAAGACTATACTTTTACCGTACAGGCGCGATCGGCAACCGATTTCATTGAACTGATCTTTGATTGGCAACACAAAGCTGCCAATTAATTTTCATGTAAGGACAAGAAAACTGCTACACATCTTTCAGGGATCGGTACCGGCTACAAGTTTTCAGATTAAAAAAAAATGATTACTTAAGTATTCCTTACTGATTTTTAAACTCTGTACCGAGAAAACTGCTTCACATCTTTCACTGATCGTAACGGTTACAATTTATAAGATTTATTTAACATTTTTCCAATTTTGTTGTAAAAATTCTCTTAAATTTTAATTTAAAAATAAACAAATTGTGATTTAATCCCAGTTTTTCTAATTTTATTTTCAATTTTTTTTGTAAAAATTAAATAAAAAGAAGAAGATACATTTTTTGTCGTAAAAATTCTCTTTAATTTTAAATTTAAATAAAAAATTGTGATTTAACCCTTATTTTTCCAATTTTACTTTCAATTTTTGTAGTACAAATTCTCTTCAATTTTAATTTAAAAATACAAATTGCGCCTTTACCCTTATTTTACCAATTTTATTTTCAATTGTTTTCGTAAAAATTAAATTTAAAAATAGTTTTCTAATTTTTATTTTGTAAACTAAAAATAAAAACAAGAAAGAAAGTCGGTCAAGCCCGACTATAACATACTCTGTACCAAGAAATTTTTTCTTTTGATCATAACTCGAAAACCGTTCATCCGATCTTCTTCATTCCTTTGGCGGATCGATAAGTTATCCTAATAACTAAATATGTCCAGAAGGAACAAGCCATCTATCTTTAAAACTGTGGGAGATATGACGTTTTTTCTAAATTGCGGGGGCGGTAGGGGGCGTGGCCAAAATTGAAAATAAACTTGATCTGCCTGCAGACATTAGAAGCATATGTCCCATACATGTCAAACCTCTATCTCTTACCATCTCTGAGATCTGTGCGTTCAAACGGACAGACAGACGGACAGACGGACATGACTCGGCTGTTGATGCTGATCAAGAATATATATACTTTATGGGGTCGGAGATGCTTCCTTCTGGATGTTACATACTTTTGCACAAACTTATAATACTCTATGTACCTACGGTACAGAGTATAATTAGTATTATTTTTTTAAAAAAAATCGAACATGCAAATTGAGATTGATCAAAAAAAAAAACGAGAAAGCTAAGCTAACTTCGTCTATGCCGAAGTTTTTATATCCTTGCAAGTGCTCGCTTAAATAATTTCCAAAAATACTATTTTTCCCATTTTCTGACCGATGGGAGCTATATGATATAGTCATCTGATTTGGCCAAAAATTTGTAAAATTATGTGAAAGCATGTGAAACCATTAAATACAAAATTTCAGGAATGCTACCAATAAAAACAAAAAATGTTTTCAAACTAAGACTGTTTTCCAGACCTATCTTTTGTATGGCAGCTATACCTGATAGTTGTCCGATTTCAATTAAACTTGGTAGAACGAAAACACATAGAAAAAACATAGAAAACTAACGATTACAAAGTTTGGAGACGTTTCCATTGAAAAGAAAAAAGTTTTTCATACTAAAACTAGTTTTCCGACCGATTGTTCCTAAGGCAGCTATGAGATATAGTCATCCGATCCGGTCGGTTCCGACATATTATATTAGTAGTGTGCAGCACAAAGAAGACTCTGTGCAAAATTTGAGCTCGAAAGCTGTAAAACTGAGAGACTTGGACAAAGCTCAATCGACTCAGCTCGTCACCCTGATCAAGAATATGTATTGTTTATGGGGTCGGAAATGAATATTTCTTTGCGTTGCAAACTTCTGGGCAAAATTATAATACCCTTTGCAAGGGGTATAAATATGTACATAAATTATAGTCCTACGCCGCTTTGATCGCTTTTTCCTAAAATTCCCAACTGGTTCTAACACTTTTCTTATGGAATGCTGATAAGTTTCTGGCCTATAGGTATTATAGGTTTGGTAGGTATTGGTTTGTGGATCTCTTTTGCTTTCTTTGATTTAAGGACTTTTGTCATTTCTTTGCCCTAAAATTTTATGTACTTAAACCAAGAACAGTTTGTACCTGCTGCAATTTTGATTAACAAAATCTATTTTAAGGTTGACTTGAGAAATGATTAGTTTTCAAAAAAGAATATTTTGTACTTATTTTAAGTGTTTTATGGGAGTATCTTAAGATTACGCCAACCTAAAGGTACATATAATATGTACTACAATAGTTTTACAAATAGAACCAAATGTACTTCATAAGACCTGAAGTAGTCTTAAATCAAGTACTTATTATGCGATTGATGAAAAATCGTACTTGATATGTGAATTTTGTATAAAACAGTACTATACAGTACATTCTATTTAAGCAACTAATCTAAACCAATTTAAAAAAAAAAAATAGGTTGCTTATGTAGTGAGAAAATTGCTTGTATGGGAAAAAAAGCATGCATTTTTAGATTCTTCAGTTTTTGTATTCAATAGATAAACAAGCAGTTTGAGCTTAATTTAAGTACAAAGTTTTTCTCTTCTGTTTATTTTTTTCTGAGCAATCGGCAAGCTATATTCTCCTGTCGGAATTATCAGTCGAATGGACCATTGAGTATTCGATTTTAATGATCGAAACGCAGCACTTCTGGGTAAACTCTTTAGTCGGAGGATGTCTGTTTCTAGCCTACTGCCTCGCAGTTTCATTTGCTCCCTAATCACTGGATCGAAGTTTCTTCTAAACTGCAAAATAAGCAAATTTAATTCTTTCAAATTGTCCCACAGTTGCATTTGTGCTCTTGGCTAAGAAGCTTATCAAAAAAAAAAGCAGATGTTTTGGTAACCCCTGGCACAAAAGTTGGCTAAGTGCGCCACTGCTACCACCAGCAATCCGCTTCAAGTGTGTGCTGTGTGTGTGCGTGTGTGTGTGTGAAGCACACTTCAAGTAAGTGGCCATAGTCCGTTTCAGCTCCACGCCTCCCTCCTCCTCTCCTCTGTTGCCGCCGCCGCCGCCACCACCATGCAAAATTCAACTCCAATTTATTTTTGGCTCTATTTTAGCTTTGCGTTTTCGGACTAATAAATAGTTGCGCTTGATATATATTTTGTTTTTATTATTAGACATACTTTATGCGCCTACCCATGCGCTGTTCGATTTTCAGTTAGGAGTTGGATTAATTCCATGGTCAGGCCATGTCGCGTGTCTAGACAAGCGGCCAGCGTGGCCCCGCGTCATGTGGTGGCCTGGCCATTGTTGTCGCCTCCCCGTTTGTGTTTGTTGTTTATTGTTACAGCTCTCACACATGCATCGCGCGCCCAGTCATGGTGTTTGTATAGTCCAGCGATATTTGTTTGTTCATTGACCGATTTCGGGGGAGTTTTATGGTAAGCCCCAAACTAAGCGAAAGCGCGTGCAGCCCAGAAGCATGCAGTGGTTTTTTTTCCTCGTTCCCGTAACTTTTCTTGGTAAGCACTCAAATCAATTTAAAGCCCTTGTCGAGAGAGCAGCCAATCCCTTGGCATAGTCAAACACTTAAGCGTTTTTATTGCCATAACCAATAAGGCAGCAGACAGTTTGCCCAAGCGCGTGCCGCTTGGTCGGTCGCCTCGGATATCAAGGGAGTCCAGTGCTGGTCCAATTCGCACGTCTCCTGCTGCTGCTGCTGTTGCTGCTGTTTGGCATTCCGTGTAAATATTTTCGCAGTCAATAAAATAATATTGTCATATTTTCTTTCCGCCGTTGTGTCGATGCCGTTTGTGTCAATATTGAGACAGCATATTGAAAGGAGGATAAAAATCAGAATGTGCCCAGGCCAAAGGCAAACAATTGTCAACTCCTCCCGTTGCAGTTATTTATGGCAGCAGACTGTGTGTGACTGTGCGTGTGTGTGCGGTTAGTTTAACATTTTAACATTTATGGTCATTAATACAGACCCCCGGGCCTGACATCTGACCCACAATTTAATTAAGCATATGCCTGAACTCGGCTGAGTGTGCTCAGCGCCAGTAATTATGATGCACAAATGAAGTGGAAAAGGTTTTGGCTCCAAGTAGTGCCAGCGCTCCATCTCCATCTCCAGTTGTGTTGGCTTATAATTTATACAATTGATATACTTCATGAACTTCAAGGCCTGTGGGCTGTTTTGAATGCATCTATACGTATGCACAGTGGGGACTAGACGACTTTTGATTTGTAACAAAATTAAGCGTAGCCATACAAACTGCTAAATTCTTTGTGGCATCCATAGTAAGCTTAGTCGATCTATACCATCTATTACTCGGCTAGTGTCTATAAAGTCTCCATTGTAATAAAGAGATTAAGTTTATGCTCTTTGACGTGAATTTGAACTATCATCTGATTTGTTTTTGGCGACCTTTCTAATTTTAGATGAGTGTAAGCCGGCTCGAGGTCAGGTTTGTAGGAAAACAATTGCTTCTGTTTTTTCCGATATATTTCGGTTGCTCATCGGCAACCGTCTTCAGGGCAAACTACAAAAAATTTTACACCAATATTAACATTTAACAAAGTTTTTTTTTTTCACAAAACAGTTTACGTACAATTTTTTTTTTTTACACGTCTGCTCTCTGTGGCGTGGAGTCTTAAACTAATTGTCAATTCGCGAGGAGGTGTCTGTATAGGTGGGCGCAGTTCTCTGTGTCTGTTTTGTAGTTGAGTCTCCTGTCTGTTGGTGTATTGGTAATGTGCAGCATTTCTAATGTGTAGCGTTTGCTGTAATTCTGTTCTTGTTGTAATATTGTCGCAGCATCAAAATCTGGTGAGTGACCGCTCTCTACGCAATGTGTCGCAAGCGCAGTTTTTTGTATGTGTGTTTGATGTCGTAGCTCTCTAGAAAAAGTGTTTTTGCTGTTTTTCTGAAAATAACTTTAAAAGATAACTATTTCGAAATCTTAGTTCCACTCAGCGTGGCACCGATTGGTCGTTGTGACACCGGTGCATTTAACCAGAATCAAATGAAATCAAAATTACCCAAGGAAATGGGGTCCAAAACAGACCGGGAGCATTTGGCTCTAACTGCAATTGCTGGCCAAAGATATGCGGCAAAAATAATGCGTGAATATGGAGATTCTTACTTCGTGAATCGTTCGTGAACTGAAAGAACAAATCGGACTCGCTCGTGAGAAGGAAGTGATCAAAGAACAGAATAAGCTACAATAGACTGGCAAAGCAACTGGACTTAACGCTGACCCTTTTGCCATCCACACATGCTCAAGGTTAAGAGCTTTGAGTCTATCCTTTCTGAGCACTAGTTTGAATGACCAAGAAGCTTCCAAAAGGATCTGACAAGAGTGATAGATATATTTGTTGATGCAGATACTTCCAAGGAGTTGGGATGAAAACCACTCGGAAGTAAGAAATGGTTAAGCTCAGCGGGTAAATCCATTTAAACTATTTAATGGCTGAAAATCCAATTGGTCTCGTTTACTTAATCTTTGATTTATTCATTAAGAGCCTTATCTTTTGATTGTCTACATAGCTGCTATGTGTCAGATAAACTAAGATTTTGCTCTGCCATTTGTGGGTTTATGTGACAGACAGCTCTATGGTAGTAGATTAGAAATCGGGCCCAAGCTATATTATATTTTGAGAATAAAAAAATCACCCTTTATTAGGTGGTTGACGGAAAATTAGAGATACTAAAATTATCTCAGTTTATTCTTAAGATAGCCTTAATGGCTTAGTTTGGTGTTACATCCCTGAGTTGTTTCTTCGCTCTGTTGATGTATCTTTTTTTATTTCATTTAAATGCTGTATGCTCAAACTAAAGCTACAGAGGGGAGACAGCCATAGCTACTGCGGCTTTCGGCTGGTATTTGTGATTATGTACAATGTGTTTGGGTAGTAACTTAGAATAACAAGTTAAAGTGTATTATAACTGTGTATATAGAGAATAATTATGATTAAGTGAATAATGTTGGAATTTTATGTCTAAAAGGTTTTTTTGCAGAAGGATTTTTAAGGAGGGTGGTTAGGTTGCGGTCTATGAAGCTGTGCCTTTGGCTTTGCAGTGATATACATTCGTTTAAGAGGTGTTCTGTTGTGAGAGATTCAGTTGTGTTGCACAGATGTCAGTTGTTACTATTGTTTTTATTGTTTTGTGCAAATCTGTACTCGTGGGTGAGCCTTGTATGTCCAAGCCGTAGTCTGATCAGTTTAACCTGTTCTTTTCTTGGTAGGCGACTGATTTCTGCCTGTTTGATGTAGTGCTCTATATTGTTTTTGTTCTGATTTAAGGACTGGTATCAGAGTGAAGTGTTCTGTATTAGGTTTGTATTATTATTTGAGAGAGCATGTTTTATGTATGTATTAATGTCTGTTTTATTAATGTTTGGTGATGTGATAAGGGGTGATGTTGTTGCTCTTTTCGCTTCTTTGTCTGCATATTCATTTCCCAATTTTCCAACATGACTAGGTATCCAGAGGATTTTTATTTTTGGGAAGTACCTAATTAAGAGTGATCTTATGGGTGCAGGGTAAAAGGATGAGTTGTCTATGTTCTGAATCGCATCAACAGCTGATAGTGAGTCAGAGCATGTGCATATTTTGCCTCTCGTTTTAACTGCTTTTTGTACTGCATCTAGTAAAGCCTATTATCTCCGCAGCATATACAGATGAGTAGCTCTGTTGATGTTCTTGATACTGTTCTGTATCATCTTGATACTGTTTTTCTTTAAAAGGAATATCTGAAATTTATCTGACCTTTTTTCTCGACTGTGTTTAAGCCGAATGTTCGAATCTATTCTTGAACTTTATCAAACCGAATTGAAGCAACGGAATAAGTCGTATACTTAATCTTTGTTTAATTTCAAGGAATTTATGAGCCCTGACGCTCCACTGTGCGAAGAGGCCTCTCCCACTTGACTGCACAAACACACACACACACACACACACACTTACACACAGACATAAAGTTCCTCCACTTGTTAGCCTAGAATCCGCTAAAGAGTAAAAAAAAAAAAAAACTATTTCGTAATTGAAATGCAATTAAAATTTGTAAAACGTTGTCGTCATCATCAGGACGACTTCTCAGTCTTCGTACATTGACTTTTTCCCTGAAAGCAGCACAACGCAAGTCTAGCTAGCTCTCTCTTATTTTCCCTTCCCTTCCTCTTCAGCTCCCCCCCACCCACTCCTAGGTCGAGAAATTTTTAATGAATTACATTTCTTGCGGGTTTTAGGCTCGGGCAGAGCAAAAATCGTTATTTTCAATTATGCTTCAAAAAAAAAAAACAAAAAGAGAAAAAAAGAAATTACACGCCGCAGAACAATTTGATGTCTGAAAATGCAAAAGGCAAACATGGCCGCTGGCATCGAGTTTCATTTGCTGCCAAAAATGTTGTGCCATGATTGATTATGCGTGGGCAAATGTTTAAATTAAAGACAAGTAAATATATCATTAGGCGAAATGCGAGAGCCGGCAATTTAAAATTTATGATGTGTGAGCTTGTAAAAACCTAATTTACTGCGCCTGTGTCTGTGCGTGTGTGTGTGTTGACACACCCAGACAAACACTGGCAACTTCGTCACGCTCACATTACACACACGTAAATCATTAAATGCCGCCATGTAAGCATAAATTTAATTGTTATTAACAATCAGCACTTTTCTCTTGCCTTTTCATTCATTTTCATTTACATTTTCGGTGGGTCTTTTGTTTGCTTTATGAATTTAAATTGTCATTAATTAACTTGGCTGGCCTGCCGCTGCCGCTGCCGCTGCTGCTGCTGCCCAGTTATTACACATACGCAGCGACGGCAGCTGACCATTGTCCTCCGAACTCAATTACAGTTTGTAAACTTTTCAATTAGCCATAAATAGTTTATTTATGTATATTTTTACTGCAATTCATTGAATGGCGCTGGGTGGTGGGAGACACCACCAACGCCTCCACCCCCCCCACCCCTCCTCCACATGACTCCGCAAGTGTTGCTCGAGTTGTTGTTGTGCGAGTTTAATTGTAAAAAGCTGCTCGTCCTCATTAATACAGTTGAGCTTTTGGTGGCTCATTTGGACGCCCAACAGCAGCCGAGCGTATGATTGCTGTTCATATTCATCATTCTCATCATTATCGAATGCAAATTTTTACATGTTGAACACTTTTTTTCGGATTCGGGGCGCCAGGGGTCGACAATTTGCATACAAAGAGAGAGGAGTAAAAGTGCAGTTTAAAGCACATATTCCTGCATATGGGGATATCAATTGGCTGCTTGCCCTTCTTGTTTACACAAATTGCATTCAACAGTTTTCAATTGGCAATTCAGTTTGCCACATTTCTTTCTGCTTTCGGGGGATTTTTTTGTTGTTCGCGTAATAAAGCAAATATTTGCAGGCAAACAATAAATTTCCATATTTATGGCAAAAAAATTCGTGTGTTTAACTTAATGTTAATTAAAAAATACAACCGCGAAAGGTTAAACCATAAAGGCTGGGCTGGTAACCAGAGTTATGTGACCTTTGAAAAAAGGTAGGGAATATGAAAGGAAGGGGAGGATGGTAGAGAGTTGGATGCAGGTTGGTTGTGACAGTTGGACAACATTTCGATTACATTTTGTTGCTTGCTGCGGGACATATTCAGCGTAGTTTGAGCTTCATTTCGATTTGCACATTATTTGAAAAGGACAAAAGACAGGAACGGGGAATTGCTGAGCAAATGTCAAACCATGACTAGTCCAGAAATACTTCATGAAGTCTGCCTCGCCATGTAAATGCCGTCTAAGATTCAAGGCTATCAGGGTTAAGTTAAGAAGTTAAGAACTGACTTAACAACCTGTGGAAGATCATTAATAATCAAACCAAATAGTAAAGATCCAAGTTTATGGTTACCTTATGGTACTTCACAGGCAACACACAAAATCTGGAAACATAAAGCCGCAGTTTACACCATAAGTAAAGTTCTCTCAGTTAAACTGGATTTATACAATGAAGCAAACTTCATGAAGTTCTCTTAGTAGAAGAAAAAGAAGAGTTTTAGAATCTCACCTAATTCTCTCGACTACTAAGAGAACTGCATGAAGTTTGCTTCACCATGTAAATCCAGCGTAATCGAGATTCCATATTCCTCTCCTCTATAAGTTCTATTGAATTTCCCGCCTGCTAATAAAGCTTCATAAAGTTGGCATCATTGTAAATATGACTTATTATGCCTCTTGGTATTCTATTAGAAACAAAGCATGATTTTCTTCTCAAAAAAGTTGGCTTAACAACTTTCGAATGAGAAGCCTGCTGAGTGGTAAAAAAAACCGAAAACATTGGACTCAAGATGAGCACAATCGTTGCCATGAACGGGGCTTCCACCTCTAGCACAATGTTTTCACATCTAGAACGAATTCTTTAGAGCGCCAAAACTTGCTTTGAGATTAAAAGTTCCGCTTTGAAAACAATTTTAAACTCAACTGGGTAAACAAATTTGAATAAGTTTGGTGCAATGTTATAAATAGAACTGAGCGAACCTGCCACCTTTTTATATGACTTGTCTGGATGAGTTCCCAAGTTCTTTAGCACTCAGTGACACCGACGTCTCAGCTCACTGTGCCATTGCACATATTTGTGGACTCACTTTAAAATGTCTGCTTACACTTTTCTGTGCAATGGTTGACTTGAGTTGAAAGGTGCTCCAACTACAATCATTTGCAACATTAGTTCCCAAAATTTGAGATGTCATCTTGTACTTTTTTTGAGTTGAAGGGAACTTATTTTCCCTTGACCGAATTAAAAAGCAGCTTTACTTACTCACTAAAGATATCAGTCTGCAATTAAGAAAGAAAATGAATAAGTGAACTCCAGAAGGTGGACCGCATTGATGTTGCAGCTGTTCAGTGAACAATTTTCAAAAAGTTTCGTAACAAAGTTGCGTCTTTCCGTTCAATAGTTCTCAAATTCCACTTTTTGTGCAGCGGGATAATAAAAGATTTTCTTCCACATGGTTGGAAATCGATTTTAATCAATTGGTTTATGAAATAGTTTAGTTAATGCCTGTATAAGGGCGCTACCAAAGTTTAAAAAGTTCTGAGTTTGGAGCAAACGAATAGTTTGTTGTTGAATATCAACGAAAAACTTTCGATTCGTGAACCTAAAGGTTAAAATGTGTAATCAGTGTGGGGTAAGGGGATTGAGATGGGTAAAGTCAGGGTCAAGATTATACAAAGAAATACAGGGGTGCCCCAGAAATCTCTAGAGGTTTTCGTATAAACGCTCTAATTTCGAGCTACAAATGCTTGTGTTTATATGTGAAATGTGTCTTAGATTAGATGACAAGAGTTGAGAGATTAGAAAACCGACTGTTTAAGGCCAAGTAGGTTGGATGTTTACGGTTTTCTTTCTCTATTAAGTAGTAGACTTCAGCGTTTGCTGTCAATTTACATCCAAAAGTCTCCCAGTTTAGTTCAAAATTCAATCGTTTATACGAAAATCTCTAGAGATTTCTGGATATTCTTAAGACATCGGATATAGCACTGTTGTTTCAAAAGCAAATGAAGAAAATAAATTGGATTTATCTTCCTATTTTTCCTTACTTATCATTTGTGTTATCTTCGAGGCTTGCTCCAAAAGTATTGAAATTAATTTTATTAACAAGTATTTACTTATTCATTTATTCCAACGATTCTTGAAATCCTTGAAGCACTTAAAAAATCATTAATCTTGTTTAGTTCCTCTTTTCATGCAGTTTTTTATCGTCGTTGCGTTGTCCTTTCATGATCTTTTTTAGTCTTGGGTACATAAAGGAGTCTCAGGGGGCCAGGTGGGGTGAGTTGTCTCAAGCAAGCAAATATTTGTGTGCAGGGCTGTTATCATTGAACAATATCAAAATGTTGTTCTTTCACAAATCCGAAAATTATTGACCGATAGCTTCAAATTGTGCAAATGCGCATAACATGAAGGTAATATGTTGACCTCCTACTTCCTCATTGCTTTCAAATGGATGGACAATAAATAATGTAAATTAATGCTTAACATTCTAAAAGTTAGATTCAGCTCGGATCGGTCATTAAAGTTGAAATAGTCGTCTTCAAAATTAAATCAAAATCTGTTGACTATATTATAAAGCTTCCCTGGCTGCATTGTAGAACCAAAGTAAAAGCTCAACTCTATCTGCTGACATTTTTTTTTCTCTGTTCTGATTCAACTGCAGCTGTATGCTCTCAGGGCTTGTTGCCTGCTGCTTCCGGCAGCCAGTAGTAGCAGCATTCTTCTTCATCATCCTTTTCAATTATGTGTCCCTCCGCCCGTGCCCGAACTGTGTACAGTAGTTGGTTGGGGCTGGGGCTGCTTCTGCTCGCCCCCGGGCGCGGTTCGGTTGCTGCTGCTGCTGGGTTGGTGGTTGTCGATTTGCTTTCGTTTTCACACCATCAAACAGCGCTTGTTGCGATTTGCAGCCAATCTAGCAATGCAAGCGGCTTGCACAAAAAACAACGCGAAAGAGAAACGCCAAACCCAAATTGAGTTGTTGATGGCAAACGTCAGAAAATCCACAAATGTTTGTTGTTTTTTAAGTTGCCGTCGTCGACGGCTACAACTGCCACGGCGCGCCATCATGCATGATAGATACTTTTACATATTTTCGCTGTGGCAAAACTGGCGGCCCGGCGGCAGTTGATTTGTTGTTTGTCTTGTGCAGAACATTTCCGCTGCTGTGCACTTCTATTTAGTTTCGTTTCGGTCGCTTTCGGCGCTTTTTTTTAGCACTGTTATTTATGGCAGCATCGTTTTGCACTCGGCCATTGATTTTTAATAAATATTTGAGCTGGCTGAAAGGTCCTACGCCCAGACGCCCGCCCGCCCGGCCTGCATAATTTCGTTTCAACTTCATTTCCGTTTCGAACTAATCAAAAAGTGTAATTTCCGATTAGTTGTATTCAGGCACTGAGAGAGTGCCTCAGCATTGACCAGTGCAGTTTGTGCCCCGGCGAGCCTCTTATAGTTGAGCCCAACAACGACTCTTACGGCAAGACTGAACAAAAATAAAATTTTCAATCGTGGCGGCGCGGCGGGGGGGTGGGAGGCCTTTTCATTGTGTAATAAATCGGAACATTGACCCCTTCTTGAGGTTGTCGTGGGCGACCTGAAGTTGAAAATGTGGCTTGATTCGAATAATGACCCTTTTAGATGATGAGTTATTATTAGGGAGTTTGGGTGAGGGGAAAAGAAAAGAGTCGAGATTCATAGCATACTTTTTGGGGCTGGCAACACAGAATAGACCCGAAAAAAGATTTATTCATTGATTGCTGCTTATTTCAAGCTTTAACATCACTCAGAGAAAAGAAAAATAAAAGAAAATTTGGAAGAAGCCTCTCTGTTTATACAAAATTCAGGTTTAGTTTAACATAAACATTGTTTTCAGTGCATTGTTTCGTGTGTATTCTGTTTAGTTCTATTTTGAAAAGGCAAGAAGCAATTGGTTAAGACCTAAATGGAGGGTCGAACCTACCTTTCTCCAATAGGAGGAATCTTTTGAAAGCCGATATAAAGTATAGCATAATCGAACATGGTCCTTTTGACTAGAGTGGTTCGCTCTTCGTATTTTTCTTCACACGACATTTTCGTGTTGAAAGATCAGATTTCGTGTGACAAGACACTATATAAGCCGGTTCTACTTAACTCCACAGAATGCTAGGAAAGAAATATGTTTCCAAGAACACCCTCATTCAAATTGATGTACATATAAGGTTGTCAAAAAAGTCTTGCGCAATTTCCATTTTTTCTCTGAGTGCACGGATCTTTATTATGTAGGATTGTTTTTAGTTTAGAGAAGTAAAATTTTGTATTGATGACATTTTCACTGATTATTCCTCTAAACACATGAACTTTAACGAACAAAATCAAAGAATTTTAAGATATAAAGTCGAGCGTGTCGTGTTGTTTTAAGAAAAATTTGTAAAATTCTACCGAACTAAAAAGGTTTGCAACCCACAATACTATAGGAGCCTATGTTCATTTCGAACTTGTTCACTTAAGTCTTTTTTAGTTGAGTCAACTTTCTGAACTTGCACAGTTGCTCATCTATAGCTCTACTTAGATGCCCCATCAATCGATTTGGTTTCTCAGCTATATTTAAGTATAAATCAATCATTCTTATAACCAGAGACTTAAACCGTAACCAATAAGGTAACCCTTTAGCGATATTAAGGGTGTTAAATTTATAAGCGAATTCTTAATACTAATCGAAGAGACAACTTTTCACAAAATAGTTACCAACTTTTATTTTCTTAACCTGTTGGTACAACTAAAAGTTTCTAAAGTGCTACCCATCGATGGGTGAAACCGGTGCTGCCAGTCGAATTGTTAGTTTTCCATATAACTCAACTATTGTTCGTCCTGGGCTTACCATAGCTTTGGCGGATCAATAAAAAAAAAGATGGATTACTAAACGTGTCTAAAAGGTACGAACCTTCTATCTACAAAACTGTGGCAGATATGACGTTTTTCCAAATTTGCAGGGGAGGGAGTGGGCGTGGCCAAATTACTACTTAAAATGAATCAATGAACCGAATTCTGCGTTGAATAATATCATCTGCAAACCAATGAACGCAACTTGGGGTTAAAGGAGAGTAGACTGATTGCATATGTTTTCGAGTAAATTGACTTTTGTGCTACCCAACACAAGCACATTTTTCTCTTCTCTCTCTGTTTAGCCATCCCTCACTCTCATTTCCATTTCTGTCAGCTGCTCGGTGTAAGACTAAGCAAAAGGTGTTTCTTTAATCATTTGTATCGATGGGAATAAAAAGATAAACCTGACTGATGAAATCCAAGTGTTCACAAGTGCAATTCCATTTTTATCACCTTCTGTAAGCAAATAGAACTGCTCTACACAGCAAAATAGAATCGCCTAAAACCACCACCATTGCGATATCGGGTGATTGAGAAAGCCAAATGCCTTAACCGGCAGTTAGTTGATCTAAATTTTTGATAAATTAATTCTAACTACGAAAATCGTCACAAGAAAACTAAACCGGCTAATTTGACAGCTCTTGTTAACAAAGTTGCCTTTCATTCGAAGCATTTCAACTGAGTCAAAAGAGTTCATGAGCAAAGAGCAGCAATCATAATGTGACCCAAAAGAGCAAAGGGTCCCTGAATGAATGAAAAGTCACTGAACAAAATCCCAACATATCAACTGATCAAAGCAGAAGCAGAAAAACTTGCTCCCTGATCAACTATAAATGTTCACTGATCTTTGATGCTACACTCCAGTAATACGTTAATAGTGAGTTGGTTAACAAATATTATTGCGCAAGTTTTGACTATTTTTATAAACTTTCCATGATGAAAAGAAGCTGCGTCAAATTCTGCGCCAGCTTTAAAAAGTTGTCCAAAAATGCAGCACTTCGCTCAGCGAAACCATTTTCATGTATCATCTTTTTCAGTTACTTGCTCAGCGATGTTTTCTTTTGCTGGAGAAAAAGTCCTTACCATAGGAAACATGTAATGTCTGAGACCCCTTACCCAGCTGATTATCGTAAATGAGGGATGAATAGTTCTACGATATCATAGACAAATCCACTTGGAAACTGGGATTGCCATGTGCATGGGCGCATTGCTGTAGATACCATTTAAACCTCTAAAATAATTAAAACTCCAGGTGGCAGATGACGGCCAAATGGTCAACTGTCTGCCGCGTGGACTATCTCCATGCCATGTGTTTGCTTGTTTGGTCGAAATACAACAAACACCGAAAAGAGTCGACTGCATTTCATTTGCATATGAACACCACACGGTAGACAAAAACCAAACAAAAAAAAAAAAACAAAATACAAACCCGACCAACACATTAACAGGTGTTGACTAAGCGCCCGCTGTCTCATGCCAGGCACAATATTTTGGCAAATTTGTTTGCTTTTGTTTTTTAAAAATTTAAGGCAACTGAAAATCCCCGAAATGCAGTGCCAAATCCCATTTGTGAGCCCTGCAACTGCACAGAGGAGGGGGGTGGATGCTGGCGCTGCTGGTGTTGGTGGTTTTATTTATGCAAAACTAACAAACAACAAGCGGCTAGAGCAGCAAACCGACGACAGCAACTGCTCCTGGTGCCACAACGACAACGAGGAGTGCCTAAAAGCCTCAAACGTTGTCTCTCCGCGCCGGACATTGTCGCCGTGTTGGTGGATTATTCACAGCCGTTGAAAGTGTGCAATGAATGAATTTATGGCCAAATCCCCCTTTCCTCTTACTCACCATACATTTGTCCCAGATTAAACGGGGCAAAATGTGTACAAATGTGGCAGCCGTTACTTTTATTTTGCCCGCTGCTCCTGAAAAAAGGGTATTATCAGATTTTTTGTCCTATGTTTGTTACGCTCAATATTACTCTTTTTGTGAACACTTTTCCGTCAGTTATGTTGATTAATCTTTACGGTAAGCTAATTTTAAGGAAACTAGTAGATCATTCTGCTATAGAGATAGCAGATAGTTGACTGAGGGACCATTTTCCCTCGGAAATAAGTTCTACATAGGAGTTTTCTTAGCTCTTGTAGAGAACTGGGAGCAGCGAAAGTCTCTAAGCTGAGCTCTTTCACCCATGAACAACCACTTTCGACTCTGGTCTGCGAGCCACCTTTCTAAAACCGAGAGCTAGCAACCAACTCGTAGCTCGCGCCTCAGCTCTCAGCTCTACAGGAGCAGCAAAGTCTCTAAGCTGAGCTCTTTCACCCGTGAACAACCACTTTCGACTCTGGTCTGCGAGTCACTTCACTAGAACTGAGAGCTAGCCACCAACTCTTGGCTCGAGCCACAGCTTTCAGCTCTACAGGAGCAGCAAAGTCTCTTAGCTGAGCTCTGCCACTCGTGAACAACAACTTTCGACTAGAACCGAGAGCTAGCCACCAACTCTTAGCTCGAGCCACAGCTCTCAGCTCTACAGGAGCAGCAAAGACTCTTAGCTGAGCTCTTTCACCCATGAAGAACCACTTTTAACTCTGTTCTGCGAGCCACCTCTCTAGAACCGAGAGCTAGCAACCAACTCGTAGCTCGAGCCACAGCTCTCAGCTCTACAGGAGCAGCAAAGACTCTTAGCTGAGATCTTTCACCGGTGAACAACCACTTTCGACTAGAGCCGAGAGCTAGCAACCAACTCTTTGGTCGAGCTACAAGCTCTAAAAGAGCAGCATATGGCTCGCAGCTCTGAACTGAGCTAGCTCGAGAACAGCAGCTCTCTTTTAGTTAATTTAGGCGAGTTTGTGGCAATAATATATCTCAATGTTTAGCTTGGGAAATCACTTAAGTAGCATTAAAAAATTTACAGTAAAATTCAAAACTTCCGAAGGGTCGGGCGGGCTCTACAACAACAATTAGTTGCTTTTCTTTAAATATCAGGGATGCACGCAAGGTATACGCATCGGCCGCGTCTGTTGTTGCCCTACGCATAGCCATTTCAATGCGTAAAGCAGCTGGCGCATAGCAAAATTCTTCATTTTCTTTTCTTTGCCTTGATGGAATCTCAACTACAAGCATTCATTATGAATGTAACACATGTTGTTGTGCGTCGAATGATTACATATGCATCAGACAGTCATAAGCAATAACCGGACTACTCTTTCGTTTTCTTGTGATTGTTGTCGTTTTAAAATGGTTTTTTCTTTTGTATTGGTGACTACGTGAGCATTAGCTGCTCTTAATCACCTTTGTTATATAAGATAATGCCAACTACTGCATCGCAGAGTCTTAATGCATTTGGGAATAAGAATTTGTAACCAAAAAAAGGGTATATATTTTTCCAACCTTCCTCTCTACACCAAATAAACAACAAATTAACCAAAAACGCTATTAAAAAAAATCTCTCCCCTTTTTCTCTCTCCATTTACAGCCAAGGCATCCAAAGTCATACACTTGCGGAACATTCCAAACGAGTCTGGTGAATCGGATGTTGTTGCATTGGGCATACCATTTGGTCGTGTTACCAATGTGCTGGTGCTAAAGGGCAAGAATCAAGCATTTATCGAAATGGCCGACGAGGTGGCTGCCACATCGATGGTGTCCTGCTATACAGTCAATCCGCCACAGATGCGTGGACGCATGGTCTACGTTCAGTTTTCTAATCATCGTGAGCTGAAGACGGATCAAAGTCATAATGTGAGTAAACAGTGGGTTATTAATGTGGAACCATAAACTACGATTTGTATGCAAATGTGTAGGGGAGCGAGGACGTTTCTGATTAATTACAGTTTTTGGGCAACTTAATTCCCCCGAGCTGTGCTGAGCTGAGCCGAGCTGAGCCATTCATAAATGCACAGATATTTGTCAGCGCGTGTGAGTGTGTTTGACTGGGTCCAAACCAATTTCTAATTTTAATTTCGTAAGCCACAAAGTCACTGACAAAGTTTAAAAAGCTTTCAAATAGATACACATGCCCACACACACACACACGCACAGGCAGTAGAATGCATAGTTTTTGGGGTTTTTGTGGACAACCCATGTAGCACAAATACAAATGAAACCACACAGACAGATAGACAGACAGAGACCGACCATTGCCAGCTGCTTAGCACAAAGTCAAAAGCATATTTTGATTACTTAAATGAAAGCAGCAGGCAGCAACCGCAACCCAAAACGACGTTGTCACCTTACCTTGCCGAGTGCGCCACCTGCTGACGGTGGTGTTGCCCCAGCTCCAGTTTTTTGGTAACCCAAAACGCCCAAAAGCAAACTACTTAAAAAGAGATCGCACACAAAAAAAGGTTAAGAGGCTGCAGCAGCTCAGCAGCAGCAGCAGCAGGACGAGTCTTGTGTCTGTGACTTGGGTGACACAACAACAAGAGGCCAAACAATACAGTTACATTTCACTGATTACCTTTTGGCTGGGGCCATCCCCTCGCCCTCGCTTTCTCTCTCCCGCCCCTTTACACGGGTGTGTGGGCAGATTTCTCTTGTTAACTACTAATCCTAGTAAAAGGCCTTGTTCTGAGCCCCCACCACCTCCCTGCCTTGCAAAGACCAGACCACCACGTTAGACAAGGCAGACGAGTGGAAAAGTCAACGCTGCCGTTGCTCTACTGGAAAATCTCTTAAAATGCATGAGAGTGAGTGTGTGAGACTTAATCTTGTGTGTTGAGCCCGTTGCCTGCCTGTGTGTTGTTTGAATCTTGTTCAATGTATGGTATGTGGGCACAGTGGCATTTGATGTACTCATAAGGGGGCAAAAATTTGAGTAGTATTTCCCTCTCTTGTTGTACTTCACTGGAAGAAGCTGGTCTGATAATTTAAATTTCAATCGGGTCGTTAACTCTGAACGGACTCCTAAATTCAAAGATCTCCGGGGAATATGTGACCCACATCTCCTACACTTGCTTCAACCTTAAGAAGTAGAATTTATCATGGATTAAAGCATCCATGTGCACTGCATCCCCCATATTGTTTTCCGAATCACTGGCAGATTTCTTCGGGAGGCCAATTTTGAGAGTAGATCTGTGGGAAAGCGCCAGATCTGCAAGCCTAGCACCATTGCTGTGGAAACTATAGGTGCTCCATAAACTATGATTGTGGGCATTTTATAAAAATAAGTCACCGGTCACCTTCACCAGCTGTTGGCTCCAGCTGTGAAGTTGTCAACCATGAAAAGCACTCTCATTCTTTACGGTTCGTATTCGACGTTAAACTCTATGTCCTTTTTTCTTGTGATAAAGTTTGAATCCTACAAACCAAGAGGTCGAAAGAAGATCTTTCGCTTGGCTCTTTGGGACTCAAGAGTCAATGTTTTCATTGCGGGAGTCTTCTTTGGTTCGATGCTACCTTGAAACACCATATCTGCCATAAGCAACCAACTTTGCTGGGAGAGATTTTCTTCCTTATCCTTTCCCAATGTGGGTTCGGAACTTGTAGAGCTTAGCAAATTCCACTACAGTCATGTGGCTTATACCAAGCACCAATCGTTGTGGGTACGCCTTCAAAAATACCAAAAATAGCGGTTACTCCGCTGAATCATGCACAATGCTGTCAATACTTAATAAATGATCTAAGTGGTCTCTCATCGTTTTGTAGTACAGCAAGTTACAGTAAGTTTAAAATTCAATATGTTTTGAAAATGAACAGTTTTGTTAGAAAAGGTTTTCATTCTATTGTTTTTCACAACTTTCGAAGTGGATTATCTCCACATAAGATGTGTCGATTCTTTGTATTTGGGATAGAGGACCATTAAAATCCACAGTATATCGCTGTTAGAGTAAATTCAATTGCGTCAAGTTCCGTGAAGGTCCTCCAAAATTGGTTGTAATGCAGGAAAACATCATTGTTGCACGTAAACTGATAATGCAAGATCATGAAATGACACATACCGTGAGATTGAGGCTTTTCTAAACATTAAACCTTGCCGCCAAACATGATTTTTTTCTTTAGACTCTGCATAATTGGACAATCACTCGAAGAATGGCTTGTGCGGATGGGTGCCAAAAAAATACTGAAATCGATGAGCTTCAAAAAATTGTGAGAGGAAAGACGAGTCGGGTTTATTCTTCCGCACTTCCACTCCCAACAACGACCTACGATAGAATGATCTAGTCGAGTCTCTTTGAGCATACTCGTTACAGTTCCTTAACAGAGTAGTCTTATATCTAGGTGTATGCGAGAAAGAGACGGATATGTAGAACAAAGTTGTTTTGTGTTGTTTATAGTTCAACAAAGTTCAAATAGTTTGTGAACATTAGTAAATTAAATTTGACAGTATTATTTCTTACATCAAGCATACTAGAGTTCACAGAGAAGAGATGATAGTAATTGTTGTAGTTTAGACAAAGGTTTCGAAAGGGTTTATGATGAGCATAGTTTGTGATACAATGATGTAAATAAATCGGGACATAGTTCCGTGTTACTCTAGCCGGAACCGCTAATCTTATTTGGCTAAGCAGAGTAAGATAAATCCTACGATTTTTGAGGGTTGGAAGATCCAACAAGCGTAGTCTATGCTCGTATGGAGGTAGGTGCCTATTAGAATCCCAATTTAGGCCACGGAGGGCACAAATTAAAAACTGTTTCTGTACAGATTCCAGTTGGTGCTGAAATTTTTGGTAGTGTGGAGACCAGACACATAATCCAAACTCAAGAATCGGTCTGACCAAATAAACATATAATTGCTTGGTGACATATGGGACGTTAAATTCCTAGACTTTCTTTTGATAAAGCCAAGAACTTCCATCGTTTTATTTGTAATGACCGATATATGACCGTTGTAACATAATTTGAGCATAAATTGTATTCCCAAGTCATAAAGATAAGGCGTGCTACGATGAAAAGCTATATATTTGCACTTCTCTTTGTTGAGAGGCAGACAATTGATCTTGCACCAATTATAAAGAGAGTTTAGTTACCTTTGTAGAAGAAGGGGTGAAGTTGAATCATCATAAGAAGGACAAAGCTTGAGATCGACCGCATACATTAGCACATGAGAATAAGATATCGCAGTCGGTATATCTTTTACAAATAAGTTAAAAAGCAGAGGTCCAGAGATGATTCTGAACCGAAGCAAGCCGAACCAAAATACACAAAGCAAAACTTTTTGGTTCGGTTCAATCCAATTCACTGAGGACTTTAAAGACATTAAGACTAACTTCGTTTAAATAAAGGCAGAATTTATACCTATCGTTGTCTGACTGATGTAGCCAATTAAGATTCAACCAGTAAAATTCATGAGATTCCGTATATCTAAAGCAACCTGACACCGACCTCTAAATATACCTGTCGTCAGTCTACACTCCTTTCGTGGAAGTTGCTTATTGAATTGAATGAGAATCCCGCACCCTCTAAGGGACGATGTTTTCAATATTCTGTCTTGATGTTTGAACTCAGTTTGGACAGCAAATGTATTTTCTTTTAATTAAGAAATCTAAACGAATATTTTATATATTTGCAACATTTGACGATTTTTGAGCTACTCAAATGTTTTGGAAATTCAGTTGGGGAAAGTGTTTGGAAAGTCATTCATTCATTTCAACCCATCATCATCATACATATAGTATAATTTGTACACCACTGAACCGAATCGAAACCGCGGTTCAGTTAGCTAGATGAGTGATGCCATAACCCGAACCGGGGCTTTTTCACACTGTGTGAAAAACTGAACTGAAACAATTCTTATTTCCCAGCGGGGCCTACATTTCTGCTTCACAGCAAACATTTTATGTAATTTTTGATCACATTCAAGTCTTACGGCCGAAATGCGCTCGTTTTCTGAGCATAAATAATACTTTAGTCGGGAGAGAATGGTACCCAAGTCCGCTTGAACCCGTTCTTCTGATCAGTTTCCCATCATTATCGTTTCATTTGAGAGTCTGATTTTAGTTGTATTACACTAAATCACATTTTGAGCAAAAAGTTATGTCCGCAAAAAAGCTGATTTCCAAACCCGTAACAGTTGTTCGCGCACGAAGCATTGCGATGCAAACGGTCGCCCGTTTCTTTGGCCAAATGGTGCCGCGGTTCTTTTAGAGCAGCGATGCTCAGTGACTATTTGTTTTTGTAAATGCACCGAGTATAGCAAAACAATAATAATAATTATACATGTCGGGCGCGCGGTATACAAAACGACACACATGCAAACGATTTTTTGTGTATGAGTTGTTCTCTTCTTCGACAACACCAAAAAAAAAGTGTTCCCTTATTCGGAGTGGTACACGAGCAATTGTTTGACCGATGCCTTCGGAAAAATTCGTAAAAAACCAACAACTTATTTATAATATTTAAACTTCTCCCCACTGTGCGCCAGCATATTTATACAATTTCTCATTTCATTCACATTTTTTGTCCATTGTGTGAGCATGTCTTTTCTTGTCTTTTTTTTTGTTGTGTTATTTGGCCTCGCATTTTAGCAACTGTCTTCATTGCCTCTTGTGTGTGGATGTGTGTGCGTGTGTGTGTGTGTGTGTGTGGCTGAGTGTGTGCGCTGCTTCTTTCTTTCCTCACCTGGGCACTACCCGCAGCAGCATCGCCTTGATTGCTTACTTGCTTGCTTGGCACTGGCTGTGGCTGCTGTTCCTTCTTTTCAGAAGGTATATCTCATATTTCTGTTGCTTGTCATTTGTTGTGTGTTGCTGCAATGTGCAAAGCCCGAGATAAGATTCTTGCTGAATTGTTGTAGTCCTTACACCTTGACACATCCCCGGCATCCCAAAGAGGCTTAAGAAATCACATAAGAAACGGAGAGCAGCAGCTGTCCGCGTGCCTGACATGTGTTGCTCTCTGTGGGAGTCAGATGAAATTCTAAAACTATTGTAACACAGTGGCTTGCCAGCCAGTCTCCTCCGGCTATGCAGAACTCTTTATAAATCTCTTGCATTTGGTTCAACTGTGTCACAGCGGCAGCTGCCGAGAATCACTTAGAGATTCGTAATTCACGAATGCTTGGAAAATTGTGACTGTAGACAAAAAATCCATAGCGCGTTGCCCCCAAGGGCCAACAGCAAATCAGCAATACAGGATTTCCAAATCATCTCCTTACACACACACACACACACTCACCGACCAACTCACGTGCATGGCAGATTTCCATGGCTGAGTGATTGCCTTGCATGGATATAAAACAAATAGGAGTGGAAGTAGTGTGGGAAGGTTGTTTCGACTTTAGAATACCCTTTAAATTGATCACCAGTTTTTAAAAAAGCTTTCGAGTTGTAGCTTCACCTTTGCTTCATCGAGTAAATCCCGCTCGAGAGCTTTTCTATGCTGCACGCAAAGCTTAACAAGCGTAATTTACTTAACCAATAGGCTCGTGACTTCTAATCTCTTACTTTAACATGGTGGATCATACTTCATAAAGTGTTTCAAAAAGCTCATTCTTGTAGAAGAGAGGTGTGGTGCTGCCGTTTGCCCCTCTAAACATTTTTCCTGCTAACGAAAGCTTTTAAAAGAACTTCATGAAGTGTTTCAAAAAGCTTATGATTGTAGAAGAGAGCTCTTTCCCACAAACGAAAGCTTTTTCAAGAACTTCATATAGTTTGCTTCAACGTGTAAATTCAATCTTAAACTCTTTAAGAAGACATTCGAGAAGTTTTTAAGTAAATCTGAGAATCCGATGAGGAGATTCTATACTTCATGAAGTTTGCTTCAACGTGTAAATCCAGTCTTAGACGGGTTTTACTCAGTGGAGCATACGTCATGAAGTTTTTGTAAAAAGCTTGTAGGAGAGAGGTGTGTTAGTGTCGCTTGCCCTTCTACAGCTCTTTCCTACAAACGAAAGCTTTTTAAGAACTTGATAAAGTTTGCTTCACCGTGTAAATCCAGTCTTAATCTCTTGAAGAGGACATTCGAGAAGCTTTTAAGTAAATCACAGAATTTGATAAGAAGATTCTATACTTTTCGTTTATAAGTTCTAATGATTTTCTCCTATGACAACATCAATAAGTTTGTGCTTCATCATGTAAACTTCGACCAAGCCCCTTCCTCTCTGGAACTTGCAGCCCTGTGTGAGTCTAAAAGCCAATCTTTGATACATTTAGCTTTTAACAATTCACTCTGCCTGTTACATACAGCACGACGCACATACCCCTTGTACTGTTCCTAAAGGGTATACATAGCAGAAAAAAAAACGAAGCAACAGAAATGGAAAACCCTGAAGCATACTTTGCAGCGCTCCGCTCTGCCACACTGACATTTATGCTGGCAATTTGGCAGTCAACCGGCAATGCCGCTGCTGCGTAACAGGATTCTAATATGTCATGTCGTGGGGATGTCCTTTCACCTTTGCTTCCTTCGGCGTCTTGGCGCGGCCTTCCTCCCTGTTGCCTTATCCCAAAATGAAGATAAATGCACTTGGATGGAGCAAGTTCACGCGGTTACAACCACAACAAGCTGCCCACCACCAAAACCCCAAAGGGTCCCCTCCTTGTGTGTGTGTGTGTGTGTGTGTGTGTGTATTGTATTGTTTAGTGGATGGGCTCAAATTTGACATGTGATTGTTTTGTCTGTGTCTGTGGCGGTAAGCACATCTGCCGCTGGCTCTCTCTGTGTGTGTGCGTAATTTTGATAAATTAATTTTAGAGCTGTCCTTTTCGTTTTGCCAACGCACAGAACAAAACAAAAAAAACAAAGGCACAAAAACGGGTTGACAGCCACTTGGGGAAACCCGCTGTGAAAAACGGAAAATAGATTGAATTTTAATTTCAAAACAAAAGTCCTGCTGCTGGAGTGTCTCTGGTGTCACATTTGCCTAAAAGAACCCACGCCTTCATTAGATTTATACAATTGATTAATTGTTGTGCCCAATAATGGCCCTAATGCTCAGCAGCTAAAGGTGGTCGGTTGGTTTGGTGGTTAGGTAATTTCAGGTAATCATCATAATTGGCACTTGTGTGCGTATGCGTCAGCCGCCAGCAAACAAAACAGCCCAGCGGGAAATGCGTGTCCTGCAATGCAACTTCACGGTGGCTCCAAAACCGGCAACCGGCTGCAGTTAGTCAAAAGTTGCCGCGCGGCTCCAAACGCAATGATTACAAACAGCCACCGAGCATACGAATATGAGTATTACTCCCCATGGAGGAGGCAGCGAAGAGCAAGGAGTGCCGTTTGTATATGTATGCGTGTGTGTGTGTGTGTGTGAGTGTGTTTGTGTGGCGGCAGCTGCTCGTTTTCCCTTCAGTGATAAGGTTACCTTGTAATTAAAGTAAATTGCAAGCTACAGGGACTTTCACCACACAACAGAGCCTGCCAAAGTGTCGGGTTCAACTGCAGGGTAGTCGGTCCACCGACCAATGGCCAACAAAAATCACACAAAACTATGCGGTGAAACACCAAAATGAGCTTAATTTGTAACACGTTTGACATGTGAAAGGAAGTCGACAACTAATACAAATGTCAGGCGATTAATCCGCAAACGGGATCAAACTGATTAGCAAAAGGTTTTCACGAAATGTCAGAGAGCAGTCGCCCCGGTGAGGCACGAGGGTAGAGCCAAAAGAAATGTGGAAGTTTAATTCTTAATTATTCAAATCGTCTTTTCATGCTGAAATATTTAGGTCTGAGCCATGTTGTTGCATCGATTAACAATTCATTTTTCTGTTGCATTTCAACAATTGAGGTCATCAAACACAACTGGCAGTAAATTTTACCGATGTGAAAATGTCAATGCAAATTGTTAAGCCTACTTTCTTATCACTTTTCACGCTGATTTACATGTTTGTCATTATTGTTCTACATATTTTGTGGACCATTTCTGGTTGCTTGCCAATTAGATATTCCATCTGATGGCTTAAACTGACAACTTTTAGTAAAATTGAAGAAATATTTGTGATTGTTAAAGCTTAAATAACCAAAAAATTAGAAATGATGTGTATTTTCCCTTGAAAGATTAAGTAAACTTAAATACTTTTGGAAACAGGGATGCCCGCAAGCTATATGCATCGGCTGCATTCGTTGTTGCTTTACGCATGGCCACTTGGCTTGGGCATAGAAAAACTGCAACAGCAACAACGACTTTTGTGTCTTTCTTCTTTTTCACTTCTGTGCCTCTTTCTGAATTGACCACAACTACCAATTATCACGAGTTTGTTTTCTCTTCTTGTGGTGATTGTTGCTTTAGATCATTTTTTTATTTGTATTGGTGACTACGCAAGCGTTAGGTGCTCTTGTGCACCTGTGAAGTAGAATCAATACTATCCCCTCAATAAACTGAATAACTAAGGACCGATTTCTCATCTTCTTAATAGCAGTTATGTGTCAGATAAACTTAGATTTTGCTCTGATATTTGCGCGTTTAACTATGTCACAGAAAGCCCTCTGTAGTAGATTAGAAGACGGCCCTAAGCCATTGAAATTTAATCAAATTTTGTTGCCTTTCGTTCCATTTTTTCAGTAAGTCAGTCTATCTACTCGTTTATTTTCTGACCAGAACCTACTTCATTGTATTCTTTAGACCCACCTTTTTGCTTCAACAGAGCTAGTGCGGCTATCGCAATATCTCTCACCACCGCAGATAAGATATTTGCTCATTGCAAGATTTGATTCGATTGAGCTAGTGCAGTCCTAGCGATTTCTCTGATCACCTTTGATGCTTTATTGTCTTGCTAATGCGGTACAAGTAATTTCTCTTATCACCGGTGATGAGCTGTTGACATCTTTTAAACGACTTTCAATTCTTAGACATTGTCTAAGCTAGTTATTTTGGTGGCATTAATAAAAGATTTGTCAACGATTTGGCCTAAAAAAGACATTGGCCTTGTTCACCAGCACAAATCGATGATCGAAATCGATGGATTATTCTAATGAACCATTG
Source organism: Lordiphosa andalusiaca (assembly GCA_035044965.1). Taxonomy (NCBI): domain Eukaryota; kingdom Metazoa; phylum Arthropoda; class Insecta; order Diptera; family Drosophilidae; genus Lordiphosa; species Lordiphosa andalusiaca. The sequence goes on from JAWNNM010002717.1 coordinate 178,467, forward strand.
AAATGTGCTAAAAATCATCCAAAGAATATGCAAAATTATGATAATTTGGATGATTTTAAAGATGATTAAATGGATGGATCTAAGACCAAATGGATACATTTTGGATCCTTTTTCTTTCTGTGTAGTTTATTGTTTTCCATATCAGGCTTGGGTAATTTAATGTTATATTCTATTCTAACAAAATTAATTTATAATATACAAATCTTCTCTGTTTTCATACATCAATCTAAAAAGCTATTAAGCCACGGTGTTGACATTCCTGGAACCAAATCAAAACATGAACTTGACGACGGGTTTTAAGAATCTTCTGAGGAGTTCTTCAAATTTGCAGCTTTGGTTAATAGATGAGCAGGCCATGGCTAAGTTAGGTTCGTGTTAAGTTTCCCTCTTCTCTTTGAAGTGACTGTTCTTAAAAACAAATCCTCTTAACACCAAACTTATCTTAAAAGTTTAGGCTCCTTTTTTGGGAAGTTTTTGCCAGCTAGTAGAATGGCTCAGGCCAGCTTGAGAGTAAATCTCGAAAATATATAAATTTGTTAGCTTGGACCCTCAGGCTCTTTAAATTGAAATCAACAGAGTTTTACTTGTATAAATGATCGGATTCAAATCGATTGTCAAACACGAAACAATCACTATGCCCGAGCCCTGTCTTTTGTGTCTTCTTCTTGTAACAAATGTGCAGCCAGGGCATAGGCTGTGGGCACCTCTTCTCTGGCATTCAAATTCATATGACTTGTTCGACACTTTCATATATTTGACTAAAACCAAATTTGTGCGCTAGGGTCATGCATTTCGCATAGCATGATGTATACCTAAAAAATCAGCTCGATTTCAATCTCAGCAAGAAAATTAGCTAAACTTTAGTAATTGTCTACTTATTATACTACCCTCGTAGCAGAAAATGAGTCGTTGCGTTACGTGTTAATCATCTAAACCTGGCTCAGAGACATCACAGTTTTATTTAATTTGCTGCCTCCGTCCTGACAGCCTGTCAATGATTCGCTGTGGCGACGGCTTATAAGCCATTTTCCTTGGCCTGCTATTTGCGAAACTCTCAGAGGCGTGTTGCACAGTTAAAGGATTTCGCCAAGGCAAATAACTTCACATATGCGATGTCTGTCTGCTGTTTGTTTTTCTATGCGTTGTTGTTTTTCTTGGCATTGTTTTCTTATTTTATTTTCACGTTTGCCTTGGAAAAGTAAGCTAATCTTATTGTTTTCACAACAGCGCCGCGAACGAGCAGAGAGATCCTTTGAGTTATGCGAAGGGATGCGGCTGCTGCTGCTGCTGCTGCTGCTGTTTTGTTTGCGCGTGTAAAGCTTTTTACCATTTTGATTGGTGACGTGTGGAAAATGGATTTAAATTACATTGTTTCACACACTCGACAGAAGAAGTACGTGAGCAAATTTGAAGGCAAAAACTGACAACTTGATGCAGTGACTTTTGCAGTCGCCCCCGACGAGTCAATATTTTCATTGTATTGATTAAAATTGTGTGTGTTGTTTTAGCCTAAAAGTCTACGGTTGGCTCCCCTTGTTGTTTGTCTTGGCCGCCCGCCCGCCCCTCCCTTTTCTGTGTAATGTTTTCTTTTGCGTATTGACTTAGTTTTAGGCAAAGCGACGGCTTTGGACGTTGTTGCCAAAAGCCTTTTAACACATTTTTTGCTCACTTTTACATAAATAAGACAAATATTATTTGTTGCGCAAGTTCGCTCGCTGCTGCGGCTTTGGCCTGACCATGCTAGCCAGTTGAAGGAGCAGCAGGATGCTAACCACAGCAAAAGTAATACATAATCCGCAGCTTAGCTTTAAAAACTTAACTGCACAAGTTCATAACTCGGAGCAGCCGAAAAAAGTTTTGGTGGCTCCAGAGCTTCTTCTTGGCTGGCGCACGCATGCAAGGAGCTGACTTTTTCACTTGCCACACCACTTAAGCCCGGCAACTTGTTCGCTTCAGCCAGCCACTTGACGGGGGCGTCCCCCATTTCCCCTTTGAAGGGCCTCGTCCTGCAGTTTTTAAGAACCACACAAGTGATAGAAGTCTGAAGGAGGGGTTGGGTTGGGTGTGACATTGCCGAGAAAATAAACTTTTCGAACCGGAAAAAAACATGGCCGCATCGCATCTATGAAACAAAAATATTTATGCAAAACTCTAAGTGAAAGTTGCGCCAATATTTTTTAGCGCCTGTCAAGCAGCCATTTGCTGACTTTATTTCTTATGCAAAAACGGTTGGGCTTAGCCCACTACCTGGCACATAAAATCATAGAAAAATTGCAGACATCCCTCGAGCAGCAGCAGCAGCAGCAGCCCTTTTTTGTCGTTGCCACAAGTTTGCTTAAAAGCTTTTGTCATATTTAAAAGCGCTGCCCCATAAGAGGGAATGGGGAGAGGGATGGGTCAGCATTGGGTATTGTGGGCCAACATTGACATCCCCTTAGGTGGTAGCTAGGTGGATGCGCCACTCATAGAAATAACAGTCCGAATTCGATGTCAAATATTAAAAGTTTGCTTTTAGAAATGAAGTCCAACAAAAGCTGTGAATAGTTTTCTAGGCTAAAAATAGGTGCAAGTTTTAACACTGAATAGCTGAATCTGAAAGTAAAAGTCAGTAGAACTGTGCTTAACTCTGTTGAGCATCGGGATTTTCGTTAGGTTTCTAGCACTGCTTTCCCTTATAAGGGTGAAATATATACAAAGCCTTTATAATGTAGCCTTAATTTGAACAGATTCATTTTAAATCGAAAGTGTATTTCAGTTTTGTGGTTTTTATGTGGACTCAACTATGATGCATCCGCCAAGCATACAGATCCACCTACATTTTTAACGTTTCGAATTTATTTCTGATCCAACTTATCGAACCAGTTTTGAGCCAGCTAACCATAAGCCGATTCAAATTAGCTAACAACCGGCTAAGAAAAAATAATAATCTCACTGAAAACGGTTTCCAGCTTAGCTAATTGCCAAAGGCTTTGGTTTTGCTTTGGTTTTACAGGTAGAACTGCTTAGAAGTCCATGGATTTTCTAAATTGATTGAGTTTAACTCATAAAGACTTTTCTAAAAAAAAAACTCTAGAACGTTATACATCACCTTTGCCCACAGCCTATACGCTCGCAACGCATTCGTTGTTTTTATACTCTGTATCGTAGGTACATTGAGTATTATAAGTTTGTGGAAAAGTATGTAATAGCTAGAAGGAAGCATCCCCGAACCCATAAAGTATATATATTCTTGATCAGCATCAACAGTCGATATAGCCATGTGTCCGTATGAACGCACAGTTGCCAGAGATGGTAAGAGATAGAGGATTGACATGTATGGAACATATGATTCTTATGTCTGCAGGCAAATCAAGTTTGTTTTCAATTTTGGCCACGCCCCCTTCCGCCCCCGCAATTTAGAAAAACCGTCATCTCCCACAGTTTTAAGGATAAATTGTTCGTACTGTCTAGACATATTTAGTAGTCAAGATAACTTATCGATCCGCTGTAACATACAACGAAGAAGTTGTACCTTATCCGAGCTGATGTGGGTTGTAGTTATATGTCGGGGAGCACGTGCTTGATCCGGCTATCTTCGTCGGCAATTAAGGGAGGGTCAAGGGAATGACACATACTGCTTGCTCGAGGTTTTAAGTATTTAATTATATTAAATCACGTGCTATGGAGGAAAGCCTATCAATTAGTCTCAGATAGAAAAGAGGAAGGAAAGGAGTTAGAAGAGAAGGGGTACATTTAAAAGGACATGGCAGTGCTATAGGCACGCTGTGGTGTTATTCAGCGGCCAGTTTCCCCACCCTACCATGATCACCAGGGAGCTGTTAAGCTTTGCTTTATCTTTGGTGATCCCTTGCACGCCATTGGCTTATCACATTACATCACGTCTGCTATTCATGATTTCCGGAAGATAGAAGGGATTTATTCGGAAGGCATTTTAATTTTATTCATATGCGACAACATTATTAGTTTGTAAGGTAAACATTAAGGAATATTTAAATAAATGAAATTTCAGGCCAAGTTAACCTAAATAAGGAAATTTAACCTGTATTTAACTTTAAATCTATTCGTCTTTAGAAGCCAATTCTAACCGCGATTTATTTTAAAAGACTTAACAAAAGAAAATAACTAAAACTGCGCGATAGTGAACTTCAATACACGCTGAAATAGAAGGTGATTAGGTTAATATAGACAGTTCGTCTATTAAAGGCTTAATGACATACAAAATAAGGTAATATAAAAGTAAGGCAATACGAGAAAATTCAAAATTAATTTAATTCATTTTTGGGATAATCTTGTCCCACTGTGCGGCGAGTCATTGCAGCGGGTAATTATTAAAGAGGCAAAAACAAAATGAGCTTTCTGGAAAGGCCAATCACCGTCCGGGAGAGCCGAAAAGTAGAATTAAACTTTAAATGGCCAACTTATTCACAAGGATAAGAAAGCGATCGTTTAACTTGAGGCTCACGTGACCGACCAAAACCCAATATCAAATGAGCAAGAAAGCAATACTTAACTAACGTGCTCTTTTGAACGGTTTAAATTTACATCCTTACACAAGATAAAAACACTTACTGCTTGTTGTCCAGCGGTGAAAGATCTTTCTCCGAGGCGGTTGAGTTGTTTGTGTTGGTTTAAATTTCAGAGGTAAGTGTGTAGGTACTTTAGTTTTGGGGGTGCGTTGACATATCGTGAGCCAAACTTGTCGGCTTTCTCACACTTGGAAATTATATTTAATTGAACTTTAATTGAACTTTAGCGCAGGCCAAAAACAAAAACCAAACGATTAACGAAAACAAGTGGTGACGACACACATCTAAGCAGGCATGGATTAAAGTTCACTTGGCGCTCGTTTGAATTATTTTTCGGGCAAAAACAATATGGCTTAACGCAATTTACTTCTAACTTCCAACACTATTCTAAACAGGGTCACATTGGTTCTAAGGGGGTCTTTCAGTTAGAGATGATATTAGAGACGCGGAAACTGGTTGGCTCACGAAACACACACACACAAGTACGCTTGGGTTTGATTAATCCTGTACGGTCACGGCTCTAGAAATTTCTTGGAAGATGGCCTTGGCACGTAGGCAGACGATGCTGTGCAAATATGTGCCGATCACGTTGGGCACTGATTTAGGCCAATAAAGTTGAGCTCTGGCATAAGGGGCCAGACCTTTTTCGGTTGGGAAAGAAATGTAGCGAGGGAGGGCTAATTAGTACACCAAGCCTTTGAGAATGGTCTTGTTGGTTAATTACCTTTTTCCTGGCTGGCAGCAATCTATAAACACTTTTGGGGGTCACTCGGCCGCTGCCGCGTGGCTGGGCCGCGAGGTTGGCTGGACCGATATTTCTCGGCAACAGATTTGTTTTCTAGTTAGGAATCAGCATCTAAAGTGAGTGGCTAATTAGTTATTGTTACTACAAGCAACAAAATAAGGCAACTCACCAAACAAATGAAAATTTTATTCAGAGAATGGTAATTCTCAGCACTTTTCGGGGAAATGGCTGCGAATTTGGTTCACTATTGATTCTTTGCTGAAGAATAATCAATGTTTAAAACTAATTTTTCACTTTTAAAAGAAAACGCAGGCCACTGCAAGTGGATGTTAAACTTGATTGTTGAAAATAATTGGTTGGCAGGCAACTGGCACGTCCGTTCAGCTCGATGATCGGGAAGCAAAAGAACGCTGCTCAGTCTCGGCGCTGCTAGCAAACCGTGCACCGGAAGTATGCGGCAGGCCGGGTTGCATTTTTGCCATAATTCGATAAGCAAATGGCAAGGTTGCTATTTGCAAGTGTCGATCGCTAGAGGGCTTAACATAGGGTAAAATGTTAGAGACAAGCGCCACTTCAAGTCCCCCCGACTAAAATCACACTTGGCGAATAGCGACAAGAGGGATCCACGCTTGGAACGGCAGAAAAGGTGTAAAAGTCATTGTTTAATGTCTTTTGCATGGTATTTACCAACTAATTTTCCCTGGAGATCTTCTAGCTCATAATAGCTTCCTCCTAACTTGCGTCTGATTCTAGATTTTACGAAGGTGGGTGCAAGTTTGGCGTTAAATCCCTTGACAAAACAGCTCTGCTGAAAATTTCTACGGAAAACCTCTTGACCTACTACATAAGACACTTCTCTACTTCGCAAATTGTAAGCAGTTTCATTACGCTGATGCTGTTTGCGCATTACATGTACTGCCTTGTCTCTCATGAGGTCGAAAGAGTCGTCACGATTGAAGTTAACGTAACGATCTTCTAGTAAGTCCAAATCACGTAAGAGCTTGTAAACCAACCCGTCCGTGATCATATGCTGACCGAAAGCTAGTCGGTAAGGGGTATTACTTACTGCAGTATGCCAACTAGACCGCAAGGAGCAGCAAATCTGGCTCATATTTTCGTCCCAGTTGGACTGGTTAGGATTAATGTAAGCTTTGATAGCAGCAATTACAGATCGGTTTACACGCTCGGAAGCGTTTGCTTGTGGAGCGTGAATTGCAGTATACGAGTGATTAATGTGGTATTTGTCTAACAGATTATTAAATACGTGTGACTTGAATTGAGCACCATTATCTGACACGATGATCTCAGGCACTCCGAAGCAGTGAAAGAGATCCTGTTCCAGGAACTGCAATATCGAGTCAGCAGAAAATTTCTTAACTAACTTCAAAAAGGGAAATTTCGTAAAATGGTCTAGCACGATGAATATGCCAATGTGACCGGATTTGGAGCGTGGGTAAGGACCTAAATAGTCTACATATAGCTTCTGAAAGAACCTTTGGGTCTCCCCGGTTTTTCCTAGTGGAGGTCGGAGAACTTTATTAGAATGTTTCGTGCTTTTGCAAATTTCACACTTATTAATGAATTCTTTTACGTCAACTATTAGATTTGGCCAATAATAGTATCGCCTTAACCTCTCCAGGGTTTTGTTTATCCCCCCATGAGACGATAAAGGATTATTGTGAGCTATTTTTAACGCCGAGGGTACCAATTCGATCGGTAGCCATAACTTCCAAATTGAATCATCCGCTATTTGTTCTCCGGAAGCGTGTTCGGATCGGCGATAAACGTAACCATTATTTACCCTTACATCAGGCATTTGATTTTGGTTTTGTAGTACCTTGGCGACTAGATCTTTATAACGATCGGACTGGAAATGTGGGGACTTCATATCTATGACATGATTAACGTCGACTGACGACAAGTCTTCGGTGAAAGTACGTGACAAAGCATCGGGTACTATGTTTTTAGTGCCTTTTCGATGTTGTATTGTGAAAGTAAACGCCTGAAGTTTGAGGGCCCATCGAGCTAGCCGACTGTTAAGATCTGACTGCGACATTAGCCATTTCAAGGAGGCATGGTCAGTTATTACTGTGAATGGATGTCCTTCAACGTAAGCCCGAAATTTTTTTATGCTCAGTATAGCAGCCAAACATTCTTTTTCGGTGACTGAGTAATTTCGTTGACACTGATTTAACTTTTTGGACATGAAAGAGATCGGAATTTCATCACCATCCTGGTTTATTTGCATGAGAACTCCACCCACTCCGGTGTGGCTTGCATCACAATGGATGTAAAATGGAGCTTCGAAGTTCGGCGTGTGAAGTACTGGAGCTTTGCATAGCTCAGCTTTTAAGGAATGGAATGCACATTCAGCGGCCTCAGACCAAACAAAGCGCTTTTTTTGTTTTAAAGTGTCAGTTAAGGGTGAAGTTAAGGAAGCGTAGTTACGAATAAACTTTTGATACCACCCAGTCATGCCAAGGAATCGTCGAAGCTGCTTGACTGAACGTGGTGCTGGGTATTCAGTAATAGCTGTTATTTTATCGGCATCCATTGAAATGGAGCCATTTCCGACTACATGTCCTAAGTATTTAACCTCTTTCACGCAAAATTGACTCTTTTGCACGTTGATGGTAAGTCCTGCTTCTGTCAATCGATTGGCTATCTCCCTAAGGACACTGAGGTGACGTTCAAGTGTATCTGAGACTATCAGTAAGTCATCTAAGTATACAAAGACTTCGTTCCTAAACTTGACTGGTATCACCCGATCCATTAGTTTGGACATAGTGGCAGTGGCGTTGGTAAGACCAAAGGGCATTACTTTAAATTGATATAGAGCCCTGCCCGGCACCGTAAACGCGGTCTTGTCTCGTGAACCAGGCTCTAAAGGTATTTGCCAGTAGGCGTCTTTTAAGTCAATGCTTGTGATAAACTCGGCTTTTGGTAGTCGACTCAACAATCCATCTATGATTGGCGTGGGATATGCATCCTTCCGCGTGAATAAATTGATAGTTCGGCTATCTAAGCAAAGCCGAATTTTACCAGGTTTCTGCACTAGAACTACAGGCGAAGACCAGGCACTATCAGATTCCTCTATAACATCAAGTTCAATCATGCGGTCAAGCTCCTGGTAAACTAGCTTTTCCATGGCTGGAGAAATCGGGTAGTGTCTTTGTTTGACGGGCTTAGCCTCACCTACATCTATGGAGTGGGACAATAAATGCGTTCTTCCTAAACCTTTCTTAGCCGAGGATGGGAAGCAATCAATTACTTTGTCTAGACTCAGTTGCTGGGACTCCGTCAATAGTCTGAACATATTAAGGTCCACTTCTTCGACAAGGGAGCTCCTAGTTCCGTTAGACAAATCCGAGGGTAATAATTTGAATTTCTTCCAAAAGTCGATCCCTAAGTACAGTGACTGAACTAACGAAGGGATAATATATAAAGTAAGGGATACGGATTTGTCATTGTAACAAACTTCAGTAGATAATTTGCCAACAATCTTTTGCTCTTTACCATCTGCTGTACGAACATTGGAAAATATTGGTTTAATGGGAATCTTATCTCGTAGTATATCTTTTGCAAACTTCCCACCTATGCAGCTTATGGATGCACCGGTGTCCATTAAACCCGAGACAGATCTTCCTAAAACTATCACATTTGCGTAAGGCCTTACGTCGTGAGCCACTATGGCCGAAATTAATGCCTTGCGCTCGTTCTTTCTGTTTCTCTGATATAAATTTCTACGCATCCTAGAACGGGTGGTTCGTGCTTTCTCGGCAATGTTTCTTGTAGCTTGAATATCAGAGGTGAGGTTGGGTAATGGTAAAGCTGGTAAATTGTTCAAGTCTGGTAAATTTTCAGAAGATGAAGCTACTTCTAGTCCGTGTTGGTGGCTTTCGAGACACAAAGTTTGCGTGCACTTCTCTGAGGTGCACGAAGAAGGCAGTTTTTTGGATCACTACATTTAGGACAGGATGGCTTGTAGGTGTCGGCTCTGCCACAACCATAGCAGAAAACACGACGTTCGGAGGTACACTCTTGATATGGATGACCGATTTTCCGACAATTCCAGCAAGACATATTAACTGCTGAAATATCTTCTTCGCCTAGTTCAGGCTCACTTTCGGCCTCCTCTGGAACCGCAATTGAGTGTACAAAGCGTCGAGGAGCTGGATGTGGCTTTGTAGCCTGAGGTTTTACAATAGTCTGCATAAAAACTTCTCGAGTACGAACGACATGCCTAAGTTCTGAGATTGTATCAATTCTCTTATAAAGCAATTCGTGCTGTATTACAGGCAGTAGGTTATACCTTAGAGATTCTAATAACGAAGATTCGGGTAAGGGCGTAGTTAGTTTGTCGGCAAGAAATACGATTGACTCATAAAATGAGTCAAAGGATTCACCCTCTTTTTGCTTGCGACGATCAATGGCAGCACGAATGTTTACATCAGTTAGTTCATCCTTGAACTGGACTCGTAAAGCGGCAGTTAAGGCGAACCATTCAACTCGCCTTACACTCTTATGGTATCGCCAATACCAATCGTTGGCGCTACCTTCCAATAAGTTACTTATGTGACAAGCAAGAAGGTCAAAATTACCATCCAAAGTCTGGTTTGTTAATGCTTCGAGACGATAAATAAAATCGTCAACGCTCATGGTTGATTTACCAGAGAATTTGAGCTTCCAATTACTTATGATCTGGCTAATACGATCGGGTCGTAATTCAGAACTCGTTGTTGAAAATCTAGGTGAGGGCTGATTCGGACGTACTCTAGGCGAGCTTGGATTTTGAATATTAATGAGGGAAACTTCTGGCGGATTTGCCGCTATGGGTGAAATGGAAGGTGGCACTGGCCGAGTTGAGATAGTAGATAAAAGGCTTTCGAATCCAGCTTGTATAGCTTGCGTCAACATCTCTGTTTGCCTTATGGCCGCAGTACTCATGACATTGGCTATTTGCTGTTGTGTTTCGTTCCCGGAAGAGGAAAATTCGGTTGGTCTATTAGATTCTTCCGGGACTGACAATTCGATAGGGGGTGCTGAATCCATGTTGTCTAGATTAGAGTTCCCCAACCTTATTTGACTTCTTGTGGTACTTGGCATTGTGGGTGACACTATCGGAGATGATTGACTCAGGTCGCTATTATCAGATTGATTTAACGAGGCCTTACAGACAGGACACACACTTTGGTTAGAAACCTTTGTGTTAAAACAAGCTAAATGAAACGTGTGGTTGCAGCTAGGAGAGAACAGCTGAGCAGAGTATTGAATATCTCTGAGACAAAGGTAACACTGTGTATCTTCAGATAAATTTTCACCGCTACGAGTTGTGAACATGACAGTTTTGTCAATTAATCCAAAAAAATTAAAATTAGGCAAGATAAAAAAATAAAAAAATTTTGAAGTTATACTTAATCAAAGGTAATGGTTTTCTAATATCAGAATCGACAGAAATTCGTAAACGTTATCCGGAAATCATCATTCGCTTTCATGAGTAATGCTTACTGCATTGGCTTTTAAATGTACGATAGTCTTAGAGAAAAAGAGATTTTTTTTTTTTTTTTTTTTTTTTTTTTTTTTTTGTTGTTGTTGAGATATATTATATATTTTGTTATTTAGGCAGTATTCAATGAGAACGCTCCAACAACGATCAGCGAATGGCTTAACATCGTATAAAATTGCTACTGTTTTTCGACTAATAATCAGCGGGGCACCAGAGGTTAATCTCGGGAACAATTCCAGAAGATAATTAGTCATCAACAAAACAAAAATATTTGTTTTTCTTAATACACAACAAACAAAGTGAAAGAAGGGTCTATTAGGGAGGAAAATAAACAATAAACAGCCGTACAGCAAGAAGGCAATTGTACCGTCTATCAGACTTATTAACTTCGATTAGACTAGAAGCTCCTATCAAAACCAACAATATGCTCTAAGATTATTCAATAACCTTGATCATTTAATCCAGTAAAATTTTGATGGCAGCGTAGAAAGTGAAAGAGATTATGTTGTTTAGGTAATGAACTTATTTTGAAAGTATCACTATTCCTTCCGACAACATAGGGTGATCTATTAGCTAGCTTCAGTTTAGCGGTAGGCCATAGATCTAGTCCATGTAAAACCTGAGTCCAGCCAAAACTCCACTGCATAACATAGAACACAAGAGTAAACACAATGGATTTTATGGAAAGCGGCGTTTAAATCTATTTTAAAGATAAAAATTATCCAGCAATTCCAATCCAATGTGCAAGTGCTTAATGGATAATAAAATCGAGGTCGACAAATGGAGCTATGTAAAAGCTGCTATTTGTTAAGGAACCTTCAATCCAATACGCTAGGGTAAAAAAAAGACAAGGAGACTAATTGAGTTAAGTCAGGTGTTAATGACTGAAGAATTAATATGTTTGGTTGGAGCCTACCGGAACGTCGGGCCACCATGTTGGGCGCCAAAATTATAATTAAATTAATAATATATAATAATTTTGTAACATACAACGAAGAAGTTGTACCTTATCCGAGCTGATGTGGGTTGTAGTTATATGTCGGGGAGCACGTGCTTGATCCGGCTATCTTCGTCGGCAATTAAGGGAGGGTCAAGGGAATGACACATACTGCTTGCTCGAGGTTTTAAGTATTTAATTATATTAAATCACGTGCTATGGAGGAAAGCCTATCAATTAGTCTCAGATAGAAAAGAGGAAGGAAAGGAGTTAGAAGAGAAGGGGTACATTTAAAAGGACATGGCAGTGCTATAGGCACGCTGTGGTGTTATTCAGCGGCCAGTTTCCCCACCCTACCATGATCACCAGGGAGCTGTTAAGCTTTGCTTTATCTTTGGTGATCCCTTGCACGCCATTGGCTTATCACATTACATCACGTCTGCTATTCATGATTTCCGGAAGATAGAAGGGATTTATTCGGAAGGCATTTTAATTTTATTCATATGCGACAACATTATTAGTTTGTAAGGTAAACATTAAGGAATATTTAAATAAATGAAATTTCAGGCCAAGTTAACCTAAATAAGGAAATTTAACCTGTATTTAACTTTAAATCTATTCGTCTTTAGAAGCCAATTCTAACCGCGATTTATTTTAAAAGACTTAACAAAAGAAAATAACTAAAACTGCGCGATAGTGAACTTCAATACACGCTGAAATAGAAGGTGATTAGGTTAATATAGACAGTTCGTCTATTAAAGGCTTAATGACATACAAAATAAGGTAATATAAAAGTAAGGCAATACGAGAAAATTCAAAATTAATTTAATTCATTTTTGGGATAATCTTGTCCCACTGTGCGGCGAGTCATTGCAGCGGGTAATTATTAAAGAGGCAAAAACAAAATGAGCTTTCTGGAAAGGCCAATCACCGTCCGGGAGAGCCGAAAAGTAGAATTAAACTTTAAATGGCCAACTTATTCACAAGGATAAGAAAGCGATCGTTTAACTTGAGGCTCACGTGACCGACCAAAACCCAATATCAAATGAGCAAGAAAGCAATACTTAACTAACGTGCTCTTTTGAACGGTTTAAATTTACATCCTTACACAAGATAAAAACACTTACTGCTTGTTGTCCAGCGGTGAAAGATCTTTCTCCGAGGCGGTTGAGTTGTTTGTGTTGGTTTAAATTTCAGAGGTAAGTGTGTAGGTACTTTAGTTTTGGGGGTGCGTTGACATATCGTGAGCCAAACTTGTCGGCTTTCTCACACTTGGAAATTATATTTAATTGAACTTTAATTGAACTTTAGCGCAGGCCAAAAACAAAAACCAAACGATTAACGAAAACAAGTGGTGACGACACACATCTAAGCAGGCATGGATTAAAGTTCACTTGGCGCTCGTTTGAATTATTTTTCGGGCAAAAACAATATGGCTTAACGCAATTTACTTCTAACTTCCAACACTATTCTAAACAGGGTCACATTGGTTCTAAGGGGGTCTTTCAGTTAGAGATGATATTAGAGACGCGGAAACTGGTTGGCTCACGAAACACACACACACAAGTACGCTTGGGTTTGATTAATCCTGTACGGTCACGGCTCTAGAAATTTCTTGGAAGATGGCCTTGGCACGTAGGCAGACGATGCTGTGCAAATATGTGCCGATCACGTTGGGCACTGATTTAGGCCAATAAAGTTGAGCTCTGGCATAAGGGGCCAGACCTTTTTCGGTTGGGAAAGAAATGTAGCGAGGGAGGGCTAATTAGTACACCAAGCCTTTGAGAATGGTCTTGTTGGTTAATTACCTTTTTCCTGGCTGGCAGCAATCTATAAACACTTTTGGGGGTCACTCGGCCGCTGCCGCGTGGCTGGGCCGCGAGGTTGGCTGGACCGATATTTCTCGGCAACAGATTTGTTTTCTAGTTAGGAATCAGCATCTAAAGTGAGTGGCTAATTAGTTATTGTTACTACAAGCAACAAAATAAGGCAACTCACCAAACAAATGAAAATTTTATTCAGAGAATGGTAATTCTCAGCACTTTTCGGGGAAATGGCTGCGAATTTGGTTCACTATTGATTCTTTGCTGAAGAATAATCAATGTTTAAAACTAATTTTTCACTTTTAAAAGAAAACGCAGGCCACTGCAAGTGGATGTTAAACTTGATTGTTGAAAATAATTGGTTGGCAGGCAACTGGCACGTCCGTTCAGCTCGATGATCGGGAAGCAAAAGAACGCTGCTCAGTCTCGGCGCTGCTAGCAAACCGTGCACCGGAAGTATGCGGCAGGCCGGGTTGCATTTTTGCCATAATTCGATAAGCAAATGGCAAGGTTGCTATTTGCAAGTGTCGATCGCTAGAGGGCTTAACATAGGGTAAAATGTTAGAGACAAGCGCCACTTCACCGCCAAAGGAATGGTGAAGATCGAATGAATGGTTGTGTCGAGCTATGATCAAAAGACTGTTTGCTGCTGCAGCGCAGTAGCAACGCTGCTTTCAGCTGCTATTGCAGCATCAAAATTTATGCTGAGTGTATAGTTTCGTTGGTACAGAGTATGTTATAGTCGGGCTTGACCGACATTATTGAAAGCAATATCAAAATCGTATGCCTTATCTTTAGCGTTATCTTTGTTGTTGGAGACAAATCATTTCGGCTGCATTGATCGGCCTTTGAAATTTTAAATTTAACTCAAAATATCTTTAAAATAGACTGAAAATGGTGAAGTGTATTAAAAACTAGCTAAAACACAAACCTGCTACAAAATTTGGCTTTTTTTAGTACACAGAAAAAAAAAATTCTGAAATCAATCCGAAACGGGATTGAAAACAGGGTAATCCCGAAACAGGATTAAAGTGATCCTGTTTTTTGGGATTAAAAATAAAAAGTGTGAGGCAAATCAATCTTTTCTCGGATCGGTTCAAGAGAATGCGGGATTATCCTGTTTTCAATCCCGTTTCGGATTGATTTCTTTTTTCATTGTATGCCTAGCCCAAATTTGTTTTCGGAAATAAGCAATTACGTCTAGAATAACCCATTTCATCTAGATTAAGTGCCCTCTGAGCTAGAAGTAACCCGTTTTCATTCGATTTATCGAGAATCTTTAACAGTATCGAAAAGAAATACTTTTCAATTTTAAGATTAACTATCCAAATAATTCAACGATTTAGAAATCATGTGCTAAAACTTATATTATCTATGGCATATCTAGGGACAAACGAATTTGATTCCCACAAAACGCGCCTAAGAAGTGTCAAAGGGCAACTTCAAGCTTTAAATACCCAAAAATCAAAAAACCATAAAAATTGTAACCACAGATTCATGTTCAGAGCCCAATATTCATATAGAATCACCAAAAACGAAACAAAAACTTTCCCATATTTTAATAGTGTGCCCGTTTTTGAATTCCCTCAAAGCTCCCTTGTTGGGTGTGACCATTTTTGCATTCGTATGTATTTAAGTGTTCCCATAGCGTTAAACTGTTTTCATTGATGGGCTTAATAATGCGGTGGCCAGTAAAAATTAATTGGAAACCGAAGAAATTTCGGCATTTTTAACCTAAAATTTGGATTTCATTCCCGGTTCACCCGATTCCTGCGGGACCCGAAAATCGCGAATCCGGCGCCCATCTCTAGTTTTAAGGTTCACAATCTTAAAGCTTGAACTTTGAATTGAAATTTTGTTGCCGTACCAATTAAAATGAACTGATATCCCTCATAGCGGCATTAACAAGCTTAAAAGAGTAGTTTTTTTTTATAATTTCTCAAAAATTAACAAAGTTTTCTTTTGCATTGTCAGATCAGCCCTTTGGCATTCTTACAAGTCGTAGATTCAATTTATTTACCATTTTTTATTTTCATCTGCTTTTCTCTTGCAAATTGTATTCAAGCTAAATGGGTCAATGGTTTCTAGAATGCGAGAGAGAGTGGAGCTGCCAAGCGAAAAATCTGACATTTGTGAGATTTCCCACTAACGACAAATCGATCGATAAATGCACTTATCAGCAAGTTTTGGCACTTTCTGCTTATCTAAGCATTTTCGTTTATCAATTGGTGTATGAGGAGGAAATTATAACAATGTGTTGAAGTTCACTGCCTGCGTATCTGTGTGTGTGTGTGTGTGTGTGTAATCAAAACCTCAAATCCCACCACAACAACAACAACAACAATGAGCCACGCACACAATTGACTCATTAACAGGCAAAACCGCGACAAGCGGAGAGTTCGTCGTACACCCAAACGATTTGTTATGCTTAATGATGTTGCTCTTGGCCATGCCAGACCTGTCCGATAATTAGAATGGCTTAGACTAATATGCATGCCCCCAAATAGTTGCTCGGTTATATTATCTTCCACCCAACCACCCATCAGCAGTCCTGCAAGAGTTATGCACAATTATCAAAGTACTTAAATGCTTGGCAATTGCCCACTTGGCAGACAGTCAGACACTGAGTGGATGGAGGAGAGATGGGCTAACGGTTTCTCCACAATTACATTACAATTTTTACACAATCAACGACGTCATCGTCATCATAATAATCAGCCAGAGTGAAGTATCAAATTACACACAGCCACAGACGCAGATATAGAAACGGAAGTGGCACTAGTAGGCGGCTGCCAGGCAAGGCAATCGAAGATGAAGAGATGGGCACATATGATGTACGAGGGTTGGTCCGAATGTATCTAGCCAAGGATGGGAGTTTCGCTCTGTTTATACTCTGTACCGTACACCCAGAAAAAAGTAGAACGACTAACATGAGAACAAACGCTTTTAAAAAAAAATTTATTAGTTCTTGAATTTTCAAGAATTTCGCTCTTAAAATCTAGCTAATGCGTTCTCTGCTTGGTGCTATTAGGGGAGGGGAGTGAGGTACAGAAACTGAGAGAGAAGAGCAAGCACATTTGAGAGAATAGCGTTGAGTCTGCACTTACAGTTTTGTATTATATGGGAGAGGGGTGTGGGGAAGCTATCGAGCGGAGAGCGTATTGGATTTTTGCACTCATGTTGCTTTGAAATTCCCAACCAGTTACGGCATTGCTGGCATGGAGAGACCTCTGTTTGACTGATAGTTGACAGACAAAGACTGATGCTGCTTTGGAAAATCAACTGATTTTGAATTGTTGTATGGTTGGAATCTGTGAAGCTCTTGATTTAAGAGCAAACAATCTTACATGTGAATCTGATAAGCTCTTGATAATAGGAAGAGCATTCTCGGTTTTTGACAATGATATATGCCCTTGATTCAAGAATAAGCAATCTAGAATACGAGTATGTTAAGCAATTGATCCAAGAACTGTTCTGCTTGATTTGAGAATGATTCTTAGTTGGATCAAGTGTTAACAATCTAGGATCAAGAAAACCGGGATCAAAAATTCATACTTGGTTCAAGAATTTCGGTCTTGGATCGAGAATTTTCACTCTTATCGAACTATTGATCTCGAAAATTCTTGATCCAAGTATGAAATTTTTTATTTTTTCTCTGAGTGTAGGTACATAGAGTTTTATAAGTTTGTGCAAAAGTAGGTAACAGCCAGAAGGCAGCATCTCCGACACTATAAATTATATATATTCCTGATCAGCATCAATAGCCGAGCCGATAGAGCCATGTCCGTCTGTCTGTCCGTATGATCGCACAGATCTCAGAGATGATTAGAGATAGAGGCTTGACATGTGTGGGACATATGCTTCTTATGTCTGCAGGCAGATCAAGTTTATTTTCAATTTTGGCCACGCCTCCTCCCGCCCCCGCAATTTAGAAAAAACGTCATATCTCCCACAGTTTTAAAGATAGAGGGTTCGTTTTTTCTGAACAAATTTAGTAATCAGGATTACTTATCGATCCGCTACAGCGAATAGTGAAGATCGGATGAAGGGTTGTCGAGTTATGATCAAAAGACTGTTCGCTGCTGCAGCGCAGTAGCCTCGCTGCTTTCAGCTGCTGCTGCAGCATCAAAATTTAATACATAGTATGTTATAGACGTGCTTGATTGACTCTCCTTCTTGTTTTGTCATTGAGCCTTGCATTTAGCTACCCTACCATCAGATTAACATCAGAATGCTAGGCTCGAAACTTAAAGGCCAGCCCTCGTGTGTACCTACACCGCGTCGTGTCTAGCCACGCACAACGCACCACACGACGCTGGCAATTCTAATCAATTTTTATTATTTTTACAAACTTGGCAGGACCACCTAGGCGCGCACGTTCTTGTCCTCAGCCTCGTCTTGGTCTTTGTTTCGGCTGGAAGAATTTATCTAGCAAAAAGCAGCAAAAACAAATAGCTCGCCTGGGGAGGATTGACGACACACAACACACAACACACACAAAAAATAGAAGCGAAAACTCCACCGGGGAGGAGGCAGGCAGGCCGAATGTGTTTACGTTATGATTTTCGAAATCAAAATTCAGCACGAATAGGAATAAATTTACTTCCGAATGTCATTAAATTGTTTTCCGATAGAACGTGTACATTTCACGCAGGAACTTTTTCCTTTTCGGCATCATTCCGTGGTATCCTTGTCAAAGGCAGTCGCCGCTGCCTGCCGCTTCCCACCCCCCGATTTCCTCTTATTACTACGATACTTGATATTATTGATTTTGATTGAGATTTATGTCGGTGACGGGGGGCTGGGAGGGGAGCGAGCAGACGGCATGCCGTGGGAAATGTTTAGCATATTTCTGCCTCAAAACTTGCTGCATAAATTTTGTGCACTGCAAGTTGCTTTGATTAATGCGCCAAAGTTTTCCCGTTTAACTAATAAAAAGTTGCCGTCGTGCGCCTGCAAATTGACTTAACACATCTTCTCATCATCCCGGTCCTTTTTTTTCCGTCCCTCTTTGCAGAACTCGGTGGTTCAGAGCGATTATCGCATTCAGTCTCCCGCCGGCGGCTCGCCATTGCCGCTGTGCGCCGTTGCCAATGTGACCAGCAACAATGCCAACAACTCCGGCGACAGCAACAACACTGCCGTGGGCATTTTGCAGAACAACACGAACGCTGTGAACGCTGCCGCCAACAACACCAACGCTGCTGGCGGACCCAATACGGTGCTGCGTGTGATTGTCGAGTCGCTGATGTATCCCGTGTCATTGGACATCTTGCATCAGATATTCCAGCGCTATGGCAAGGTGCTGAAGATTGTCACCTTCACCAAGAACAATTCATTCCAGGTGAGTTTTGAACTGAGTCATCTGTCATTCAACTACTAAAATGCCCTTGTCGTGTTTAGGCCCTCATCCAATATCCGGATGCCCACTCTGCTCAGCATGCCAAATCGTTGTTGGACGGACAGAATATCTACAATGGATGCTGCACCTTGCGCATTGACAACAGCAAGCTGACGGCATTGAATGTCAAGTACAACAATGACAAGTCGCGCGACTTTACGAATCCCGCGCTGCCGCCGGGTGAGCCGGGTGTGGACTTGATGCCCACCGCCGGTGGACTGATGAACACCAATGATCTGCTGTTGATAGCCGCCCGTCAGAGGCCCTCACTAACAGGTGATAAAATAGGTAACACCAGCGGAACATTTTCCCAATTTTCATTTATGTTTTTTCTATGCTTAAACTCACACACACCCAGAAAATTTGTTTGTGTAGGAAATGGAAGCTTTAAGGCAGGGTCTGCAGCGGCCGACCATGCAAATCTAAGCAATAAAGGAAGAGCGTTTTATGTATCTTAAGCATAGAAAATAGCTTCAACCGGCTCTCGGTTCCTGAGCCACAGCACACGGCTCTGAGCTGAGAGACACTGCTCGGCTCTGACTTACGAGACGAGAGCAATGGCTCATCAGCCGAAAGCTTTGCCGCACGAGCCTACAGCCAAGGCTTATAGCCGAGAGCTATGTTTCACAACCCGAGAGCTATGGCTCACAGCTCAGAGCCGAAATCTGTGGCTCTCGCGCTGAGAACTGGTTGATAACAAAGCAAAGATGGTGGCTCACGGCTCCCGAGCTGTGGGTCTCAGCTCAGAGCCGAGTACCTGTGACTCACGAGCCGAAAGCCGGTTGATGGCTCACGGCTCCCGAGCTATGGCTCTCAGATCTGAGCCAGAAGCTGTGGCTCAGGAGCAGTACATTTAGTGCTCTCGGCTCTCGAACAACGGCTCTTGGCTCTGAGCGAGAGCGGAATAGAGGCAGAGCGCACGGCTCGCTCGTGAGCAATTCCAAACTCTGCTTTTCTTTCTTCCGATCGTCCCTATCCATAAATAATACTAAATATGTCTAGAAGGCGGGAACCATCTCTCTATAAAATAAAGGGAGACATGAGCAAGATTCATATCTCAAATTGAAAGAAAGAAAAGGCTAAGAATTTAATGGACGAGGAGAAATAAAAGGAAGCAAAATCTAGGGATTGAGTAAATAGAAGAAAAATTGATAGATTAAGAAACATAAAACATAACAGTGCTACAAATTTCACTGAAGTGCAAAATCATGGAAAATGCCCCAGCTTAAGCTGTAGATCAGTTCACGTAGCTATAAACTTCCCAGACTTGGATTATCTCGGGGACCCCCCAAATTGGAAGATGTGGCCCAAATATTTAAAGTTCCCACCTCAACCTTCGGAAAGAAAATCATCATTCATGTTAACTCAAATATTATTCAAAAAAGAATACTAGATAGCCGATGTTTGCTAAGAAATACGCAAATAACATCGATAAACAGTAACCAAATGCCATTAAACAAGATTTAATTAGCGAAGAAATAAATAAACTAATTATAAAACTCGAAGTAAAAATAGCTTGGAGTAAAATGCTTAAGCCAGTGGGGTTTAAAGTAGAATTTCAGAAATAAATACTAAATATCAGATGTGTAACCTTCATTTATCACCCAGCGTGTTGCATTTCTGTAACCATTGGTTTTAATATACATGATATTGCTCGAAATATATATAAAATTAAATGGTCCATTAGCGAATTCTTCCAAATTAAGTGAGCATATGGCCATATCTTAAAATTATGGGAGTCCCGGGCGAAAAGCAAGTGTGCGGAAGTGCTACACGCCACCTGCTCTACAGCATACTAGGTCATTTCTTAAGTTTTTTCTCACTGTAGCACGGTGTAACTGAAAAAATTAGAAGATATTTCCAAAATTAAAGAATTGGGTATGGTTGGAAAACATAAGTTTACTGTTATCGAAGTTGTCTGTGATTAAAAAGTAAAGGGCCCAGCCAAGTTTCTCTTGGTAGCCCATCTTCCGCCCAATCAACGTGCTACGCCAATGCAACGAGAAGGAAAGAAACTTCCGAGCTGAGATAACTCGGCACAAAGGACTCGTCACAGTAAACCATAGGTAAAATACCTAGTTAGTGGCACAAATGCTAAGCAGAATAAAAAGAAGAGGCAAACCGGGGCTGAATCGAAAACCGGTTCGGTTTAGAACCTCCTAAACTGTTGGCTTACTGGTCCTGTAAAGTTTCTCAACCATCTCAAAGTTAATGAATCAAGAATTGAACCAACAACTTATGCTTGATAGGTAAAGTAAATAGTTTGTGAATCGAACACCTAGGACTTTACAAAGTTTGCGAATCATGGAACCGAAACTTCTTCAGGGTTTCAGAAGCTGGGAGATTAGAAATCATTCCACTTTTTAGAGCTTTTTATAGGGTATTATAATTTTTCGCAGAAGTTTGCAACGCAAAGAAATATTAATTTCCGACCCCATAAACTATATAAATTCTTGATCAGGGTGACGAGCTGAGTTGATTGAGCTTTGTCCGTCCGTCTGTTTGTTTCTACCCGAACTAGTCTCTCAGTTTTAAAGCTATCGACCTGAAATTTTTGCACAGAGTCTTCTTTTGCTGCACACTACTATTATGTCGGTACCGACCGGATCGGATGACTATATCTCATAGCACCCATAGGAACAATCGGTCGGAAAACTAGTTTTAGTGAGAAAAACTTTTTTCTTTTCAATGGAATCGTCTCCAAACTTTGTAGTCGTAGGTTTTCTATATTTTCTTTATAATTCTACCAAGTTTTATTAAAATCGGAGAACTATATGGTATAGCTGCCATACGAAAGATAGGTCTGAAAAACAGTCTTAGCTAGAAAAACTTTTTTGTTTTTAATGGTAGCATCCTAAAATGTTGTATTTGCTTGTTTCACATGCTTACACATAATTTTGCAAATTTTTGGCCAAATCGGATGACTATATCATAAAGACCCCATACGAACGATCGGTCGAAAAATGTGAAAAAGAGTATTTTTTGAAAATATTTAAGCGATCACTTGCAAGGGTATAAAAACTTTGGCACAGACGAAGTTAGCTTAGCTTTCTCGTTCTTAAGTAGCTTTGCACTATTTCACAAATGTATTTTAGATATTATTTTGTTTGTATTAGATAGTTCTCATAGTTTCCAGTAGAAGCAAACTAAATTTTCTGGGTGCACACACACACTCACACACAACCACACACTCACACTCTTGTATCGCCTACTTGTGCTTTTGTTTTGGAGATCTATTTTGACTTTTATCTTGCTATCGATTCGCTTAGTGCTTAATCCACCATCAAAATTTTGAATCCCCATCTAATCACACCACTTTACTCTTAATTTCAGTCAACGGTCTGGGCGCTCCTGGTGTTCTGCCACCATTCGCCTTGGGCCTGGGCACACCACTTACCGGTGGCTACAGCAATGCCCTGCCCAATCTGGCCGCCTTCTCGCTGGCCAACAGCGGTGCGCTGCAAACTGCCACGCCCGCCATGCGCGGCTACTCGAATGTGTTGCTCGTTTCGAATTTAAATGAGGAGGTAAGTGTCCGCCGGGGGGAAATTGAATGAAATTATTGACACGTAGCCTGCAGCGGCATTATCAGGTCCTGACCCCCAAATTTCCCTTCTTTCCTTCTCTGTTTTTTTTTATTTTTACACACGTAAATTGATTGTAAAAGTGATTGTAATTAGTTTTGCATTTCCCCAATATATTTACACTGCAACAAATGTGCCTACTTTCTCTACTTTTGTTTATGATTTGTCTTGATTTATTTTAATTCGCCTACAACAAAAACTCTCGCTAACTGACGACAATCTTCTATTTTCTCTTTTTCTCTGTAGATGGTCACGCCTGATGCTCTCTTTACCCTCTTTGGTACGTCTGCAATTTGTGATTATTATTATTTCGTATGGCTCGAGAGAGAAGGGTTGGGAGGGGGGAGGGGCACAGCTAGGCGAGGGTAAAACAAAAGAGGGGGAGACGGTGGCTGAGCGAGCCAAAATAATGCATTTCTCCTGTAGTTGATCCTCTCTCTCTCTCTCTCTCTCTCTCTCTTTTTCTCCGACACTCTGTTCCTATCCTCGACCCTTGCCTAGTTCTGCCCAGCCTACATATTTATACTATATAATCCTTGACCATTTTATGTGTAGTTTACTTGTATATTCATTGAATTTACACCGTAAGAAAAGAAACTGGGGAAATGGTTTGCCAAAAAAGAAAAAAAAACAACAAAAAGCCCACATTGCAGCTGTTTAGTGAAAGGGACCGGGGGGTTGGGGTCACCCACTTGGCGTGCATTCCGTTTGAAATTTACGCCACTTACGTGCAATCAGCAAAAGTGCCATGAATTATTTATATTTCTATGCGAAAGATTCCACACAGTGGTTAGCTTTCATCAAAAACAGATACGAAATGTCGTTGGTATTATTTTTAAAGTTTAATTTGTGGATTTTTTTCGAATATTTTTGATATTTAAATTGTGAGGAACTGCATTTCACGTACTCAAACCCAAATTAATCATCACTTTAATGTTTGAAATAATCTAAAAATTGAGGGTTAAGGTTTATAGTTATTTTAGTTAAGTTTATAGTTATTGGAACACGAAAATGTAAGAAATCATTTCTGTATTCTTGTGTTAAAACCAGCTTTAACGACATACAAAACCCATAGAGAAGTAGGGGTAGCGTGCAAGTTGCATCCAAATTGAATGCACCAGCATCCTTGACTTTTCGAGTTAGTGTCTCGACAGGGTATCGATAATTTTACCTATCGTTAAGTGTATCGTTACAACTGTTGTCACTCACAAGAACCAAAACAGAAATTTGGGGAAAAAATTTTAAGTCACCTTGTCCAAAACATGCAGACACGGGTGTTAGGGGTGTTAGTACCAGAGGCCATATAATTTGTATTGAAAATACGGAAAAGCTCGCCTTTTATAAGAAAATTTCAGAAAATTTTTAAATATTCGGGCAGTCTTAAGCACTGTGACAAATTGTCCACTAATTAATTCAAATACTTTATATAATAGTTACACTTTTGGCCTAGTTTATTGCTAGTCTCCTATTGGGAAGGGAGTTCGGAAAAACTGAAAAACGGAAAAACTAAAACTTAAGGAAACATTATGTAAACCCATTTCATTCTGATTCTCAGTAAGTTTTCTTTCACAATGCATACACAATACCAACAAAATCTTTTCAATTAATGCAAGAATACAAGAATGCTATAATGCTTTGTACCTTTAGTGCTGGGATAAATCAATAAATTAAATTAAATACGAAAAACCTTATTGCATCCTTGCGATTAATTTTAATGTCGATGACACAATCACGACGGTGAAAACCTAGCATAACAAAAATTTCATAAAACAATGCATTCTCTCTATGAATTTTTGCATTCAACTTTAAACGGCAGTTGTAAGTTCAAGTTAAGCTTTCTCACCCAGAAACTTTAGCCTCAAAGCTTAAGCATGACGCCAACAAGGTGTCTGTATCTCATTTCTTAGTTGAATTCCCAACCACTTAAAGCGTTTATTGCAAATATTAATATTATTAATATTATTAATATTATTAATATTATTAATATTATTAATATTATTAATATTATTAATATTATTAATATTATTAATATTATTAATATTATTAATATTATTAATATTATTAATATTATTAATATTATTAATATTATTAATATTATTAATATTATTAATATTATTAATATTATTAATATTATTAATATTATTAATATTATTAATATTATTAATATTATTAATATTATTAATATTATTAATATTATTAATATTATTAATATTGTAAGGCAGTCTTTACCCTTCAGTAGGGCTCAGAGCTGAATCAAAGCTGAATCAGCTCTAAAATGGAGGGGCTGGTACTGATTTCAGGGGATTCATTATATGAGTTGCAGCCTTGACATAATAACGACATGAGACAGTCTCATGGGAAGTACTAAAACATGCCTGAATTTTCGCATGAAATTCAGCTATTCCTACCGCGCTCAGGTCTGAATCGGCCCTGAAAAATGCAGTGCTAAAACGTAGAACTGCCTGTAGGGTAGTGAAAAGCCTAATGATGAGAGAACGGAGAAATTCTGTATAGGCAACCAGCTCAAAACCAGTCCGGTTCTTGGTATTTTAGCCATGTTTGAGTCGATTTTTCCTTGCGAGCTGGAGCGGAGTCTTGTTGAAGGGTCCACGGCTTGTATGCAAATAAAGTCGTGCTGATAAGCTGGACAACCTTCTCCAAAACTTTGTATTGAGACACTTTTGGTCGGATTTAAAACTCCCTTTTCCCCGAAATGGAGCTAGATGACAACATCATAGGCGACTCCCCATTAAAATATTACATAAGCCAAATGGTGAGCTCTCCAAATTCTAGGAATGAGTTCGGAGCTTTTCCAAAATGCCATGTTGATACACTTTCGTTGAAGTTAAAACTCCTTTTTCACCTATATGCAGCTAGAGGTGACCCGATCATAGGCGTCTCCCCATCAAACCATCATCATCAAACCATATAAGCCGGATTCTCGGAATGAGTTCGGACGCTTGTTTGCATAACAACAGCATACACTCTTTCGCAATTTTTGTTGAATGATGTCTCTATGGTGAACATTTTCTTGTCCGTATACTGTGCTCGTCTGTGGGCATTGTTCGCGCACAGGCGACGCAATGCTTTCGATTTTGTGTGGTGTTTTTAGATCCGTTACTCAAAGTGTAACTAAAGTACTAAAGTCGTTCAAATGTATGTAACAGGCAGAAGGAAGCATCTCCGACCAAATGAGGTATATATAATATATTTTTGATCAGCATCAATAGTCGAGTCGATATGTCTGTATAACCACGTAGATCTCAGAGACTAGAAGAATTAGAGCCACCAAATTTTAAATGGAGACTAGTATTGTCTGCAAGCAGATCAAGTTTATTGCAAATTTTTGCCACTCCCTTTTCCGCTCATGCAATACAAAAAAAGTTGAATATCTCCTACATTTTGTTGAAGATATAGAGCTCAGATTTTGCAGTGTAGTGTCTATGTTGCCAACATCTACCATCTCATAAAGATCGGATAATAAATGGCAGAGTTAATAAAATGTGGCATACTTATCCTGGCCGCATGAGGCTATTAAACACTAATGGCCCTGAGTAACGGGTATTTCGGAGTCGGGGCAGGGCCGACTTTAACTTACGCTGTCGTTGTTGTTGCAGTGAACATGTGAACGGTGTGACTATTGAATCCCACATGCTGTTTATTACACGAGACATGATTTTCTGATTGCGCAGTGGATTTGGACAGCCAGACTTTAAGCGGTCTTTTTTAATCCAATGTTGGCTTTCAAGGCTTAGAAGTTGTGTGGTTGGATGCGTTAAAAGCAAGATTCTAAAATCCGTCAGATCTGGTTAAAGCGTCAGATCAAATGGCTCAAAAATTGGAGTGTTTTTAAAACTCATCGTGCTTAAATCAACAATGCTCGAGTGTGATATCTCAGTAACTTGCAACAAAAAACTCCAAAACTTCAATTGCTTTGCATTCTAAGTGATTTGTTAATTCGCAGAACAATTCAACAAATCATCCTAACCTTGCACTACCTTTAACTGAGCCTGAAAGGAGGTTAACCCCAGCAATCTGAGCAATTGGTGAAAGGTCTGCACTTTGTAATGTCAATCATCTTCAAGTCCTTCGCCATAGTTCAGAGTCTTAAGTTAAGACTCTTAACCCAAAAATAAAAAAGGAAATTAAATTTGAAGAACACACACACAACAACATCAAGTGGACAAAAAGGCACACACACAACAAATTTGTCAGCTTGCACAAAGAGAAGAATTAAACTGAAAGGTTTAAACAACTCCTTATACAACTTTGTATGTGTGGATCATAAAATGCAATAAATAATAGCATTCTCCTCTCTCAATGTTGTCTATTTGTGCAAAATGGAGCAACAGCAAATGACTTTCTAATAGCTTTTTGCCCTGCAGGAGGGGCGGGGGCCACTGGCAGCAAATCCATCAGGAGGCCAGCATGAAATTGAAATAGTTTTTGTGCCTTAGTGCTGCGATGTATTTCATTGTCCCAAAACAACAACCACACCCTTAACCAAACCCCCCCGCCCCACTCCTTAATCCTGTCATAAGTTGTGTGCTTACAAATTGTAAAACAATGAAAATGAAAATATACTCTCTCGCTTACATATAAATAATATGAACATCCTTTTGCCTGCTCCGGCAGCAACAGGCAACAAGTGAAACCGCACTTGTGCATCCTGTTGCTCCTTGCGTTGTCTGCTGCGACACGTACAGGCGCGTGCATATGCGAGCGCACGTGTGTGTGTGAGTGTGTGTGGGTATGTAAAATTACATGAATTAAGTGCACTGAAGGCAAAAGGAGGCGGCCATTGTTGAGCTAAAACTCACACACACACACTGGAAAAACACATGCTCTAACAGGCGCTCATCCTGCCGCATACAACAAAAGATTGAGTGCGGAAGTGCATAGCTATAAAAATGTCCATTTATTTAGTTATCATTGCGCTGGTTGCTGCTGTTGTTGTGGCTGAGTGTGGTCTCCCTCTCCCTCCCCCCCCGACACACCCAAACCCTCCGCCAGCACACACCACACACACACACCACACACACACAGAGAGAGACTCGTTTTGTAGTTTTTGCTGCCTTTTACAATTGAAATAAAATTTACTTGTGACTTTTCGTAGCTCGTTGCCTGCTTCGTTGCTTCGTTTGGCTTGGTTAGTTGGTTTTTGTCGTCTGTCGTCTGTTTGCCAAATGAATTTAACTAACTTTGTAAAGTTAATGGGGTTTGCTGTTTGAATTGCTGTCCCAACTTGCTCTTACCTCTGGCTTTTGTGTGTGTGTGACTGGTTTTATTATTTTATAGCATTTCGACTCGACTTTTCACTTACGCCACATAAGTCAAATGCTTTATTTACTTGATTTAATTACCAAGCTGTTTCGATTTGGGGTTGCAATTCTATTAATATTTAAGGCTGTTCATTCAGGAGTGGGATACCGCAGTCTTAGACGCTTAATGGGTCTAGGCTTCAGATGGAAAAGCTGATACAGTTTGATTTTCAAAAGTAATGTACAAAACTCTTTGAAAGGTATGATGCTTCTTGAGAAGCTTCCGCATCAACAGTCTTGGCATTAACATGGAAATATTCAAATTTAAGAAGTCTTTAAAGATTGATGAGAAACGTTGGGCAAAGAGAATATAAGCTAAAAAGTATCTTCCAGCGAAGACTGCACAGGCCTTTTCCTAGGGCATCCATTTCGATATCTTGCACCTTTGGTGTAAGGATTGAGGTCCTTGTTGTCCACATTGATTCCAAGCAAGACTTAATCCCCCATTTTTCCGTCCTTTCGCCGCCTGCAGTGACCTCGAAAATCCCAGCCTCCTAGACATATATGGGTTAAAATTTACGATACTATAGCTGCAGGTTTACTACAATTGACTGGCATCAGGTGACTAAGGTACGATTTTCTTAAAATTGCCACAAAATTGGGCTTTCGTAAATTGACATAAATGGCCAGGTGTGGTGCAGCGGGTAGTGTGTGTGCCTGCTGTACAAGAGGTCGTGCGTTCGATCCCTTCTCGGTATATGTAATGTACAAGTTTCTTCCTTGAGAACCAACCCGTACAATCAGCTCACCTTCTCGAGCTTTTTGGTGCCATCTTTTTTAAGTAACCTCGCCATAAAGGCTTCTTAAACTTTGCCATTCGTATTCGGCGTTAAACTTTCGGTCTCTTTCTCTTATATTCAAACTTAGAAGAACACAAAGAACAAAAAATGTCAATATCAATTTGATCTCTGAGCTGGTTAATTTGATATTTTGGCAAATATCATTTGCATTGTTATATCATTTCGAAACAAATAATGTTTCATTTTGAAACTTCAAGCGATGTAATGAAATTTTTAAGTAAAGTTAATAAAATAAAACCAAAATCGTAAAAAGTTGGCAAATCATATGGTGTTGTGCACATTTACTTTTGCTAACTTGGATGAAAATCTGTTTAAAAATATGCAAAATCCGTTGTCCAGTGATGTGTGTGTGTACGCATTTAGCCTCATAGTATTGGTGAGAGATATTTTCTTAATCTCGGTTTCTTTTGTTTTATTCCTTTCGAGTTTGTATCAAGGGCTCGATCTAGTATGACTCTCTTACTTGAAACTATAGTCCGAAGGTTGAGATGAAATCGATTTCTTTGAGCTTGATGTTAGCTCGAGTTTTATTTTCTGTCTACGCCCTTTCGAAGCTCAATTTGGAGACCGAGAGAAATAACAATATTTTGAATCCGTTTGAATGATAAAGTATTTTTTCCAAGTGCAAAAGGTCCTGAGTTCGATCCTCAGTCAAGGAGAGGTAAAGGGAATTCCAAAAAAATTTCTAATCACTCTAAAACTTTTTAATAATACTAAGCCAAAAGAGCAGAGTAGAGTGCCAGTTGTATAGGATGGTTTACCTGTTATATTTGTTAAATATATTATTTTTTGTGACAAAATGACATTTTAAAATATAAATTTGATCTTAATATATGGAATTAATACGCTCGAAAATATCAATTCGATATTTTCATACAGGTCATTTTCAATTGTATAATATCTGCTTTTTGTTGATTGAGAAATAATGATATTGTAATGTATCATTGTTTGTTTCTGTACACAACCCAATTCATTGAGAGAAGCTCGGTTTATCCGTTTGGTCTGTGCATCTTGAAATCGTGTTTCGTTCCCTTTTGAACAATAATTATACAAATTATGATACAATTTCCACGATTGTGTTTAACAATAGTGAATTATTTTTGATGCTCCTTGATTCAAAGAATCAGACTTCACAGTCTGAAAGGTAAGGACGTTGCTTCTTCCTCCAGCGTTCCAGAAAATATAAACCCTTGAAAGCAACCAACTCTCATTACCTGTTGCATTCCCATTGGTCCCCTTCATTTTCAATTTTTAAAACAATTTCGATTAATTTAAAAAAAAACATATGATTCGATAGGTTGCGATGGCTGAAAGCGACAAGTCGTCCTCCCACTTAGGCCTCTTTGGACCCATTGCGATGCTATGATTCGATAAGTCGACATAGAACTATCGACGGTCGAAAGTGCCTCATGTAAAGACTAGCTTTCTGATTTCATTGTTTTGCTGCATTCCACTTCTGAGTCTTTGTACTTTTTACTGGGTACTGAGAATTATCCATAAACTGCATTGATACTTCTTTTTAGTGATAACCTTCGGATTCTCTTGGTAAATACAGAGAGTAAAACCCATTTACAAGAAAGCCTTTCTAATTTTAATATTAAATTTTTAACAATTTCCAAATAATTTTCCAGATTTTTAAGAATTCCGACTTTATACAGATTTCATTAATTGTTCACTTGTCTGATATATCATAAAAGTTTTGTCAGATGAGATATGAAATAAGTGTAATAGTCAATCTACTTAAGAAGCACATAAATGTATGAGAAGTTGCAGTTGGAGGAGAAGTAGACTATGTGAGTTGTTTTTTTGCGGCCAACTCACACTGAACTGACGGATTTTTCTCATATAAGACCTCGACAAGTTGACATACAGCTTTATTTGCAATTTAGATTCATCCACGCAGAGAAAACTGGCATAATCTGATGGCTCAATTTCATATTTTCTCTTAGCCATAGAAAGCCTATCGGGGGTGTACCAGAAATTTCTAGAGATTTTAATATAAACGGATTCATTTCTCATTGAAACTGCTAGCTAAATAGGTGAAGTATCACCAAAATGCTACAAATTTAGATGACAAAAGTGGAGAGATTTGAAGCGAAATTTTTTATTTACGCAAAAATCAAGTAGCCGACATTATCATCTTGCACAACAAAAAATAATGTTATAATCAGGGATATAATCTCATATTAATGAAAAGCCGATATTACCTACTTTACCTACTACCTGTTCCAAAATATCCAACTGACATTTCGAGCATATAAATTTAATAAATTAAGATAAAATTGATATTTTTTAAGATCATTTTGCCATATTAAAAAAAAATTCTGGAATGATCAACCTATACAAGAACTACTTCATTCAGCTTCTATGGCTATGATTTTTTTTATACCATAAGAGAATCAGAAAACAACGAATTAAGAATTTGTATGATATTTTTGGTACTTTGCCTCCTGGCCAAGACGATTTCAACTCATATATCTAAGAGATGGTCAGATATAGAGGTACTACATTTATGGATCATAAGCTTCTTATACTTGCAAGCAGATTAAGTTTATTTCAAACTTTTGGCACACCCCTCTCAGCAGTTTTATAGATATACAACTCTTACATGTTTAGTAATCAAGATTATTTATCGATACTTCAAAGGAATGGTACAGCTCTGATGAACATTAGTCAAGTTAGGAGCAAAATAATGTTCGCTGCCCCCTTCAGCTTTTATGACAGCATCTAAATGCAAAAACTTTCTTTGTTAAAGAGTATATTATAATCCGGCTTGAACGGACTATATCTTACTTGGCTCTGGCAAAAGATTGATTCATGTTACAACAATTCTAGTCATGTTAAAATTTGAGCTTAATCTATTGTCATAGCAAAAACCATATGTGGAAATTGTCATCCAGAATCCTTAAACAAAGTCATCATCCGAATCAAGCATATCATTTGGCCCTGTACATTTATTCTTCAAACTATATTCCATTGCGCGAATGGAAAAATGCGATTAATCAACAACATTTTGTTAAGCAAATATGAGAATCAGCTGCTGGTCTATCGATGAAAATATCGATATTACTATCGAAACTAGTCTAGAGATTAAAATTTGACCTGATCATGCTGACTGCGGTTAAACTTAGCATCCGACACTCAAATGCGACTAAACTCAAGTCAGTTGGACTAACCGGACATTGAGAAATCGGGCCTAAACCGATCACTCAACATATATAAGCTTTTACTTAATGCCTTAAGTAAATGTTTTACTAACCTGTCTGGTTACAGGTTAGGGCTATAAATATTTATCTACTCTGTTTTGGGTATTGTTGGAAATTGCAAAACAAAAACAAAAAACAATGCCCATCCAGTTTCGATTGCCTTAGTTTTTTGGTTGTTGCCTGCCAAGTGTGGTGCATAATTGCGGACATAATGGAATTGTTGTTTCCACACATCGTCTTATCCTCTCGAGTGTTTTTTTGTGCTGCAACAGCACAAAATACCAGTGGGAGTGGGAGATACACGGCAACAATGTTAAGTCTGTTGTAGCCTTTGTCTCTGATGACACAAAACGGTTTGTTTGCGGCTACCCACACGCACACACACACACACTCAAAAACACACACATGTGTGTGAATGCAACTCTCCTGCCGCCCGGTGTCGCTTTTGTTTGCATGCAAATGCATTTAATTTGAGTTTAAATACCCAAATATAAACTTTTGCCAAACAAACGCAACCGCATTGAGTATACCAGGACGAGGACCCCACAGAAAGGGAGAATTGGCCAGTGGTTTAAGCTGCTTGCCCTGAATCCCTTCTCGTCGCTCTGCTCCTGTCTGTGATTTATACACATATATATATATATATATATATATATATTTATTTACAAATTGCATTCTGTCAGCACTTTGTTTGGGCAGCAGCTTAACTCTGCAAGTAAACAAAAATTTGCCAAAAGCATTAATTGCTTAAAAATTGTTTTTGTTTTTTTGGCCACACAACCACAGCTCAGTCAAGCTAAGGGCGGCTTAAGGGTCACTGAGCCACAGCTAATCCTATCAGCAGATCGTTAGCCAAAGTTCCCTTACCAACTGCATTCAGTTGGCAGCTGCCTGTCTGTAGTGCTAATAAAGCTTAGCAACTGCTGATTTAAAGCTTCATGCTGGCTGCGCGGGAGGGGCGTCCGACGCGGGAAGCATCAAATTGCCAGATACATCATACGCCACGTTGCACACAGCCCGCGTGATGTCGATAAGTTCAAGCGTTAAGCGTCTTATTATTGCCTTGGCGTGAGGCAGCCGAGTGCCAATAGATTTAGATAGACCAGACCGGCTTCTGGGTGGCCTTAAACGAGCAATCAGCCAAATGGCAAGCTAAAATTTTATGTAATAACCTTTGAATTTCCAAGTGGATGCGGAGGGGAATGACACTTGAGGCAAGTTGTACGACAAACAAGCAAAGCGGCAACAACTGCCAACTGGCAAGCGGCAAATAGCTCCTTTTGTTATGCTAATGGCCACAAGCGAGCACACGTAGCGCGGGTGGCGAATTTTGCACTTGAAACCTGCTCCCGGCCAGGTGCCAAGCTAAGCACCATGTGAGGGGCCATTGTGTGGTGTTTGCATATCAAATAATAAAAGTGGCAGGCGCCACGCACTTCAAACGCCAAAGCGTCCCGAATTGATCTAGCCAAACATACGAAAAAAAAAAAAAAAAAAAACAGGGCTAAGCCCGAGCAAACCCTTTTTGTTGTGTGTCAGGGCCAGTCAGACATTTTATTAGTTTTGACAGCGTTCTGTTCTGCAACAACTCAATCGAAAAGGCCCCCAGAGTCTCTGGGGCATGCTCTTTAGACACTTGACACATGCCGCTTAGGCTGTCAAGGCATTCAATAAGAAAGAGTTTGTGTCGAAAAAGCTGTGTTGCCTACATTTTGGGGCGCCCGTTGCCTTTGCAAAATCAAACGCAAAACGGACAAAAAAAATAACGTATACATCAGCAACAAACATATGCCCACTTGTAATCCGCTTATGTAATTGTAATGGCGTGCTAAAAAATGTATTTCATTGCCAAAAAATATTGTCGAAACGTGTTTAATTGAATTCTGATGTGCCGGGCTGGGGTTTGGGGGCCAAAATGGAATTTCAATAAAACTGCACAGGCCGCAGAGATACATACAATACAACAAAACGAACATGTATTGACATTGTTCTGCTTGTTCCAAATGAAATATGAATTTTAGCAAGCGGGGGAAGTAGCAATTTGCTATGTAAAGTATGAATGAGGTACAATTTTTAGTTTGAAACATTTTCAAGGTTTTGATATGAGAAAAATTCAAATTTAATGATTTTATCCAAAAAGATTCGTTTGCAGAAGATGAAAGCAACTGCGAAAGTGTATGCACAGTTTGAATTAACGCTTCGAAAATCATGATTATTCATTCTGCAGAGTTAAATAAGAGCCTTTCTATGCAGCTTCTGGAAATCAATTGTTTTTCAGTATTTCATTTAAATGTACACAGAAAACAAAAAGATCCAAAAAAGTATCCGTTTGGTAGGGATATGTCTTAAATATCCTTTTAATCATCCAACGGATCTGAAGAATCATCCCAAGAATCATCATTTTTCATAACCTTTGGATGATTTTTAGCTCCGTTGTATGATTAAAAGGATATTTCAGACATATCCTTCCCAAATGGATAGCGGAAATCATACTTTTTTTCTCTGTGTAGACTATAAACTCATAAAATATCATAAAATGATGTTTGTATATACACAGAGGGATAAAACCGAATACATTGTTCTCAATATGAGCGCATTCGTTGTCAAAAACTAATCATGAACGTCTGAATTGCTTCTTATACATTTCGGTGATGAGTTGAATTGTGCACATTTCAAGAACATTCGAAACATTTGATCTCAAAATTTGAGAGCACAATCTGTTTTTGTTTTAAGATGAAATAATCCTATTTTCTGAACACGATTTTTCCCTCTGTGTACGCACTTTCAAACATATTTCCTGAAATTATTTTTGAAACAATTAAGCATCGCATAAACGTAGCAATAATACTATTATCATTTCGCTCAAAATGTTCATTAACATCTACACCAAAACCCAAGAACCTCACCTGAGAATTCTGAACTCAACCTGTGTTAATTTTCCAACATTTTCCATCAAATTACGGTACAATCGGTCGGATCGGTTCTCGGATCGATTTCTCATTGAGTTCTAGACTGAGTACTATCTCCCAGGCCTGTGAAATTTTAAGCTCCCAATAAAAATACCCCATTTTTTTGAATTTTTATCTGTATATGGTATTTTTATGATGTCGCACGTGGCCGTCGTTTGCATTTAAATCGTAAAAACAGTCTAAATAAAATATTTTTTTATTTCTTCTGCCACTTTAACCAAAAACTCTTTCGAAGCACTTTGGTTAGTAGTAAAGTTGATGGCAAACCTAGTGGTGGTTTCAAGATAAAGATATCTAAGTGATTTCAGTTATCATTTATAAAAAAAAAAAGTAACAATTAATTGCATTGCATTGCAATTGTTATGGTTTCATATTCATTCTTTTTCAAATCGTCTTAACCTTAAAACGATTATATAGAGCCAAAGTCAATCCAATCTAAAGGACCTTTCTAAAAAAATAAATAAGTAAATAAATAAACAAAATAAAATAAGTACGCCAAAAATTGTGTTTTGGAAAATCTCAAAATGGCTTATTATTGGATTGGCTTTACCTAAGTCTATTTGAATTGTTTCTCCATGAAAACATGATACCAAAATGTGTTTCTTAAGGGCTTTTATTTTGTAGAGCTCAGTGAACCTTACTGTGGAAATGCCCATGTATAATAATGGATCGTAGTTTGTTCGGATTCTTTAAACTCAAAAACGACAGGATCAAATTACAAACTTTTTCTTTCTGGTTTGTTCGTAACTGACATGGCAAAAAAATTCTCACAAGATGAGGCTTAAGGCGCACATTTCGTTATTCAGTTAAATTCAATTAAAGTTTCAGACTTGGCGCAGTAGGTGGTAGAATGCTATTTGAAAGCTCAGCATATTTCACATGTTTAAGTTAACAGCCACAACTTGAAATGGAGCACCTTTTTTCTCTTTTGCACATTGCTGTTTAGTTCTTATGGCTTCTTGAAGACAGTTATAGCTGCTAATTGACAGCAAAGTCGGGTTAAATAAAAAGACTTTCTTTAACAAGTAAGCTAGAAAAAATTCAAAATTTTGAGAAAATTGTGCATCTTTAGTTCAATATGTGCGATGGGATCTTTTTGAAGGTTTATTGTTCATTAGTCATATCTTTATACCAGATAAAACATCTTGCTGTGGATTGATTCCATGAGTAGCCAACAAATGAACTATAGCTGTGATGTTTTTGACACGAAAGTGTGACACTCTCTGACGCAGTATTAACCCAGAATAATTCAACTAAGTGAATTAACAACTGAGTAAACGATTACTAAATATTTACTAATCAAAAGTCACACTGAGCAAATCAAATATTAATTGAAATCCGGGCTCCAAACCCAAAGAAATTTTGGGTACTCCGAAGCGCGGCTTCCAAAATGTACTAATGGTTCAGGTTCGGAAAATAGAGGTTCACTTTTTGGTAAAAGGTTCAGCCCTTGATTTATAAAAGTTTATTTAGTAATCGAACGAAAAACAACATAAAACTGTATTGCAAATCGTGAGGATTTTGTGTCGAAAGAGATTTGTAGAGCACTTTAATTGGAACTATTCTGATTATTATTCAATGCTAAGAAAAATTCCACTTCGTAGTCTCTAGATATGAAAAATACTACCAAAGCAATGATAAGCTCTTAATTTGTGAATCATTAAATAAGCTTTGGAGTCAAAGATCTTTAAAAACAGTGGCCAATATGGGTGGGGATTTTAGAAGTAGTTCTGAACATTATTAAACATATTTTTATTCAAATTTCTGCCGACTGTTTTTCTCAGTAAATCAAATTTGGATATAGTTTTTTTTTAACCGAACCAAAGTTTCAGATTTGGAATAGGTTCAGGCTCAACCGAACCATAACTAAAATGTACCGTATTTACAAACTAAAGAAGTTTTCAAATTGTTTTATCATTATTTTTTTACCGTATCGGAATGTCGGTTTTGCGGAAAATCCAATTGAAATCACAGTTATCGAAATGCCACAACTCTTCCAATTTCCTTTATATCAATAGAATATGTATATTCGACTGTCTGTTGTAGGTCTTTGAACTATTTGGAAACATTTAAAGAAGAGATAAAATGATGCACATTGATGTACTTATGTTCAGTGAAAAGTCAGTGTCAACTTCCATCAGCTAAGCAGTCGTCTTAGTGTCAAATTTTGAGCAAGCTTTGCCATTTAGTTTGGGTTTGAGAGCCATTAAAGCAGAAAGCCTTTGGACTAACCATTGATAAATATAACTCAAGACCAACTGTATACCTTTTTGGACCTATTATGCAGACTTAGACTGATAAAACGCGTATTTTTAACAACTTTGAGAGGGAGAAATTCAAAAAAAAGGTGGACTTAACTTTAAGTTACGATCAATACCACACAACGTTATACCGATCCTCTCCCTTCTCCCAATTGAAACGTCCTTCAATTCGACTGTTTTTTTTCCAAAAATCTAATATACCATGGCCGACTGCCAACAGGCGGCACCGCCGCATATTTCTTCATCTAAACTCTGCTCAAACATACGACTAATGGGCCATCAGGGAATCAGCTTCGCCGTCCGCACATGTGTGTGCGTGTGTGTGTCTGTGTGTCAGTGTGAGTGTCGCGCACGCCGAAAAAAAAATACTACATATATAGAGTCGATAATAAATTATTATCAAGTCTGTCTGGTATTTTGCTTGCAGCAAACCAACCACTTTGCATGGCAACCGACACATTGCTCATACGCCCAGTTGGACCTGAACTTATGCTGCTTTCTGGTTCTCTGCCTGCCGCCTGCCATTCAATATGCTGCTTTCCCGGCCAACTCGCTTGGCTGGACTTGGCACGAAATTTTTTTTTTCGGTGTTCTCGGCAGCATAAGTCAAGTTCTCGCTGGAGAGGAGTCAGCCAGTCAGGGAGCCAGTCGTCTGTGTAAAATGGATTTACTGCCAACTGTTGAACTGTGCTCTCCGCTCCCGCACTATTTACTACCTGCATTTCTATTGCTACTTTGGTAACTTGTTAGCGCTTCGCTACGCTTCGCCTAGTCCTTGTCGTGCCTTTCTTCCTTTTTGCTGCTTTCGTTTTTTGGAGAATTTACTTTGCGCATTATTCGATTTGTTGTCTTGGGCAACCGGGCCAGGGGGAGGGGTTGTGTGGGCCAGCTGCACTTTACATTGTTTGCATTGGCATTGGCTACCAACTGGCAAACTATTTCTGCTTTTTTATGCTTGATGGCAATTTGCGCCCTACTGCAAATTTGCCGCTGATTGGCTACACACGACCCTCCGGCAGCTGTCAAAGCAAGGTCCGGGGAGAAATAACAAGAAGTACTTAAGAGACTTGCACTTAAATTCTTAAAGTTTTGCACCTTCATTTCGCCGCATATGGCAATACTTTCTGCGGCGTAAGTAAAGTCATAAAATACAATTCAATAACGCGCCCAAAACTTGCCCATTCCCGTCATCCCGCGCGGCACACTCACACACACACACACACACACACACCTTGTCTGACAGCTGTAAAATCTGCGGCATGGCGCAGCCTTAAAAAAGGATACTGCAGCAGCCGCGGCTCTGGAGTTGTGGCTCGTAAAAAATAGCGAAGCAAACTTATTGAGCTAGTTATGAGTTTCGTACATGATACTAACGGCGTCGCCCACGGCAATAATACTCAGGCAGCATCTGCTGGTAGTGGGTGGAGGGCGGATGGTAGTGCAGCGGGGAGTGGGCGGGCGGTGGGGCCAGTCTTTCCGTACATGTTATGGCTTTTCGGTGGCGTGTAAAACTTTGGCAACGGCCCCCGCGCGCTGTATAAAACGCTTCAAGCTGTCCGAAATATTGTGCAAGTTGATGAAGCAGCTCCTACTTTGTAGACGGTGGTAGAGCTTAAGTTCGTGGCAGAGGTGGGCGCGTGCGGCACATAAAAACCGCGAATTTTGAAGAATTCTTTAATTCCTTGAAGGGGAAAGGGAAACCAGGTGGGCAGTAAAACGTCAGCTTGATCTTCTTGCCAACCTTTCACAAATCAAGAAAGTCTTCTATTATTTTCGTGTAATTTCGTGCTGAAGCACGAGCCCTGCTCTCTTCGATCTCTAATAGTTGTATTTTAAAAATCATATCCATTCAAACCGGACCCAGTTTGTAAACTCTTTACTTAACGCCGACCAATTTTAATCTTTGTTTTTCTATGTCGGAGTGTCGACATCACTGAGCAGATTTGTATGAAAGTAGCCACCCTTCTATTCAGAACTGTCTAAACCCGCTGATTTTTGTTCCAACGAAATTTCATTGAAATCTACCATGATTGCCATATTTATTTTTGCATTATTAGCGAATAATTCGTATAACTGGCATCAGATAAAAAGATGCAAATAAAGATTGATTGATTCAAGATAGCCACTTCAGAATCCACTAATATACCAGTTTGGGTTTATAAATTGGCAATGTCCATAATTCATACAGTTTTGATTGTAAAAGTTTACAATAATTGCTGGGTAAAGGTGATTTTCAATTCTATCAGAGTTCGTACATCACACCAACAGCATATACTTTCACACAGCTCGGCAAACATCAAATACGGATAAAAATGAAGCAAGCCCCGTTAAAAACAGTGTTAGTCAAGCGCTCATTAATGCCCGGTTCTCACTACAGCACATTCTTGCATTCCTGCATTCTTTTGTCGGATGCAACTTTCACGCCATACAAAAATCATAGCGGCTTGTGGTAGCAAATCAGTTGCATCTAATTTGGATGCGGTTGCATTCGTGACTTGAGAGGGTATCGATAATTTTGCCTATCGTTCTGATATCCTTACAACTGCCACCACTTACAAAAACAATAAACAGCTGTAGAACTTGAAGCGCTTTAAACAATAGGTTGCTGTTTAAAGCCAAATACTAATTTTTTGAAGTTTAAATATGAAGCGTTGTAACAAAATACAGGAAAAAAACGAGGAAAATAAAGTTCAAGAAATTTTAATTTGTATATTTGTATTCTCTGCAACATATGCAGAAAGTGCAATAGCATTGCCTCGTCGTTATCCAAAGCTATTAATGGAAAACCATCATCTAAATCCATTTTACTTGCGCCAAATTATCTTTTTACAATGTCAACAAATTCCAGTCAGCTGCTAAGTGGATGCAAGAACACAAGAATGCAAGAATGTTGTCAATGCGAACACCTTATCGCATCTTTTCGATAAATCGTGATGTCGATGACAAAATCACGGCGGTGAGAACCTAGCATAAATGAGAGCTTTTTGAAAACTAAGCAACTAATGAACCAGAAGACATAAGTGTTCTTTTGTTGTTCAGTGGCGAAAGCGTTGAGAGAAAGAGAGGGCTTAAACTATTTTCTGTAGTAGTAGTATTTTTTATTATTAGGTATAACAAATGACTTGGGTTATAAACCATCAGGCATAACTTGAAAAGATGAGCCCATTTGTAATATTATTTTGAAATCTTAATACAGAGCATTCGAAGTTTAACAATAAATAAATTATATTTAAATAAACCCGTATGACATGCGAAAACACAAGAAAGGGGCAAAAAATCAAGCATTTTGCCCTATTTGCTAGCTAAATAAATTATTTTAAATAAGGCGATATATTAGCGCATGTTGTATAAACGAAGACAGTAACTTACAGTTGACTCCGTTCAGCCAACGTATAATATCGGTATTTCGCCCAGGATTGCGCAATCCCCAATCGGATGAGCAAAATTCTCAGTTACCCGGAGGTTGCAGAGGGATCAGTTCGGCCTGTAGCTCAGATAGAGCATTTCACATCTGTGAGAGGAAAGACGAATCAGATTAAGTTTCTTTCTTTAAATGTTCTTTAATTCACACTTCCACTCTCTGCAACGGCTTACGATAGAATGCAGATATGAATGATCTAGTCGAGTCTCCTTGAGCATACTCCTCACAGTTCCTTTACAGAGATGCTTTCTATCTAGGTGTATGCGAGAAAGAGATGGCTTTGTACAATAATGTTATGACTATGTTAATGTTGAGGGGAATAGGGGGATCACCATGAGTCTTTGAATGCGTCTTCTCTATCCTGCTACACATCGAGCGCGGCATATCGAGGATATCGTTTCGATTCCTAATCGGTAATGATAGTAGTTCAGACTTCCAAGGTTTTTTGAATAAGGATCTGGACACACTTTCCACAATCATATTATGCGAGACCTCAGGACAATCTTACCATTTTTCGAACACCGGCGATGTGCTTGCTAACATCACGTCTGGTACTATTCTGGGTAGTCTTTTGCTGGATATGTCAGTCTCTGAAACCACTGAGTATCATACTTCAAGTATCAAATTGATATTTCCATCTCATTTTCTCCATAGAAATAATAGAGTAAATTCTAAATTTATTTGAGAATCTAACAAGTTATTTCCCCGCGAAGCACACGATTAAAAAAGAAGGTTAACAAAATTCCTGAAGTCAATCTATTGTTTTGTTTACTTGTGAGAAAAGAAGTGAAGTAAAGTGAGCTACCAGAACTATTGCTAATACGATTGAAGTGCTTTTAAATTGTCATTGAGTCTATTTTGCAACAACAGCGGTCGGCATCGCTTGCCTTTGAGTACAAATGAATTCTAAATTTCCCAGGCTTTAGAATCTGTGAAGTTCTCTTCATGAAGTTTTTGAAAAAGCTCATGCTCTTGAAAAAAAGGTGAAATGGAGCCATTTGCCCCCTACACCTCTTTCCTACAAACAAAAGCTTTTTCAAAAACTTCATGAAGTTTGCTCCACCGAGTAAATCCGGCTTATGTATCGTTCCACAAAGCCAAATTTAGCAGCTTAAAAGCTTACTCCAGGCAATGTTTGCTACTCTCAATTCCAATTCCGCAAGCGTTTTGTAATCATAAAATGTTTGTGGAAGTGGATTTGAAAACAATGATGCATACAAAAATAGTGTGACCAGATGGTGTGACGCAAAAAGAACCTAAAAACTTTTTTGTCTAATTTATGGCAAATCTATATTTTGTTTTCTAGAGACTCTGACTCTCTGAGTGTAGAGGGCTTAAGCTTAAGATCCAGCCAATGTGGGCTTTTTTTTTCTTGGCAACACTTCCTGGGGGCTTGATTTAATTGAACAAATATCCCATGCATTGCTAATCCTTTATCCTTATTTTCTGCCCCATTCACAGGTGTATACGGCGATGTGCAACGTGTAAAGATTTTGTACAACAAAAAGGACTCGGCCCTCATACAAATGGCAGAACCGCAGCAAGCTTATTTGGGTAAGTCAGTTCAGTTGTCCTGCGCTGCGCATAAAAAACTGCCAAACAAAACTGTGGGTGGTGGTGTTGGTGGTGGTGTTGGTGGATTCTGCTCGATTGATGGACGGGGGGGGGGGGGCGGGTGGGGGAGGGTAATGAAAATAGGGAAACTGCAGCCATTTGCAGCTTGTTTTAAATGAAAATTCCAGAAACATAAAATTCCAAACGGGGCATTCCTTTGGCAACCGTAGCACATCCTGTTGCGGTTGTTGTTGTTGCTATTGTTGCAGCTGCAAATGCACCAAACAAAATGTATTAATAATAAAAATTGTTAAGGCAAACGAGACTGGCCGCAAATACCAGAAAGAGCGAGACGGCTGCCGGCCTCGCTCTGTGCCTGGCCGTGCGCATAAATGAAATTTTATAAGCTCTTTATTACCAGGACACGAACACCTGGTCCTGGCCCTGGCCCTGGTCCTGGTCCTCGCCCAGCGCAGACCCTCCAGTGCAACAAAGGCCGCTCGACGGGAGGTGACATGCCAATCATTTTATTGCATTTATTTGTGTGCACTTTGCCATTGTCAGGCTGGCACTTTCTCGCATTAAGCGAAATGAAAATCGTCGCGCGTTAAGAGCCAGCCAAGCGACGTGCCAAATTCCACTTTATTACAAATACAAAAGCAAGGCGATTGAAAACTGCGATGACAGCTCACTGACAGCGACACCTTTTTCAATTTCGATTTGGTTTTATTCCATTTAACACGACGGAGCGACCGCCCGCCCGCCTGGTCTTCATTTGTTTCATTTATTCATGGCGGTGGGGGGGGTGGGGGGAAATATAACTCAAAAGCTGTCAAAGTGCTGCCCGCTGGCCGCTTAATTGTGAACAGCAACAAGAAGCGGCCAACTGCCACACGCCAGCGGAATTTATTAGCTGCTTATGCTCCCAATGAAAGCATATGAGAGCCGCAGCAGCTGTAAGCCGCTTTGAGGCATTTATGGCATATGACACACTTACTACCCGGCTTCTCGCATTTAACCAGCCGCCCAATCAATTCCATTCCACACGATATTTTTCCATAACAATTGCAATCGGCGCTGCTCCTGCTCCTCCTCCTGCTCCTGCTCCTCCGCCTGCTGCTGTTGTTAATAAAGTTTAAATAAATTTAATCTGCGCAATAAATGCAGAAATGTTCGATCGCGGCGGAAATTGCCAGCAAATTGCATGCAAGGTGGCACAAACCGTAAAGCGCTACTGCATTATAAATGCCATTAACTGTTTATTGATTTTTAAATGACAAACAATAAGTGCAAAATGAATTAAATGAATAACAAC
This sequence comes from Lordiphosa andalusiaca, assembly GCA_035044965.1. Taxonomy (NCBI): domain Eukaryota; kingdom Metazoa; phylum Arthropoda; class Insecta; order Diptera; family Drosophilidae; genus Lordiphosa; species Lordiphosa andalusiaca. The sequence continues at coordinate 221,836 of JAWNNM010002717.1, forward strand.
ACAGGTCACAGGTTAAGGGACTACTCGACTATTGGTGCACTCAGCTAACTAAGCTAAGATGTTGTAAGATTGATTTGAAAAGATTAGCCATATTCCTCTGTGGACTCAATGAACCCCTCTCTCATAAATAGTAACATGTTCTAAGTTTTTATCAGGGGATCCTACCAAATCAAAGTTCAGTTCATTTCCACTGGCCGAAGGCATTTTTTTCCATTTTGCTGTGAGGACAACCAACAAGCCACACATTGTCCAATTCCCATAATGTAACCCTTATCGAAATATAGCTAGGGTCCGAGATAGGACACCGAAAAGTAAGGTTAAACGAAACAAATATAGTGTTTCACAGCAAGCTCACTTTAAGTGATACAGCGGTGGTATAGCGGGTAGTGTGCAAGAGGTCGCAAGATCGATCTATTCGATCCATATTCTTCTCTTTAAAACCCACACACCCAGTCATCTTCACTAGCTTTTGCCGCCTGCTTTGTATGAACTAGCCATGAAAAAGTTACTCAAAGTTTTGCAGTTCGAATTCGGCGTTTACCTGGTTGGTTCCTTAAGCTCGGCTTGGATTCAAGCATTCATTTTTATATTTCAATGTTAAATCTGTTAATGGACAAATGCGCATAATTTGATAATGCAAGATTAACATGATAAGGGCGTTTAGTATTACATGAATGCAAATAGACACTCGCACTATTGCCAGAGAAATACATGAGGCATCCCAAATAGAAGCGAGTGCCTAAAAAACGCTGGAAGTGATGAAAACTATGTGGCAACGCTTCATGCTACCTAGGTACTCATTACTATGGAGGGAGAGTGAGCAACTACTCGAGTCAGTAATCGAGTGCTCTCAATAAAGTATGCTCAAGATTACAAGAGTCATGTGAATTTAACGTCACAATTATTATAAGAAACCAGTAATTCGTTTAAGCCATCCAAAATATAATACTAAACAACATATTGCAATCAACATACTACTTACATACACCGCAATTTATATCGAAACAGTTAACGAATGTTATATCTACCTATGCACAGGAACAATCAATTGTAACTGTTAAATTCGATCAAATGGTTGAGTATTCCTTTTAATTACCGGAGTATTTGACATGCACTCAAAAAATGTATTATATTTTCTAGTTTTTAGAAATGCAGCCTAAATAATTTTTCTTTCTTGTTTTTAGACATTTTTTTCTTAAACTTAGAAAAAACAACATTAAAAAAGAATTTTTAGAAAATAATTTCTTAAATTTAGAAAATCGATTTAATTTTTCTTAAATTTAGGGTAATTTTTCTAAATTTTTTCCTAAATACTTTCTTAAATTAAGGGCGAATTCGCCCTTGAATTTAGAAAAAAAAAACATTCCAAATAGGGCGAATTTAGACAAACAGCCTAAATTTTAGAGAGCACATTTCTTAACCCTTTAAACCCCAAGTTAAAATGGGTGTACCGAAAAAATATTTCACTTCATATTTTTAGTGGTACGGCCACAAAGGTTAACTGATATGAATTTCAAAGATCCACGAATCCTAGATCGTCCTTACGAAAACGATTCCTAAAAACCTTTCTAAAATTCCTGAAATTCAGCTAATCAATTTTCTCTCGTAAAGTAGCTTTTTATAATTTTTTAACTATTCTGAACTAGCACAATTTTGTTTTTTGCAAATCAAACCAATGAATTTCATAGAAATGATTAAAATGTAGATTAATGAGAAACTGCGCAACCAATTGAGTTTACCACATTCACAAAATTGGCGGGAAAAGTGATCAGCTGTTGAGTTATCGACATAATTTAGGGTTACCAACACTTTTAATATAAAAAAGGAATGTTGCTGAACTGCATCAAATTCATGTTTGACAATTTTATAATCCACACTGGAAAATAATTGTATTAATTCTGTATGATGCAGATCTGCATCACCACCATGTAAGGGATTAAATTTTGACAAGCCCTAAAATATAGACAAAAAAGTCTAGAAAATCGCCCTAAAGAATAGAAAAACATGAAAAAGACACCTTTTGTAATTCTCAAGTACGAATTCCGTGCATTCGGAATATAAAAGGGGCAACTAATATTCGGCATGCTGAGAAAATCGCCCTAAAATATAGAAAAATAGTCAAGAAAACCGCCCTTAAATTTAGAAAAATATAAAAAGACACTGCATGTAATTCTCAAGTTCGAATTCACTGCGTTCGGAATATAAAAGAGGCAGCTTGAGTGCTTAGCATTTGACTGCGTTATTTACTTTCCCCACTCGCGAGCTTGGTAGTGTCGAGTGCGATAAGATGCCATTCGTGTTGAAGTTTCTTGAGGACTCTGTGCAAAATTTCAGCTCGATAGCTTTTAAACTGAAAGACTAGTTCGCGTAGAAACAGACAGACAGACGGACGGGCAAAGCTCAATCCACTCAGCTCGTCACACTGATGAAGAAATGAAATGATATTTTCTATGCGTTGCAAACTTCTGGGCAAAATTATAATACCCTTTGCAAGGGTATAAATATGGTATCCATGAACGCACCCGTAGAGTTAAGGAATCAAATTTAAAAGTAGATACCTCTGATATAAATGAAACAAAACGAGCTTAAACCTCCATTTTCTTCGAACCTTATCATCAAAATATTTAAATATTTGCCTAAGCTCGTTTTCAAATTGTATTTCAAATCATCAAGCAGCATTCAATAGAAAGCCTCCAGTCGATGAAATAATCAAGCATCATTCGCTTGATTCGTTTAATAAATAATGTTAAAGTATTCACCCGGCAGTGCCATTTAATTTATGTGCCAAGGGTATTAAAATGAAAATTCCTGCATACCCCGTTAAAAGTATGCTTTGAGCTGTGCTCAATTTATTTTTTAATTATTATTAATTTTGTATATAATTTTTGCATTCTGTGCAGCGCCAACTTAATGGCATTCCAACTTTGAGCTTATAGTAGAGGCCTGAATGCTGCTGCCGGTGCTCTGATCTGGTCAGTCGCTAATTCACAACAAGAATCTGCAAAAACCGCAAGGCAACGTTCAATGTTAATTGATTTGGACAACCAGAAAAAAAAAACTGCAGTTAACAAAAGCTGACCAAATTGTAAAGCTGAAAGAGACTGGCAAAACCAAAGCCCAAACAAGCAAATTATTGGACGGAGCTGCTCCCCCCACGCAAACACACACACACAGACGCACACACAACCGCCCCCAGGGCTTGTGAAAATATTAATGGCAGTGCGGCAGAACATACCCGTACATAGACTACTAATGTGCCGCTAGGGCTGCCAAATGGCAAACACTTCCGCTGCGCTTCGTTACGACCAGCGTCCAGGTGGAGACGGTGCGAGTGCGCACTTATGCACTCATAAAATATTAACAAATTCATTCGTTACTTTCGCCCCAAAACTCTCACCAACTCCCAAAAACAAAACAAAAACGATTACCAACAACAACAGCAGCAGCAGCAGCAGCGGCAGCGGCAGCAGCATCTGTCCCGGGTCACCCACTCACCCCCATGCATATGAAAGTGTCTTGGGGTCCGCACAAAATACGGCTACAATTGCACACTCAGCATACGAATTACGGCGTAAAGGCGCAAAAAAGTTTTTGGTAAAAGGAGAGGTGAGGGCGGTGACCAAACAAACAAACTGCGACAGCAATCAAGAAGCAAAGCCAAACAGAAAAATACACTAAAACACACAATGAAAAAACAATAAGCAAAAAGGGACAGCCTGGTCAGTGCCAGTGCGCACAGTGGTCGGCAACTTGTTTTCCAGTCAAATTTGAATTCATTTTTTTTTTTTAAGACTTTGCCTGAAAGTCTTTTAAGGGAATCCTTACATAGATACCAAATTATACATGTAATTTTGAAATGCTTTTGGTGAATCATGATTCTCCTCACTGAAAATTCAATTATCCCGGACTCAATATTATATCTTCACATCACATCAAAAGGCCAATATTTTCGAGCATATAAAATCACAATTTTAGGATCAAATTGCTGCAAAAATTAAAAAATATATCGGAAATTACAGTATAACCATCCTATACTGCACTCTCTTGGCTAATTATTATAAATAGTTCAAAAGAATCAGACAAAACAACAAATTTGTATTTTTTTCATTCACTTTACTTCTCCTTGACCTTATTTAATCAGGTCAGCCAAAAACAAAATGACGTAAAAAAAATTTGTGAAATACACATTTTTCCGAGTCTACTGGGATTCAAATCGGTTAAAAAAATATGCAAAATCCGCTGTCTACACATCACGCATCATTGTATCAGTTTTTGCAGTTATGTCACCGTGAAATTCCCAAACCGTTAAACGATGCTTACATAAGAAGACAGCTGACAACTTTTAAAGATTGAACTGTATACCCCAAGCAACTAATGACCTAAAAAAGTCAGTTTTGGGAAGTATTACTTTAATTTTTCAATGTCCAGGTTAAGTCAATCTCGTTGATTTTTGAATCAATTCTTTTTCCGATTGAGTGCAACTCGAAAATACACAGAAAAAAAAATCAGAAATCAATCCGAAACGGGATTGAAAACAGGGTAATCCCAAAACAGGATTAAAGTGATCCTGTTTTTTGGGATTAAAAACAAAAGTGTGGCAAATCAATCTTTTCTCGGTTCAGCTCAAGAGTGATTACCCAGTGTAAAGCTCGAACTTGGATTAAGAAAATCCGTGATTAAGCTAGTTCTGACATCGTTTGGGACTAATTTAATCTCGTTTATCTCGGATTTTGGCTTAGATGGGAAAATCAGGATAAGTGTATCAACCCATTAGAGGTATTCAAGTGGAAAAAATCCAAAACCCAATGAAAATCACGTTCAATGGGGAAGACACACTAAATTGGCATAGGACTAGAATGGAATGGAAATAGATGCTTGAATATTTGTATACCCTTGCAAAGGGTATTATAATTTTTTATAATTTTATAAGTTTGCAACGCATAGAAATATTCATTTCCGACCCCATAAACTATATATATATTCTTGATCCGGGTGTCCATCCGGGTTTATCCAGTTTAACGCTATCGAGCGGAAATTTTGCGCAGCGTCTTCCTTTTGCTGCATGCTGCCAATATGTCGGAACCGACCGGATCGGATGACTATATCTTACAGCTGCCATAAAAACAATCGGTCCCAAAACTAGTTTCAGTAAGAAAAACTTTATTCCTTTCATTGAAAACGTCTTCAAACTTTGTATTCTTAGGTTTTCTATGCTTTTTTTATAATTCTGTAAAGTTTGATGAAAATCGGACAACTATATGTTATAGCTGCCATACAAAAGAAAGGTGTGAAAAACAGTCTTAGCTAGAAAAACTGTTTTGTTTTTAATGGTAGCATCCTGAAATTTTGTACTTGTATTAGCTTTCACCTAACTCTACAAATTTTTGTCCATATCGGATGACTTGAGCACTTTCAAGGGTATAATAACTTCGTCACAGATGAAGTTAGCTTACCTTTCTCGTTTATAATTGGTAAAGCTCAGATAAAGAATAGTCAAGTCAACTTTAGCCTTGAGTTTTAAACTGAGCATACACTTTCGTCGCACAAACTATGTTACAGTCCTGCTTGACCTGACTTGCTTTCAGGTTTCAGCAGAAGGAACTTTCCAGTTCTATCATCAGTAGACTTTGCCAACGCCAGTAGATAATACACAAATTAGTTGTAAACAATTAGTTAATTAAATCTCCCACTCCAAAAGGAGATTTTAAATGTTGACCAATTTTCATGTGTGCCAAGTTTATGACGAACATTTTTTCATCACACTTCCGACCAGTGTGCAGCTAGGGTGTCCACTCAGTGGGCAGTTTGAGGTGTGTGTAAGAGAGATATTATAATGGCACATTTGTGAAAGTGGCGGCGGGGTAAGAAGGGAATGATGGCCGGGCGGGATTAAGTTTTTGCGCAACTTATTACAAACTATAGACAGAGTCTCTGGCACACGCACAGCTGCCGCCTGTCTTCCAGCCAGCCAGCTCCTCCCAACACTCCTCCCCCCTCCCTGCCTGCCTGTCTGCCAACCTGCCTGCCTGGTGGTGTGTTTTATTCTATTGGGGAAAAGCGAAAATAAATTTTCTGTTTTGCCATACAAATTACTACAAAATATTTTGCATAAGCATACGCATAAAGGCATTTACAATAAAAACAAACACCCACACACACACACACACACATTTAGCTGGTCACATATTGTCTATATATTCTGGGACAGATTACGCATACGCCATGTGTGTGAGTGTGTGCGAGACAGAGTTTGGGGAAAGTTTGTCCATGTTAAGTGACTGTTTGAATGACTTGACGCCGGACATTATGCTCACAATTAATTATGTAGAAGAAAGTTCAGAATGTTTTGCATAGTCTAAGACAATGGTCAAGGAATTGCCTGCACATTAATCGTTTATCCCAACACTCACTCACCTGATAGTAGTCCCTACCCCACGGCCCTTAAAAGTCTTAAGCCAGGAGCCGACTCCTTCCTGCTGCTCAGCTGTTTATTTTGTTGTAAGTTAATAATGATTTGTGGTTGTTGTTCTTCTTGTTGTTGTTGTTGTTGTTGGTCAGCCCTGTAATTAAAACTTTCAGATACTTTTTGAGTTGGGCCCCCCCCCCCCCCTGGCAGCAGCTGCAACACTTTTTGGGTTTTCCGGGGTAGGCAAAGTTGGCTAGTAGAGAAGAAGCGACAGCAAAGTGTGTACATTAATCTTTATTACAAGTGCTTGTCATATAAAAAATGTTCAGGCCCAGCCTTTGTCACTGCTGCGCTCCTTTTATTTTACAATTTATGATATTTTTATTTTTATTTTTGAAAATCATTTAATCCATTAGGCAAACAATAAACGGCTGAGTAAGCATATTATTTTACAATGAAACACAAGTCCCTTCCAAGTCATGACATTTGCGCACCACAATGACAAAACGCTCCATATCCAATTTATAATATATATATATATATATGTATATATAATTTATGGCAAGTTGGACAGTGCCTGTTTAAGCCCTTGCCATGACTGGGCTAGAAATTAAATAAGAAAAGTAATCGAAGTTGGAATTGTATAAAGTCGAAATGGAAATTGAAATGGAAGTGCAGCAAGCGGAGCCGCAGGTGTTATGACTCTGTTCCTCTAAATATGAGGCAACTGCTCTCTCTATATGCCTCCCCCCACCCCCACCTTTACCCCTTTGCATTTGCACTTGCCAGTAAATCTAAATCACTATCCAACGACGGCAGACGACATTGATAAAGTTGCAGTTACATTTTAGTATGTAAATATTTGCCTGCACTTATTGCGGACTTGGCTGGCTGGGAGTCGAAGGGCCGCAACAGTTTTATGGCTTCTGGCGCTGCGAATAAATTGCATTTGCACAACAACATACCCACATCGAGGGCTAACAAGATCTTGCCCAAAAAAAAAAGAGAAAACTTTGCCACTAACCGTGTTTCGTTTTGTTCTTCTTCTCCTTTGCAGCCATGTCTCACCTTGATAAATTACGTTTATGGGGCAAGCCAATACGTGTCATGGCCAGCAAACATCAGGCCGTGCAACTGCCCAAGGAGGGACAACCGGACGCGGGGCTGACACGTGACTACTCGCAGAATCCGTTGCATCGATTCAAGAAGCCCGGCAGCAAGAACTATCAGAACATCTATCCACCATCGGCGACACTGCATTTAAGTAACATTCCGTAAGTATGCGCAGCAAATAAACAGGGAACAACTAAAATGTTGCACAGCCAAGCAATTGATGGAAATCTTTTGTGAAAGAGATTGGGGAAAAACTGGGAAAAAACAGTGTTTCGGGTGCTCGAACCCCTTTTGAAGCTCAAGGTTGTGGTCGCGGTCTGGTTCCTTTACTTATCGAACCCAAGGTTTTGGGTTGAGTCTCTAATTTGGTAACAAAATTTTGGAGTAAATAGTTGTGTGATATATTCGGTGCTTTAGAAATGGCCTCAATGCGTCGCCGGCGCCGAAACGCACAAGCAGTCGAAGCAAAAAGAGTTATTGCCGCACTCTTAAGTGTGTTACAACAACACAATCCACGCGAACTGGTTTTAGCAAGTGTAGTTGCCTCTTTTTAAGGTAAATTGAAACCACAAAAACTGGCGTCAACCCGCACAAGCAGGGTTGCTTTTTCTGTTGTTGTTGCTGGATTGCTCGAATACGTAAACTTTGTGCCATCTGATGATCTATGTTCTTTGTCAGCTAGAAGTGGATCTGATCATGTCATCTGTCAAGAGATATCCAGAAGTCCTGGATCAAGCTGAAGGTTCAGCGTTGTTTAATTTAATCTATAATGCTCACCGCTCGAAAGCTGTGAATTTTTCCAGCTGAATTCTGCATCATTGTGGCATCATAGCAGACTTTTTGGAATGCGCAGCTCCCGCGGAATGTGCATAAACTTTGTGCAACCGATAAGGATTTTCGCACTTTGAGAAGTTTGGCAGCACTTGTGGTATAAGTTCAGTGATTGCTGTTGCCATTAGGCTCAGCTGCGTCCTTGCATTGATAACCTCCTGTACACAGAGAATAAAAATGATATTCCCGTATTTATTTGGACTGATTATGTCTTAAATATCCATTTCACCTGGCAACAGAGCTTCAAATCATCCATGGGATATGAAAGAGTTTCATCCTTTGGATGATTTCTTGCTCCGTTCAACGATTAAAAGGGATATTAAACACATATTCAGTCCAAATGGATATTTTCTGTATCTTTTTTTCCCCTTTTTCTGTGTTCCCTAGAGATTGTACTTAGACACCTGACATTAGAGGTTGAGTTATTGTAAAACTCAAACTGTGCCTTAATTTTAAGCCCATTTATGCACTTTTGCATCAATTTTTCACTGCTTTCCTCTGATGCAGGTACAGAAATGTATAGCCCTTTTGTTTTTCTTTTAAGTTTGGGAAAAGTTTCAGGTAAACATAGAATGGTTCAGGTTTGCTTGGTTCTTTCGAATAAATTCGCCGACAGAAGGTAGACATTTCGGAGCGGGTTTTAAACCTAAATACTCCTTGAAACTGCTTTGTTTTTCGACTTAAATCTTTATGGTATTAAAATGTAACATATTTACAATGAAATTTGGCGTGTAACACTCATAAACTGGTGACAGAGTGTTCGACCCCTGAAGTTGATAAAAAAAAATTTGTAAGTTTTGGTTGGAATAGGCCTAGTTTTGATCAGGGCTGCAAATCGGTCTTAAACCGAACCGATTTGAATGCAATTCCGACTTTCAGATTACTGTGAAACGAACCTTGAACCGAACCACTTAAAGTATGAAAGCTGAAACTGACTGTTCCAAAGCTAAAAATTCGGTTCGGCTTAATTATTATTTTTATACACATTGACTCATAGAACTCATATAGAATTGACTCATTGCCTAGCAATATGTCTTACAATCGGCCGGAAAGTTTAATATAAAAAAATCTATAAAAATTTACAGAATTACCTTTAAAAACCACACAACTCCAAGGCTCATTAAGTGATTCACAAAGCAAGAGCTTTACATTGCATTGGTAATATTTTTCATTTGTAATCTATAATACGGAATTTAACATAACAGTAAACCCTGTGACTGGTGTTTATACTGAGTAAACCTGCAGTTTTTAGCCGGTTTGAGGTCATGTTAACTTTAAACAAAGACACAACACCACAAAGTAGGCTGGTTGATCGTACAGCTGTTTCAAGAGGAACCACCCTCTATCATCAGCGATCAATGCCTACCAACTGAACGTTTCTTAGAAGTCTCTCCATGCCAGCGGTGCCATAACCGTTTGGGAATCCCAAAGTAGAAAAAATATAGAGAGGCAGCGTAGAAACAGACAGTCGCCTTTGTGTGTGTGCTATCCCCATGGCCTTGCCGCTTTTAGTGTGAGAGATACTCTCCCCGCTGCTATTAACGGTGACCAAAAAGTAATCCCAGTTGATGCACACTACAAATCACTTTCGAACCAAAATTAACACAATTCCCCTGCAGTTTGTGTTGTTTTTAGGTCGATTACCATATAAAGCAGGGACTGAACCAAGGCTCGAACCAACATTTTCGACCAAAATCCTTATAAATCGAATTTCCGAACCTTAACCATTAGTAAATAATGGTTCGAATTGGCTCTTTTCACTTAGTTGTTGTCATTGCTTACCTCGGAAACTTATATTTCATACTCAGCTTTGGCTGCAGCGTCTCTTGATGCCATCGGCGAGTGAATGGGCGAAGGTTTTTCCAAATTTTAATTTCGATTTCGGTCACTTGTGTTTCTTCAAGTGCCACGGATACGCAAGGCGGCTCAGCTGGAGTCTGGGTTGGGTTTTTTTTTTTTTTTTCATCAGCAAACGAGAAGCAAGGTGTCGCGGCAAAACGCTGTTGTACGGAGGCAAGGCAATTACAATTACCGTTATGAGCAGGCGCCCCGCAACGGCATTGTCTGCTACCAAATATGACAAAGCGCCCCGTCGCTACGCTTTATTGGGTCTGTGTGTGTGTGTGTGTGTGTGTGCGATGCGTCTCATAAATTCAAAGGGCATCAGCAACGGGGAGAGCACAGCCGCCCTATCAATAGACACGCACAGCAGGACTTCACCTAAATCGATAGCTGTTAATTTTGAATCATTCCTCCACTTACAGCTCATCCTGCTCTGAGGATGACATCAAAGAAGCCTTCACCTCAAACAACTTCGAAGTCAAAGCATTCAAATTTTTCCCGTGAGTAATTTATAATAATAATAATAATTGAATCAACTTAAACAATCCAAAATAAACGCTCTCGCTTACAGCAAGGACCGCAAAATGGCGCTGCTGCAGCTCTCCTCGGTGGAGGAGGCCGTCCTGGCCCTCATCAAAATGCACAATCACCAGCTGTCCGAGTCCAACCATTTGCGTGTCAGCTTCTCCAAGTCGAACATCTAGAATCCGGTACGTGGTCAGGTTCACTGAACCTGACTGAGCGCCAACAGCAGCTACGTCAGCCACCAGCAGCTACAGGTCTATTGGCAGCAACAGATACAATCTATAATTCGTAGTACAAGGCAGCGCTATTGCCACGCCCAGGCGCTGGCCCACTTTAACTGAGAGAACCACCAATCAACCGATCAGCAACAATCGATGCAAGAGCTATAGCCGCAGTTACTCCTGAAATCCACAAGAAATCTTTACCAACTTAAGCAAACGCAAACGGAATAAAGTTAAATATATATCTAAACTATATGCATACATATATACAGAAAAAAAACGAAGAAAAAATTGTACTTCAAATAGCATTTCAACTATGGCGCACGCAGACAACAAACAAACAAACAACCCACTAAAAACAATCAGTAACATTGTCTAGAACGTAAGCCTAAGCCTAAAACTATAGTTCGTAAGTGAAGACAGACGCATGAGGGCACGGTACTGTGTTTTGGTTTTAAAAAACGACAGCGGAGTCAGAGGACGCAAGCGGAGCCGGAGCCGGAGACGGAGCCGGAGGAGACCCTATGTTAAACGAAATGAATTAAGCCAACTTTTTATTATGTAATGGATAAATGGAAGCTGTTATTATATTTTAATGGAATGCAAACTTAACCTTAGTTTTTTATGGCCAGCGCGCTTGAATGTAGTTTTAAATGTTTTCTTTCATTTTGTTAGTGTTGAAAGTTGAGCGGGAGTTGAATTTGAAATCAAAGCGAACACGAAAAGGCGGCGACCCCATTTGCAAATGTGAAGAAGAGGAGGATATATAGCCCCCCACCACCCCCATAATTTTTAGACGGAGAGGTCAGTTGAATCCACACGTACGTGCGTAAGATCTGATGTGTGTATGTAAATGTAAATGTTGTTAAGCTAGCAAAAAATATACACAAAAACCCCAGAAAACATATGTAATATTGAACTACCACAAAACAAAACAAAACAAAACAAAAACATGAAACAGGAAATTAAACAAATTTTAAGCTACGAAATGAAAATCTCAAAAAGAACTAAAAAGGAAAGAAAACAAAAAATGCTAATTATAGAACTTTAAGTGTAAGAAAGACATATACGTGTTTTAGCAAGCGAAAACAAAACAACTAAATGATTTTTTGATAATTTTACAAAAAGAACCCCCCACACACTCACACTCACACTCATACATACACCCCCCACTCACACAACAGCCACACACACACACACAGAACAGACACCTAAAAGTTTATATATATTTAGAAAGTGAAATTATTTAAAGAACAAAACAGTTTAAACACAACAACTAATTGTAACTTAATTGATATGGACCTAGTTAATAAGCATTAAAAGTAGCAGTGATCGTAATTTAAAATTAAACAACAACAAAACAAAAAACAAAAAACACAAAAAAAAAAAAACAACCACAAAACAAAATCTACAAAATGGTAAAAATTGCAAGAAACGTGTATCACAAGCAACAGTAAAATAGTAAAATGTAAAATTTAAAATTAAAGCATTATATTTACAGTTATCGAACAAAAACAAAAACGAACAGTATATCAAATATGGTTGAATGTGGCAGCAGCCGGAGAGCAGGCAATCGCAATTATGGGATTTGCTTGCCGAAAGCTCACCAAATGAAACACTCTAACAATTGCCTACCTAAACACTCTACAAATCGACCGACAGACAGACAGATCAAATCGCATATCTCTGTGTGAAGTATCCAGAATGTATGAAACCTTTTTTTTTAAACCGATTCTGAACCAAACTGCCAATTGAATCGATAACCGCCTTTAGGAAAACGGTTCGGTGCGGTTTATTTCATTTAGTGTCTGAGTTTCTCCCCCCAAGTTTGTAGCGTTAGTAAAGCGCTTTAATCAGAAAATATGTGTTGAGCTTTGTTTTCTAGGAATACAAACTGAAAACTAAATGCAATAGGTCCACAAAAATATAAGTGAAAAAGTTTTAAGCCAAACCTTAAACCAGTTCATGGCACAGATTTTTTGAACCCAAATGCACAGAAACCCCTTAATATGCAGTCAAGTCAAACACACACTTCTTGTCGGACTACACAGAGAAAATAAGGGTATTAAAAAATATCCATTTGATGATTTCCCGTATCTATTGGGTCCTTAATATCCTTTTTATCATCCAACGGAGCTTAAAATCATCCAAAGGATATGAAAAACGATCATCCTTTGGGATAATTTTCAGCATCGTTGCATGATTTTAAAGGATATTAAAGACATATCCATACCTAATGGATCTTTTTAGGACTTTTCTGTGTAGCATTTCTGCGTGAGAGTGTCTTGTGTGCTCGGCTGGTAACTTATTGGTCCGAAACTGCAGTGTATTTTTGCGATTTCGTGTGGCAGTCGTACGCTCATTTGAGTATGTAGAACTTCTTGTGCTCTCACTCTCCTTATTGCACAAAAAAGTAACTGTAAACCAGCGATGTTCACCCATAGCCCCCAGGGGCCGAACACTTTAGGCAATTCATGCCGAATGCTTGCCGAAGTAATGCTTCAGTGAGTGTCAGAGAGAGACAGAGAGCCTCTCTTCTTGAACATCGCTGCTGTAAACGCATTAGAACTGAATGCGTAATATCAAGAGAGAGAAACGAAGAGCGACAAACTCAATCAATATAAGAATATAAGAAATGAGCTACACAAGTGGCACGAGTATCATTAGCACTGCATGAGCAATTCACAGATTTGCCATAAGTAGAACAAAACTTGCACTTATTTTGTGAGAAATATCAAATACTTCTTTGGTCTTTGGTCGGTCCATACTCTCGGCCGATGTGACATGCCTGAAATTCAGTAATTTATATTGAACAAGATAACCAGACGATGATGCATATAGCACGGTTTAGTAGCAAGTGCTTGAGTTTGTGTTAGAGCTTTCAAACCATCGTTAGTGATATGCTTGAGAGTTTTAGTACAAACCAACTATATTTGGGTAAATCCCATTCAACGCGCTTTCATTCAACTGCAACAATTTGTACATCAAAATGACTATTGAGTCGCTTAGATCATTATGATTTCATTCAGTCTTGAGAACTTCGATTGGTTATATAATCAGTCATCGTTTCAGTTCAGCTTAAAGATTAGTTGTGTCGCTTTGATCATTATGATTGCATTCAATCTTGAGAACCCTGATTGGTTATATAATCAGTCATCGTTTCAGTTCAGTTTAAAGATTAGTTGTCGTCATTTGGTTTAGTTTCTTGGGTGTATTACAAATTGGCATAAGTTCCATTTGAATCGTAAAGAAATTCAGTTGAAAAACTACTTTTTTGAACAATTCTTAGTAGACATTTGGCTCAAGCTTTGATCTACACCTTTCGTTATGAAATATTAAAGGTGTAAGGGGGCATTTTTATTTAAATTTGAAAATGTTTGGCAATGCAAAACCTAGAAACCAAAAATTGCATTTTGAAAGAATGGTCAAAGTAAAGACCGACGTGGAATGGGAGCGAATACCAGATGGACCAAAGACCACAAAACGTTGCATAAGAAAAACCACAGCAAAAAAAAGGAAATCTAGCGCAAAACTATCGATTTTCTTTTATATTTGAGCAGACTCTGACTCAAATGTTTGTAGGTATGCTGCAACTAGATATCCGCTCTCGCTAAGCTAGAACAATAAACTAGTTACACGCTCTCGCTAGGCCACAGCACTAAAATATGAAATATTCAGTTGCTCCAAAACTGTTCAGTCCCCATTTTAAAGGCATTTTAAAAATTCACAAAAATATCCCCTCTAATTTATTCACTTGCTTAATTGTTTTCCACCATAATTTTCTCAGCCAGCACACAGAGATATGCGGTTCACAGTGTGTGTACTATATACATACACAAAACAAAAGCTTACCAAAACATTAGCGTTTCATATACATATTACCAACTATCTAACTTAACCTTACTTAAAATACCTACTACTACTTAACATTATTAACAACACACATATTGCTCTATGTCTACAATGTCTACTACTACCACCACTACTTGCTAGAATCATACTACTAATCTATATACACGTTTTGTTAGCGCATCGATACAAGGTAAAGCGAGATATATATATACATATATAATATCGAGCCCACGACTGCTAGAATTTCAAATGAGAACTCTTGACAAATCAAAATTTCATACAAGTATTTATCGAACTTTAACGCTATGAAACAAAATACAAGCAAACAAGCAAACAATTATGTGAAAATAACAAGTTAAATCGTAACATAAGCAACTGCACTACTTTCCTTCCCCCCCCCCCCATAGAACGAGCCGGCAAGGAGCAAGCCAAGCAGCACTCAATCTCCTCGTGCTTATGCAGAGGCGTTCAAAAAAGCGTAATCAAATATTTAGCCCAACGATAAGATAGATTCAATTTTGCGCCACAGCGTGTAAACGATGTTGATAATTGATAACACGAAGTGACACCGAGCAAAAGCAGCATGCGAATTAATAGACCTAATCGAAAACGACTTACATACATACATCAAAAGCGTTAAATGTAAATGGCAAAAAGGAAAAACAGTACACTAAAAGTATTACTTTACCAAGTAGAGAACAAACAAACGCAACTATTTAATAATTTACAATTTAATTGAAGACATAAATAACCAATATTGCATGGCAAAGGGAACTCTCCAGGTCGTTGCTGACAAATTGCATAAACTTAATGTGTTAAAACCAGAAACAAAAACAACAAAAAACAAAACAGAATCCAGTCATAAGTTGTACATTTCGAGCTGCAAAATGAGATTTTACCAAAATGCAAATTGAAGCATAATAAATTCAAGACTAAATATGGATTTACATATACACATATATATACATTCATGCGTACATACATTTAGGTGTGAGCGAGAGGAGGCAGAAGAATCAGCAGAAGCCGAACAACCCCCGCCCCCTCCCCAAAACACTTACATAATTACATGTGCTACTTTTACGGTTAGAAGAGGAAGACACAAAAACAAAAAGCAACCCAGATATATATGTATGTGTAGCTATTAATATATATATATACGAGTATATATATATATATAGATATTGTATTGAAGAAAGTAAAAGAAAACCGGAAATTATTAGAGAAATTGCAGCAGCGCGCAAACATGAAAAGCTAGAGAGAGAGAGGGAGAGAGAGAGTATCAACTAAAAGCAGGAACAGTTTATTTGTTTTTTTTTTTTTGACTACTCAGCAAATGTTTAAAAAAAAACATCACATGCGCCGAACATACATAAAAATACATATAAAAACTTTATGAACAGAAACATATCAGCATATTATTTGACAAATGAGTAGTTTATGTTTACGCACACACACACACACATACTCAACCAAAAACCCATATTCAGTTAGGATCAGTTCTAACCCTGTTGTTCGAGGGATGCTCCAGCAGGTTTATGTACATGGATCCTGAGATTCCTGAGACAGTCCGTTGCACTTTCTATTCTAAATCCTTTCAAAAGCTTCTCAAAATATGGCGAAATATAGGTCCAAGAGCTATGAAAAATGTCCTACAGCTATAACCCACCTCCAATCAACTGTAGCTGGTTTAAATTGCAAACATCCCGAAGTCCCGATTCTTTAAGCTGATATTAAGCTTATAACCAGCTGTAAAATACAATTACCATTTTTCAGATAATTATAAACAATTCCTGGTCACTTTCTTTTTTAGTCATCGCATTTGTATTTTGAAATTAGGATTATTCAGTGATTACTACAAAATGTAATTACTTTCTCAATTACTTGATTAATTGTACTGTTTAATTGGGATTATTGAGTAATTTTGTTTGAAATAATTAACAATTCATTTAATTGTAGAGGAAAGCTAAAATAATTGCCAATGTTTGGAACAAATATCCAAGTGTATAAAAAAAAGCCACACTAAACAGTTTTTGTTTGATTATTGTTTCCCTGATCAGCAAACCAACTCAATCTGCTGTTGATTGGCAAATAATCATAATTTTCACCCACAATTACATGAATAATTCAGTTTTTCCAGCACAATTACTAAGTAATCCCCCTTAAAATGTACAATTATTTAAGTAATTAGACAAGTAATTACATTTTGAAACATTTATTGAAGCATCGTAGTTCCAATTTAAAACGAACGACTACCAAAAATATACTAATTGTTAGTAATTGTCTGAAAAATGTTAATGGTAATATGAATTATAGTTTATACCTCTGCATCTAAATAGTCTTTTGAAACACTATTGTAACGGAAAGTAATTAAGTACGGAAAGTACTGATTTCATCAAAGCATAAAATCGAATCGATCCAGCGTCCTTATACAAAACCCCAAAGAAAATTGCTTCCGCTGACTGACAAGATTGAAAACCTAAAGCTAATGCTACTTGTTAAATTTTGAAACTTTCATTGTTTTCCTTAAAAATAACTTTTTATTAAGCTAGCGATGCTGGATTAATATAGGCTTTAAAGGGCTTTCAAAGCAAACATCTAACCCTAACATGGCTTGGCTGAAATGTCACAGTTTTGTACTTTTAAAAAATCTGAACTTAGCAAATAGTTATTAAACATTTTCACTCATAAGGTGGCATGTTAGATGGGGCCCAGTGTGAATAGCCTATAATACTGAGCAATCCTTTCTTAAAAGTAGAAAATAGACAGGCGTATTCACGTTTTTGAAATCGTTTGATTGGAATTGATTAAACTTTGGATTTCCAAATAGTGATTAAAGTATTCGATTGAAACGTTTTAACATTAAGAAGCCAAATAATACAGTCGGTTTACTGTCTTAAAGTTTACCAATTCCGTTTTCGCATGATTTAATCGAAAACTACAATGGAAACAGGCCTTGTTGGTGTACGAGACAACATTACCAATATCCTTTATTGAAATCCATCTATAGGTTGAAGTAGATGAAGCAATTTTGTTCTTTCCGAGAATAGATCTATGTTTGCGGGTATCAGATTGTCAATATGTTGAATCAATTCGTCAATTCAATAGAATAATTCACCGATTTCAAAGTGCAGCACTAGATTTTATTTTGATTTACAACGAATCCTTCAAGTTTTTGAATTTCTAAATGTAACAATTTTTTTAAAAACAGAACATTATAAAAACTGCGAACTAAAACTAAATCTTCAATGCTGAATTCAGCAGAAATGCATTCAGGCATGGGAAATTGAACAGTGGCGTATCTAGGAGGGGGCTAAGATGGTTGAATTCCAACTAGACTTGTAGAAAAAGCGGGTAAAAACTTAAAGTATAGGTCTTTAGATCTCTGCAGATACCTAGACCCAAAGCTGGAACTAAACGCATAATTTGCAGCCCTGCTTAATCAGAGCTAACTTTATGGACACGCCTGTACATAGCTGCCCCTCGAACTGCGGTGTTAAACTACAATCATACACTCACACACACACACACACTCCCACATCCAGAGGGTTGTTAGAAAGGTTCACAACAATCTTAGGCAAAATGGACCGAGACGAAAAGCTTAGAAAATTTGTTAAACGATTTGATTTTTCGGTTTTATTTTTTAACTTTGCGGCTTGAACATTTTAGTAAATTTTTGGTGTGTGTTCTTTTAGCAATTAATATGGTATAAAAAAATAAAATTATAAAAAATTGTTACGTTTGCATTAGGAATTTGTGTTCTATTTGTTTACACAAGCGGCGTGTACCACTATTATACAAACATATATACAAATATATATAGTTAGCTAAATCTGTTTGAATACTTTTCGTCGGACTTTTGCGTTTATTGAAAAGCCACAGCATACCAACACAAGCAGTAAACAGCGGATGTAATTGAAAACAGGCTGAAGTTCCTACTTTTTAGTAAACAATAATAAGCATTAAAAATGAAAAACAACAGTAAAAAATACACAACATTTTCCATTTTCCTTTTTATTTGGTCTATTTTCTTTGCTTGGTCCGCCTACATTGTATATCTTGTCTTGTGAAACGAAATTTAACTAGGGTCCAAGCTTAAATATATAAAAACGAAAACAAGCAAAAAAAAAACATTAACTTAAAGATAAAAACACCCACACTCAAACACTCAAACACTCACACACACACACATATTTGGGCTGTCGTCGTCTCTGTTTGATTTAGTGTTGGTGCCCTGGTACTTTACAGAATGTCTCTCATCAGTAGCCTACCCCTAACATTCAACTGACTTTTAACTGCTTCAAAAACTAACCCAACTTACAAATGGAAAGCAAAACACGCGAAACAATCAAAGTTTAAACATTTGTTAAATCAAATTTTTTTTAATATACACCAAGCTAACACTTTTTAACTTTTGTGCTCTCTAATTGTAAACACAACATACACACACACACACACACACAACTTAAGGGTAATAAAGACAACAACAAACGAATGAAAATAATCATTTTATGCTCTAAAGCGATGAAATTGTCGTCACCAAATTTTACTACAAAATCTCTTATGTGTATTGTATATAACAAAATCGAATGGGAAATCCACAAAAATATATATGTGTGTGCAGATACATGCATATATATATATATATATATATATATATATACATCTCAATGTCAAATCCCCGAGAGCAGCTATGCAAAACTTTATTAATTTTTAAAAGAAAAAGAAAAAACTAAAGATACATTTTCATATTGCAATTGAATCCGAAGGCACAAACACGGTGAACTAAGCGAGGACACGACGAGGGTCGAGTGAAACGAACATGTAAAGACAATTGCAGAATTCAATGAGCGCAACCGAAAATAATTGCAATGAAATCAGAAAATATTTGTTATGTTACAAGCATTAATTAATTAATTATTATAATATTAATTATTATTGAAAATATTTGAGAAATAAATATGAAATAAAAATGATTCGAATCATTCAAAAAAAAAAAAAAAAAACACACACAACTACATTTATTCAGGAAGAGCCGCGTCTACATTTAGTTTTTTGTATTGTTAGTTTTTCTAAGCGTATTTTTTATTATTAGTTATGTTACACAAATCAAAACAAAAACAGTTTTAAAAAGTTTAATTCGTTTCGCTTGAAACCCTTTTTAACTCTCCCATTTATCATTTAATTTAACTATTATTAAGATTATCCATTTTTCATTTGGACTTACTATGTAATCTCTCTTTATTTGTAATTTTATACTGCAAGTTGTACTTTCCCTCCTCAGCTAATTTATAATTTCAAGAAACAAAAAATAGAAAGAGAAAATATATCAAAAATACATTAAAATTTTGCGAGAATTATTAATGGGTCGCTTGAAGTAGAAATACGGCGTACGGTTTCCAAAGGAGGAGGCGCTGCGAAAGCTTTGCAACTAAATGGAAACTGAGTGCTGTGAAACATTCTAGAACCGAAAGCTGTGAATGCGCTTTTAGCAAGTTTTTAGAGTAATTAGCTTGCATTTTGCCTTGCGATGTGTTAATGCAGTGATGCCAGCTTTTGGGGAAGAAGATTAGCCATCAAAAGCGTGTAGGTAAAGCAAAATCAAGGTAAGTTATTTGAATAAAGCTAGTGGACATATTTAATAATCACGATTATGTATCTATCCGCCAAAGGATTGGTGAAGATCGGATGAGCGACAGTCGAGTGATAGGGAAAATCAATATATATGCTGGGCAGCACCGGCTGAAACTGCAATGGGCAGCACTTTACGCACCCTAACACTAAAACTAGTTGTGATAAATGCAAATTTGGGAGCGCACAGAGCATGTTATATCCGGAACCTGTTGCAACAAAGAAGGTAAGGCGCCGAATTTTTTTTAACACTGATCGTTTTCAGTACTTTGCTGAGGACCCTACCTTCATTGTTGTATCATTGTCGTGAGTGCCCGACTTTCTTACTTGTTTTTACTGCAGATTTTTTTCTGGCAGTGTTCGAGTGAAAACTAAGATGTGCCCAAATCTAAGCAGCAAATGGATATCGATTGGCTTCAAGACATATTGATTGTCATTGCGAATGACAATCTAAAAGGAAATTAAAAATAAACTCCGATTTCACAGATATATTTGAATATTAATCAGATTGTTGATTGATAAGGATGGAATGACAAGATGTTTTTCGAGTAAGCTTTTAAAATAGAAAGAAAGAAACCTTATTTGCCAAACTTGTGAAAATACTACGGAAAATACCAGCGGAAAGAAGACCACCCAGCGAATGGATGTGGATTCATTTGATTTATCAGCGCTGATCGTAGTGACCAAATCGTACTCATCGATTAAGTACTTCATCTTCTCCAGTGCGAAATCTGATTTGTTGCTGTCATCAGTAACAACGGAGAGCTGCTATATCGGCTATATCGGGTACAATATCGACCCGCACAATGAATGAAAATCAAATTTCAAGCAATACTGTCGCATTTTTCAGTAAAGGCAGCCTTCACATTCAATATAAATTACCAAATTATCTCCAAGAACTTTAAAATCTTCTGAATCCTTAACATATTTAAATAAAACGAGAGCGTAAGTCAAAGTCGGCCCTGCCCAACTTCGAAATACCCGTGACTCAGGGTGTTTATTAATCTCATGCGGCTCAGATAAGTATGCAACGTTTTTATAACTCTGCCATTTATTATCCGATCTTCATGAAAATTTGTGAGATTGTACATATTGGGCACATGCACTATTCTGCAAAATCTGAGGTAGATGGCTTACAAATTGTAGGAGATATTCAACATTTTTTGTTGCGGGGGCGTGAGGGGGCGTCGCCAAAATTTGAAACAAACTTGATCTGCCTACAGACAATACTAGCTAACATCTAAAATTTGGTTGCTCTAGCTCTTCTAGTCTCTGAGATCTAGGTGTTCATACAGACGGACGGACGGACAGACGGACATGGCTATATCGAGTCGACTATTGATGCTGATCAAGAATATATATACTTTATGGGGTCGGAGATGCTTCCTTCTGCCTGTTACATACATTTGCACGACTTTTGTATACAGTTTTAACTCTTCGAGTAGTACTCTTGAGTGTAGTATAAATACTTGAGGATATGCAGCATACTAAATCGGAAATGGATGAGTACAATGCTTTAAGAACTGAGGTTGATGAGAAGTTTCTAGTCGAGATGTGTTTTATACGACACGCAGCTGCAACAGCAGCAGAAGGTGCAAAAGCCAGAGGAGAAAGCCAACGAAGAGCCCGAAGTTTTGGATCGTCTTGAGTCGCCGCTCCCTGATCTCCAATCGGGCGAGGTTAGAAGCGCTCGACACGCGGATGTAGCGGTGCACTGGACATCGGTGAGGATAGCGATCGTGTGGCCAGCTTCACCACAGCTGACAGCTACGATCAAGGCCAATTCGAGGTGGAGGTGCTGATTATAAACGTAGAGGTCCCACACAAACTTACGTCCAATTTCGACGCAACGGAATATGAAGTAACGGAGAGGGACGGATAGTGACGCGAAACGTAAGGAATATAATCCCGGGCATCCAAGACTTGATGGGGGAGTACCCGGATTCGGTTGAAAGGGACCGCGACATGCTGACAAAAAGAGAGGGGCGAGGGACAGTGTCATAGCGGTCGGAGATAGCGTGTATCTTAAAAACGCGGTGTTACCCCATAAGCTGACACCGATCTATGACACAACCGAATACAGGGTGGTGTCGAGGGATGGAAACATTGTACAGCTGTCGGACGGCGAACGGCATAACATATAGACTGGTGTGAAAAGTCCCAATTGAAAATTCAATTGAAGTGAAATTTCCCAATTAAATGTTGACTGGTTGTGAAAAGTCCCAATTGAAAATTTAATGGATGGGAAATCTCTGAAGCAAAATTTTAATGGAAGGGAAATAAATAAATAAGTACCAGCTGGCACTTGACTGGGTTCAAGTGCCACTAATAGTTGACTTTAAGGTTGAATTTTCAATTAATTCTGAATTTGAATGGACAACTAAATTCAACTAAAATTCAATTGACACGAAAAAATAGTTGAGCTAAAAGAATTGAAATGCAGGTAAGCATAAAATTGCTGAACAACAGTTTTAACAGTTTTGAGGGCGTGGTCGGATCGGTCAAAAATTTTGCTAGTTTCCTATACATATATGCCAGCACTATCAAATGTATAGTTTTTGCGAAAATTTTGACTTTTCCGACCACTGTGCACCGTGCAAATAAAGTTTAAAGCTCATTTGGAGGAGGGCCAGCATAAAGAACTATGACAATTTTTCGGAAGTCAACTTGGTACATTAGCTGGCCCCGATAACAGACCCTTTAAATGCAAAATTGGTGGATGAATGCGATTGGAGTGGGCAAATTGGATGATGCGGATTGAAAGTACCAACAGAAGACGATGCTATCCATTGGCAACGTTGAAAAGATACTGGTAGTGTTGTGCCTCATTGTTTTGGATACCGAATGTGAGGGGCTTGTCCAGATATACGGCTGGTTTCCAGAAGGCACAGAAATGGAATTCACGTTATTTAATAGTAAATTCCACAAAAATATTATCAAAATTTATTACAGACACTTAATTTGTGGAGATAATTCAACTTTGTGCACATGATGAAAGTATTAGAAAAAGAACTGGGAAAACACCACTCCAACTGACTAGCCCAGCAGATGTGGCACCGCCTTCTGCACATCATCGCAGCGCTCCTTAAGATCATCAACATCCAGCTCCAAGCAGGCTCCCCACTCAATCAGAGTGATGCGATGGTCGTTGTTCGAGTCACACGACTCAAGGAAGGGCGCAATGCAATGCTCCAGGCTCACCAGTGGGGCACGAATGGGGAAAAGCTCGTGCCGGGAGACGGACCGATCGGTATCGCCATCCAGATCGCACCACTTCCATACCGCCGCATTGGACCAGCGACGAGAGTTGTTGGTCTCAGCCTCCAATTCCATCTGCATGTAATGCTCGGTCAGTTCATCACGCTCGGCCAGATCGCGCATCACATTGAACAACCAGTCGCGCATGCGACGTGGGAAGTCCTTCAGATCTTCTCCATCGCACACGCGGGGCTCATGGCACGTGCCAAAGTAATCAATATGCATATGGGCATTGTCGGGATGGCGGCAGCCTGGATGCTTGATGTCGCACCAGCAACGCTGCTGGTAGACAGCACAGTCCGAGGACCAGGTCTCATTTTTGTTGGTGCAAACAAGACGACGCACGTCCAACTCCTCCGGGCAGTCGGGTATACAAATGCACTCGGGCTTGTCCTCATTCAGCTGGCATATGCGACCAGCTCCACAATGCATGGTCTCGCAGGGATCCACCTCGACCACGGGATTGAGCAAGTTGTGCTGCACCTCGGCCAGCTTCTTGGCCAACTCATTCTCGCGCTCCACATCTTGGGTCTGCAAGGGCAAAAAAGAAATCATAAAATTTCAATATATCCTAGAGTTAATTAAAAATGCCCACCTTGGCTCTCTGCTCCAGCAAATCCAAGTATTCCTCATCATTTTCGTCTAAGTCATCGAGAACAGACTCCAAGTCAACCAGGTTTTCATCCAGGGACTCAGCTGTAGCCCACGCCAACAGCCCCAAGCAGAGCAGTAGCCAGAGGGAGCGCATGGTGCTGCAATTTTCAAACAAAAAAGTGAAAGAGTTACTCAGGCAGCGGCACCTTTATCCAATCAAAGGCAATTGAGGACGACGTCACACACCAAAGTTCAAAAGGTCACTTAAAAACAGATGCAGCCATAGATCAATAGCCAGCAGGGAGAGCACTCTTTTACAGAACTCTGAAAACAATATGCACTCATTGTTCTTCCTGGACGGGCAGAGGGTAATAATAATACACATTTGCATTTGGATTGGAATGAACCAAGCGATGCGCAAATTAATGAGGTATTAACTTCTAAAGAAAGCAAAGGCGCTGAATACCACATTTCCGTGGAGCTTAAACCACAGTTAAGAAACAGCGCACCGAATGGGCAATACCCTCGAATATAAATTGAAATGGTTTTATTGTTTTTAAGTTAAAGGCTATCTTCAAAAATTTTGTGCAATGCATTATCAGATTTTTTATTTTAGGCCTCTGTCATAGGACAGGAAATGTCTTTAAAGTCTGTCAAGTTAAGCATCAGGCAAAAAAGGAAGATTTGATATTTTTCAGATTGGTTCCGCCTTGCTTTACAGCAGGGATGCCCAACAGCTTCTTATGAGTGCGTTTTTACCCACACAAACAAAAACCAAAAGAAGAAACAACAACTACCCCAAGAAAACGAAAGAGAATCCCGATTACTGCCAGTTGTGTGTGTGTGCGTGTGGGTGTCTGATACAGCGCTGTGTGCACGTATTGTTTTTGCCTTTAATTCCGCAACAGCAGCCAGCCTATGCTTATGTCTATGCGTCAGCCCTATTCACGCATTACAACAACATTGGCGCATGAAGCGTATAAAGCATGAGCATCGCTGCTTTACAGCTTCGAAATCTTCCTGAACATCGTCCGGGAGTACACATAATTATACATAACAGAAGCACTCGGACTATATTAACAAAAAAAAATGCAAATGCCTGAAGAAAGACAGTAGAAGCCGTCTTACTCTCACTATTTCCAGTTTTGCAAAGCCCTTGGCCAAGAGAACTTAGGTCGGTTTTGTCATGCACTTGTTGATGAATATGGACTGCTAAGCTAAGCAAATGGGACAATTTCACCTGGAATTGCATTAACAAACGTACCCAAGTCTGCTTGGTCCTAAGCTGTCGAAATCTTCGTGGAATACTACTCAATCGGAATTGATGAGCTGAATGTGCTCAGCACATTAGGTCTTTTTAGGAGACTTTAATAATCGGAACAAATCGAAACAAATTTAATTCAGAGCAAGAGTGAAGGCTGTACCTTTAAACTACCCAATTCACAGACCAACTACCAAATCTATTTATTTATACTAAACTAAGTAGCTGTGAATCCTGTTTGTTTGTTTAAAATACTTTTATTTCTACATTTCTTTTCGATATCACTAGTTTACAAGAAAAGACAATTTTTTAACCAAAGAAGATGGCAAACATCAGGTATTTTCAGGTACTGAATTCAATTAAATTATCCGTTTCGCCCCAGCACGTCAGGTTTAACAGAAATTTGCATAAACGTGTGTTAAACTAGGTTTGTTTACATTTCTAGGTCCTGTAGCCACAATTATTAAACTATTCAAACCAAACTTGTTTCTACGTAAACTTATTCAAATAACAATCGCGAAAAAACCAAAAATTTGTTTAGATTCCCAAGGAACCAATATATTGATTTAAATATGAGAAATGAAAATTTTTGTAAGAAGTTTTACTTTTTCCATAAGTTCAAAAATTTCTAAAAAACTATCCGGCAATTGGAAAAAATCACAAAATTAGCTGTGTAAATTAGAAAAAAGGCAGGACACATCCATTAAATTAAACCAATATTTTTTGAATAACATAAGAATTTTCAACTGTTAGGAGTTCTCGTTAAACATTAGTACTTTTCAGCTTAATTTTCTCATCCAGTTAAGAAATTGCATACAAATTTTGCCATTTATCTGAATCGATCATGAACTTATGACATATGGAGTGATTAAAGTAATAATTATATTAATATAGAAATGGGTGAGTGAGTACTAAACTACGCTGAAAATAAAAATGCTCAGATAGGCTGATATCTGCGATATGCGAATATCCCAAATAGGGTAAATGTAACAATTTTCTAAATTGCAAACCTAAATGAACATCTTATTCTCTTAAGAATTTTAATTTTTTGATCATGAAAAACTTAACCATTTGAGCCACAGTGCTGAGTAAGTGTATTTGAGTTTTCACACTTTGAGATTTTAAGTGTTTAATAGTTTTTTCATTCTTAAAACTTGATGGATTTGGCTGCTTGTTGTTGCTATCTAGTTCTAAGAACCATACAAAATCAAAATAACAATCATTTACCATTTGAAAAAAGCGCTCTATCGCGCAAAATATGAAGAAAATGTTCTGAATGTACTGTAATACTGCTTATATAGGCAAAATATACAATCTGCAGCTTTCCAAAGGGCTAACGGGCTTAACTCGTGTACCTATATGTGTACGTATGTACACAAAGCAGTGAAAAAAATACAAGAAATTGCGGCCCTGTTAAGTGCACCCCTCTGCACCGTTTCAATGTTTTGATAGCGCTATGATTAAACCGGGGATACCCTTTTTACAGCTGGCAGCAATGAGTTGTTTTAAAAAACAAGAGAGAATAATATACTTTGTAATTAATATGCTCTGTATCAACGAATTTATAAGAACAGCATACATTTTGATGCTGCAGTAGTAGCTGAAAGCAGCGCTGCTACTGCGCTGCAGCAGCGAACAGTCTTTTGATCAGAGCTCGACAACCGTTCATCCGATCTTCACCATTCCTTTGGCGGATCGATAAGTAATCGTGATTACAAAATCTATCTAGAAACTACGAAGTAACTATCTTTAAAACTGTGGGAGATTGGCCTTTTTTTCTAAATTGCGGGGGCGGGAGGGGGCGTGTCCAAAATTGAAAATAAACTTAAATCTGCTTGCAAGTATAAGAAATTGATGTGCCATACAAGTCAAGCCTTCATCTCTTACCATCTCTGAGATCTGTGCGTTCATACGGACAGACAGACGGACTAGGCTATATCGACTCGGCTGTTGATGCTGATCAAGAGTATATATACTCTATGGGGTCGGAGATGCATCCTACTGGCTGTTACATACTTTTGCACAAACTTATAATGCTTTGTGTACCTACGGTGCGGAGTGTAAAAACCGAAATGGAAACGTTTTTTTAGTGCGGTTTCGATTAACCAAAATAAAATCCATTTCGGTTTGCATCACAATCACTTAAACAAATGTATTTCGTTTACGGTTTCACTTTGATTCGATGGTAACGGGTTAAAAATATCGGTTTTAGTTTCGGTTTTAATCCCTGTTTAGAATACACTTGGTTCAAATATATTTTTTTCCATACAACATTTTCGGGTAATTTGACAAAATCGCAGCGCGAATTATTTCGAATGATTTCCTTACAAGCCGAGTTGCAATGCATTTGTACTATTCTTAGAAACCAAGTTTTAAGTCCATCGGATGAAAGTACAAATTTGCAAGAATTTACTTTCCAATATCTGGGAAATGTGTGTGTAATCGAGTTTCAAATAAGTCGAATGAAAACTATTTTTCTCTCTCCCCGGCACGATTGTGTCTATTCAACCACTAACTTTTCTTAACCATTTCAAGCATCCAATACAGCTCTGTTTGAGTTCCCTATTTAACCCCAACAAACCCAAAGCGCATAAATTGCCAAAATTTTACATTTTGTTCCAAATTACTCCACATCATCAAGCAACATTTCCTAAGTCATTTCAAGGCATGTTGAACACATGGCACATTTGAAATTTCTGTCTATATGTAATTGGGGGTACATACATACGTATTTGTACGAATTTGAATTTATATGTAGGTGGACAAACTGATTAGAACTGACCTCAATCTTAGTGCTGCTGCTGCTGCTTCAATACTAAAACTATGGTACATTTCGCGGGTCACCACTATAATCAGCACGAGTGGGAATATATGTCGCCATAAGCCAGCCCAGCCGCCTCTACATAGTATATACCGCTAGTTGCTCAACAACGACAAAATGCGGCTTATCGCAGGCCTGGCCTCTCCGCTGCTTATCAGGATCAGGGGCTTCCGTTTTGGGTTTGAAACAGACAAATAATAGATTTGCTTAATCGGCACATTTTCTGGAGCAGGGCCAAAAAGCATAGGGAAGACGCTAGCACAAACATTGCAACGAATTCCAGGAACATTTATGATGGATGCTGCCGCTCTCCAGTGCGTGTGTGTGCAGATGCAGTTTAATTATACAGAAATCCGACAAAGGAATGACGTGATGCCTCAGATATAATGTTTATGTGTTCGTATATATACACACAAACTGAACCAACTGAACGTTAAGTGTGGGCAATTTCTGTTCTCAGCTTATGCTCCCGCGGCCACTGATTGTATTTTCATGGGCAATTTGCACAAATTGTCGGAATTGCACTATGCTATGGCACTTCTGGACAAAATTCGGTTCCCAAAGATTTGCCCAAAAATTGAGTTCAATTAACTGGCTATCGATTTCATAACTGTTAGATCTTCGTCCATTGAACTTGAAGGCACTTACAAGCTGATTTTGCAGAAATATAACACTTTTATATTTTCGACACTCAAGTCGAGAGGCGGCTATACTTACTTTAGGTAACTATACCTTTATGGGTATATTGGTGGGTGGCAGAAATATAATGTCCAAACGCGAAGATAGCTCACGACTGACTGTTTGCCTATGTGAGAGCTCCACTCACAATGATTAAACCGATCGCCTGCCCACACCACAACGCCAACATGTTGGCTCTCGAACATGTTCCAGTCCAAATAGAAACAATATTGGTTGGTTTGCTTTTTTGTTTCAATCAAAATTTTATTAATAATCAAAGAAATAATTAGTTGAAATGAACAAACTTACCCTCGCTCAGAGAGAAACCCTTTCGATCTGACATCCACCTTTTTCCAGTTCTCAGGTTTGTAATCGATTTAGGTTTATCGTTTGAAAAGAAATAGAAATGCTGAATAATTTTTGTTGTTGTTGTTGTTGCCGACATATACACCTATATGTATGTACATTGTACATTGCATGTACTTAGATCTGAACTGGACTGAACCAAATACTAACTTACCTTAAAGCTGCAGGGCTTGATTCGCAAGGGTTAGAAAGGCGGGTTATGTACCATGTGTCGGATGAAAATATTTGTAATTTTTTAAGTTTTGAATTGCTGAGTTAAAAATAAAAACCCTTATTCACACTCACAAATTTTGAAGATGTCGTGGAGTTGTTTTTGACGAATTGAATCTACTTGGCTTTACTTTTTGGAAATTTCACAATTAATAAATTTATAAATTTAAATTCTTCTTGCAAAGGATAACGAAAAATCCCGACGCGGGACACTACCTTTATAAAAGAATTAGAAGAAGAGAAATTGAGGAAAGCTCACTTTGGATATGCAGCACGTTATTCTAACTTTTCTGTGGAAGCTATACTATATGGATGGACCGACTTCGACCAAACTTAGTGGTATCCGGCAAAAGCCTAACAAACGAACATGTTTGAAATTTGGAGTCAAAATCAATTGAAACAAAAAGTTTTTCTCAATAGAACTTCCTTTTCGACCGATCATTCGTACTTATATATATTAATTTTTAAAACATTTTCATTGACTTCTTTTCTGACCCTACTTTTACTACATAGATAGGTGTCCGATTTCGACCTAACTTAGTGAAATCAAGGGAAAGCCTAGCAAACAAAGAAATATGAAGTTTGGGGGCTTTTCCATTGAAAACAAAAAGATTTTCTCACTAAAACTAGTTGTAAGACCGATCGTAACTATGTCAACATGTGCAGCGTATTTGTACAACATGACTTCGTGTAAAGTTTGATTAAGACAGCTTTCATAGAAAGAGACGGACATGGCTATCTCGACTCAGCTCGTCATGCTGATCAAGAATATATATACTTTATGTGGTCGGAAGCGCTCCCTTCTATGCGATACAAACATCTGGACAATTTCAATATACCCTCTGCAAGGGTATGAAAAGTTTTTCTAAATAGAACTTCCTTTTCGACCGATTATTTGTATAACAGCTATATGCTATAGTCATCCGATTTTGACAAAACTTTGTAGAATTGGGTAAAAGCATATCAATTAAATAAATATAAATTTTAATTTTTTATTTGCATTTCTATAACAGTTTTACTATATAGATGTTCGATTTCGACCAAACTTATTGGAATCATGGGAAAGCATAGCAAACTAGGAAATATGAAGATTGGGAGCGTTTCCATTGAAACAAAAAAGTTTTTCTCACTAAAACTAGTTTTTCGACCGATCGTAACTATGACAGCTATAAGCTATAGTCATCCGATACGGCTGGCTCTGACAAATGTGTAACTTTGTGCAAAGTTTGGTTAAGATAGCTTTCAAACTGACGGAGGAGATGGCATAGAACAAGACGGACATAGCTAAATCAACTCCGCTCGTCGTGCTGATCAAGAGTGTAGATACTTTATGTGTTCGGAGATGCTTCCTTCTATGTGCTACAAACATTCGTACAATTTTATAATACTCTTTACAAGGGTATAATAAGAAATCTGGTGTACACTTTTTAAGAAAAACAAGAATATATCTAAATGGGAACTACTGTTAGCATGTGCTTCCGTCTGATATCTTGACGCTACTGTTTACATTAATGTTAATGCTCTGTAAATTGATATACAGTCGAACTTCTACATAGCGAATCTCAAGGGGACAAAAATAAATGTTATATGGAAAATTCTATTCTAAAATTCGCTATAAAGAAAACTTTGTTGTAAAGAAGTTCGTGATAAAGAAGTTTGACTGTATGTTAAGGCTTGAAAATACTTTTTCTCCAGTGCATAAGTCTAGTAGTGTGTACCTTTGATACACAGTTTAAATATTGACAAAAAATTTCATCAAAAAATATTCGATAATGACAAATCGTCTTTATAAACCAAAATATCGATATTTTTTTCTGATTTGTACTACTATAAACCCTTTGGTAAAGAGAACACAATAGCAATCAATCAATCTTTATGGGTTTTTGGTCCTTGAAATGCTATTATATTGTTGTATCTTCGTCTACTTATCGAACAGAACGGACCTTGGTAGTGGATTTGTCGATTTTAGAAACAAAAGAGAAGGCAAAGCTAACTTCGTGTGTGTCGAAGTTTCAGTAAACTTGCAAAAAATTGCGCCAACTGATCATGCAAATAGAATATAAACAGATCGGTTTCCATTTCCTAATTAATAAATAAAAGAAAAAAAATCTTTTTTCATTTTGGTGATCCTGTTTAGGAGTGAAAAAGAAATCGATTCTCTATTCATTTACTTTTCATTCCTCTGACTCTAGGGAAAATCTTTTGAAACCGAATAACATTATCGATTGCGGAAACTGGAATAGCATGATTTGATCGAAATCAACATACTGGAACAGGACTGTAAGTATATAGATGAAAGATTTTGTTGAATTTCTCAATAGGTGTTAGATAAGTTTACAAACTACGCTGACTAAGATGAAAATCGAAAAAAACCCTTTTTAGTACGATCGCTCCTTAAGAAATACAGGCCTGCTTTCGTATTCGATCTCGATCAGATGATGAGGAATGTTTCAGTTTCCGAAATTCGATAAGGCCATTCGATTTAAAAGCAATTGCAGGTATTTGAAGATGTCAACAACCCCTAAACAACCGATGAAATCGTGTAGAATGAAAATGAATAATACTTGATGGGATACATTTTAAGAATGGTTAAAAATTATACTTAGGAATCAACAATAAGGGATATTAGATAACAAAAACTGTTGGATTAACAATTGCTTAGCGGAAATGCCACAGTTTACAAACAGAAACGAATCATTCAAATGCCAATATTTTCATCCGACACTGTATATATGTAAATATGTATGTAAGTATAAGAATGTAATTGCTTGCGTACAATTAACTAAATTTTAATTGAATAATTTAAGAGACTTACATTATAACTGACAGACTCTAGGCAGCTCACAATTAAGACATAGTGTTTAGTTTTCACGTTTTATTTATTTAAAATAAATATGAGAAGTTTTCATAGATTTTATAGTATGTAAATGTAAGCTGGTCAAATGTGGGACTTAAGCGCTGTTACCTCCAAAGCCTTTGGCATGTGCTACAAAACGTGAAGCCGTCTAAGCTAGAGAATGACATATACATCTAATTAGTTAGTTTAAGTAGGGTATGCTAGACTTAGAGTTCCCGTCATGGTAAGCGAAAAAGATAAAACAACTGCGAGTAGAAACCGTTCACAAGTGTTTACAGCAATAGTATTTAGTGTACATATTTGTTTAGTTTAAGTTTCTTATAAAATTG
The DNA here is from genome assembly GCA_035044965.1 of Lordiphosa andalusiaca. NCBI lineage: Eukaryota > Metazoa > Arthropoda > Insecta > Diptera > Drosophilidae > Lordiphosa > Lordiphosa andalusiaca. Next base: position 254,628 of record JAWNNM010002717.1, read on the forward strand.
ACATTGGTTTTTGCCCCTCTTCATCATTTTCATTTTGATATCAACTCGTGCCACGTTCATCAGCCCAGGGAGGAGTGGATTGATTTTGTGTTTACTTAAATATTTGCTGGACGTACTCGTGCTCTAAAGCCAAACATTGTTTTCTTTTATTGTTGGTTAATAATAAATACATAGGGCTTAAGCGCTAACTAGTCTATACAAGCTCCAGGCTGAAACTGCATTAGTCCTTTGGCCAATTACATTTTGTATAGATAGATCGAAAGCAAGGAGAGAGACAGAAGGAGAGAGCAAATCTCTTAGGCTCTACTTTATGTGTTTACAATATTCGTAGGCAACGAAATGAAAGTTAAATGTGTTCTTACACTCGTTCATCTTCCACATATGTATATATAATATATATGATAGTTATATAAAATATTTCATATTGCCTTAAATGCTAAATTAAATAATCATAAACTGTATAGCTTAGGTGTAGAGTAAAACCGTAGTTAGTTGTCCTATGATAGAGAGATGTCCTGTTTTGTTTGTTTGTTTTAATTTACGTTAGCTTATTACGAGCCTATTTATCTTGTATCTTGAATGCACACAAAAAGGCATCTAAATTAAAAAGAATTGTAAACATTAGTACATACGTTAAATGGATGGTAGGTATTCCACATATACATAGAGGGGGAGGAGTTGGAGGATGAGGGCGGAGGATGCGAGGGGCAGGGGCATGTGGCAAGACATATCTTAGGTAACGACTGGAAGCAATCAGCAGAACATCTTGGCTACTCACCCGCACTAGCGACGATATTTACTATTGGCGCTGCCTCCAGTCGCCACCGAACCATTGGATACATTCACATTTGTTTTTGATACCGGACCCGAGATCGCTGCGGCACTACCATTGGGCGGAGGAGCGGCAGCTGCATTATATGGAGCATAGCCAGGAGCTGGGGGTTGGGCATTGTCTGATTAAAGAAATAGTAAATGGATAGAAAGATCATTGTAATTTACATGCAAATGTCTAAAAATGGTTTGAATCATACTGAAAAGAACCGGCTAAACCTCAGAACCAGGCCCAAAGAGATAAAATTAACCTTTTGAATGTTAAAACAAGAAAGAAATTCGGTCAAGCCCGACTATAACATACTCTGTACCAAGAAAATCTGTCTTTTGATCATAACTCGAAAACCGTTCATCCGATCTTCTTCATTCCTTTGGCGGATCGATAAGTTATCCTAATAACTAAATATGTCCAGAAGGAACAAGCCATCTATCTTCAAAACTGTGGGAGATATTACGTTTTTTCTAAATTGCGGGGGCGGGAGGGGGCGTGGCCAAAATTGAAAATAAACTTGATCTGCCTGCAGACATTAGAAGCATATGTCCCATACATGTCAAACCTCTATCTCTTACCATCTCTGAGATATGTGCGTTCATACGGACAGACAGACGGACAGACGGACATGGCTATATCGACTCGGCTGTTGATGCTGATCAAGAATATATATAATTTATGGGGTCGGAGATGCTTCCTTCTGGATGTTACATACTTTTGCACAAACTTATAATACTCTATGTACCTACGGTACAGAGTATAAAAACGTTATTTTAGAAACCGGAATTCCCAGAAAGAGAAACAGATCTGTGGGAACCACTTGAGATGCGTGGGTGAACAATGCTATATTCATACAACGATTGATAAGCATCCTTAACTTATTAAAGCATGGAAAGATATTTGTTGACAAGTCAAAGACATTTTAAGCTTTGACTTTTTAGGCAGTCACTAGGAAGCATCTTGGATAGTAGACATATCAATGGATACTATACTCAATACATATAATGGCATCAAAAGCTCTAATGTCTTTAGCCGATTTTTGATTGGAAACTCTTTGGGAAAGCGTCAGAAACGCAGAGATAACTTTCGTCAGCTGCTCAACGTGGAATCAAGAATTAAACAATCCAAGGAAACTGAACCGGAAAAGTTTCAGGTACAACCATTTGTGTGAAGGTTTTGTTTATAGTTTGAAACAAACTTGAATACCTCGTACAACGGCATTGAAAGACAAGACATAAGTTTAGCAAGGAAAGAGTGGATTAAAATCCACCATAAAATGACCAAAACCAATCAGTTTTCCTATCTTTGAAAATACAATTTTAAGAAACTGAAAAACAGCAGAAGTTTGCACTTGAAATAGGTTTCATTCCAGTAAGGGAAGTCCCTTTTAGTTATTGAAAGGAACTAAATTTTGAAAATCAGTCAACATCTTGTCAGAAGGACTCTTATTCATGTACTCACGATAGCTGTTTGGTGGGGCTGTCGCATAGGGATTCATGCGATTGACATTCATATTATGCTTGGTTGGACCGCCTCCGTAGCTCTGTTGATAGCCGCTGCCAAAGTTCGGTGGTGGCGGCTGTTGCTGCTGTGGCGGAGGAGGACCCTGAGGTGGTGGTGCCCCAGGCACTGGTGGTGGTGCATTGGGCGGCATATTCCAATTTCCAGGAGCCGCCGGCGGAGGCGGTCCCTGACGATGATGATCCATGGGTGGTACACCAGGCGTTGGCGGCTGCATGGGAGGTGGACAGCCCCACTGATTGCCATGCCATTGGGGAGCACCCGGAGGGGGCGGTGGCGGCGCATTCCAGCCGTTCTGAGCCGGCGGGTAGGCATTCCAGGCATTCATTTGAGGATGCGGTGGCGGCTGTTGGTAATACGACTGCATTGCTGGTGGCGGTGGACCCCAATAATTGTAGTTGGGTGGCGGGGCATTCATGGGCGGCGGCGGCTGATGCTGATAGGGCGGCATGGCTTGCGGGGGAGGCACAGGAGGACGGTAACCGGGGGGAGCAGACATTTGGCCATTGTGAGGCGGTGGCGGATGCTGATGCTGCTGGTGGCTGACTGGTGGTGGCTGCTTGATACTGCCATTGGCTGGGGAGCCTGTTGGCATTTTGTCTTTCTTTTCCAGATTGTAGATGGATTTCTTCACATCCACCAGAACGTATTTTATGGAATGCTGCCTTTGGACTGGAAAATTAAGAGGAGTTCTTGGACATAACATAAAAATAAGTAAAATACCGCACTTACGTATGGCCTTGTCCACGGCATCGTAGTCATCAAACTCAATGAAGGCAAAGCCACGTCGCTTGCCTGTGGTCTTGTCTGTGAGCAGCTTGACAGACACGACATGACCGAATTGCACGAAATACTCCCTTAGACACTCCTCATCGTGATTGTCCTTCAGGCCGCCCACAAAAAGCTTCTTTACCGATATGTTCGTCTCGCGAGATTCGCGCTCTGGCCGTGGCAATGCCCGCTTTGCCTCCACTGTTCTGTTAACATAGAAGGAAGGCAAATTAATGTACCCAAAGAACGCAGTGCTCCAAAGAGTCAACTTACTTGCCGTCGATGACGTGCGGCCGATTCTCTTGCGCCTTGTCTACCATGGTGGACTTTGTGTAGGTAATAAAACCAAAGCCACGCGATCTCTTCGTGCTGGCATCCCGCATCACCACCACGTCCACCACCTTGCCCCACTGGCCATAGAATACCTTCAGCCCCTCCTCGGTGGTGTAGGGCGCCAGGCCACCAATGAACAGCTTACGCAAGTGCTCCAATTCGCATATGTCCTGCTGTGGTCGCCGCGCATGACGCAGATCGCAAAAAATCAAATGAAATTTGTATGTGTCAAAGGGCTCGCGGGTGCAAAGGGGTAACAATTGACATAGTCTCGGCTAAGCCTACTTACATCATCTTCGCCGTCACGTATCTCGATTACTTCGGTGGCTGGCTCTTCCGTGGAGTCCTCTTCCTTGACTCGCGCTGCGCTGGCCATTGTTAAATTATACTTTTAATTGCCAATTGAGGTGCCACCTGTTCCGTTCTCACTTTGTTTCTGTTAAAAATGCTCCGTTCCTGATGTTCCGCATTAATACCAAAAATAGTCGAAGGCGGTCGCACTAATCCTAAAAATAGTCGAGAATTACGGTCGCCCTGATAATTAGAGATGTGCAGTATCACTGCGACTGACAAATATCGAATACTGCTGTGACTGCTTAACTATTTAAGTGACTTTAATTTTCGTAACTAAAAGTTTGATCAACTTGATAAAATGTTGTGATCTCAGTCTTATAAATTTGTATGTAGAACTTTACATCAATAGAAACATTTTTCAAATATTTTGAAATACAAATGCTTAAATAAATAAAGTATTGTGCCCAAATAAATTTTAATGTTATCTGGAATAAAGCCATTGAGTAACTCAAAAAAAAAAAAACTTAGAAGTACTAATAAAATCGATTTTTTTTTGCAAAACATAGCATAAAAGCTTTTGTGACTGTTGCCGACTACGAGTGAACACTTTTAATATTCAACATATGTATATCCATCTATATCTTTACTAAGGTAATTTGATTGACTATTTGCGATTACGGAGATATTATAGCTTAGATGTGCACGAACAAGCTTACAAAATTCAATACGTTGTACAAAATTTCTCAAAAATATGACCAATTTTAGTTATATGGCCTTTAGATACCAGAAAACGCTCTTTTGCAAAAAAGATGAGGGTTAAAAAAATGTTCGTAAAGAATTAGCAGATTTTAGTTTCAAACACGGAGTTGAAAAGACAAAGGACTTTCAAACCAAACTGAAAATATCTTTGAGTCTCAATAGATGATCTCTATCACAAACAGCCATTTAATATTGTCTATATTTTGCGAATTATCACTGTACGCAATTTTTGACCATGCCATCAGCAAAGCTCAGATCAATTCTGTTGAAATTTCAAAATTATAACTGATAAGAATTCTCTCGTTCATATATATTTCCCACCACGAGAAGCCACATCTTTAGTTGGAATTGAACAATTACTTAAGATGCGCTGTCTGCTGCTCGTTTCTATGGCCGCTCTGGTGGGTAATCCTCATAATAACTATCTGATCTCTAAATAATAACTATCTGATCCATTTTTTTATAAATCGAATATGTGTAGAGCCTGGCCAGCTCCTATCCGCAAAAGCCAACCGCACCCATCGCCCAATTCTTTGGGTACGTCGAGACCATTCACAGCATTCAAGTAGATAATATACTGGATGATACCCTGGAGTTTGTGCATAAAGTGGTGGTCACCCTCCCCGGTGAGAAGCGAGCTCAAGGCATAGCGGTATTGAAGAGTTATCTGGACAGGGGCAGGACCATACGTGAAAACGGTTCCACTCAAAACAAATTGGACTATGTCCACGTTTTGCAGTTTGTATTTGATGATGACCTGCTGACTCAAGTAAATCCCCAATTGCCTGAGTCTCAAGTGATTGGCATGAGTATGTTGGGGTTGTCAGGACTGGCTAACGAAATAATCACTGAATATAAAAAATTCCACGAGAAGTTTGTGAGAGGTGCAGAAGTACTTAGGGAAAAGTTAAGCAGCGACACGGTGGATAGGGAATTTGAATTGTTTGATATAATTGAGAAATATACGAACACTGCCGATTTGACAGAGCGAGAGCCATTGTTGGAGCAATTATATCGTCTAAAGGACAGATATTAAGGGTAAGATACTATAACTATTATGTATGTGTAGGTATACTTCAAAGTTGCGAATTAAAGAAACACAAAATTTTGCCTTAAAACATATTTTGGACATTTTTATTCAAAACTATTTCTGAGGTGGTAGGGGGTCGTGTGCAAAATCCAAAATAAACTTGATCTGCCTGCAGATATAAGAAGTTTTCGTGCTATACAAGTTAAACCTTAATCTCTTACCATCTCTGAGATCTGTGCGTTTATACGGACAGACAGACGGATAGACGGACATGGCTATATCGACTCGGCTGTTGATGCTGATCAAGAATATTTATACTTTATGGGGTCAGAGATACTTCCTTCAAATTTTATACACTCTGTGAACCTCTGGTACATAAGTATTAGAATCATCTGAAGCGACTTCTAAATTTTATTACCTCATTTTTGATTACTTAGTATCATCACGAGAAATTTGCATAAAAATGTTTTTTTTTGTATTTTTCTTAAATAATGATACGGGCACACTCAAATAAAATAACGACTTTTATTGCTAAAGAATATAGGCATATATATATGACACGACATTAATCGGTTCATTAATTAAATACATGTGAACCGAAGGAATGGTGAAGATCGGATGAACGATAGTCGAGTTAAAGGAAAAGCAAACATTTATGCCATAAATAATGGGATTGACTCCATTAAAATTTTTGAAGTGATCGACATCTGGATTCGTAAAAGCATTTACAGCGATGTAGTAGCTTGCTTAAGAATGAATTGCTTTACTATGTTTAGAAGCAATCCAAGTTGATGTGGGGTCATGCAAAGCACAGTGTATTGTCCATTATCCCCGGCAGCAAAGTGAGAGTACAGCGAAATTGATCAAACCCAAGGGCTGAAACAGAAAACTTAAGGCCACTCACTTGTCATTTACATGTTTGACAGCTTTTCGATAGAATTTACTATATACACCAGGAAATCGAATGCGTCTATATAAGGTCGATTTACACAACTCACCTTTGAATCATCGAACTAAGGTCGACTGGGAATATCGAAGAATTGTATCATATTATAAAAAAACAATTAATGAAAAAATAATAAGTTTTGAAGCACAATGTGATGCATTAATCTCCATTGAATAGTTGTGGAAATCGAAGTATATTGAGCATGTAGTCCAAGTCGGTATATTTTCTAGTATTTAGTATCGATAAGTATCGATAAGTCGAATGCAATTCATCAAGACCACGAAAATACATTCATGTAAACCTTTGGCGACTGCTCACTCTTTCTGAAAAGTGAAAACACATTCTAGATCAGTTACCAAAACTCATGGAAATTTAACAGCATCCACAGAAGAAACATCATTTCGACCTTTTGTTCACTTAAGCCATTGTAATTGAAACTGTTCGGTCAGGTGTTCAACAAAAATTGGGCCAAGCCGATCTCCTCTCATTCATCACAAATATGATTTGCTGCAGTCCAAAAGTCGACTCCTGTTCCACAGTGCAATATAAATGTGAAACGATATTTCTTCACTCACAGTGAATGAGTCACTGCTGCGTAGTTGTTGCTCATCTCTAGTTTCAAGCAGCTGATTTGTGTTTATATAAACATTCCGGAGAGAATTCCGGAAGAGATTGGAGGCTGTTCGTTTGTGTTTGCTGTTTACCCAACAGCTATCGTGGCCATACTGGTGTACAGGTGTTGAACCAGGTGCCCAGCTCGTTAACACAGCCCTCGCATAAATATTTTAACAGCAGCAGCAGTCAACATCTAATCAAACTTGAAGATTCCACTCCCTCGTCGTTAATAGAACACTGTGGCTTTGCGGCAGCTGATAAAAGAGGTAAACCAAAGGTTAATACACCATCAACTAACAGTAATCATACCTCACGTTTTGCCGGGAACACTCACCACACAACAAGGCAGAGTTTCCTCTGCCCACGCCTCCTACAGTTCTTCCTCCAACAGCGAGCAGCGGCGAAGACGATGAAATTGGTGCCTTCTTCAAGGCGGTTGCCATGATAATCCGTAGTGCCCAGCTTGAGCCGGTTGCTTTTACGGATCTACAAATTGATATACTGCGTGTGATCAACGAGGCATTGAGGAATCATTGAGGCGATTCGCAGTTGCAGTGAACACGTATGTGCTCTTCTCTATTGCTTGCCATCAGCTGTTTGGTCACCTCTTTTGCCTCTTTTCCTGATTTCCCTGTTCCCCTGTGACTACATTATTCATCAACAACTTTTGCCCCTGACTAAGCGGCTATAGTAAACAAAAGTTAAAAGTAAAAGTGCCGTGCTAATAAAATCTGATTAATAGTCTAGAAGGTAATGAACAATATAAAATTATTCTTCGTCTGGGATTCCAATAATCTTCGGTTTTATTCAATAAATAAGTTTGGCTTAAACAAAATTCTTAGGTACAAATTATATGTATTTACTTATGATGATTTAAATCAGCGATGGGCAAGCCCTTGCTCTTTTTGCTCCCATTGCTCCCATTACTCCCAAGAGCCACACACAGATTCTTTAAAAACTGCCTCGTCATGCACACGCTGTGTGCATGACTTGCAAAAATTTTCTCGCTTCGAAGCAAATCCAACAACAACGCCAGGCAGATGCGATCACAAGCTACGCTTAAAAATGCTACGTCATGCACAAGCTGTGTGCATGACTTGCACAATATTTTATTGTTGTTGTTGGACTGCTCCCAAAATCAAATTTCGTGCGCACCGCTTTTAAATGATTAATTTAAAGCTCTAATTATAAGTAATCTATTGCATAATTGCTAGCACGAGTTTATTAGCGGGGGCGGCGCATTGCTGTTGCTGCTGGCGGCATTGTTGCCGGGCATGTTGCTGGCCGCGCTGTTGCTGCTGTTGAAGGGCACTCGGCGATGTTGTTGTCGTTGCTGTTGTTGTTGGTCATCAATGTCAATGTAATTAGCCTCTAAATGTCGGTTGATATTTACGAGACTCTGCGTGCTGGGCTGGGGCAGTGGCGGTGGATAGTAGCCCATGCCCACTGGAACTCCTCCAGGTGGCAGCATTGAAGGCGGCGTGCCGCTGCTGCTGCTGCTGCTGGCTGCCGCATAACTCGTTTGACCCATTATAGAGCTCATAAAACCATTGGCCACGACAAAGTTCCTGAAAAATTGATTACATCAAAAAATGAGCCAGTTTCGATGGGAACCACCCGGCGGGTGCTTTAGGGGTGAGACTGTCTAATTGGGTTTGTGTGCGCGTAAATGTCGTAAAATTAATTTCGTGTTAATTTTATGTGTGTGTACATCAATTAAAATTGTGACATATCTTTGAATTACTTCCGTTGCAAAATGGGAGTGGGAGTCTACCTGTGGTTGTACCTTGTCGAAGAACTGCTTGTTACTGTCACATCATCACGTGCGAATAGCTAGTTCGGTTCGGAATTTTCTATTACAATACGTAGTTTTGAGTCCAAAACGATTTAACGATTTCGTTCGTAAATTTTAGTTCACACCAGTTACTTATAAAATTTCAAATAAACATTTGGTATCGGTTTTTGGCACTTATACTGCTTTGAAATTCCCAAGCACTTATAGCAGCGCTGGCATGAAGAAGCCTCTGCTGTGCTAATACAGCTAGGAGATTCTCAAAATATCTGTATAGATCAGCGATGTTCAAGAAGAGAGGCTCTCTGTAGCTCTCTGTCTCTCTCTGACACTTACTGAAGCATTACTTTGGCAAGCATTCGGCATGAATTGCCTAAGGTGCTCGGCCCCTGGGGGCTATGGGTGAACATCGCTGGTAAAGATCTGTTGCAAGTTATGTGAAAACATAATATGCCGGTTAAAACTAGCTGGTTTAAAAATCACAAGGTATAACCAGAGGGTTCCCTAAAAAGGCCCACAAATGCTAAAATATTGAACACATGTTGTTCCCAAAATAAGACCACGATGTTCCCAAGATGAGCCGAAGATGTTGCACAATTTTCTCGAATTGCTAGTTTTACCTTTAAAGAAGTTCACACTGAAAAAAACGGCGGGATAAATGTTATATTTGTATTCTTGATTAGCCCCGACTCCGACTAACAGGATGTTCTACTCAGTTCAAGCCTTTCGAACTTGTATCATTCCAAATGTGCTTACTACAGTCCCTGTTACAGTAAAGAAGATCCATTTGGACATGATATATCTTTAATATTCTTTAAGTCATTCAACGGAGCTGGAAATCATCCAAATGATCCAAATGATAGATGATTTTCAGCTTCGTTGGAGGACTAACAGGATATCTGAGACATGTTCCGTTCATATGGATACGGGAATCATCAAAGGATACTTTTTAATAACCTTTATACACCCTGTTCCCATTCAAAATGGAAAAAGGGGGGATCATGAAGATGTGCGAAAATATGTAAGAGAGAGAACAAACATTTCCGAACATCAGCAAAGTTCATAAAATTGATAAAAGCGCTGTCTTTGAAATCTATTGAAAGCGAAGCGCTTTCTCGCTATCCTTTGCTTTAGTACCACGATACATTTGCAGAGTTGAGCAAATTAATGTTAACGCAAATATAGCTAGAGAACCTGACTACAGATAAAATATCAGAAGTAATAGCAAATCAAGTTGAAGATCCAGCACATGTTTTTAAAAATTGATTTTGTAAAACGAACGGCTCGTAATAAACTGACTATGGAAAATGACCGTCCACGCAGTGCCACATCTAAGGGATGGAACTGTTTGGGAAAATTTCGACTAAGTCTTAAAGTCTTGCATAACAACCGAGAACGGTGCAAATATCACTAAAACATGGATATTCCTGCGGGAGTATAAACATGTTAGAGTGTCAGAATAAGATGAAAGCGATAATTTCGAAAAAAAAGTATATTCAAGCTAATATTCAATCTCCTCCAGATAAAAGGAGACTCGTCCTGTGCAACACTCGTTGGAGTTCTGCATACAATATGATAGAGCTTTTTAAGGTCATTAAGAGAAAGTCACAAAATAAGTGCAGTTTTCGACACCAACGGAATTTCTCCGAGTTTTCTACATCATTCGTTTTGAAAGCCTTATAATAATGTATGTCAGGGTTCGTAAATATTGCTTTTTGGGTTTTTCATTTTGTTGACAGATCAATTAGCTGTACGAATCTGTTATATAAAATTGTTATACCCAAACCCGACCGGATCGGATGACTATAGCATATAGCTGCCATAGGAATGATTGGAAAAAAAACTAGTTTTAGTAAGAAAAAGTTTTTGTTTTCAAAGCAAACGCGTCCATACTTAGTATTTCTTAGTTTGCTATGCTTTCCCATGATTCCCCCAAGTTTGGTATAAATCGGACATCTATATAGTATAGCTGTCATGGAAAAGCAGAGTCAGAAAAGTAGTCTTTGTGAGAAAAACTTGTTTGTTTTAAGTGGAAATTTCATCCAAATAAATTAGAAACCGTGCTGCAAGGGTTTACAAACTTCGGCCGAGCCGAAGTTAACTTTCCTCCATTTTATGATTGCTTTTATGTTTAACGCTTTTTTGAGAAGAATTGGTAAAACATTTAGTCGGAAAAAACATTGTCTGGGCTATACCGCGGAAAAGGAAAGACCTCCCATTTCATCGATTCGAGGTATGTTTTCAACAGTCGCGCCACATGTGGCCTAGAGTTGTATGGAAAATAACTACCTTGTTAAGCCTTTTGCTCGGATTCTGGTCGTTTTTGCTTTTATGCTCCGCTCAAACGCCTTAATTGAGTTAGTTATAGTTGACATGTAATGTTTTCACACGATTGTAAGCAGCTTATAGTCACCACGCCTAATTGGTCACACCAAATCCCAAGGCGAACCCACGACCTCTGGCACAGCAGGCAAACACGCTATCCGCTGCAGCACACCCAGCAAAACAAAATCAAAAAGAATAGTTATTTCAGCAAAAGTGTTAGCACTTTTAAATCAAAGGCCCGCACAGTTGATAATGTTTTTCCAAATCTGAAATAAACTTGACCTGCGTACGGTGTACACCTACCTTCGTGCAAAAATTTGTGGCTCTATCTCTTATAGTATCTAAGATTGACGCGTTCATACAGACAGACGGGCGTGGCTATATCGACTCGGCTGTTCATGCTGACCAAGAATATATAATATATACTTTATGGGGTCGGAAATGTTTCCCTCTCCCGGATACATTCATTCTCAAAGCTTCATGATCCCCCTTTTCCCATATTTAATGAGAACAGGGTGTAAAAAATGGTAATATCCACAATTTTTTAGCCAAATATCATAGACCGTTTGTAATCAAAATGTTCTTAAATCCTTTTTTGGACACTAAAATATCCATATTTCGAAAACCGTTCATCCGATCTTCTTCATTCCTTTGGCGGATCGATAAGCTATCCTAATAACTAAATATGTCCAAAAGGAACAAGCCATCTATCTTCAAAACTGTGGGAGATATGACGTTTTTTCTAAATTGCGAGGGCGGGAGGGGGCGTGGCCAAAATTGAAAATAAACTTGATCTGCCTGCAGACATAAGAAGCATATGTCCCATACATGTCAAACCTCTATCTCTTACCATCTCTGAGATCTGTGCGTTCATACGGACAGACAGACGGACGGACGGACATGACTATATCGACTCGGCTGTTGATGCTGATCAAGAATATATATACTTTAGGATGCTTTCTTCTGGATGTTACATACTTTTGCACAAACTTATAATACTCTATGTACCTTCGGTACAGAGTATAAAAACATCCCTTGCAAATTGATACCGAAATCATCCAATAAGACTTTTTAACATTCCTTTGTCCCCTTTCCAATCTCTGGTGTGAACGCGAATATCGTGCCAAAAGATATGGTAAATTATATGGGACCTCTTGAAAAAGTTCAAAAATTGTTGTCAACTTAGTTCGTCATTCAGCCTCGCCCATAGTATCAGAATTAATATCAATCTCTAAACATTTTAGCTGCTTCCAAATGTTACCTGTAGTGCTGATCTATTTGAGCCTTCTCAATGCGCTTGTCCTTGGCACGACGATTCTGAAACCAGATTTTGATTTGCGTCTCGGTTAGACCCAGTGTCTCGGCCAACTCGAAGCGGCGACTCCTCGAGATGTATTCATTGCGATGGAACTCCACCTCCAGGCGGAGAGTCTGCTCGTTGCTGAAGGTGGTGCGCTGTCGTCGCTGGCGTCCCTCTTTGCGACGACGCCGGGCCACTGGAATAGACACGAGAAATCATTAATAATCCTTCACTCCTGCCTCACCCGCTCACAATAGAGATGTTAGAGTGAAATTAATCTCACATTAGGCTCAACCCCCAAGCGTGGGCAACTGTCCTTGCGTGTTGGCAAGTTAAACAAATAATTAACCACACAATTCTCTCACATTTCGCGTTGTTAGTGCACATTAAAAATGCATTTTACACGTGCTTTTTTATGTGTTCGCTACCCCCCCTCAGGAATCTGTCCTGATCCGGGAAACTTTTAACAATGCCAGCAGCTGGCTCAATGTCTCCCTCTGCCCATCATCCTCTCAGTTGGCATTGTTTGTTTGCATTCTTCAGCTCAACCAACCGCACATTATGCCACGCCTATTCTACGCGATTGTCTGGGTCTAATTGATGTAACAAGGCGGAGCTGACAAGTTGAAACTCGGTGCGGGGAAATAATCTCTAGTTTTTGCCCGATTACCCCTTTGCTTGAGTAACACTCGAAACTGGCTTGAATTGTGCCCCTTTTTTCGAAATCACGTGTGAAATTTGATATGCAAGTGTCCTTTGACGTTTAAGCGAATGTTATGGGTGATTTTGAAAAAAACCATTTTTTTGGTTTCCTTTTGAGCTCAATTACAATGTTAGTTTTTATACTGTGTTCGAAAAGTACATGGAGGTTATTCAGCTTTTTCAACTGTAAGCAACAGCCAAAAGAAAACTTACGCATTCATTTGTATTTTACTAGTAAACCTTCAACCTAAACAACAACAGCTGCGAAGATATAGCCATGTTCGTCCTTCTGTCCGTAGGAATGCAGAAATCTCAGAGATAGCGGTTCGAAGTGTATGGGCCATAACTTCTTATACTTGCAGGAAGATCAAAGTAAAATTTGGATATTTTTCTTTAAAGATGTTGATTTGATAACTCCTAAATCGTGCTTATTGACCAAGTAATTGGTAAAATTCAAAAACACTTCGAAATACTCGATTTTTGGGGTAAACGCGACTTGCGCGACCACGAAACGTATTCCGAAAAATCTGAAAACTTTTATTCGGTTATTCAAATACCTCATCTTGAAATCTTTATGCTTCTCAGCGGGAGCTAGGAATTGATGCTATACAGTAGAGCCCTGCATTAGTGGAACCAAAGTGCCCTTTTATTCATAGACACATAGTTTCACGATGGAATATGCTTCGAATTTTTCGTAGATTACGATTCTGGCGGAGCCAGTGGCCGAAAAACCAGCTCTCAGAGCAATGGGAACACTGGCTTGCCCACCGCTGTAATCTCTGTGTGTTATCAAATCGATTCTGGCATCGTTGTAGTGTGCAACATTTCACTTTGATAGCTTCAAAGCTATGAGACTAGTTTGGGTAGAAACAGACAGACCAACGGGCATTAGCTTGTCCATCGAATTAGCTTGTTGTCCTGATCAAGCAATAATATATTTTATGGCAGGGGTGCCCGCGCTGTATACGGCTCGGGTATCGCAAAGCGATTGCATATTGTATAGCGCTCACTCAAAATGAAATTGCAGCAACAACTTTGAGTGTCTCTCTCTTCTCTTTCTCTACTATGCCTCTGGTAATCATGCATATGGAGAATGATTTTTATTTTATTGCTTAATGAAAAACTATTATTTTTTGAGTAAAATCAATAAAATGAGAAATAATCATTAATTTTTTTAAACTTGAATTTAATTTATGTTTGCAAACTTGGAAATCAATTTTGTTGGATCGATTTGACTCAACTACTAAGGATATGCATCAAACTTCCAACTATTTTTTATTCTCTAGTCGGAATCGGCGTTTGAATAATATTTATAACACTTTTTTGCATAGTTTTATTTAAAATATCAAATTAATCATTATTTTTGTGAGTAATAAAATAAAAATTCAAACTATTTATTCAAGTTTTATTTTCAAAATAGAAAAATTACGTTTCCTGGTGGTGAATGCTTACACTTTTGCCCTAGTTCCTAGAGAACTATTTTCAAAAGTGGGTTGATACATTGGAATAGAATATCAGATTGTAATTGCCCTCCATCACTGCCAACGACTCCACACTCTATATCATTCGTATTTTACCCATCTGCTGACCGTAAAAAACCACCTTAAGCGAAAACACCGCAAGAACACGTAAACGAGAATTTTTCCAGCTCAATGCATTTTAATTTTTTTTCCTCTTTCTTTTGGCAGCCCTTTCCTCTTACTTTCTTATTGTTTCCTCTGTTTTGGGCTGTTGATTTTTTCTTCACTGATTTTACATAATCCCGACGGGTGCAATGATATTCAATAGCTTGCCAGGGGTTTTGTTTTTCTACACTTAATAAGCTTTTTTTAGTTCCTGCGGAACTAATTTTTTCTGCTGCTAGATTTCTACACCTGTTCTGCGCAGGCGTGTGAACTTGGCTCATTTCCTTTAAAATGCTTGAAATTTGTTTCAGTTCTGGCAGCAATGCTGGCTCCCCTGTGCTTCAGCTGCCCGAGATGCATGCTGCTAAGACGTGGAGGCGCTCGGCCAGCCTTTGCTGCGTTGGCCAGGCATTTGGCCAAAAGCAGTGACCAGGATATTGTGGTAAGCTCCTGCGCACGCACACACATCAGCCAGAACAAGGTTGCACTTAAACTTTCCTCATATTTTATTTAAGATACCTCCCGAACCCACAACATGCTGTATGTCCGGTTGTGCCAACTGTGTTTGGCTGGACTATGCCCAAACTTTGACCACGATATTGGGCGACAATGATGAGCGTGCGCGTGAGATTGTTATCAACAAAATCACCGATCCGAATTTGAAAATGTTTTTGAGTCTTGAACTGCGTAATTTGAAGCTGATGCGAGAGTCTCAACCAGCTAAGACCATCGATGAGCCAAAGACAACACCGAATTAGTACAACATAATGATGTTAGTTAGAAATGTTAGCACAATTAAATGTAATATATTTGTAGTCATAAGTTAAGACCATCCAACCTCAAATACACAATGAACATGTCAGAAGACCAAGAAATAATGGTTCCGAATTTGAGTTGATCCATTGTGCCCCATGCTCCCGCGTTAACCCTATTTTCTCTACAAATTTTAGGAGTTTCTAAAGGTCTAAGTTTTGAATGTTCGCTGTATCTACATTGGTAAAATTGTTTCCTCTGTCTATAAGATGTCCCAAGTCTAGTCGGCAGTATGTCAATAATCAAGTGCAGAATCAAAGGCTTAAACACTTAATTGGTTAAATTTTAAAAAATTGTTCTGCAGACGTGAACGGCAGCGAAAGAATTTCAGATTCATTTTCTAGACATTAACGCACTAAAGCAGAGTACCTACTTAAGCCGGGTATTAAGATAATAGAACTGATTAGAATTAAGCTTTACAAAACGAAATATTGAACCAGCTTTGGGGCGGCTATTATTTAAATGCTCCGAAATCTAAAATATGGAGTGAAGCACCACAACAAATTCGGAAAATTCTTAATCTCAAAGTGATGGCCAATGGAATACGAACACATTTAAGTACTTTAACATATCTAAAGTCTAAATAAGTAGATATAAAAACTTGCTATACTCTGTGTTTGTGTATTTTGTGCAAAAGTGTGTAACAGCCAGAAGGAAACATCTCCCTAAAAAGCATATATAATATATTCTTGATCAGTATCAACAGCCGAGTCATGTCTGTCTGTTTGTCCGTATGAACGCACAGATCTCAGAGATGGTAAGAGATAGAGGTTTGACATGTATGGGACATATGCTTCTTATGTCTGCAGGCAGATCAAGTTTATTTTCGATTTTGGCCACGCCCCTCCCTGTGGTTCGTACTGCAGCATCAATATTTATGCTGAGCGCATAATTTCGTTGGTACAGAGTATGTTATAGTCAGGTTTGACCGATTTCTTTCTTGTAAATTTTTCATTAGATAATGCGAGTTAAGTGGGAAACCGATGTCCTGCACTTTTGTCATTACTAAGAAACGGATACAATCGACCATCACGCAAATTTCAATCCAATTGAGGATGGAATAATGCTCTTGGATAAAAGACGGTTATGACAGACTTTGGCAAATGCTTTAGAGAAATCTATGTGACTTGATGACTACTTATGAAGTAGTTGTATAAACCAGGGTTGCAAACCGGTTCTGAACCGAATCGGATTTTAACTGAACCGAACCGTTTATTCCAACTGGTGGACCGAACCGGCTTTCTTTCAGAATTGCTGAACCGAGCCGAAAACCACAAATAAAAACGGATCGGTTCGGTTTTTGACGGGAATCCATTTCCTCTAGCCAATGATTTTTATTAATTTGGGAATTTGAATCGTTTCTAATAGATAATTTTTATACATTTCGTTCGACCCTCTACAAATTTAGCGGATCGACACAACTTTTAAGCATGACTTGACGAAAATTTTACAACATGTAAAACTGTTAGTCTTCTGCAATTGGCCGCCGATCTTCTAATATACCGGTCATTAATCTGTATTTTTCCTCTAGTAGGCCATATTTTCCATTTTCTGTGGTACTTCTTTACCTTAATTCAATCTTAGACAAGAGAGATTTTTCTCATCTAATCCCTGCAGTTCTACGTTTCGGTACTGAATTTTTTAGGACTGATTTAGGGCTGAGCAGTAGGAATAACTGAATTTAATGACTGGGAATTACTGATGGAAAGTGGAAATTTCTTGATGCATACTTTTAGGCATTTCAACAAAAGTAGTAAGTATTTTAGCCGTCTAATCTAAGCCAGCGTGCGCAATGGCAGCTGCTACTGCGCTGCTACTGCGCTGCAGCAGCGAACAGTCTTTTGATCACAACTCGAAAACCGTTTATCCAATTTTCACCATTCCTTTGGCGAATCGTTAAGTTATCTTAATTACTAAATATTATTTGAGGGACTAAAAACAAACAAGTTTTTCTCAATAAGACTACTTTTCTGACTCTACTTTTGTGTGACAGCTATATTATATAAATGTCAGATTTTGACTAAATTTGGTAGAATCATGGAAAAGCATCGAAAACTAGTAAATACAGAGTTTGAAGACGTTTGCATTAAAATCAAAAAGTTTTTTCTTACTAGAACTAGTTTTTCGATCGATCGTTCCTATGGCAGCTATATGTTATAGTCCTCCGATCAGGCCGGTTCCGACAAATGTGCAGTGTATTTGTACCAGAAGACTTTGTGCAAAAAACTGACGGAGGAGATAGCATAGAAACAGACGGACATGGCTCTATTGACTCAGCTCTTTATGCTGATCAAGGATATATACACTTAATGTGGTCGGAAATGCTTCCTTCTATTAAAATCGTATAAAAACATTTTGCAAGGGTATACAAACTTCGGACGAGCCGAAGTTAACTTTCCTCTATTTTTAGAGTTTTTATTAGAAAACAAACAATTTTTTCTCACAAGAACTAGGTTTTCGATCGAATGATCCTATAACAGCTATAGGTATATGCTATCGTCTTCAGATCTGGTCGGTTCCGACAATTGTGCTGCGTATTTGGACTAAGAGACGTCAAACTGTCGGACAGCCGTTCGAACCAAACCGACTCGAGTACAGGGTCTTAAAATCGAACTACAAAAAGATACTTAGAGCATTATCGAAACTAAAACTATTTTTTAAGCTTTCAGCATGGGGGAGGAAATCTCTCTGACTAATACAGTCTGGCGGCTACACTCACATAAAAAAATTATTCCGGGAGATGGTACAGGGGGTTGAACCCATGTAGGATCAAACCGAGTTAAATATACACTATTCACTATTCATTTCGAATATTCTTGCAAACCGAATGTGGGCTTAGAATATCGATCTTAAGTCAATCCCAAGTGATCTTGAGTCATGCAAGCTTATAGTTTCACAAAGCTCACCCGACCTAAAGACGGTGGCAAGAGAATAGTCCCGGGATTAAAAATTCCAACCCCAATACAAGCATATTGTACTTGGTTTACAGAAATATGTGATTCACCGATGGAATATACCGTTGTTTTCAGTGTGGGACTGAGCTCAGATTCATTCCTAAAAATTCCGGTACGGGCCCCACGGATACAATTGGCTAGATTTACAGTGCTGGATTGGTTCTACCATCGCTGGGTCGATCGCAGTTTTGCACTCTTTATTAATACTTACAGAATGCGGAAAATCCTGCGCTAAAATGTGGATCACTTGGGAAACTAGGAAACGATACGCTGGCAGCTCCCGTCGATATGGGCCTGGTGGGGCTGGCATAACTATGCTTCATAAAATCCGCTTTGGGAGCATAGAAATCATAGGCTGGACAACCAACCAGCGATACGCGTTCGTCACTTATCGAGATATCCGGTGAGGATACACTGCCGCCATCACTGTGATAAGGCGTCTCACAACTAGGCTTGTGGGTGCCCACATCTATGTCACCATTCTCACTGCTGCGCGTCTCGAGATGCCCGTAAAGACGTTCGAAAAACTGACGCGGCGACGACGGACGTTGCGGTGACGGTGTGACGGTTGGACTTGGCGTAGACTTGATAGCACCGCCACCCACTTGATCCGGGCACTGGGCTTGTGAGGGCAGCATTTGGCAACTGGACTAATCACTTGTATAATCGGCGAGCGACTGAACTGGGCATTACTTCCGATGGCACTGACAAGCCTCAGGCATGTCCACCGGCTTCCGTGTTGGTCAACCTAAGACGGCGACGACGCTTATCCTGCGCTGTCGCTCCCAAACAAACGAAAGGGAAAAAAACGCAACGCATCGCAAATTATGCGGCACATTAAAATTAACAACAAGGCGCCTAAAATTGTGGTTCATAAAAAATGACATCCGCCACACCTGCGGCAGAGACTGCCGAACGCTGATTGGTTGATGAACGCAAAGTAACCCCAACTTCATTTCCGGACCACAAGGGTAGCAAGCAGGATAAGCAAACTAAGCGCCGCCCCAATTGGCAGCAAAAGAAGCAGTGGAAGCTGATTTAAGAGCAAGTAGTTGATGTTCTAGAGTTGCTGGACTAGTTCCGAATCCGGTTGCACTGCTTGCAATAGATTGAAGTTAAGCCACAGGGTTGCTGAACGAGCCGTGAACCGAGATATTATGAACCGAACCGGTAATTACTATTCTCAAGCAAAGTTAATTTGGATACATTTTCCATATGAGCCAATCCATTCAATTATATTTGAGAGACAGAAATAGTTTTTAAAATTGTACTCAAAGGAATGATTCGACAACTTTGGACTCAATGTGGGTCAAAAAGCAAGGCCGCAAATCCTATTATTTTTCGGAGCTTTTGGAGCTCGCGGTTTTGGTTCGCACCTTTGTTGGGCCTTGGTTTTCCATATTTTTGAATAAAAAATGAAACTTTTTTTAAGTTTTTTGAAACATTTTTGTAATTTTCTAGTTTCTGTCCATTTTATACCCTTGCAGAGGGCTTACTGAAATTGTCCAGATGTTTGTAACGCATAGAAGAAAGCATTTCCGACCTCATATAGTATTTATATTCTGATCAGCATGACGAGCTGAGTCGATATAGCCATGTCCGTCTGTCCGTCCGTCCGTTTCTCTGCGATTTCCTCCGTCAGTTTAAAAGCTATCGCCACCAAATTTTGCATGAAGTCTTGTAGTACAAATACGCTGCACAATTATCAAACTACCGGATCGGATAACTATAGAATATGGCTGCCATAGTAGTGATCGGTCGACAAATTAGTTTTAGTGAGAAAAAGTTTTTGTTTTTCTAAGAAAACGCCTCCAAACTTTGTATTTCTTAGTTTGCTATGCTTTCCGATGATTCCACTAAGTTTGGTCGAAATCGAACATCTATATAGTATAGCTGTCGCAGAAAACTAGAGTCCGAAAATTAGTCTTAGTGAGAAAACCGGTTGGTTTTTAGTGGAAATGTCCATCAAATTAATGAGAAAAAGTTCAGCAGGGGTATACAAACTTCGGCCAAAAAAAAAGATATTTAAAAATCTGAATTGGCTGATTTCGGTATCCATTTGGAATGGATAGTTTTTCTTATCTATTTTTGGATATTAAAATATCTAGCTAATTTCAAATGGATCTCAAATTTTCAATTAAGGGAGCTGAAAATCATTCAAAGGATATGAAGCCTTTTTGAGTTATTTTTTTAATTTATATCCCTCTAAGAGTTTGCCAATATATAAATGTATTTTTTTTTTCATAATTTTATCGACTTCAAACCGGGTCGTCTTTCGTTTTCGGTCAAGGCATTTATATTGAACAAAAGCTTTTTAACTGTTTAACGCTTCCTATTAAATTCTTCTTAATTCAATTAATTGAGATCTTGGGCTGAGTATAAATGTGACTTACAATCTTAGCACTAAAATGTGAGCAACGGAAAGTGGAAAGAATTTTAAGCGATTTTGGTCTTCGAATTCCCAACTTGCTCTTACAATTATCTTATGGAGTGATGGTTGATATCTGATCACCAGTAACACGAACTGAGATGTTTTCAGCCATTTTTTAATTCAATCAAAGACCTTATTTACAGAACAAATCGGGTCTTAGAGTTTGACTTGCTTATACCAAAAACATTCTTAAATTCGGAATGTAGTCTTATATTGTATCAAAAATATATTGGGGTTGAGTTTAGACTTAATTAGACTTAAGCAACAAATATTTTGTTATTATATTGAGAGACAATTGGGTTTGATTTAATACTATCACCAAAAACTTAAAGATACTATAGATAAAGCTTGTGGAACAAATCGAAAATTGGTAGCCAATGTCAGCCACTAGGAATAATCGTGTTTTGTTTCACATGCTTTATCTATAATATCTTTAAGTCTTTGCTATCACACTCCTAATATGTCCTAATATATAAAAGAGGGCTTACAACAGATCGAAATGTACTAAATAAATCCCGAACAGCCATAAATAAAGTATTTCGGGATGGAAAAAGTACTTGAATGAATTTTGTACTTGCGACAAGTATTTTTATACTTACAGTTCTCTTGACACGGTTCGTATTTAATTCAATTACAAAGTTCTTGACTTTTATAATCTCTACAAAAATGAACACCTAGTTTTTAAAAACATGACTTTTACAGAACTATACGATTTTTTGACTTTTATTTTTAAACACACTTTTGCTTTTTAAGATTTTAATTTGGTACAGTCGTCTGCAAGTTTTAAGCATTCGAACAAAATACGATTAAATTTGATTTATATTGAGATTTGTTGTAAAAGCTAGTCTATCAACTTCGGGTTTCCAAAAGCGACTTTGGCATTTATATTTTTGAAATTATCAGCTCACGAAAATATCTTCAACCCAAGAGTGCTGCCAATATACTTGGCTCTACACAGCCCAAAGGGGCCAACCCGAGCCAAAACGCTTGTGTGCTTCTAGTTTCGCACTACAGAAAGGGAATTTAACGGGCGCAATCGAACGTGAAAGTTTGACAAGCTTTTCATGGCTTCAAAGCTGGCCCCAATAGCTAGTGAAGGTAACCGGGTGTGTAGGCTTTTGACAGAAAAACATTTTACATTAGATGTCCCGAGGCGGAATCGAACTCAAGACGAACCGAATTGAAAAACGAGCAAGAAAGAAAGTCGGTCAAGCCCGACTATAACATACTCTGTACCAAGATCATCATTGTCTTTTGATCATAACTCGAAAACCGTTCATCCGATCTTCTTCATTCCTTTGGCGGAATAATAACTAAATATGTCCAGAAGGAACAAGCCATCTATCTTCAAAACTGTGGGAGATATGACGTTTTTTCTAAATTGCGGGGGCGGGAGGGGGCGTGGCCAAAATTGAAAATAAACTTGATCTGCCTGCAGACATAAGAAGCATATGTCCCATACATGTCAAACCTCTATCTCTTACCATCTCTTAGATCTGTGCGTTCATACGGAAAGACAGACGGACGGACGGACAGACGGACATGGCTATATCGACTCGGCTGTTGATGCTGATCAAGAATATATATACTTTATGGGGTCGGAGATGCTTCCTTCTGGATGTTACATACTTTTGCACAAACTTATAATACTCTATGTACCTTCTGTACAGAGTATAAAAAACGAAAAATCTAAATTTAAAGAAAATGTAGTTGCTCCTCTTGTTGTACTTCCCTGCCTGCCGCTGATCCATGGTACAACATTTTAACGATAAATGTAAGATTTCTGACATATGGCAAAACGTTCTAGATGATAAGGTTCAGTTTCAAAATGAACTGATTCACTGAACAGAACTCTTGGGACTGGCCATCCCTGGATTTGCTGGCGACGCAACCGCGAGCAACACCAACCCTAGCGCGTTTCAGTGAGTCTCTAGTGCCCAGGTACGACGTATTGTCACCAGAGCGGGCCGCGTTACCCATGAAGTAGTAGAATCGTCAACGATTTCAAAATTCCATTCGCTGCTTTCGGTATGAACGCCAACCGTATTTTGTTGTCAGAATTGTTTGTGTGGCTTTTGTATCGTGAAAGTGAAAATTAAACCAAAATTTGATTAGCAGCAGCAATAACCAGAATAGCGACCGCAGCAACAGCAATAGTCGCGTGTGCTAATATAGTGTGTGTGTGTGTGTGTGTGCGCGTGTGTGTGTGTTGGCGAGGAATTCCAAGAATAACAGCCACAGCAGCAGCAGCAGCAGTGAAAATGTCAAACAATCGTCGGAGAGTGCGTACTATTGATTATGTAGCACTTCAAGGCCTACAGCTACCACAGATGCCGGCAACAACAGCCCAGGAGCAGCAGCAGCAGCCGCTGGAGGAAGAGCGTGCCAAACCACCAGTGCCACCACGACTGCGTCGCGAGCCAAGCATGGATGAAGATGTTGCTAGGTAAGCCGGAAAACCCCACCACAGACCCAACAAACAAGAAGTGTTACGGCAGCAGCAGCAGCGGCAGCAACAACAGCAACATCAACTGTTGTCTGCGTGCCCATGTATATGTCAGAGAGTGGCAGGGGGTGAGCGCGGCTTACTCTTCTGCATTTCACCAGTTTTAATTGTCAAAACGTAAACAACGTGTTTTTTGAAGCCACATTTTGTTGGGCAAATCAACGAACTCGAACCCGAGCTTGATGTTTTTTATTGTCAGCCACAGCAAATTGAAATCGAACACTTGTTTTTGCGCTTTTCTCGAATTATTATGCATAGAATAATACTGGGCTGATTTATCATAGTCACTTTCGGGGAGTCTTCCAAGATATTTGCTGATAGCGCAGGCTTTTGCCTGATAAGACAACGCACACGCACACACACATGTGCACAGCTCAGACATTTGTTGTTAACTTTTGCGCCGTGTTTGCCAAAACGCTTATTCATACATTTATTGTGAGTTTGATTTGATTTTCCTGTTCAAAAAAGTTTTCTATGAAAAGCAATTCGTGGCATGTCTTAAGGTTATTTAGCACGAAATTTACGTCATTTATTGATGACTTGCCAGCCAAGCACCTGATTTTTTTTTTGTATGGAAATGAAGTGAAATTAATTTGTGTCTTCGTCCCTCCAGTCACCGAGTCGTCGTCTGGCATACCAGTTTGATGCCAGGTTAGGGGGAGGGAAGGAAGTTAAAACGCGTTTAAGACACACAGTTTGCTTTGTAACCTCTTTCGTTAGACGCGCTTTGATTCTGTTTTGAAATCGAATTCGCTTTCTTCTCAAATTTCGAAGTCGCATTGTTGTTGTCTGCTGGTTGAATGGAATTCCAAAAGCAAAAAAAAAAGAAGAAAAACCGAAGGTCTCTCCTAACTGTAGTTTGACACTGTCAATGGTGTGGGAACGCCGCGTGGTCACTCACGTAGACGCCGCTGTACAAAAACAAATAATAATTGCATGCTTTTTCTCTCATATCGCTCATGCTTTTGGCTCTCACAAATATAAACACTTACACGTACACGACTTAAGTTTTGATAAGCATAATTATGGCATAGTACCACACACACACACACACACACACACACACCGACACGCAGGCATCGATCATAAACAGAAAATTTGGAATTTCGGACCAACTAGTTGGTCTATTGTATACAATCACTCGGCACTTGTTTTATACTTTTTAAAGATAATTTAAAGAGCCAGAAAATGTGAATACAGCTGCCTGTCTTTACCCCCAACAGTTCATTTGCATTTCAGACAGTGAAAATATGCTTTTGCCATGGGTGAATAAATTGCTCATACGCAACGTTATATTGATTGAGTGTATGCGAATTGCTAACATTTTAATATTTATTTAATCAATTGTGCGCAGTCAAAGCGGGATGTATTTCGGCTTAGGTTACAGTTCGGGCACTTACCGAATCTTAAGTTTTCGCAAATTGTACTGCTAAGTTTCTAGTTCTGGTAGTGTTACTGATTGGTACCCTGGGTTTTCCTTCGGTATACATACACACAGAAAAAAAGGCTACCAGCGTTCTTCACCAATCGGGTTAGAATTTAAGCCGTTTTGTACTTGAAATTTCAAGTATGATTCGTTCTTGAGTGTACTTAAATTAAGTACGAAACATTCTAAACGCGAAATATGACTGGTAATATTATTCAATGAGAACAAACCTTCTCGACTCAAGAACATTTTGTTCTCACAGTAAGATGAAAGATTCTAGAAAAGCAAGTTCTTAGTTCAAGTACAAAATATGTTAGATTGAGTATAAAATATACTCATTACCCTAGCTCCAAAAAGTGCGCAACAGAAAATACAAATTATTTTTAAGCGAGTCTGTTCTTAAAATTCCCAACTGGCTCTAGCACTTTTGTAATGAAGTGATTGTAAATTTCTGAGCTGCAGTAGGTCTAACTTGCTCTTTGGTTATGGGTCTTGGATATTTCTTTGGTTTAATACAGAGACCTCGTTCAAGAACAAAGTGGGAAGTAGCTATACTGTATGGGCTCAAGCCAAAAACATTTTGTTCTTGTTTGAAATACTCTTATATTCTTCCTAGAATGTTTATGGGCTGGCAATTGAAATTACTCACTTAAATAACGAATGTTTTGTACTTATTTTGGCACATAATCGGGCTTGACTTAAGACCATTATAAGCTAAAAGTATGATTAAAAATATTTTAATCGTTCAAAACATACTAAATATATTCAAAAACAGTCTAAAATCAAGTATTTCGGGATTGAAAAAATCGTACTTGATATAAGAATTTTGTACTTAAATCAAGTATTTTCGTACTTACCGTACTATTGACACCGTTTGTATTTAATTCAAGTACAAAATTCTTGGTTTTTTTTCTGAGTGTATGTGCCGGTTAAATTTACAAATCCTTTAAAACTGTTAACCGAACAGAATGAGTTGGTTTGTAGTCAATGTTTCGATTATGCTATTTTAATATATTATGAAATATCGAATGCGCTGTCTGCAGTTCTGGGAACTTTAGCGACCATCCTTCAAATATACCTTGGAAATTTTAAAGCCGAAAACATTTATTTACCAGACAAATTGATACAATATTAAACGCGAATGCTAAGCTAACCTCGGCCGTACCGATGTTTTTGCAAGTGCTCGCTTAAATATTTTCAAAAATAATTTTTTTCCCACAACGACTCATTTTCCGACCGATCGTTTCTATAGGAGCTATATTTTATAGTCATCCGATTTTGTAAAAAATTTTGTAGAATTGGGTGAAAGCATGTAGCACAGGCAAATACAAAATACAAAATTGCAGGGTGCTACCATTAAAAACAAAAAAGTGTTTCTGACTAAGACTGTTTTTCAGACCAATCTTTTGTATGGCAGCTATACCATATAGTTGTCCGATTTTCATCAAACTTGTCAAAATTACAAAAAAGCAGAGAACACCTATGAATACAAAGTTTGAAAACATTGTCATTGCAGAGAAAAAAGTTTAACATACTAAAACTAGTTTTCCGACCGATTGTTCCCATGGGAGCCATGAGATTTAGTCATTCGATCCGGTCGGTTCCGACATATTAGTGGCGTGGAGCAAAAAAAAAAGACTGAGAGACTATTTTGCGTAGATACAGACAGACAGACAGACGGACGGACAAAGATCAATCGAATCAGCTCTTCACCCTGATCAAGAATATATATAGTTTATGGGGTCGGAAATTGATATTTCTATTTGGCAAAAACATAATACCCTTTCCAAGGGTATAAAAATGATGTAGCATTCTAAGAAAAATAACTTATGGCGCTGAAGTCAAATGTCCCGACTAAAAAATACACTGTACCCCTGATTTCTTGAATTTTCATTCATTTTTTAGCCGAATGTACACACACTCTCACATAGGCACAAATGATTTAGCTGAAGATGCGAAACCCAGCCGATAAATCTTCTTGACGTTCCATTATTCATGTTATTTCGGATGTATATAGTTGGTATATCAAATAAAGTTGGAGCACTTTTGGTTCCTTTTAGAAACAAGAGCCTACTTCTATGAACCCTAAGGAAACTCGTCCTCAAGTTTGATGTTTCATCGCAAAAAGTAATTGTAAGCTTTGACTTAAGTTACACAAATCAAGTAAAAACCAGGGATGCAAACCGGTTCTGAACCGAACCGAACCGCTTATTCCAGCCGGTGAACCGAACCGCAAACCGAACCGGCTTCCCTTCAGAATTGCTGAACCGAACCGAAAACCACAAATAAAAACGGTTCGGTTCGGTTCAGTGCCTAAAATCAACTAAGTTCATGACGTAGTAGGACATGTCAGAGTAAAATCCATGGCTAAAATTCATAAAAATGATATTATGAATTCAGGACCAGCCCTTTCATTTCAGAGCTGATTCAGCTATGATTCGGTTCTGAGCCTAACTTAAAGGATATGATAAATAGAATAAGAATTTTCTACCAGACATTCTCAATTTTTGAGAGTATTCATCTAGCAACTAATTGAGGACTCCTGGAAATCCGATGTAATAAGCATTGGACATTCTTCTAAGGATTTAAAAAATATTTAAAGAATTAAATTTCAAAAGTGTTCGACAAGTCACATTACTACAACAATAATAATATTTCATAATGTGCCTTTGTGAACCACTGAACCGAACCGAAACCGCGGTTCAGTTAGCTCCAAAATCCATGTAATGAACCGAACCGGCGGTTCAGAAACTGTATGAACCACTGAACCGAACCAGTCCTTATTTTCGAGTGGTTTGCATTCCTGGTAAAAACAATTGTCAAAACAATTTCTTAAGTGACATTTTATATTTTATTTTAGAGTTTCGACATGTACAGGGCAGATCTTGATTTACTTGCAGGCAGCGAAAGTATATCCCGACTTAACTTAAGTATAAAAGTCAAAAAAGTTATATCTCCCAAAGTGTTATAGTTAGAAGGTGCGTACCTATTGGACATATTCAAAGAGCTGAACCAACCCGAAAACCGAAATTTTAACCTGGTTCGGTTCGGTTTACTGAATTATTTCAAGATGTCAAAATTTGGAAATTTAAAACATGTCCTCCCCAACATAAATCCTTATCGATGCTGGACATAGGTAGTTGCCATCTAATTTAACCCTCTAGTGCCAAAATCGTTTTCGACTTTCTGAATTCATTGAAAAACATTGAATCAAATTAATTTTTAAACAAATTTATTGTGATTTATTCGAATTTTCTTTCGAAATAGTAGAAAAATTAAATTTTCACTTAAGAAATCCCAATCGTTTGAAAATTGTACAAGATGGGTTCGAAAAAACCCTTTAGTTTTCACGTTTTATCAAACCACGAACCGATTGGTTATCATTCCTGATCATTTAGATAAGAATACTTACCATGCATCTTACACATCCGATTTATCATATTATAAAAGTAAAAATTCTTCTGGCTAAGACTGAATTAAGGTAAAGAAGTTCTACAGAAAATTTAAAATATTGTCCACTAAAGATCGTCAGGCAGCTGCGGAAGACTTACAGGATAACAGGTTATAAAATTTGAGCCAAGACATTCTTAAAGATTATATCGATCCTGCATCGCCAAGGATGTAGAGAGTCGAACGAAATGTCGTATAAAAAGTTTCTTAAGGAAACGATTCAAACTCCCAAATAAATAAGTATCATTGGCAAGAGGAAAGCGATTCACGTTTTTAAACTCCACAGAGAACTGAACCGAACCGAACCATTTTTCTTTGTGGGTTTCGGTTGGGTTCGTGAATTTCGAAAGAAAGGCGGTTCGGTTTATGGTTCTTTTCACCAGCTGGTATAAGCGTTTCGGTTCGGCTCAGAACCGGTTTACATCCCTGATTTGTAAAATGAACTTGGTTTTCATAAAACCATCCAAAGGGTTCCCAACCAACCTATGCGAATACGCAAACCAGTTAAAGCAAATACACAAACCAATCAAAGCGAACACCCAAACCAACCTGAGATAGCTTTAACAAAAAATACTTTTTGGGTTGGCTCTAGGCAATATGTGGAGTTTAAAGATAGTTTTTTTCTTGGAGAAAATGAACCTTAAATTCATATAATCATCAAGTTAAGTTATAAATAATTATTATGCCAAACCTTCCAACTAGATCCTCGAATAAGAAAATCTGATCTCTTCAAACATAAACCAACCGATGGCAAAATCGCTTAAGATTTCTGTGTCATCCCTAACTGGCTGACTGGTTATTCCTTGCATTTTATGTTTATTATTAAATCAAATATATCATATATCAATCAGGTTAAGCCCACACTTGTAACTCGGACTGCGAAATAATGTGAAAATTGTCTTTTCGATTCCCACAAAATCCTCCACCGAGGTTGGAAATTGAGTGATAGAATTAGTTTATAGGAAATATGTTTTAAGGGTTCTGTTCTGCCATCTCTGACTTGGGAACGTGCGAACAAATGTAAATTAATTTATGGCTTGCATTATTTTGCATCGATCCATTGTTGTGTTTTTCCCACTTTCATTTCATTTGAATTCAAGAAAGTACTAACTGAAAAACAAAACACTTTGGCCCTAAAGCGATTGCCCGGCGATTCTTCTGCGCGATTTCTTTGGGTGAGCACGGCTAATCAACTATTGGGGCCCGTACAAAGCAAACGTCATAAAATTAATAATAAACAAACAGAGACAAATAACCAAACTGCAATTGCTTGCTAGATCGGCCGATGGTTCGACTTGCCGCCGATTTGTTGCCCACTTGCGTTCCACAAGCATTCTACACCGCCGCTCTGAAGCTCTCCCTCGCTCTCTGTGGCCGCCACCCACCAGCGACAGTCGGACGCTCTCAAACAGTTGAACCATGGGAAGCCTCGTAGCGTGTGCCGCGGTTCAACGCTTTAGTTTGTTGCGTTGAGCTGGGAGCTGCAGTCGCTCGGCGCGTTGTCGTTGTCGTTTTCGTTTTCGATTTCCCTCCATACACACAGGCGGTTATGTACATATAGATTCGTATACTATAGAACCTTTGCGACTACTTGGGGTACATTTTTGTTAAAGTGCTAATAAATTGACGGGCAAACTGGGCAGCCCCGGCCGCATATCAATTCGCACAATGAACGCTGGGCAGCCACTTGTCCAAATTTCAAGCGGCTTATGAATTTTGAAAGAGCCGTGTGAACTTTGCGTCTGCTTGCATATTGAGGAAAAGATAGTAACTGGAAAAACAACACCCACCGCCAGCGGGCGAACAGTCATCACTTCAGTCGCTTCGTTCGCTTGGCCGCGTCTAAAGTTCTCCGGCAAACTGCGAGTGCCCACTCGTCTGTATGTATGGTTATAGTGTTGTCGCAGTTCCCGGTGTGTAAAATGTGTGCGGTACAATTAGATGTACATAAATTGTGAGGCAGAGCTTTACCGCACAGCCTACAATCACTGCGGCGAAACAATTTATCAAAAATAAAATATAAAAGAATCTTCTCGCTGACTGTTACGCAGTCTGAGAGTCGCGGTGCCTGCCAAACTGTAAGCTCAGCCTGTGGTACAAAATGCGGCGAAAAAAGTAAGTAACATATGTATTCAGGATCAATGATGAAATCGGCTGATGCAAAAAGTGGCGCGATTTATTGCTCGTCAATCTACACCCATAAATGGGCAATTATACATACATGTGCATGTCTGTATGTCGTTGGTGTGCAGGTGTAAATCAAACCTGTGCTGAAATTAAAGCATAATTATAGGCGTGACAAGCGTCTGTCTGCAGCCAAATGATAAGATAACGCAAACCAGCCCAGGCCACCCAACTGACAGGCATCTCCCATACAACAACTGCATATTTACCTGTCTTATCGGCGATTAGGCGGCACTTGGCTGCGCTTGCTGCTGTGCCAATTAGCAAAACAATTAGGGCAAGCCCTCGACATTCACAATTCTGTTAATATGCATCATCTCGAGAACCGATGCCTGGCGAAATGGATTAAATTAATCAATTAAGACAAGCCCTTGGCTGGGCCTAAAAGCCGAAAAAGACAAGTTATAAGGCATAATTCAATAACAAACCGGGCATATTCATTCAATAATAAACTATAGAATTCAACATTAATTTCGAAGAGCAATTGAGAGCTCGATAATTGAAGTCAGTCCGCCTTAAGCCTACATAAAGAAGTTCAATGTAAATGGCGTTCTTAAATCTAACACATTTGCGACTTTGCCGTTCAGTATGGAGGCTTTGATAATGGTTTTCATAAATTTTTTTTTATGACCAAATAACCAATGAATAGAATTACCGGAGATCCAACTTTCAGTCGATGAAATTGGTGCTCACATGCCGGACAAATCCAGAGAGTTGAAATACTCTGTTGAAATACTCTGCTAATACTCGATCGGTAAAAATGATATCAAATCGCCTAGC
Source organism: Lordiphosa andalusiaca (assembly GCA_035044965.1). Classification (NCBI taxonomy): domain Eukaryota; kingdom Metazoa; phylum Arthropoda; class Insecta; order Diptera; family Drosophilidae; genus Lordiphosa; species Lordiphosa andalusiaca. Next base: position 286,008 of record JAWNNM010002717.1, read on the forward strand.
AACGACTGCTTTACCTTGGTGATTAAATCGTTGACACCATATTTCCGCTAGCCACGCTTAAGTTATGTATTGTGTGCGTTCAACGAGACATAGACGCTCAATGAGAGCATTTTGGTGAGTCAACGATTGGTAATGAATTTTATGCATCCTGTAGTTTCTTTTTGATCGCCGAAATCCAACAATTTGCTGAAGAATGTGTCTGCGGGTGGATCATTTAGCATTTGGATGCGCTTGTTAATCTTTAGCAGTACTTTATCCACATTGCGCCACAAGTGCAATGATTTTAAGCAAGCATTGCGTCAGCTTACATGGAACGTGGAATGACGGATAGAGATTGTCTGAAGTCACCTGAAAGTAGTAATAGAGTGTTATATTGTTGAATTTGTTCGTCTGTTCTTTCTGCTCGACTATTTTCCCTGTTGGTTGCTTCAAACGTCGAGTGCCCAAGATAACCCCCTTACATTTTGCTGAAACCATTCACTGTAATACATTCAACTAGACCATTTTGTTGTTAATACTCATGAAAAGCGGTACACCAATAATGTTCTTTTCTTTTAGTATTTTACTAACCTTTCACAATCATAACATGCTTAAGAACAACAGGCAAAACTTTTCACTTTACAAGGGAGACTCTCTTCTTGGGGAACCCTGACTTAACAAGAAAGAAAGTCGGTCTATAACATACTCTGTACCAAGATCATCATTGTCTTTTGATCATAACTCGAAAACCGTTCATCCGATCTTCTTTATTCCTTTGGCGGATCGATAAGTTATCCTAATAACTAAATATGTCCAGAAGGAACAAGCCATCTATCTTCAAAACTGTTGGAGATATGATTTTCTAAATTGCGGGGGCGGGAGGGGGCGTGGCCAAAATTGAAAATAAACTTGATCTGCCTGCAGACATAAGAAGCAAATGTCCCATACATGTCAATCCTCTATCTCTTACCATCTCTGAGATCTGTGCGTTCATACGGACAGACAGACGGACAGACGGACATGGCTATATCAACTCGGCTGTTGATGCTGATCCAGAATATATATACTTTATGGGGTCGGAGATGCTTCCTTCTGGATGTTACATACTCTTGCACAAACTTATAATACTCTATGTACCTTCGTTACAGAGTATAAAAACTAATCAGCTGATCCCTTTTATAAACGCTCTCTAAGTTATTTGTTGACAATGTCCGTCTCCCTCTAACCACAATGATCTCCTTTGTCAGAATAACTTTGGGTAAAGTTGAAAGACAGACGCATTTTTTAATTTGAAATGCAAGAATCCAAAAATCTCAATTAAATGATGAGAGGCTGGTGCTACAATGGTGCAACTTTATTGGTTTAGATAATTTCTGATGCAAAATGAAAAAATCATACAATTGAAAAGTTTGGTCAAAGAAATGAATAGCAATGTTTTGCAGGAGGAGCATATTAACTAATAATGTGACACGAGATTTTTATATATAGATTACGATAAATTACTATGACGGATCATATAATGGATTATGTTGTGCTGTACCACTTTAAACCATTTTTTTTGAAGCTATATAACTACGAGGTCGTTGAACTTGTTATGGCTAATTGCATAACACTGGACTAAGTGGTTACGCATGTGACGCCATAGAAAGAATTTAAACCTGAGGATAAGCCAAGGTCGCGACTCTAATATGGAGAAGGCGTCACCTCCAAATTCAGTAGGTAAACCATTCTTCACCCTCTGTTCTGGTTTTTTAAGAAGGATCGTTATCATTACCTTTAAACCAGCAAACACTTTTTATCGCGGAAGATAAGAATGCAATTATTCTATTAGGTAATGCCTTACTTAATCGATATCGCATTCCTGTCTTCCTTCTGGAATAAGTGTGCCACTCTGCGATGGGAAAAAGTCTCTTATGAGAGATCAAATGCGATGCTTCCTGGGGATAAGAAAGGGTTTCTTCCCAGAGTTAAGAATGCGTCTGTTCCTGTGGATAAGAAAAAGTCTCTGCTCACGAATACCAAAAATATTTATACTGTATGCTTTGAAGGTTTAGCTTTTATTCCAGGAGATACGAAATCCATTATTCCTACAGTTAATAAAGCTCTGAAAATTAACGAATTAAATCAATTTGTACTTTACTCTTTATCCTGAGGTACTGTGGGACTTGAACTCGGGACCTTTGAAACGCCTCAAACAGATGTTCCATCGCATCTGTTGGGTGTTACAGTTGTTATCCCTTGTTTGATAAAAATGAGATACCTTATGTACTTTGCTTGTATAAACCATCTCCAAACTCTCCCCTCAAGCTATCGCTAAACTCTCGCATTGACAAAAGAGATTTGAACACTACATGATGTTTGCAGAGTATCAATGAATGGCAGCTGCCTGACAGTAGTTGGTTTCAACATTATCTGAAGAGAAACTCAAGCGCCATCCTTACACATGAGATATGTTTTGCAACTATGTAGTCCGGCACTTCATCTTATTTGGCCTACGAATTTTATGAGCTATTCTCATTTTTTACAACCAACAAGTAGGCTTGTTACACAGAGGGAAAAAACCTAGAACATTGGTATCAAAATGAGCACATTCGTTGTTAAAAACTAATCATGAACGGATTTTCTCACTTCAAGAACTTTTTTGAAGTTGAAATGTTCAGTTTTTGAGAACATTTTAAACTGAGAAAAAAAAAAACATTTTGAGGTACAGGGTCCAAGTCCAAGAACCAGTCCAGGCCCATATCCAGTTCCCAGTCCGATTCCAGGTCCAGGTGCCCACCCCCCCTCTACCTTAGGTAAACAATTAAAGAAATACAATTTGTTTTGAATTGTGCTCATTTCAAGAACATTCATAAGATTTGTTCTCAAAAATTTCAGAGCACATTCTGTTCTTATTTCGAGATGAAATAATCTTAGTTTCTGAACACGATTTTTCCATCTGTGTAGACTCTTGTGTCTTATTTGTCAATTATTTTAAAGGAAATCTTATCAAATATATACTGTCCTATTTCATTATGGAATCATTGTTTACAAAATTTTCAGAATTATTGTCCTTGCTATTACACTGTCGTGAGAGAATCTCTTAAAACGTAAATGACAAGTGTCAAGGCAGCTCAATTAAGGTGAGGTTCTTTCAAGTTCGAAAGCGTCATGAATCTACCGTTTTATGTGCTAAATTAAGCTTCTCTACTGACACAATTTTGGTTTTAATTCATGGTTACCTTACATTGATTGTCCTTTAAGGGTCGTCCAGTGCACTTTTCGTCAGTGATAGTTAATTTTTGTATACCTTAGCTTACCCTACTCAGTTATTATACCCAAAAGATCAACCTTTTATTGTTATTAGTTTCGATACCTACATGTTTCGTGGCTTTAATTAGATTACCGCCAATATACTTTTTACAAACAAACTTATTTTCTACATGTACACATATTCTCAATGATTCATTTTGTCTTTATTTAATCTTTCTTCAGAGTGGAATTTCGGGTAAAACAATCGCCCTCGCGACCAATGCAAATGGCCAATGCCCGAATTGGCCCCTTAGATGAAGACTTGCATCCGGATGATGAGCTGGCTGCCCACTATGAAGAGTTTGGCACAACGCCGCCGCGAACACGTCTTAAGATCAAGAATCGCGACTGGGAGCGCAAGCAGAAGGTGGCCAATATTGTTGCGTAAGTATAAGTTGTACCAACTATTCTAAGTCTATGTAGGTGCGTGCAAGTTGTTAAAAACTAGCGAGAAAAACTGAGTTAAACAATTTTAAGCTTAACTTCACCGACTTTGCTTTGGGACTAGAGTTGGTCGCCTGTCGCGTTTATCTTCGTGTCACACACACGCACGACTCAACACGACGTGTACGTGTTGCCAGAGTAGACTTCTTGCGTGCTTGTGCGTGTCAGTTTTTAGCCAAAAACTCGACTAGCCGATACGATAGGTATACTACTTCCCTTCCCAGTATACAAAAATACAAAAGTCAATATGACAATCGAACTCAACGGAACCATATATATAAAGGGCCGATTTCACAACTACTTCCTAGAGTTATCTGTCTCACAAACTAACAAAAACGAGAGCGTAAGTTAAAGTCGGCCCTGCCCGACTTCGAAATACCCGTTACTCAAGGCAATTAGTGTTGCGGCTCAGATAAGTATGCAACGTTTTTTTAACTCTGCCATTTATTATCCGATCATTAGCAAATTTGTGAGATTGTACATATTGGATGGCTATATCGACTCGGCTATTGATCCTGATGAAGAATATATATACTTTATGATATCAAAGATGCTTCCTTCTGCCTGTTACATACATTTGCACGACTTTAGTATACCCTTTTTACTCTACGAGTAACGGGTATAAAAAGAGTAAAATTTTAGCTCTGTTTAAGGTGAAAAATCGGCACTAAATAAGTATTGTAGTTTTCTAAGCGCTTTATCTACCTACAGAGAAACAAAACTAAGTCTTGTCAATAATATTACCCATAATATCAAATTTTTTTTTAGTCAGCGGTCATTATTATAAACATTAACTAACTTTTCTTAAAAAAAGATGATGAAATTAAAAAAACCGTAGATTAATAAATTTATCAGTTTTGGAGATAGCTTTCAGTAAAGATGGAGAAGATTGAGTCTTTAATTTATACATATTTTTAACATTTTATTAACAATTATCTTATTTATTTAATTAGTTTCGTTTTCAAAATTAAATCTAGTTGTTCAGTCATTTGGCTCCATTCATCTACGCTTTTCTTACTCAATAGGGAGGATACATCCCCCTAATCCCCCCATCTATGCCACTGAAATAAATATAATATATCTAATTGTCAAGTTTCGAGCTAAAGCTTAAGCCGCTTTTACACTTTTCATATATCTCTAAAGAGATCCTCTGTAAAAACAAAGCAAATTTCTCTAAGTATTTAGAAAATCTAGCTTCCTATGATGAAATAGAACAGGTTCTATTTGATATGAGTTTCTCTTCAGAGGAATTCGACAAGCGTCTTGCTTAGATATATAATATATGACAAGTTTAAAGGCAGCTTTTCGCACTTTGTGTGGCATCTAGATTAATATTGATTAGATATATACAATCTTTGGGAATATATAGAACATATTATAATCGGGATTGATCCAGTTCCTTATGAGTTTGGAAATGCAAAAGAGAGATCTCTTTCTAGTTATTGGTTTTCTTTTTATCTTAAAACGAAATAAATTCTTACAAATTACCCAAAATAGTGACTTCCAATCTATGATGTTAATTTTCAATTCCAATCGACTAATTCTAATGTTGAGATTAGGTGCATACATCGGATTCGCAATATGGGTATGTTTGCATGCTAATCGCAACTGTTAGGGTTAGTCATGAAAATATTCTCTGGCATTTTAGCTAATGAGCGATAAGGGTTGGTGTCTAGGCTATTTTTAGTGGTGTCACACCATTCACTCTAGTGACGAAAGTAGTTATCTAACAGAAACTGCCATATGCTTCCATATGCTTTCTCCAAGCAAAGTTAACCCATTTACTTCATATCCTTCTAGTTCCACTGATTCACCAGCCAGCCTTGGTGGCACACCAAAGAAGGGCATGTCGCGCATGGCTCGATCACGCGTTCTGCGTCGCAACACCATGGACTGTGCCCTGCTCAACGAGATGTTTGTCAACGAGGAGAACAAGAGGACCGACAAGCGGTTGCAGTCGTTGCTGCGCGACTCCGAGCGAGAGATGAAGAGCTCGTTGGCCGGTACAGCAGTGGCGCCTCCACGTGGCAACAGCTTTCACGAGGGCGCCCATCCGCTTGAGTCCCTGGACAAGATAATGCCGCTGAGCTCCGATGTGGTGGCACCGCTGCGAATTGCCTCCAAGGTGGTGGAGAGCTGCAACCGCTATCGCTGTGTGTCCTCGCGACCCATTGGCTGTCGTTCATCGGCGCCGCCGCTGGCTTTCGCCCCGCAGCTGACGGCGAGCATGCTGAAGGGGGATGGTAAGCAGACCCCAGGATTGGGCAAGCGCAAGGACTTCCACGAGACCTTTGCCAACCTTATCAAGCTGGGCAGCGTGGACAGGCAGGATGCCAAGCTGTCACAGGAGGAGCACACTTGGCAGACCGAGCTGAAGGATCTCATCTGGCTGGAGCTGCAGGCCTGGCAGGCCGATCGTACGGTCGAGCAGCAGGACAAGTATCTGTTTGAGGCGCGCCAGGGCGTGTCCGATCTGCTGACCCAGATCATTAGCTACAAGTTCCAGCCCCGCTATCGACGCGAGCCTAGCCTCATTAGTCTGGACAGCGGCATACACTCCGATGGCAATTCCAATGCCAGTTGTAGGTGACACCAACGTGGCACTGGAAGGGCACGAACTAATCGCATTCTTTTCCACTCTCCACAGCTCCCTTGCCCAGCAAATTGTGTCAGGGCTGTATGTCGCTATACTGCAAGGATTGCATGGATCATCAGGAGTTGGCTTTAAGGGAGGTGGAGGACTTGCTGAAGCGGCTGGAGGCTGCTGAAGCTCTGTATCCCTCCTCGCAGGCCATGGGTGCCTTGCATCCCATTTACAAGTCACAGAGCTTTGTGGGTCGCATCAAGTCCATGTGCCTGTGGTACAACATAACCAAGCAGAACAAGCTGAAGCTGAGTATTTTGGGCAAGATTTTGGCCAGGTAAGTGGGCTGTTGATTCGCTGATTTGCCATACTCAATCTTCCCGTACTTAGGCTGCAAGATGAAAAGTTCTCCTGGCCTGTTCAAACCTCGTACATAGCCTCGGATAGCGGCAACTCCTCGGCCTCGGGCGTAGAGAATGATGACTCGGCGGTGAATTCGTTGGACTCAACCAAGCCGCCCAGTATGATGGGGCGCCGGGTAGGCTGCGCCAACAATACATCCTGTCCCAAGGTGCAGTTCATGCTCAATGACGCCAGCCATGTGCCCGGCGAGACGTCCAGCAGTAATGAGTAAGTGCAGCAGCAGTTTGCTATCGCCAGCCATTCTAAGCACTTGACTTGCAGATCCACCTCAACGGAGATCAGCCAGCTGTCCAATGAGTTCCCGCAGCTGCGCAAAAACTCCATGCATGACATCAACATCTTTAGCGTGGAACCTCTGGGCAACTGCAGCAACGATGGTGTGCAATCCTCGGCGCTGTATCGCAAGTTCATCGAGAATGTGCTCAAGAGTCGAGGCCTGGCCAAGTCGTTGGCCTTTCTGCACAAGTTGCACAACGTGGCTCTGTACAAGGCTCATATAGCCCTGGAGAAGCCTGGGACAGAGGATTTTGACGTGGAGCTGGATGCTGAGGCCATTGATGAAGATGTGCCGCGCTTGGATCCGCAGATCAGTCGCGAACAGATCATCGAGCTGCGCACCTATGGCTACTGGAGCGAGGAGGCACAGTCGATCAATCTGCCCTCATACATTCCCACTTTTGTTTTCCTCAGCGGAATTCCGCTGCAGTTCATGCACGAGTTCCTGCGCATGCGCCTGGAGACTCGTCCCATGCGACCCAATCCCCTGAGCCTGGGACAGTTGATGAAGGAGCTGCGCGAGGGTCTCACCCTAGCACTGACGCATCGTGAGCGCTACCAGCGGCATATTACCACAGCGCTGGTGGAGAGCGAGACGGAGCTGAGCAACTACATCAGCATCCTCAACCATTACGACGCCACGGTACGCAAGACCTTTGAGCTATACCTGGACTACATAGACCAACTGGTGCTGGTGGCCGTACCGGAAACGAACCAGAAGTCCGTTTTGGAGAAGGAGTGGATGTTCACCAAACTGATCAGCCCCATGATCAAGGGCATGCACACTCTGGCCTCGCAGAAATTCTGCGGCATCATTAGCAAGCTGTTGCGCAACATCTCGTCCCGGCTGGTAAAGCGTTCCGTCGAGCTCGACCAGCAGATAGCCGGCACGGCGGCCAACGATGACAACGAGGAACTGAAGTGGCAGCTACTGACCATTTGCCGCGAGACTCAGGCCCTGCTCACTGTGGAGCGGGAGCGGTCCATTAAAGTGCTTTTCTTTGCCAAGACCTTCTGTCGCGATGTCGAGACCACGGACTTCCATCGGGAACATTATGAGCACGATGTGGCCAATCAGCAGCATGACTTCATCTGCTCGGATGTGAAGGCCTCCTTCAAGCTGCTGCAGCAGGATGTGCTGGAGGTGCGCAACAAGCTGACCGAAATAATCGAGGGAGTCCAGGAGCGCTGTTGTATGAGCAATATGCGGGACCTGGACGAACAGGATCGCCAGGCAGTGCTGTCGCGTACTCGCGAGATCCTGCACCAGGGCTACAAGTTCGGCTTTGAGTATCACAAAGATGTGATCCGACTGTTCGAGCAGCGCATTATGGACCAGAAGGACAGCGGCACTCACACAGTCGACCTGGCGCTGGGCATCATTGCGTATGCCAAGATGTGGATGCATTTTGTGATGGAGCGATGCGAACGCGGTCGTGGTATGCGACCACGATGGGCCTCCCAGGGCCTGGAGTTCCTTATTTTGGCCTGTGATCCGCAGATCACCCAGCATCTGGACGACCGCCAATTCGAGGAGCTTAAGCAGCAAATGGATCGCTGCATCTCGCATGTCATTGGCATTACCTCAGAGCCGGAGAAGGTCGCACGCAAGAAGGCCTCGCCGCGCACTCGCAAGACCTCCTCACCGGCCCCCTCTCGCTCAAGGACGCCCACACGCACTCCAATGTCGGCGGGTATTGTGCTGAATCCCAACACACCGCCGTTGCAGTCGCCGCCTTACAACAAACTGTTGCACCCGCAGTTCAGCCTCAAGGAGGAGATGTTGCAGCAGTCCTCAAACAGCTACAGTTCCGTGGACAGCCCCGACTATGCGGAGACACCGTGTCGGAACAGTCCCAATGGTGAGCTGCGTCTGCTGGTGCCACAAACGCCGCCCACTCCGGCCTCGTCAGGCAAAGAAAGCCTGGAGAGCACTCCATTAGCTCTGCGCCAGGAGCGGGTGCGTGATGCTGTCAATCGCCTAGATCTGGATTTGGAGGAGCGTCTGCGTGAGCGTCGACTCATTGGCCAGATTAAGGCGCTCAACTCCTGTGACAAGGTGCACATTCGGTCCCGCAGCGTGCATTTCCGCTGGCATCGCGGTATTAAGATCGGCCAAGGCCGATTTGGCAAGGTCTACACGGCGGTCAACAACAACTCGGGCGAGCTAATGGCCATGAAGGAGATTGCCATTCAGCCCGGCGAGACGCGCGCCCTCAAGAACGTCGCCGAGGAGCTGAAGATCCTGGAAGGCATCAAGCATAAAAATCTGGTGCGCTACTACGGCATTGAGGTGCATCGCGAGGAATTGTTGATTTTCATGGAGCTATGCTCCGAGGGAACCCTGGAGTCCCTGGTAGAGCTAACCAGCGGTCTACCCGAAGCTTTGGCCCGTCGCTTCACGGCCCAGCTGCTGTCAGGGGTGGGGGAGCTTCACAAGCATGGTATAGTGCATCGCGACATCAAGACTGCAAATATATTCCTGGTGGACGGCAGCAACAGCCTGAAGCTAGGCGACTTTGGGTCAGCGGTTAAGATCCAGGCCCACACCACAGTGCCCGGTGAGCTGCAGGGCTATGTGGGCACTCAGGCGTATATGGCACCGGAGGTATTTACCAAGACCAACAGCGATGGCCATGGACGAGCTGCCGATATCTGGTCTGTGGGCTGTGTTGTTGTCGAGATGGCATCGGGCAAGGTAAGCACTAGCTGATAAACCAAAAAAAATTCATAAACTTGAGGGGCCCCCTTGAAGGTTGGTGATGGGGAGGGGGGGTAAGTGGTGTAGATGTAAAAGTATGTTTATCCATTTGATATCTTAGGCATATAAAAGAACTTCCGCTTTGGTGGGAACTCAAATGAATTGGTTGACGTAGATGAATCATACTCTATCACGGAACTTATCTTACTATTGTTTCGGTGGAATTTTTAAGTAAATAATGATTTAATCCAACTTGCCTTCTATGAACACAAGCGAGTTTCTCATTGAACCCAAACTCCTCAAAGAGTTTAGCTCCAATTAAGGCAGTTTATTTTGGGTGTGACCCAAAGGTACAATCTTTGACATGTTTTTGTGAATAATGATCGCATTCTGAAACTGAATTGGATTACTTAGTATTAGCTTCTAAGTCTTAAATCCTAGTTTCCCGATCGACAACGACTTATGACTATACCCAAAAGAACATGTTTGGTTGAGGTCTGGTTAAACACCAAAGGCATGGGACAAGCAAAAGCACTAGTTGTAAAGGACAACCCTAAAAGGTTCCAGAAATTGGAAACTCCAGAAACTCTACATGGGCCACTGTAGGCTGCGGGGTCACTTTTACAAGTTGAGAATAACAAACATCCAACTATGCAGATTCTGTAAAGAGAAAGAGGAGTCCTCCGAACATGTGTTAGCACACTGCGATGCTCTATCGAGGCGCAGAACAGAGCTTAAACCCCAACAAGATAAGTTGCCTAGAACACACGAAAATCCTGGCATTCGTACAGGAAATTGGACTGCTAGGAGAGTTGCAACTCAGTAGGGAGCAAAATTAACCAAGACTGGTCGCTGTGCCATATATTCCCAACAACAAATAATTACCCCAAAGATAAAATCCAGAAGATGTAGAACCACGCGATAGAAGCTGTAGCACCGTCCTGCTGAAACCGAATGTAGCCGACTGCATTGGCTTCAATTTGTGGCAACACAAAGTCCGTTATCATGGTTCGATAGTTCGATTGACGGTTATGTTCCGTCCATACCAAAAAGTGCGTTTTAATTGATGTAACCACAGTTTTAATAGTTAGATTGAAGATTGAAATACCTCCGAGGACTGAGCACACAAAAATGAATTGAACAACTTCATGGAGGACTAACTTGTGGCGTTGATCAAAATGGGCGAATTGCAAACCATATTTGGCGATTTGACCAATGAAATGCATTTCGATACTAGCCAGGATGTGCTATAAATATGGCGGATAACATTTCCTCAATTTGATGGACTGCATTCCATACGAGTGTCAACCTCCGCAGCCTACACAGCCCACTTCAATCTAGCGATAGCCTTTGTACACCTAATGATAAATAGGTGTACAGAGTGTTTAAAATTGTGGAATTTGTACACCCTTGCAAGTGGTGTACCCTAATTGACCAGATGTTTGTAACTCTCAGAATCATCCGATCACATAAAGCATAAGTATACCCCATGTCCGTGTGCCAGTTTTAAGGCTATCTTGACGAAACTTTGCACGAAGTGACTTTAAAATCCAGATCGGATGACTAGCTTAGAGCTGCCATAGGAACAAACGAATTTTCGATACTTTTAAATTGCCAGCTATTAATAATATCTGCTTCAACACAATTTTTGCCCAATTTCATAAAAATCGGATGAATACGAGGTACAGAAACAAAATAGAGGAAAGTTAACTTCGGCTCGGCCGAACTTTGTATACCCATGTAGCACGCTGTTCTAACTAATTTTAGCGAAATTTCCACTAAAAAGTAACAAGTTTTTATACTCTGTACCGTAGGTACATAGAGTATTATTAGTTTGTGTAAGAGTATGTAGCATCCAGAAGGGAGCGTCTCCAATCCTATAAATTATATGTACATATATTCTTGATCTGCATCAACAGCCGATTCATGTCCTTCTGTATGTCCGTATGAACGCACAGATCTCAGAGATGGTAAGAGATAGAGGTTTGACATGTATGGGACATATGCTTCTTATGTAAGGCAGGCAGATCAAGCTGATTTTCAATTTTGACCATGCCCCCTGCCGCCCCGCAATTTAGAAAAAACGTCATATTTCCCACAGTTTTAAAGATAGGTGAGTTATTCCTGGTGAAGATTGGATGAACGGTTTTCGAGTTATGATCGAAAGACTGTTCACTGCTGCAGCGCAGTAGCAGCGCTGCTTTGAGCTGCTACTGTAGCATCAAAATTTATGCTGAGCGTATAATTTCCATGGTACAGAGTATGTTATAGTCGGGCTTGACCGACTTTCTATTTTGTTTCCACTAAGACTGCTTTTATGAGTCTACTTTCCTATGACAGCTATAATATAATATAAAAAGTCTTGCGGTATTTTTATTGAATTTTCAATTGTTCATAAAATTGGTTATAATAATGCGATTTAAGTCAAATATGCGCCGTTTTGTTCGATGACGAGTTCCCAACGAGATGCCAACTTCATAATGCCCCTCTTATTGAAGCTCGCTTCCCTATTGTCAAAAAACTCAGAGAGCCAATTTTCACATGACTCTCTTGTGGCCAACTTCCGACTACCAAGCTCGTTCGCCATGGACAGAAATAGGTGGTAATCACTTGGTGCGAGATCCGGACTATACGGTGGATGCAAAAGAACCTCCCATCCGAGCTCCCGGAGCTTCTGGCGTGTCACCAAAGATGTGTGTGGCCTGGCGTTGTCCTGATGGAAGACAATTTGGCCTCTGTTGATCAAAGATGGCCTCTTCTGCATGAGTGCTGCATTCAAGCGGTCCAGTTGTTGGCGGTACAGGTCCGAATTGAGCGTTTGGCCATAGGGGAGCAGCTCATAGTGGATGATTCCATGCCAATCCCACCAAACACACAGAAGAACCTTCCTGGCCGTCAATCCAGGCTTGGCCACCGTCTGGGCAGCTTCACCGCTTTTCGACCACGACCGTTTGCGCTTCACGTTGTCGTAAGTGACCCACTTTTCATCAACAGTCACCATCCGCTTCAAAAACGGGTCGATTTTGTTGCGATTCAGAAGCGATTCGCATGCATCCATACGGGCCAAAATGTTTTTTGCGTCAAGTCGTGTTGCACCCATACATCGAGCTTCTTTTAGAATCCAAGCTTCTTCAAATGGTTTATAACGGTTTGATGACTCATGCCCAGCTCTTGGCCGATGCTACGGCTGCTACTATGCCGGTCTCTTTCGATCAATTCAGCGATTTTATCGCAATTTTCGACGACAGGCCTTCCGGACCGTGGCGCATCTTCGATCACCTCTGCACCAGAACGAAAACGTTGAAACCATCGTTGTGCGTTGGCAATGGAAACTGTATCGGGTCCATAAACTGCACAAATTTTATTGGCAGCATGAGATGCATTTTTGCCTTTATCGTAGTAGTACTGTAAAATATGCCGTATTTTCTCTTTATTTTGCTCCATGTTTGCGACGCTATAACTCACGAACGACTAAAAGCAAACAACAATAAATCAAACACGTGTTAGCGCGTGAAAAGAGCTTTCCAAAAAGCTCTAGCTTAACGCGCTTGCAAAGACAAGATTGCGGAAATAACGCAAGACTTTTTGGATAACCTTATATATACTTTATGTGGTCGGAAATGATTTCTTCTATGCATTTCAAGCATCTGGACAATTTCAATATACCCTCTGCAAGGGTATAAAAAAGTCAAAGTACAGGCTGCACTATTGGTAAACTTAACTAGCATTCTTTAAAGCGAATACTGCTGGAATGATTCTAATTTATAACCTTAGTGCAAGCTTCAAGGTATACAATCATCGACCGACCCACCGTCTAACTACGGCCACGTTCTGTGTGTTCCAAGATCACGACTTCATTGAAATACCCAGCTCTATCTTTACATCTGTAGTTATAGGACGTTAGACTAAGATCTAGTTTTACTATTTTCCAACACAATTAGACAGAGTGATAGATATACGAATTGGTCACATAGAATAAGTATACCCTAACTCACTATCTACTCTTACAAAAAGGAATTCATTCATCGTTCGGCTGTTTTAGTATATCAAGATGAAACTTGGCTTATCTTATCAATGCTACAAATCCACTTTTTATCTTACAGCGCCCCTGGGCTCAGTTTGATTCCAATTTTCAAATCATGTTCAAAGTGGGAATGGGCGAGAAGCCACAGGCACCGGAAAGCCTTTCGCAGGAGGGTCACGATTTCGTGGATCACTGCTTACAGCATGATCCAAAACAACGCTTGACAGCCATTGAACTCCTGGAGCACAACTTTTGCAAGGTGAGCATTGAGATGAAACTAAACTTGAGTGAATCTGAGTGAAACTAACCTCCGGCCATTTCTGTACATTCCAGTATGGTCGTGACGACACTGAGCAGCTGCAAATGGAGGTGCGCGGCTTTTTCCGACGAAACGTGACATCGAGCTAATCCTGCGGTGGCCAAATCTGGTTTTCTGTCACATACCTCTACATCTGATGTGGTACTTTATGTATTTCAGTGTGTATGTTTAATGCTTATTTATATGAATGACGACGTCCAGTTTGTTGGACAATAAAAATATCCTCAATTAGAAAAACCGATTGATTGAATGCAATCGAATTAAGACTTGAATTTATTGGATGCGTTTAATTGCCGTATATTGGATATTCGGTGCTAACATTAGGCACAGGTACTGTGGTACCCGCTGATGGTGGTCCGGGGAAGTTAGTGGAAGACGCATTGGGGTCATCAATGGAGCCGGTTGGGGGAGTGGGTCCCGCAGTTGGTACGGTAGGCACTTGTGCCAGGGCCACGGGGGCGCATAGCAGGAAGGCCAGGCAGAGGCTGAGCAGCAGATAGAAGACTGCAAGGATAGTTGCAATGAAAAACTGTTTCTGATTCATTTACACTGACATCTACTTACACTTCATTTTGTAGTGGTGGCGTTGCGAAGACTGTTGACATTGCGTTGGCGACGACTGACTTTTATATGGGCTAGGCCACGAGGTTTTTTTTTAATTAAATTTAAATATTAATCAATGGGCCCTTGTTTATCACTTGTGGGCTTATCGAAGTCTTTAACTTTGGATATGGATAATGCGCAATGTCACAGTTAATTTCCAGCTTTCGTTAAAGTTTTCATGGAAGTGGAATTATCAATTCTTGGAAATAATACTCAGTCATTGGGTGTGCTTTTTACCTACACTCCACGGCAAAAATATATGGAAATGGACAGGCTCTAGTGTCTGCCAAAATACTACCAACTACTATTTTTGGATCAATGTTTTGTACTTCACTCAAAAGAACTTAAGAAAAGAGCGACTGAGATGATTAAAGTTGATCGGGAACTGCTGTTTAATAGATTCTATAATACCCAATGCTAGGGCAACTCTTCTAAGCATCGGGAGGAGTTCACTTCGGGGTTCGAGTCCGCGAAACTTTTCGGGATCAAGTGAATCAGACTAGCAAAAGTACTTAAATAAACATGCAAAGCAAGAGATAATCAAACAGGAACAAAATGGTGAGCTAAAGTCCAGTTGAAAAAATATTTATTTGATCTCTAACTTCGAGTTTTGATACAAGTACTTAGCGATAGAACAATCCTAAGACTTGGCGCATTCCCAGTACAGATTCTATTAAATCAAGCAAGCTTACATATGGATTAAAGAAAGCATTGTTCCAAAGAAACAAGTGAAAGAGCAAATACACCCACACATATGAGCAAAAGTTTCTTTTTTCTACTTCAGGGATAATTGTTTGTGTCGGTTTTTTTTTACTTATGCAGTCTTGGATTCCCTACACTCCGATACAAAACCATGATCTCTGTACTTGAATTAAGTACAAACGGTTTCAATAGTGCGGTTAGTACGATAATACTTGATTTAAGTATAAAATTCTCAACTTCTCTGTATTGAACCAAAGAAGGCTGAAAATGACCAAGGGCCTTAGAAGTGTGAGAACCAGTTGGAAAATTTTAAGAACAGACTCGCTTAAAAATAATTTGCATATCCCGCTGCACACTTTGTGGAGCTGGCACTACAGGTCTTTTTTGGACACAATCTAACATATTTTGCACTTAAACTAAGAAATCGCTTGTCTTGATTTGTTCATCTAGCTGTAAGTAGAAAATGTTATTGATCGAAGTTCGTTTGTACACATTTCAATAATATTATCAGTTACATTTCGGTTTTATAATGTTTCGCACTCAATTTAAGAATACCCAGGAACGAATCATACTTGAAATTTCAAGTAAAATAACGGTTTAACTTCTATCCCGCTTGGTCTACAATGCCGATAGTCTTTCTTCTGAGATTTTTCAAGTTTTTCTCACAAAGAATCATGGGAAAGCATAGCAAACTAAGACATACAAAGAATAGTGGCATTTGCTTTGAAAACAAAAACTATTCCACACACATTTCTTTAAATGCTATAGTCATCCGATCCGGCCGGTTTTTATTCTTGTGCAGCTGATTTGTACAACAAGACTTCGTGCAAAGATTGTTCGTGATAGCTTATAAACTGACGGAGCAAATCGCATAGAAACAGGCGGACGGACAGACGGACATGGCTATATCGACTCAGCTGGTCATGTTGATCAAGAATTTGTATACTTTATGTGGTCGGAGATGCTTCCTTCTATGCGTTACAAACATCTGGACAATTTCAATATACACTCTGCAAGGGTATTATAAATCCTATGTCGTTTGGTAAACCTATGGCCCTGTTTCGAGCGCCGAGTCAAGTTTCGCATAAACCTTAGCAAGTACTTAGGAATTTGCTATATATATCAAGTTTTACTAGAATTGGATTGAGAACAATTGAAATTCTGGAAGCAGTTGAAGCCAATCGCCCAATGGCCAAGTGGAACGTAATTTCTTTTCTGTAAATTTGTAAATTTAAAATAAGAAAATGCAACTTTTAAATCCGTTTAACCAACTCGATATTCTTTATACGCGGACTACTACTTATATTTCGGGAATAGCAAAAAAATTCAATACATTTTTAAATTAAAATGGTTCTATTATTTTTTTCAAATATTCTCCATGGCATGCTTAACCAATTTTTTAAGCAGTTTTAACGAATCACTAGCTTCGTTCGGCTTATAAAACCGATCACTACTCTGATAATTTTGGTGTTTGGGAAAAAAAAGAAACCATTGGGTGCTAAATAAGGAATGTACGGCGGCTGATCCATCAATTCAGCGTTTGGGCAGATGAAACTTCGATTTTTTTTTTAATTTTGTGAGTCCAAGTCCAACGACTTCTTTTCCGAGTCACTTAAATTGGAAATATATGTAGAATGATTTTTTGATCCTTAATTTTAAAATACCACCCTCCATGTTAATTAACAGAACATTAGGATTAAGTTGAATATTTCTACATTATGTAAGCACACAGCGTATGCGGCTCAGATAAGTATGCAACGTTTCCTATAACTTGTCAAACTCTGCCATTTATTATGCAATCATTGTAAAAATTTGTGAGTTTGTAGACATTGGGCACATACACTACAACATACAATTGATATCTTCAAAACTTTTAGAGTTATTCAACATTTTTATTGCGGGGGCGTCGCTAAAAATTTGAAACAAACTTGATCTGCGAGCATATAATACTAGTCTAGCTCTTCCAGGTGTTCATTCAGAAAGACGGACAAGGCTTTATCGACCCGGCTGTTAATGCTGATCAAGAATATATATAGTTTATGGGTTCGGAGACTTTAGTATATCCTTATTACTCTACGAGTAAGAGGTATATTATAATTTACTAATGTTAAGCTCTTGCTTTTGTGCATCAATGAAAAAGCTTTGTTGTTAAGGATCTTAAAAAACATAAGCAATTATGGGTGGGGATTTTTTAAGTAGTTCTTAATTCGATTCTAGGTTTTTTATTACACTTTCCTGCCCATTTTTGCTGAACCGAACCGTTATTTTAAGTTCGGAACAGGTTTGGGTTCAGCTTATATTTGTAAAGAGGTTCGTTTCACAGTAAAATAAAAGTCGGAATGAGCCCCAGTTTGAATTTCAAATAAGGGTGTTAAATAAGACACTGTGGGCTCTTATACAAATCTTTATGAGGATCACATTAAGTCAATCACTGAACTCACATCAATACTCAAGTTGAGTTCGAGCACAGGCTAAGCCTTTTCGATAAATAAGTTAAAACATTACCTTTTATTTCGTAGAATTGATCAGACGAATGTTCAATGTACCTATAAATCAAAGGTCAGTATCTTTGCTGCTTTATAACGCATTTATTTCTTAGTTTTTCATGATGATTATTATTGCATACATTGAACAAAAATCAAACTTAACGATAAACAATAACACAATTTTAGAGATATAGTTTTGGTTACTTCATGGCGATAGTTTAGTTAACAGTTTCAAACAAATACATATACATATATAGCAACAATGAACACAGCAACTAGTTAGACTTTTAACATTTTCCATATAATTTGTATATTCCATTTGTAAATAACACACATATACATGTATAGATATATATATATAGATAATCACTACAAAACACACAGTTCGCTAACAATTGAAACAGATATTTCTTTGAGTATTTCTTCTCCGTATTCTTTCCATTTTTTTTGATGAATTTCCTTCTAGGTTTCTCTATAGTTTACACAGTGTATAAATTTTATTGATATGTATTGTTACGTCTCAAGTCTCATCTATAAGTTTTATAAATATTTCATACCAGAAAGCCTCTAGTTTTGGTATACCTTTATTGCTGATTATTTGTAGTTAACATGGGAGTATTTCAACAGATATTAAACAAGCAACAAAATGTCAAGTAACATGAGTAAGTAGAAGAGTGTGTTGTTTTTGGTGTAGAGTTTTCATAACATTGATAAAGCATACTTTTGGGTGATTTTGTCGCAGTGACTGTCAAAACTAGACCAATAAATATTGTTAAACAAGTGGGAGGATGTATATGTGTAAGCTCAGCTAATAATTTGTTTAATAAGTAGTATATATAAAATGTATATTGCATAATTAACACATTCAATTAACAGCACTAACATTTGCGCATAAAATTGCTCTAAAACATTTAATTGACTAGTCTTTCTTTTTTTTTCAAATATTTTTTTCTACATTGGTAAAAGGTAAAGCATATGGGTTGCATACAGATTGTTAAGGGGCATAACTAAAGCCGGACCCAGTTCGTTCGATAGAGAAAGGAATCTTAAAAAAAAGCAAATTTTGGAGTTAAACAATTTGCAGCAGCAATGTAGTGGAAATTATCCATCACTTCTAGATTTTTGGTGGTTTGAGTTTGAAATTGCTTAAAACCCATTTAAGGCCCGTTTTGGGGGAACATTTTGGTTTGTTTTGACTAAATTTAAAATTATCGTAAAGTACTACTGCATAGTCTTTAAATAAACTATCTCATATATTTTAAAAAATTTTTTTTAGCAACGTTATTCCATTTTGAATACATGGGTACCACATTACGATAATTTGTACCGCCCAAAGGTATGCAATTAATTTTGTTGAGCACTTCATAAGCGTTCAATACACATGACTAGACAATAATGTTTATTGTAAATGGCATATTTTTGGGCAGTAGACATATTAATGACTTTGAAAACTGTATTTAAAACATTATATCTTCTCTAAAAAAAATCTCTGAACTGATTAGGAAAATTTATTTTAAGTCTTAGAAGTAAAATTTTACAATAATATTAAAGAGAGATCAATCAATAGAATAGTTCCCCCCCAAAAGGTGTCTAAAATGGTTCATATTTGCCATTTTGAGCAATTTTAAGCTCAAAGTACTATAAAACTCTACGTCATGGGTAATTTTTGAAAGCAGATGCGTGCTGAGCACATGGATGTCATCAAGAATCGCCAACATCCCTTCAAAATACTGAATAAAAGTATAATACTATTGATTTGTGTATTTTTTTGGACGAAACATTTTATCACTTGGGCGTGTTGCTCAATCTTGTTGCTTGTCATTCAAATTTGGCCAAAGTTCCCACTGACTTATTTGACTCCCTCGCCGATGCACATGTTCAAAAAAGATAGCGTCATCACTGAAAATGCTCATTGTGCTGCATTTGCATTTTCAGAACATATATTCTTTGTGTTCAGTTAACAAACTGACTGGCAGTGAAAAATACAAATTGAAAATGGATTATCAATTGGATATTATTTCTATGATTGACACAAAATATTTAACGTTGGTGAGAATCTGGAGTACTTACATGTCCATATATTCCAGCATGCTCATGGGAAACAGTTGCCGAAATTCATGAATTATGCAACTTTTTTGGAAATGGATGTACCTAAAGACTCAAGCGAGTTCTTCAAGGAGAGCTTTCGGTGTGAGAGAAGCACATATAATATTTTGGTGGCTGGGATGTCTAGGCTGGAAAGGAAAGGCACACCATTTCGACTGGCTATACCATTGGACAAAAGAATTGCCAATGCGCAAAATAACAAACAGTTGGAAGACTGTTCGGTATTTCAAAAACAATGCAATGATCTGCCGAGAAGTCATCACCAAGTTGGCAAATGAGTTTTTGCCATCAAACTACATGACACAGGAGAAGGTTGTTGAGTGTGTTCAGGGATTCCAAAAGTTAGGATTCCCTCAGTGCTTTGGTGTCTTCTGATATCTTGTCCGCATGAGGACAGCACATAATAGTTAGGTTAAGCAGGTAACGACAATGCAAATCGGACCAATCTTTTAAAAACACGATTATTTGGGACCAAAATTTCAGCTTGTTAAAAAAACGGACCCAGATTTTTTTGTTTAAGTTTAAAAAGTATTATCAGGGATACTGATTTAAGAGATGGGGCCTGTTCTGTTTGTTACAAGGCAGCAACCCGGTCTCGAATTGGACATTAGGAAACGGTTCTGTTATTTGTTTTTTGGAACCACTTTTAAACCTGCCGTAGCTGAATTCGAAACAGGCCTCCTTTGCTTGATAACATTTTTTGTTCAAGCAATGAAAAGTATAAAAGTGATCGAATCGAAGTAAACTCATTTTAAAATCATTGTAAAATTTGTCATTTTGGGGCATTAAGAAGTAAAGAAAGGATAAGTCAAGTTCTCAAGTAGCATACTCTCCATTTTAAAGTCCAGGCACTTTCACCCTGGTAATGATTGGTAGTTCATGTTTTTAATATATTCGTTCTCTGAACGCTTCCTTCCAATCTATGCATAATCTAAGCATCAAACATGAAACTTTGGTTCAATAAGTAAAGGAAACGGTCTGCCAAATGATCCCTGAACTTTTCAATGGATTCGAACTCCGGAAAAACCTTTTTGACGCATGTTTGAGGCTTTGGTCATAAGTCTACCAAACTCAAAACACTCAATCGATCTTTTTATCAATAGTACCTAAATTTTAAGAGCACTCCAGAGCATTCTAGACTGATCTCTTAATACTAA
Source organism: Lordiphosa andalusiaca (assembly GCA_035044965.1). Taxonomy (NCBI): domain Eukaryota; kingdom Metazoa; phylum Arthropoda; class Insecta; order Diptera; family Drosophilidae; genus Lordiphosa; species Lordiphosa andalusiaca. The sequence continues at coordinate 307,103 of JAWNNM010002717.1, forward strand.
TAGTAGTTAATTGTTATATTTAGTCCAGGGGTCGTCAATGGAAGCAGAGAAACTGCCACTTGCAGCTGAGCAAATATTCTTATATTTTACATCTATATTCTTGATCACCATCAAGTTATGAGCAAACGACTACACGCTGCTCCCATGGCGAATCCCTGACCTAAAGAACTTCCTACGAATGTAAATGAATGAATGTTGGGTACTCTTTCGATTCACCTACACCAATTTCTCAATTTCACTGGAAATCTTGGGAGCGACTGTAGTTATGCTCCTGAACTTATAGCATATACGATTACTTAGTTATTCTTTTCAACATGATTAATGATTGACTTTGGTTTATCGGTTTACAATTTACTTGGTGGTGGTTGGTCACAAAATGAACGCTAGTTAACCACAGAGTTACTTTTAGGTACATTTACTGATATGTTTGGTACTGCTCTTCCCTCTCGTCCATCCCTCAATTCTGCAGTAGATCGTGCATAATCTCCAACGAGTCCTGCAATGATTTGGCATAGCGTGAGGCGCTCGTATCCTCGCAGGAGTAAAAGGCCGAGACGCAAAAGACGATCTGCTCCGGCTGGGGGTTATAGGAGCATCCGTAGCCACGTGGTGTGACCGGGCCATAGCCCATGAAGCTGTCCGTGGCGCAGGCGACCTGTGAAGCAGATGTTGTAATTTGAAGCTCGAGTGGATCTCGGGTCAACTGAGGCCTGGACTAGCTTACGTACATGTGCGGCTGTGGGAAAGGGTGCGGGTGCAATAATAGATTATGTGGTGCATACAGAGATACAAGAGTGCAAGGTGCTTGGTGCTCACAACGACTGAGTTCTGTCTGCTTGATACCTGACTGGTGGAGAGTAAGAAGCATTGCGAGATCTTGAATGACTCGTCGGTGAAGAGCTCATGCAGCTGTCCGCTGACCTCCCGGCTAGCCTCCCGCAAGCCCAGTAGGGGTATGTCAATGCCGTTGCCCAGAATGTTCTTGACCATCACCTCCGTTTGGCGGGCCACGGCGCAGCGGAAGAGCTCGCGCAGATGATCCTTCTGTATTGGGAGTGCAGACATTAGTTGGCAGGCTTTCTTTTTTGGCCTAGAGCTGTGATGGATACGCACACTATAAATGCTAAATTTCACCTTGCGTGACTCCTCCTCTTCTTCGCGGTCGCTCTCCAGTGGCACATTTGCTCCCTCGCCCTGACACATCGCCTTGGCCCATTCCAAGGCCTCCGAACTGGCCGCCCTGATGCAGTCCACGCGCCCCTAGATGGAAATTGCTGCTCAGCCAACGCCACAAATTAGTGCATGAATTATGGAAACTTACGTGCAGGAAGCGCCTGGTGGAAGCACTCTCGTAGGTGGCCACTAGACGACCATACAGCTTATAGTGGGCCAACTGCAGAGCTAACTGTATATACACATCTGGACTGACCTGGCACGACTTGATGAAGCTCTTGCCGTAGCCCTGATAGCGGTACACATAAAAGTCCAGGTCATCGATGGCCTTGTCCACGGTCCTGGAGGCTTGCTCAAATCTTTGCTGCAACTGCAGGGTCACCTGCCATTCCAGACGCTCTGGTGGCGGCAAATGATGCTGGGGCAAGCCAGTATCCTCGTGGGGGTGATCATCGATTTTCTTCAAGATTTTCTCCAGCAACTGGACCACGGCAATGCCCTCAGAGGTGGAATGCTCATAGCAGAGACCCCAGCTACCATCCGTGCAGATGATGAGCTGAGAGGGGGCGGGGGGTCAGCGAGTGTGTGTTGAGGGCACACTTGGAGGCCCACTCACCTGCATGGTCTTGTCGAACCAACGATTGCCCGAGTTGTACTCACTGCCACCACCATGGATCATCTCATGCGCCATGTTCGTCTCATCCCTGTTACCAGCCGTGTGCAAAGTGGGGGTAGCCCCAGTGAAACCTCGAGCATTGAAATTCTCACTCAACGGCTCGTCCAAGCACAGGACCACCAAGGCGGTCTCAATCAGCTCCAGACTGCGCCGATTCGCTGCGTCCAGTTGCAAAGCCTCACGGTCACGAGCCCACCGTGACCGGGGCTCGGCAGTGAGTAGTCCCACGGGAGCCGGTTTTGCCGGCAGACAGGGAGCATCGCTGAGAACATAGAGAATCTGGGAGGCAATCTCGCTTTCCGATAGCTTGCCTCGATCGCTGGCCTGCAGCACCACACAGTACATCTGATTGCGACAGACGACCACCACATGACGATCCTCGTCGTTGGCACGCTGGCGCGGGGGCAGATACTGCGAGTCCCTCTCAACGCCGGGACGCCGGCAGGAGCCCAACAGACGATAATACTGGGCCATGCACAGGGGTTGGTTCTTCTCACGCGAGGCGGCTCGCTCTAGAGGCAACTCGCCGCTGTCCAGCATCTCCTTGTGAGTAAGTATACCATCCAGCAGGCCGGCAGCGAAATGGGCAACATCATGGACGGTCTTGAATTGACGCGGAGGCATTACCATGCCCGGATTGGAGTTAATGGGCAAGGGTATGCGCACATCCATGTACATGTCGTTAAGCCAGTAGTAGTAGGCCTGGGGAGAAGACATGAAAAGATCATTATCGCAGCCATATCCGTTTCGTGTTGAACACAGATTCAATTAGCTGGGACTGGGTGTGGCCCTTGCAACGATGCTGGGCCAATTTACCGTGAAAGACCTTTTTGTTTATCAGGAGAGACAACTGATAGATCGTCGATCAGTGATCTTTGATAAGAAGTCAAGTGCGAGGCACTATAAATAATGGCATCTGGGCCAGTCTCAGAGCAGTACCACAGTTCCCTTTAAGATACACGGATACCCCACGGATCTAACCCAGTCCCAACCAACATGAAAGGTAGAAGCCACCTGCTCCATATCCCAACCCAACGACTTATTTTCCTTCGCCTTCCCTTTAGTATTCGCTTTGACCCTGCTCAGCCTCTTGGCCGTGTCACAGGCCCGTGTGGACTACAGGCTGCAGTGCACCCGTGACGAGATTGGCATCCGCTGGCCCAGCTACCACAGCAACTCTGAGTACTATGTGTGCCAGGGCGTCTATGGCAGTCAACTGACTGTGCACTGCCCGCCCGGCGAAGTCTTCACCTTTGTGCTCCAGCAGTGCTCCTCCCCGGCTCTGTATGTGCCTGCCCCGCCCATGGATGTGCTGCCCACGGCAGCACCCATCACTACCCATGTGATCGCTGATGCTCCACCAGTTATTGGTATGCCCGGTCATGAGCAGCACGAGCACCAGCATCACGACAGCGAAGAGCCAGCCGTGATCCATCCCATCCCGCCTACACCCGCCCCAGCCCCACCAACTCCACCCACTGTTGTCTCCGACCCCGTGAAGAAGCCAGTTTCCCCACCGAAGCCAGCGTCGAATGGTGCCAAGAAGCCGACTGCCCCCAAGAGCAGCACCGCCAAGAAGCCCTCCCCACCTGCGCCCGCCAAGGCTGCCAAGAAACCAACACCACCCAGCAAGTCCCAGAAGAAGAACCCCACCTCTGCCTAAGCGGAGACCAAGTTCAAGCCAAAATGTAAAGCTCTTTTAGCAAGCGGAATTTCATTCAAAACTCTAAATAACAGTAAAGCGTAAATAAAAATCCAATCTGCAACCAGACGACCATCGAGATGACTTCTTCAATGGCAAGGCATTGCCATGGCAATGCAGACGGTCGACAGGGGGAAGTGCTGTTCGGGGAATCCATTAAAAAGTCCCCTTATCATCGAAGACAGCCAGAAATGTTAATTGATTGCCATTTCTGGTTACTGTCATTTGTTGACGTCTTATTGTGATAATGTAATGCGACACCACCAAATCGAAATCAAAGATAACACCAAATGGGACCCCAACTGCTGTTGTGGATGCCAACTGGAACAATTTGTTGGAGTTCACTTCTGATAAGAGGTGAGCATAGGACACCGGACATAGCACTGCTTTTTACTGCACTACATACTCAGAGAACAAAGAAGTATTTTGTGTGTGAGTCAAGAAATAAAGGGTGTCAATAGTACAGTTCGGAGAAGACTGTGGCACTGTGTTTTTGCCGTGATTGGAAAATAAGAAACGACTATCAACATTGTGGAACGCAAAGGATTTGGACAAGATGATCGAAGAGGTGTTTATATTTCAGATTGCCATATTCTTAACTTTAAGTGCTGATAAAGAATATAGAACGTATTGAATAGAACGTGCGCTGAACCGATAACCTTAAGCATTTCAAACCTAAAGCGAAGATTCGAAGCTTATTTTGGATCTATCAAATCTTCAATATAATTCTTACTTGTTAAAAAGTTCTGTGATCTGTACCACCCACACCACTCATGGTGTTAATCGAAATCTGAGCTCATGGGAAAATTTATTAGATTCGGAATTTGATAGACCATTGTATCTACGCTTACTATTAACCAGTCTACAGTTGTCATCTATTTAATCGTCTTTTGTAAACTTCTATGAAAATTTTACTAATTTCTTGAATTTCAGAACCACTTGATTTTCAAACCATTAAAATGTTTGTATACCCTTGCAAAGGGTATATTGAAATTGCATTTCGACAATTGTATCGCATAGAAGGACGCACTAAACCTCATAAAGTATATATATTATTGATCAGCATGACGAGCTGAGTCGATATAGCCATGCCAGTCTGTCCGTCTGTTTCTATGCTATCTCCTCCGTCAGTTTTAAAGCTATCGCCACCAAACTTCGCACGAAGTCTTCTGTTACAAATACGCTGCACATTTTTCGGAACCGGCCCGATCGGATGACTATAACAAATAGCAGCCAAAGGAACGATCGGTCAAAAAACTATTTCTAGTGAGAAAAACTATTGTTTTTAATGCAAAAGTCTCCAAACTTCGTATTTACTAGTTTTTAATGCTTCTCCATAATTCTGCAAAATTTGGTCGAAATCGTCTCCTGTCTCCTACAGTTTTAAAGATAGGTGGGTTGTTCCTTCTAGATCTATTTAGTAATAAGGATAACTTATCGATCCGCCAAAGGAATGGTGAAGATTGGATGAACAAAAGACTGTTCGCTGCTGCAGCGCAGAAGCAGCGCTGCTATCAGCTGCTACTGCAGCATCAAAATTTATGCTGAGCGTATAATTTCGTTTGTACAGAGTATGCTATAGTCGGGCTTGACCGACTGTCTTTCTTGTTTTTCCTTCATATTTCAAGATTTCACTGCTGAAATGTTTTCTGCTACTTAATGTGTAAACCAAATTGCTGGCGTCGATTGCTCTCCTGCTTCGGAATTTCGCAGATTTTAGTCAGTCCTACTTGCTTAGCGCACCGCGATTTAGATTATCAGTTATCTGATTTGACTGCTGAGCTCCGCTTAAGAAGAACTTTCGCTACAAACTTGACTGATGATTTCCAGGCATATTTAAGAAAATCATGTTTTCAAAATTATTGCATATTCGAAGTTTATTTATTTAAACCTTTTACAATTAAAGCGATTCCATTTCATCTACACTTTTAATAATTGTATGAGAAGACTAAAATTCTGTTTTTTTTAACAATAAAAGAAATCAATCTCTGTTCAAAATTTTCACTCAAATTCGTTCAGCCATATCTGCGTGGTTCTGTTTCAAAGACAAATCAATTACGTAAATAATATTAGTGAGATACTGCATAAGGTCGTAAATTCTCTCATGTAGAGGATATTCAAGAGCAACTGAACCACCCTTCGGGCTCCATCAAACCTATGGTATTTGTTCACTTAGTAAAATAATCAACATCTTTGTAACTTGTTGAATCAAAAAATGGAAACAAGTAAGGGCGAGATCCACGACTACAAAATACCCTGTTCATTTCATTTATTTGTTTTTGAATTTGAATGTAAACGGTTTTTGTAACAGCTATCGTCGTCCTGAAAGTAGGCTACATTATTTAGCGGTTATAGCCCAGAAGGACGGACTCGACTAAGCTGTTGAAGCTGATCAAGAATATATATATATATATATCAAGAATATATATGCACTATGGGGTCGGAAACGATTCCTTCTCCCTGTTACAAACATTCGCTTCATCACTTCATGATCCCCCTTTTCCCGTTTTTAGTGAGATTTGTTCGCGTTGTTACAACAACACAGACAAATAAGTAATAACTATTTTTTGAATTATACCTTGACTGGAGTTGGAATTAGGGTCCTCGGGGATACTGCAACATGTAAGGCAACTTGGCTCATTCGACTATCTCAAGCATTTCAATGAGACAGTAAAGAGCGCAGACATATGTTAGCTTATAATTTTAGCTTATTTTTTAATAAAAGTAAAAAAAAAAATAAAATTATTACTTGAGAATTACAAGCCATGTCTTTTTTTAAATTTTTCTACATTTTAGCGCGATTTTCTAGATTATTTTTAAGAACCGTTCATTGTATTTCTTTTCTTAATTCTAGGGCAAATCTGCCATAAATTGAGGAAAGGTTTTTGGAAAAATATCTATAAAAATAATAATTAATTTAACAAAAAATCAACGAGATTCTAAAATAAAGAAATTATTTTCTAAAATAGTTTTTTTTTGTGTTGTTTAAGTTTAAACAAGCAAGAAAGTCGGTCAGGCCCGACTATAACCTACTCTGTATCAACGAAATTCTACGCTCAGCATAAATTTTGATGCAGCTAAAAGCAGCGCTGCTACTGCGTTGCAGCAGCGAACAGTCTGTTGATCATATCTCGACAACGGTTCATCCGATCTTCACCATGGAGGATCGATAAGTTATCTTGATTACTAAATATGTTCAGAAGGAACGACCCATCTATCTTAAAAACTGTGGGAGATATGACGTTTTTTCTAAATTGCGGGGGCGTGGCCAAAATTGAAAATAAACTTGATCTGCCTGCAGACATAAGAAGCATATGTCCCATACATGTCAAACCCCATCTCTTACCATCTCTGAGATCTGTGCGTTCTGCACAGATCGCTGCTGCAGCGCTGCTTTCAGCTGCTACTGCAGCATCAAAATAAATGCTGAGCATATAATTTCGTTGGTACAGAGTATGTTATAGTCGGGCTTGACCGACTTTCTTTCTTGTTCTTTATGAAGCATCTTTTGCATAAATTAGGGCAGCATAAACGAGAGCGTAAGTTAAAGTCGGCCCAACCCGACTTTGAAATACCCGTTACTCAAGCCAATTAGTATTTAATAGCCTCATAAGGCTCAGATAAGTATGCAACGTTTTTTTAAGTCTGCCATTTATTATCCGATCTTAATGAAAATTTGTGAGATTGAACATATTGGCTATATGCAATCTGAGCCCGATAGCTTACAAATTGAAGGAGATATTCAACATTTTTTATTGCGGGCAGACAATACTAGCTTACATCTAAAAATTGATTGCTCTAGCTCTTCTAGTCTCTGAGATCGAGGTGTTTATACAGACGGAATGACGGACGGACGGACGGACGGACGGACAGATGGACATGGCTATATCGACTCGGCTTTTGATGCTGATGAAGAATATATACACTATGATATCGGAGATGCTTCCTTCTGCCAGATACACACATTTGCACGACTTTAGTATACCCTTTTTACTCTACGTGTAAAGGGTACAAAAATGACTAAAATCCAGAATTTTCTTTAAAATTAAGAAGAGACAAATATCTGAGAGAGAGAGGATTTCTAAAAACTGTAATGTAGGGAACGAAAAAAAGAAGTCTTATTTAACCTTGAATCAACAACTTTAAATTAGTACAAAATAAACTTCGTTTGATTCTAATCAGTTCTTAAATCGATCCTAATAAAATTAGCTTAGCACAAATTGGTAGGGGATCTTTGTAGCTTGGCCCCAAAATATTATAAGTTTTTCCCAATGTATTCTTGCAGAAAGGCTTCATAGACTTAAAGTCTTTGAGCTTTGTTATCCTGAATTAATAATCCAGTCGTCTTCCATGAAAATGATAGAGCCAGTTGGGAATTCTGAGGACCGATTCGTGTTAAAATACTTTGATTTGCCATTGCATTCATTAAAGGCCTAGCATTGTAAGTAGAAACACATTTTGTAAAACTTCAGACTCACCGTAAGATCCTGAATAAATTAATCTTGACTCAAGAATGTTGGCTCTTAATTCAATACCTGTAATTTGTCCAGTCGATGCGATTTACCTAAATAAGTGCATGTAAGAAACAATCATTCTGGAATTGGAATTTAACATACGGCGAAGCAAAGACTTGTAGATTTGCTTTTTGCTTAAAATTTACTCATTTTCATATGATTTTCTATCTATCTCCATCTCGAAGATGTCGTCCTAAATGCGGACAAACATATTGTTCTCGTACTTTGGTATTATTCAAAGGATTTGCCAAGTCTACCAAAACTTCAATTATCCAAATTGGCACTACTTCCGCAGGATTACAACTTAATTTACCTCCCTCAATATCTCAACTCGGAATGCTTGATAAAAGATTTTGTATTTTCGAGTACTCCGTCGGGGATGTTGATATCCCGGCCATATTTTCAAGGAATCACCACTCTCACGCTTCCCAATATTGATATCGATGCTCTTATCTGCATACCTATGGTAAATTGGCAACCGAAAACGAATTCCAATTCAGCAGAAATGCCATGAAGTCATTTTGCGACATTTTGTGCTCTGCCACAACCCCATCCACAAATAGATGATCGGTAGTTCCCGTTACCCATTACCACTGCCATTAGTGGCACCGATAATACCATCAGGGTTGACTGCTGTTTCCGCCAACCGTTATCTGTGCCAGAGATTACCCAGGTTACACGGCGGCGAGGTGTAAGGCGCGCATTTCAATTATTTCGTTCCACGTTTGGCAGGTTTCGATTTCAATTTTGCAAGACAAGAATTAATCTAGCAGGGAACTGATTAAAAATGTTCCACTTGGCGGCGTCGAGCCATAAAAAGCCTTGTCTTGGGCTGAGTGAAGCAGTGATCGCCGCGCCAACTTACCAGCAACACATAGAAGCCGCCCCAGCCCAGCCGCAAGAAATCCAGGATCAATATGAGAGCCGGTAAGCAGCTGGCAAAACAGGATATATCTCAACCACAACCCTTCCTCCATTCACTCTATTCACCCACCCTCCCCACCCTAGTGCTGATTGTGATCGCCGCCTTCCTGGCCGCCAATGCCCAGGCACAAACTTGTTACCCACCTGAATACAAAGAGGTGATCGATCCCGTCGAGTGTGTTTCCAACAAGTTCAACATCAAGCTGCCCAACTACATGGATTGCACCACATATTACGAATGTGCGTCCAGAACGCCAGTGCTGACTAGTTGTCCCAAGGCCACGCCCTACTTCAGCTATGTGACCCAGATGTGCACCACCTGCCAGAACTATATCCCAGCTGTGGGCTGCGAAGGACTATCCGTGAGCGTTCAATGCGTAGCATGGGATAACTCAACGTCCACGACCACAACTGCTGCCCCCGGAACTGTTTCCACTACCACCACAACCAAAGCGCCGGGCGACGCCACGACTATAACTACAACTGTAACAGAGGCGCCTGGTGGTGTAACCACACCCACGATGCCACAGCCACCCACTGAAGGTCCTGGGACCGATACAACGCCCAATGACGACTCGGGCGTCATCACGCCCTCGGGCACCACCGTTGATATACCGCAGCCACCATCGCCGGGCGACTCTGATGTGCCCGCTCCACCCACTCCAGTGCCCACGGCACCCACTATTAACGATGAGCCACCATCGGCCATCGCCGCCTAGTGAGTCCCCGCAGCTTCTACTTTCTATTGGATTTCCAACCACATATATTCTTTGAATAAAGCATAGTGCAATGATTCAAAAGCAATCTTACCCAGTTATCCTCGGCCTCGCGCTTCTCCAGCAGGTACTGATGCAGCTGCGGGCCCAGGCCCTGCGGTGCGGCGAACTGTTTGATCAGTTCCTTGGTATGCTCCAGCTGAGCCGCTGTCGTGATGGGTTCCAGCGCTCGAATATAGTCGGCCATCGTTTCTTCCAGCGGTGGGACAGGTACTTTGGGTAGAGTCTGCAAGAAACCGAGAGGAAGGACCATCAACCCTTTTGCCGTCAAGTTACAAAATTTGTTCGTCAGTTTTCCTCATTTCCTCATTTGTATGCAGAACATTAACACAAAGTGGAAATAGAAGAAAGGGGGACCTTGGCCCGGCAACAGCCAACACAAGCACAACGAAAAGTGTATGCCCCGGGGACCCAAGTTTTAAATCACAAAAAGAGGAACAAAAAAAAAAAAATGGCATGGCGTGAATCTGGCATTCCGCCCCCAAATGGTTTTGCCTCGGGCTGCTTGACATTTCTTTTACTTTTCCGCACGGAAACTTCAATTGAGAGTTTTGCTAACACAATTCCCCTGTCGCAACGCACCAATCATTGTTGGAAAATCGATTTGTGGATAGTCTAAGAGTTGAACTAGAAAACCAGATAACGTCTTTGTTGATTGTAAGAAAGTTAGTGTGTTTGTATGTATGTGTGGGCAACAGAATTCTTTAGAACCTTTTTTAGCAAAACGAAATTTTGCAACTTCTTGCGATTCAAACTATTATAGTGCACTTGTAGCGTTAGGATGATTAGACAAGAAAGAAAGAGAGAAAAAAAGGAAAAGTATTTGGCTATTCACAAATCACGAGACCCTGCTTATGACTTTAGGGGTACAGCTTGAAGGTAAACCGACTCTACGAAACTAAAAAAAATTAATTTACCCCTTCTCGATTAGCCTGGCATCCAATCCACAACCTGTTATACGGAGCAAGTACCGCATTCACACTAGTCTCTATGAAGAAAGTGCTCAAATCAAAGAAAAGAATAGAGGATTGTTAACTTCCGTTTGTTTTTCTTACCTAAACTAGTTTCTCGACCGATCGTTCCTATGACAGCTATTCTAATTAAACTTTGCGTGATTGAATTGAGACTATTGAAAACAAAAAGGTTTTCCTTACTTAGGGTCGATTTCTCATCTGCCAGATCGCTGCTATGTGTCAGTTAAACTCAGATTTTGCTCTGCTATTTGTCGGGTTATGTGACAGATAGCTCTATGTAGAAGATTATAAATCGGCCCTAAGACTGTTTTTAGACCTATCTTTTCTTTGGCAGCTTTACTATATAGATCGCCGATTTCGAAACAACTTAGTTAAATCACAGAAAAGCATAGCTAACAATAAAAAAGAAAAGAAACAAATTATATCACAAAAACTAGATTCGTTCCTATGACAGCTATATGCTATAGTTATTGGATCTGGCCGGGTACCAGGAGAGTTTGTGCAAAAGTTTAGAAAAGATAGTTTTAAAACTGACAGAGGAGATAGCATAGAAACTGACAGAGAGATATATATCGGCTTAACTCATCGTGCTGATCAAGAATGTATATACTTTATATATACTATAACTGCAAACATCTGGACAGGAAAGGAGTTAAACCCGACTATAGCATACTCAGTACCTCCTAATATAATATCGTTCATCCGATCTTCATCATTCTATTGGCGGATCGATCAATAATACAGATTACTGAAACCAACTGGAAGCAACGAACCATCTATTTTTTTAATTGGGAGACATTATATATTTTCCACATTAAGGGAATGAGAGGGGGCGTGGCTAAGAAGTATTTGTCTAATACATGTCGGTCCAAAATCTTCTACCTCCTCTGAGATCTGTGAATTCAAGTGGATTCGGCTGTTGATGCCGATCAAAAATATATATATACCCTTTTTAGGGCCAGAAATGCTTCCTTCTGCCTGTTACATATATTTTTTCACAAATTTGAAATATTCTGTGTACCTTTAGTACAGAGTATAAAAATTTAAAAAGAGATCAAATAATAATTATGGCCGATATGCAGAATATGTTTATTCAAATATAAGTAATAATTAGAAGAACATGAGTATATTGATTTTAGCTGCAATCAGACATCTCAATCTTGAAGTTAGTCTAACACTGTTCGAATTATTGAAGGTTCTTTTAGTTTTGGATGAGCTTTTCCATTTTCTTGGAGTTATTTTGCTCTTAAAGTTTCTTGCCTAATTTTAATGAAGCTGTTGTCAGCGTAACAAGGCCTCGTTGGTAAAACTTAGTTAAGACTTCGTGGGTAAGTTGTTAGCTATGAATGGAGTGGTTCGGGTGCGACTCTTAACACTTTCTCTATTTGGCTATTTTTGACTGCGTTTTTATATCTATTATACCGTGATACGTAAGCGATTAAGTATATTGAAAGATTTGAAGTTTGACCCTTTCTTTCGAAAGGCTAGGCCAATTGAACTGTAGATGTGTATTCCAAGTTTCATATGTATTTCTTTCGGGTGAGCTTGTTCTGATGGGTACAATGTTAGATCATTTTTGGTACCTGTGCCTTACTCAATTAGAAATAGGAATGCAAACACAATTTTCCACTCAACATCAAACTGTCTCGGATCGTTAAAAAGTGTCAAAATGTCATTGACTAGCAGCGTTTTGTGATGCTGTCGTCGTCGCTGTTGTTGTTGCTGTTGGTACTCGACCCTTCCACTTGCCGTGACATCCGCAGCATTCGTTGTCCTTTTTCACAACATCCTGTGTAGCAGTGGCTTACAGTTTGGAATTGGTTTTTTCGGGGGTTGTTGCTGTGCCTTTTGCAGGTGAGTCTGGTGTGTAGGAGGGTTGCGTTTGTTTACACGCACTGTGGGCTGTTGCCAGGCCGTTGCCATATAAAAGAGCTCGTTATTTGCATTTGTAATTATTACAAACAGGATTAGTCTGTCTGTCTATTTGACTGAGCGTGTGTGTGTGTGTGTGTGTGTGTGTGTGTTTTGCCTTTGAATTATTCAAGTTGTAAGCTGGTATAGCTTTTGGACAAATATTTGAAGTATATTTAATCAATTTAACTTACGTCAGGGAATCCAAATTCGTCTACGGACTCGGCAGTGGAGAGCCATTTTTTGGGTATAGACAGTATCGAGTCTTTCCATCCTAAAAATAAAAATAAATGTCAGATAAAACCGTTGTTGAACACCAAAATTAAGTGTGTTGATGAGTAATTTGTTGTTCAATCGCAACAAAAGAAATGTCGCGGCCAGAAGTTGGGTAGTTGATCACTGTCACAAAGTGCTTGAGTGCCGGCTTCAGTTTTGTTATCAAAAGAGGGACAGGCGGTCGATAATGCGTCACAGTGTCGAATTGAAGAACAAAGCCAAAAGGCGAATGGCTCAAATATCTGGCTGACCTTTTGGGGCCGGCTAAGTTTTCAGACAAATTCATACAAGTTTTGCGCCGGCTTCCGCCCCAAACCGAATGCCATAAAATTGGGCCGAGGAAACTGAAAACTTCTTCAGCTTAAAAGCATTTCCCTTCTGTTGTTTCCTCATCTTGATTTCTAATAAAAAGTTTGACTGTCATTGCCGTAATTCGAGTGTATAAGTACTTCCTGCCGTAGTGAGTAGCGACAATTTCCGGCTGTAGCTACTCATGACAAATTGACATGGAAAAAGGAAAACCGTAAATGTAATCAAAAATGGCCGCCACTTCAAAAGTAAAGCATACTTTTGAGAGCACTTGACCGGTCAGACTATGCGGATGGGCTCTAAGGTAATCATAATGTTATTAATAAAAATGGTTTTATGGCAATCAGAGGAAGAGATAAACGAGCCAAGTAGGCAATAGGCTGAAGGGCGCACGCGTCGCTCCCCACCTACCAAATGAAGTCAAATTTAATGCAATTTATTATCCTTTTTCCATTATCTCCCTCCGCAACAATCATAACAACAGCAACAACTAGACCCTGATCACACAATAGAGTCACGTGGCAGCAATTTGAGCGTCCGCTTCGCTCTTTTGTTGTTGTCTCTTCTGGAATAACATTAACCACAAACCGAAAGAGTAACCAGCTAACAAGCCGGCCCGACCAGTCATTCGCCTCATCATCCCTGCGCGAGGTAAATTGTAATAAATTGTATTAGCCAGGAACGTTAAGAAATTCAAATTAAGCAATTAAAGTTGTGGCCTGAGGGGGAGGAGGCTGGTTATATTTCCGGGACACCTTTTAAAGCGTCATGAAGTTTATGCAACAATAACAAAATCAATTTGCAAACTTGCGAGGAAACCAGATATTCAAAGATTCATACAAAAAGTTTCAGATTGCAGCTTTTGCCAGGGATCATACTTAACAAAACCAAATGGAATGTACCTAATCGTAGCTTTGATAAGTGTATACTTGCCAGGTTCGGTATATTTTGCCTAGCTGTTTGCTAGAAAAGCTGGAACTGACCAGAGCTGGGAATGCTGATTCAAACTTTTTGACATTAAATTATTTTACATAGCTTCGAGTTCCATTAAGTTCTGTTGAAATTTGTTTACCTTTTAGCTCAACTTCTTTTGAATTAAAAATATAATTGAAGTGAAAGATTCCAATTAAATATTGACTAGTTGTAAAAAGTCTCTGAAAAGGAAATATCAGGGAAGAGGGGGTGCTCTTATCAGCTCAACTGTTTCGCTTTTAACTCCGGTGTTTTTTGTCCGATCTGATTGTACTTTTCAGAAGGGCTCTAACTTGAAAATTGTGGATCTGACGGTTTTTTAGGTCTAGGATGGCTACAAGAGGTCTATGTTTTTTGGGGATAAAAGGGGGACGGGGTGGAATTTCTCAAATCTGAAACAAACTTGATCTGCGTACAGCATAAATCTACCTTCGTGCAAAAATTTGTGGCTCTATCTCTTATAGTCTCTGAGATCGACGCGTTCATACAGACAGACAGACGGACAGACGGACGGACGGACAGACGGACATGGCTATATCGACTCGGCTGTTCATGCTGATCAAGAATATATATACTTTATGGGGTCGGAAAATTTTCCTTCTCCTTGTTACATACATTCGCACAACTTCATGATCCCCCTTTTCCCATTTTCAATGGGAACAGGGAATAAAAATCACACAAGCGTGTGGAAATTCTAAACGAAAATTGTACCTAAAAATCGGAACAGAATAGGTTTTCCAAATAAAAGGTTAGGATATCAAATGCTAAATGCTTGTTTATCCATTAGCTCATCGTCGCTTGTCACTTCCCACTCGCCGCGCGAGTGCTTGTTAGTCGTATGGACTAAGATGCCAGCAATTTGTATTTAAATTGCAGAGACAAGGTAAGTGAGTTATGAGTTCGAATCGTATGCCTTATTCTTTACAGAAAGAAGACTTTCACTCCCGTGCCCTTTGCTCCCCACTATATACTCCCTTGTGAAAAAAGTATAGTGATAACAGAAAAAAAAAAATTAAATCAATCCAAAACGGGATTGAAATCAGGGTAATCCCGGAGCAGGCTTAAAGTGATCCTGTGTTTTGGGATTTAAAAAACGAAAGAGCTAAGCTAACTTCGGCTCGCTTAAATATTTTCCAAAATATTCTTTTTCCCACAACGACTTATTTTCCGACCGATCGTTCGTTTGGGAGCTATATGATATAGTCATCCGATTTGGACAAACATTTGTAGAATCTTGTAAAAGCAAAAAAAACAAATAAACAATCAAAAATTGGGAGTCATATCAATCTTTTCCCGGGTCGGCTTAAGAATATCCGGCATCACCTTGCTGTCATACCCGTTTCGGATTGATTTCTTCTCCAGTGTTGAGAGCAAAAGATAAAGCTACTGAGAAAGTATCCACTTTTATGGTTTCTGCTGTGCTGCATTCACCACTGAATCAGTCGATAAGTTGGACTAAACTATATCATATATATGTATATAGAGGTGTAATACCTGAAATCCTGCCAATTGTTCATAAGAAGGAGCATTTCCATTTCACTCGTTCAGTTCATTGGTATATAGAGTTTTCGAAACTGTGCACTTTGGGAGATTTGGCACATTTAGTTGGAATTAATTTAAATTTGTGAAGATATTGCAGAGCAATTGGCAGTTTTCATCCATTGGATTTGTCATGATTACGTCATGATCCTCTGTGAATTCTGTAGATTCGGGTCTTATTCGAGTCATTTGTCTGATTAAAATAGACAAAAATGCTCTGGCTTTCCGTTCATAAATTTTAGTTTTGTCGGGAGAAAAAGGTATCCCACACGAGACTCTTCTTGTCAGAGTCCATCTTAATGCATTCTCATTTCAGTTTCGACTCATTTTTGAGTCACTTGCGAATCTTTTTCGAGTCGTATTTCTATAAATCACGTTTAAGGCATACGCATGAGTCATTATAGAGACTTCGTTTGATTGCATTCGAAAGTAATCCTGTTTTAATCATCAATAGAGCCCGAATAAGACTCATCTAGATGATTTTAATTCTCAAAAACCACACTTCTTCTTTGCCCAACGGAAGCAATTGTTTTATAAGTGTTCTTGCTGGTTAAGATAATCGATATCCTTATCCAAAAGTTGTAGTGTATGTTTCATTCAGAATTGAACTCACTTTCAGTTAGTTGCATTGGGTGGGACACATTTCCAATTGATTGATTGATGGCCAGGATGTTTGTTTCGCCTGATGGGGCGGCTGCTAATCAGATATTCATGCACCATTACAAGGCACACGGCTACAACCAACCCAAGCAAGCACCCAAACATGACCTCCCCTTCTCAAACCCCTCCCACCCAGCTGTCATCTCCAATTTGTACATTTCCGTCATGATTGTGCCAAAACTTTTACCGTGTCCAAATTCGATTTGTGCCAACAGATCGATGCATTAGCTTGTTTCCATTATGATTACGGTTGTGTTGGCTGGGGCACAATTCACGCTTTAACACCAGAAATGCGGGCAATAAAACGCGTGAGTACCCAAAACGGACTCGTTATTAAGCTGCAAAAATCACGCTCCACCCCGAGACAGTGAACTGCTGCCGCCTGTCAGACAATGCGATAAAAATGTAATCCCAATGAAAAATAATGTTTCTGCTGCCATGATTCCAATTTAGCAACAGTCAACCCCCAGACCGTAGCTCATTAGGGCCGTGGGGCGACAGGACACGAGCAGCTGCCGTTTGAGGCAAATGAAGGAGAAGAATTTAAAAAGGCAAAACAAATCCGCAGCCGTAGCCAAAGCCGCCCACGCGACACGTTGCGACTACATAAAACACCAGCACGGGCAAGCTGTGACCCCAAACCGCACCGGCTGGTACCCGTACCCTGATGCTGGGATGCTGGGATGCTGGGATGCTGGGGCGTACGGGTCATACTTAGTATTGTCGAACGGAGCGCTGAATGGATGAATGAATGAATGAGGTTTCCTCCTTTGTTCGCTTTCGCTGCTCGTAAAGGGCTCTATTTGGTTTTGAGGGTGGCACGCACACAGCAATTGAGCCGTAAATCCTTTACGGTCTTAGCGCTGCTGTTTTACGGAGCCGTCATCAATGCAAGCCCCTTTTGCGCTTTTGTGGTCTGGCCTGTCTTCTCGGAGGTTCTTTTTCAAATGCCAAGCATTCTTTTGTACGGCAAACTCAAATTAACTGCCGCACTGAGGCATTCAAAATTGTTGTAATTGTTCGAACTGAAACAAGCGGAAAGCGTAAATTGCTGACGTATTGTGGAATGGCCAGGAATGGAAGAGCTGTGGTCTACAGACTTGACTTTGCCAGTTGTTGGCGGCTTAGCTAGCATGTCCAGCCATACATAGCTCAGCCCTCTCACCTTAACATGTGGTTGGGACTGGGCGGCAAACTACCCCCAAAAGTAAAGTAACTTTGGTCTGAGGCCAGACTCCGGGCGCCACCCACTCTCCGGCGCAGGATGTGTTCGTGACGTCGAGCAAAGTTGCTAATGGAAATTGCAAACCTAAAATCATTTTCCACACAAATTTCTGGCCCCAGGGCACGCACGCAATTTCCTCCACCCCCCCATTTGGATAAGTTGTATGAGCAAAGTAACCACCAAACAGGAAAACTGAAACAAAAGTTTTCATTCTACCTTCCATAATGTAGCTCGATGTTTATCATTCATTCTGGTTGTCCGTCCCATTCATTAGCTAATTAATTGAATTATGTAATTGTTAATTAATTGGTTATCAATATTTGACATAAAGAATAATCCGGTTAAGAAAGGAGAGATCCGTCCGAATGAATCCGTGATGAGCGAAGCGATAAGTTTTAGTTTTGTATTATTTATTTCTCGATGACATCGAGACTTGGGTATAAAAGATTCTCTCTTCTTAACCACAATCGCCTCCTTTATCCTGTTTTTTAGCCAGGAGTAGCTTTTTAGAGCATGGATAGGCATTCTACAGCAGGGCTTGTCAAGAAGAGTGAGGACCAAAAGTGAGAGTCTGTTGGTGTGCACTGTGCAAAAGGAAAGGAGACTTTCTTCTTACATGGCGAAAGTTTTTTGGTGCTGGAATTACTCAACACAGTCGAACTTTTATATAGCGAATCTGAAGGAGACAAAAATAAACATCGTTATATAGAAAATTCCTATATATCTATCCAGAAATTCCTTAATATATAATTGTTTGAATGTTGAACAAAATTGCAGTGTGCCGGAAACTATTTCACTTTTGAGAAAACTTCGTTGTACAGAAACTCGTCGTGCAGAAGATTGACTGTATTTGCATTCGGCATCATTTGTAATATAATATTTTGGGAGAAAATTTAAGCTGTTTTGTTAGCTAGGTCCCCCAAAAGTAGAATCAAAGGCTCCCATGAAGTTTAAAAGCCCTTGCAGTTCGAGCACATTGCTTTTCTGTGACAGATATGGCTTACCGATTTTGAACAAACTTAGTGGAGTTATAAAAAATAACAAATATATTATAAGTTGTTCTATTTTAGTATACCAACTGGAAGGGCATCAAATATGCATACAACTCCACGAAACTGCAACACGCACCTAGTAAGTTCAATGGAAAAGTAAATTCTCATTGACTTGCTAATCAAATGAACAGAACCGTATTGCTCAAAGTACATAGATCGGCTGTCCAGCACTTGAATAACCGATTGCTCTCGTTTCACAAGCCTCGGCGTGCGTTCGGTTCGTGTCGGTTTGAATTGCGGTCCATCACTGAGCAGTGTTCCGCAAATTGAGAGAACAGAGAATGAGGCTGTCTCTCCCGCTGACGAGTGATGCTTGCAAGCATTTACCGAATTAGATCGGCCCCATGGGCTATGGCAGGAGAACACAGCTTTTGGGGCTCGAAAAGCGACTGCCGAACGCTTTCTTTGAAACTTAATGCTATAATCGAGTCTTTATTTCGTAGTTTCCGAAAGAGTTCACACATGCACTTTCATTTTTAGCTTTATGCACGCTCTTAAGATTCTTTAAATACATTTTTAATATTAATGGATTGTTTCAAATAATTTCAGTTTTCACCTTGAAAAATCCAACATTTCAAGCACAATCAATCAACAATCCTTCTTTACAGGTGAAACTAGTTACATTTTGTTATACTCAAGCACCTTGAGTATAACAAAATGTAATTAGTTCTGTAGTCCTGTAGTCGAACATACTCCGAAAAATATCTGGAGCGCCATGATAAATGCGCACTCGGATATTTAAAGAAGAATAAAAGGTCCCAAAATAGGTTATATCATAAATAGCACCCAAACAGACTTGCCAGAACACAGAAGGAAAGACGAAGGAGGAATGGCGTTACAATAAGAAGACGTCTAAAGAGGCCACTTATTTGTGGCCTCCCAGCGAGACGCATTTGATGATTATTGGTTAATGTATGACCAAACAGAGGATCTTATTTTGAGGACTCCTTGCCCTACTTTTGAAAAGTTACTAGTGGTATTCCTGAAAGTTATTTGCTTCCGATTTTGATTTCGTGAAAGCAAATCAAAAGCAGTTGACGGAACGACTCTGATTTTATTTTGATTTGCTTTCGTTTGGCGCGAAATCAAAACGAAATCAGCCTCGAAGCTGATTTCGTGTAAGCAATTAGTATTACCCTACTTTCCTTACCTATTCTGGGCACACTGCAATTTTTGTATGGAGCTGTCGAGATCACCTGATACACGAAATCGAAAGCAAATCAAAATCGAAAGCAAAACAATTTCAGGAATACCACTACTATTTCATCCCAGTTTTTAACTTCATTGCTACACTTATGCGTGTAAAAACACCTAACCGAACCTAACACTTAACCCAACTTACGGTAATAGTAAGTTGTATTGCATACTTTTTTTCCAATTCAATGTAAGTTGCACCTAAGTAACAGTAAAATTCAACGAAAACAAATAAAAAACTTGTATTATTTGTTTTTATTAATATTTTTGGTATATGGGAAATACCATATCAACTCAGCCACCCCACTTTTTTTTATTTGAAAATTTTTTTTATGGCTATTACATTGAAGTATTATAGATATATATGAAAAAATATCAAAATTTTAATTCCCCACCGTCAATAGTTCTCCAGATAATCCGGAAAACACATAAAACGTTTAACTAAATCATATCCTTTGAACGGTGTAACGGATTTGATTGAATCAAAAACCTCTTTTGTTACTTTCTCGTAAGCTTCTCCGAAGAACTATAAAACAACTCCCAAAGTTATCAGAAGTAATTTTTTGGATTAAAAAAAAGTTTTTTTTGTATATGTTTCAAGAGGGCCTTGTCATGCCCTATCACAGACTATAAGGCTTGTCTTACTAGGTTGCTAAGCCCATTCCTGGTATACAAAAGCAACAATGCTTCATTCCCGGAATGGATAATCAGCTACGATTCAAGCGGTGTTTAGCAGCAGTTGAGAACCAACCAATGAAAATCAATTTGAAAACCAACTCTACACAGTATTGCCCTTAGTCTTGTAGTACAAATGCACATTTGTCGTAACCGGCCGGTTTGCATTTGTATAGCATCTATCTATCTCAAGAACTATCGGTCGAAAAACTAGATTTACTCAGAAAAAACTTATTGTTTTCTATGGAAAAGTCTCCCAACTACGTGTATTTGAGTTTTCAATACATTTTGTATGATACTATCAAATTAGATCAGAGACACAGTGAACTATATGGTATAGATGCCATAGATATGTTAGGTATGAAAAATAGGATTGACAAAAAAGTACTACAATTTTCAAGATATTAGGCTCCTAATATTGACTTATTTACATGAATGTTAATGCTCTGTTAATAAGCATAGGGAAATGCTTTTTAATATTAATTTCACTTGGTAAGGGGTATATCGTTGTCTGAAAACTAGATCTAGAGAATAACTTTTTAGATTTCATAGAAGCGTTATTCTATTTCTTGCGGTTATTAAAACTATCTGCTTTGGTACAATTTGCAGAGCTTGATAAAAGTCAGATAAATATGTCGCACACTCAAAAAAAAAAAAACAGGATAGTCCCGGATATTCTTGAGCCGACCCCGGAGAAGATTGATTTCACTCCCACTTTTTTTGTATCTCGAAAAAACAGCATTACCTGACGCCTGCTCCGGGATTACCCTGTTTTCAATCCGGATTTCTGATTTTTTTTCTGTATGGCAGCTTAGTGATCCCAAAAAAAGTTCCATCTATGGGACACCTTACTAGCACGCAACTAGCGTTGTTGTTGTATAAAGTTGTATAAAGTTGTTTAATAATATTTATTTAACGCCTCAATTAACAAAAAAACAACAAAATACAAGGAATATAATCGTCGGCTGAGTCAAAGATAGGTTCCATCATATTTTTACTTTTTGTGTGTCCTCTTCGCACATTGATAGCACTCATTTCAAGGATACCTAAGGTTGACCCCACATCTACAACTTACCCGAAGCTGTTATTTGGAAACAATTCTACTTTAATTTCACTGCACAGACTAAAAGACATTCAAGGGGCTTTTTTCCATGGTTAACAATTATATTTCAATAGTACTTGTTGTGTGTGTGTGTGTGTGTGTGTGTCTGTGTCTGCTTTTGTTGTTGGTTTTTGTGTTGCTTTGTTATTATGCAATATCATTGTTGTTTTAACTATTCTTAAGTTTCATTCGAGTATATTTTTTGCTGTTCATTCGTAACTTTGCCTTTCGCCATATTAAAATTGCATATTGCCAGTTTCTTCGATTTGTGTTTTTGCCATTTGGAAATTTATAATCAACTTAGTTAAAATGCATTTTAAATTCATTTGCCAATGTCAAATATGGTGTTGCTGATAAATATTTGATTTCGCATATCCTTGAAAAGGGTTAAGCAAACACAACAGCACGAAGAACCATTGAAGAACGTTTTCACAAATATTTTCCCGTTTCAAGGATATGTAAATATTGGCTGGCCTCAATGTTCTGCTTGTGAAACATTTGATTATTGAACAGTTTTTGGTTGCCTGAAAATATGCTCTAGCTAGGTAAAGTACTTACTTTTTCATATGCATAGCGTTAAGTTAGATTTTAGATAGTTCAGAGGGTTACACAAACATAATTTCATATAGAGTATAGATGGATAGACTTTCAAATTGAACAGCAACGTTATAGAACTGGGCTTACATTGATTTGGTTGAGAACGCTGGCTTAAAAGCTATTTCTATAATAGTTGTTAATATGTAACACAAACGTCTATAACATTAGCATAATAAAAAACAATTGTCAAAGATTACGGTAGGCTATGTACAGTAAAATAAAGTTCTAAAGAAACACCATTACAAAAATTTGTGGCTTTTAATGTAAAATTGAATTTCGTCTAAAGTTTACAATTAAAATTTACTAAAACGCACAACACATATGTATATAGAAATGGTCAGTGGTCAAATTACACTGCAAAATATTCTGTGCCCTAAAATGTACCGTATAATATTTTGTTCAAAAATTATTTCGAGTTATCGTGTGTTGGTAATAGGTTATTGAACATTTAACACCTATAATACATAAGTAGATTATAATCTTTAAAATTAATTAGCATTTGTATATATTTTATGATACATTTATATGCACTCGCTTATAATCATTTCGTAAGATATTACACATTGCCGGCACTGCTAATTATACTCTATCGTCGACCTTGTGACTGATGGCCAATCAGTTCAATTGTGTTAACTACTAGTTATATGTGATGATTATTAGTTACTCTGTTATAGATATGTAAAACCCAATTTTGGAAGCATTTTTACTTTGATGAATACACAAATGTGAAAGTCGGACTAATTGAAAATGTAAAATATTCCATGGGAACGCAACCCTTTGTTCTTGATTAAAGCACATATTCTTGAAATGCGGTCTCTATATATTGAATCATAGAGGGCCGGCCCATTAGTTACTATGGGCCAATATGTTGTTACTGTAGTAGAAAAAGGCTGAAAATTGAAATAATGATTCCAAATTCCGTTGCTTAATTTTAGGTCTTTCTGGTACTCAATCCAAGATATTTGTACTTCAAGTAAAACCGAGAAGTACAAAAAGTTCTTCACTGAAGAAAGTTTTTTTGAATTTTTACTTTAGAATGAAAAAAGAACAAAACCAATTTAAAATTGTAATTTTTAGTAAAAACAACAGGGTAAATTCTGCTGTGATTTCTAAATCTCTAGAGTTCTGACAGTAGTCCTTTTCCTGGTGTAATGCTGAAAAAAGCACTCACATCTTGATTTTTTAAATAATTTGCGTCCATGTCGACTATTGACTTTCTGATCGTTTGAACGGGTTGAAAAATTCAGACTTGGATTTCCATCTTAGGTAGAGAATTTTTTTCTTATTGAAATTCTGACGTTATACATTCCCGTTATCCAAGTATAAGACTGTCTAAGTTTTCTCTGAGTGTAGGCTCGGATATGCTTTCTTCTGGTTTTTGCGTACCCATTTAAAAACCAAAAATGAAATTTTGCAGTCAACTGAAAATTACCGACTTTTTAATCTGCCCTTGTGGGTTCTATTGAATTCTGACTCTGATTTTAGTAATTGCTTAAAAGATGTCAAGTTTTTATGTGTTCATTATTTGGCATCCTTCTAATTAGTTTCAATGGTTTTGGTTTTCTTTTGAAAATATATATGCTTTGATGTTGTGTAAAGTCGAAAATCAAAGACGATCGATTATGCTTCACACGATTTGATTGAAATGGAATATTGCTTTTGCGCAGGGTTCATTACATTTACACATATCTAAAATTATATAGTTTGGTTACTTAAATGAACATTCTCTTGTTAGATAAGTATGGTACATAATGCTATATGCTTGCATTTTTTTATTGACTATTTTAATTGTATAATTTGTTGTTTTCTTTCCCTATATATCTATATATATATATGTGTCTATATATGTAGGTTGCTTTAACACTCTGCTTCGCTTTTTCTTCCTTTTAATTGATACTTTTGATGGGAGATTTTTTCATGAGTTTTAACTGCATTTTCTAGATGCGTGTATTTCTAGAATTTTGTAAATATATTTTATTCAAATTCTGTGTGTAAGTGTGAGTTTTGTAACTAAGTGAACACTTTAGCTGCAGTCAGGCGATTTGTTTTTCAACAAGAGATCAAAGAATTTGTCGAAGTGTGTGAAATGTTTTGGAAGATCATACGTACTATGATCTGGTATTCACCGGCGTATTAGAAAATGTTTCGTTCTGCTATTCTGTATAGAAGACATCGTTGAAAAACCGACCAACTGACTTTCGCTGCAAATTGAAACTAATGGCTAAAAAGAATTTGTTAAATGAAATTTGTTGTTTATCGTAAAATCAGTGCATTTTCTATAACTTTATGTAGGTAGTAGGCATGTATGTTTGTATGTAACTGCATTTACTTTTTTTACCAATTGCTTTTGTCTCTCATAAGTAGATAAGCATACACTTTCTGCGTACACTCGCATATGGATTAGATCTAGCATTGATTAGATGATGTCAAAATGGCCGTTTCACTGATATGTTTACGGATATATATTAGTAGCCCTTAACTACTCTACATATAAATACATACGTATAGTTAGTTGTATATAAAAAATTCGGTTTACTTAGCACATACATCTAGTTGTCTGTACGAGGAGTGTATAATATAGGGACAGTAAACTGCCATTAAAAAACTGGTGCATTCGGAAATCAATCGAAAATATCATATACATTTATATATATATTTGTATTTTATATAGCTACATTTATCTTATACACAAGGTACACACATTTATGTTTTGTTATGCTATCGAAGAGCTGCTATGGCGGCCTCCACGCCGGGAACCATTTTGCGCATAGAGTCAACAAGCAAATAATAATTGATTGGTAGGTAAATATGAAACTTCGAATAATTTCAAATTGGTTTCCTTTTATTTTACAAATGTTACCGATATGATACGATATATTAATGCATGTATATAATATATATGTATATATATTTGTTTATATGTAGACTAATAGCAATAAGTAATATCACTTTTGGTAATTTTAACAGGCGAGCCATTGAGACTCTGATATGTATCGTTACCTTGGTTGTGTCTTATGTTAGAAAAATGTCAACACAAAATTATCTTCTGAACGGAAATCATATGGTCCAGCCGGCCAGGGAGCCAACTCGCAGACACAAGTCCGCCACAATGACACCCGAAAAGGGAATTGGTTGGTTTCGATTTGTGCAACGTTTGATATGTCTGCGATATTGATGCCATTGCCTATAAAACGGCGGTACTTGGGCCCGAGTGGTCCGTAGGTCAGTGAGACCGCTTAAAATTACTCTGATGTACATACACTGCCATGGACTGGAGTGGGTATGGGTTTTTTTTTTTTTGTTATGGATTTCAAACTTTTTAGCTGCTTAAGACATTCAAAGTTAATCTAATTCTGATTTTTAGGTTTTTTTAAAAGCTCTTAAATTATTTTATAAATAGGTCTGTTGACCTAACCTTCCACACTCAAATAGTTTGTGCAATTATTTCTTTAAATTTGTCCATTTGGTTTGCTTTGGGAGGAAACATTCGCCAAGTAGATTTGGCTTATGTTAACTTTTTAGAAACAAATACTTGATATGTCAATTGAACAGTTTGGACAATGATTTGGGAACAAAATTTGTCCAAACAAACAGAGCACAAGTGCAAATATATTTGCAGAAATATTTTTGTGCAAATTGACTTGAAGCCAACGCTAAATATTTGAAATATTTCTTGTGTCCCAACCTTACGCTGTGGTTGCAAAACGCCAAACATTTGTGCAATTATTTCTTTAATTTTTTTCATTTTGTTTGCCATTGGTGGAAACATAAAAAAGTTTGCGCACAAACATTTGCCAAGTCGCCTTTGCTTATTGAACATATTGGGCAATAATATTTGAATAAAATTTGCCCTGAAAATAATTTGCACAAATATTTGGCAAACATTTCTTAAGAGCAAATTTGCTTTAAGCAAACGCTTAAAGATTAATTCCATGTGACCTTGTCTTTACACTGTCTACGGCTCCTTCAAGTTGATTAAAAAAGTATTCTGCTCTGATTTCTTGCTAATTCCTGGAAAGTATAGTAATTCATAGGAAAGAACTAATGTGGTAATACAAAGAGCAACTCTTATTGGAAAGATTCCGATTTGTTTTTAGAATTAAATAAGCTTATAACAAAACTTATATGTTTTATTTTACCCGATTTTTGAAATTTTAAGTAAAAAGCACAACCTAAGTTTTTTAAAAAACGAACAACTTTTTCTTCAAATGGTTAAATAGTTTTTTAGCCCTAGTCAAAGTCCAATAAGAGAAACTGTAAGCCGCTTTATAAACTTAGCTTTTGAGTTTGTTTTGAAATTGAAGGGCTAGTTCGAGTAGCACTTGTGAGTATAGCAATATCAGATTCCTGCATAAAAAATTTATTATTGAAACCTTTGGTTGCCCCTTAAGGTACGAAATGTTCTTGAATCAAAATGTTATAGAACGTGAAGCGTGAATCATTTAACAAGCGATCTCAATATCTGACTAAGCTAAGAATTTTTAAATCCGAGAATCGAATTGAAAATAAAAGCACTTTTCCTGATTATAAACTTGCCTCAAACTTAAATCAAATTGATTTTTTTTATAAAATGATGTTCTTTCTTTAAGGACTGAACTAAAATTTCAATCGGTTGCAAGATTTCAATACGTAAAACAATTAAAATAGTAATGTAATTTTGAGTTGGAATGGTTGTTAGCTACACAGAGAAAAATAAGGATATTACAAAATATCCATTGGATGATTTCCGGTATTTATTTGGAAGGGAAATGTGTTAAATATTCTTTTTATCATCTAATGGAGCTACAAGTCATCCAAGGGATATGTAAAATGATGATCACTTGGATGATTTTGCAGCTCCGTTGGATAATTCAAAGGATATTTAAGACATATCCTTTCCAAATGGATCCGTTTTGAACCTTTCTTTTTCTTTGTACCCAAAAAATCGAAATCGAAAAATATTAATATTGAATAGAATCTTGATTTAGAAATTTTACACCTAAAGAAATACTAATAAAATTTATGCACTCGCAGCTTTTGTAATGCTAAGTTTGATGTCTTAAAGTTGCTCTTTACTTAGGGGTAGGCAGTGTGAGCAGAGACGTTGTCAAAATTTCAGCCGCTAAGCATCTGTTCTCTGCCTAAGCAAGTACTTGTCACTGGCAACTTTTCTGCTCACATTGCCGACCCCTGCTCTATGTTTGCTGCTAACTATAAAATCCCTATTCCCATTCAAGTGGATGGCAGTGTACATTTGATATGAAGGGGGTCGAGCTTCAGCTGCTCCTCCCCCCCTTTAGCTTTAGACCTAACTAAGACTATGCTTTGGTTTCTCTAGCTTCATTGATAGACACGACATAAAACGGCTGCTTGAGTACTGAGTATAGGGCATAGGCGTCCCTGGGAAACGCTCTATAATATACTTAGCTTGATGCGTATGTATATGTTTATGTAAATAAGATCAACTCGTGTATAATACAAAACTGGTGCTGGTTTGTTGCATGTAATGCTTTGTTATAGTGTACGTACCACTTGCCTATGTATATATATATATTTATATATATATATATGTGAACCATAAGAATCTATGTATATATGCATGTATGTAATTGGTTTAACAAACAAACGAGAATGTAAATTAATGCTAGTTTCTGCTCAAGACAACAGTTTAAAATCCTTGTCTAAAGGGATTCGCTGGCCCGGCGGGAGCTCTGGTCTGCGGTTGCGGCTGCGGCTGTTGTTGCTGCTGGAAAGGATTCGCCACCCGGGGCTGTCCTTGCTGGGGCTGTTGCGTATAGCTGCCGCCTTGCTCCTGATAGCCTGGCTGATAGTTTTGATCCTGCTGATAGCCACCAGACTGCTGATAGCCCTGCTGCTGCTGTTGATTCTGATACTCGTACTGCTGATCATCCAGGCTGGTCTCCTGCTCCTGCTGATATTGCTGACCATACTCCAGGTGATTCTTAACTTCGCCTTCGACAGGCTTCTGATCGTGCATGACATATGTCTGATACTCCTTATTGGGCGGATCCTGCATCAAGATATTGGCCTCATTCTCGAAGGGCTTGAAGTCGTAGATGTTGCGTAGCTTGCGCAGCACCGGCACATAGGCCAGATTGGAGAAGGCAATCAGAAAGTTGAGGGCTGTAAAGCCAATGGCCTCCACCACACCGCCGGCTATAATCGGTCCCACTGCATAGGCTATGGAGTAGGAGATGTCCGCAATGGCATAGATGCTGCCGTAGACGGACACATAGCGCACATCCACCAGATAGCCCAGCGTGGGCAGCAGGGCCGTATCGATGAGGGCAATGCCAAAGCAAATGACGCAAATCGGCAGCATCAGCATTTTGTAGCCACTGCAGAAGGGGATGACGAAGCAGGAGAGTCCCTCCAGGCCCAGTCCGATGGCAGCCATGAGCCACTGATGCTGCGGATACTTGCGGGCCATTTTCACGGTGATCACCACGCCCAACACATGAGGAAAGAAGGCCGGCAGCCAGACCATGCCTATTTTCCAGTTCTCGGTGGTCATGTTGTCCTCCATCCACAGTGATATGGTGGGCTCCAGGAAGGCCAGCGCCACATTGGACATAGTCAGGGCACCGGCACACACGGCTATGTAGGGATCCATGAGTAGACGCCAAATGGGAATGCTCTGCTGGTGCACTTCTTTGCTCTGCCTGATCTGCTCCTTGATCGGCTTCATCACCAGCAGCAGCATCAGACCATCCAGCAGGCAGACAAAGGCTAGGATAAGAAACGGCACCTCCTTGCCGGCAAATTGATACAAAGCGCCACCGAAGGGTGGCGCCACCAGACATCCGAAACTGATGAATGCCAGGGCAATGCCCAGGGCCTGCGAGCGCTCATTCTCCTCCGTGAATCGATCCGCAATCATGGCCAGACCCGAGGTATCCGCAAAGGCCGACCCGGCGCCCTGCAGAGAGCGGGCGAAGAACAAAACGCTGTAGCTGCTGCCGCAGGCGAAGACCGCCGTGGAGAAGAACATGATGGTGAGACCAATCATCATGGGCATGTCATAGCCAATTTTGTCGATCAGCCCGCCCGAAAACGGATTCACCATCAACTGCACAATGGCCTTGGAGGCAAACAGTATGCCCGTGGCCGAGTCCTGGCCGTGATGGTCATGATGCACCGGTATGATCTCGTTCGTGATGTTGTCTCGCAGTGGCGGTGGCGTAGGTCCATCGTCGAAGCTGCCAATTTCGCGCAGATAGTCGGGTATAATGGGCACAATGACCATATACAACATATTGTCCAGCAGCAGAGCAATCGACACAATCACCAGAATGAGGCGGCGCTGGTTCACCGGCTCCTGAATCTTCCCCCAGACAATCTCCTTCACCTCGCGCACCTCGAGGTTGATAACAGGTATTTGGAATGATGAGGCCATTTTGGTTGGAGGTGTGTTTCCGTTTCAAGTTTCTGCTTTGTTTTTGTACTGAAAATATTGCTCTCTCTCTCTGTCTCTCTCTCTCTCTTTCTCGCTCTCTATGGCTGTCGTGTGTTAAACCGGAAATTGTTTAAAGCTTCCGCTTCCGCAGCTTCTGAAGGTGGTTTGTCGTTGCTTAACTGTGGTTAACTGTGTTCTCTGCTCTTCTTCTGTGTTTTACATGATTTCGTGTAGTTGTTGTTGTTGTTGTTGCAGGTGTACGATTTGTTGGCATGCCAGTGAACAACCTTTAACGACACAGAAACAATATTTCGTTAGTCTTTCTCTGGAATTTGCTCGCTGTACCAGGCATATAACTTGTAATCTGATTCATGTGAGTTATTCTTATAATAGTAATTCGTTTGCTTTTATGATTGAAATGTTGTTTCTGTGTTGCAAAAGGATGCCTGCTGGTGAACAAAAATGTTATTGTTAGTATTAGTTCGCATTAGTTGGCATACGATACATACGGTTCGCGTTTCGAGTGACACACATTTCAATCATAAAACAAATACCGGAAAATGATTAAATACACGTATTTCATGTGAAGGAGCATCGCAAGTATATATAAAGCAATTGGTTTAATTGTTTTTTGCAGCAAAGGTACACCAAACTCCAAGCTCAAGTGGTGGTGCAGCAAGCGTGGGCTGCCACGTGGTGGTACTCATCCACAAGCACCAAAAAAAAAAATGGAAAAAAAACCTGCCCTGTCGCTGCCTTAATTATAATTATTGCTTTTGCTTTACAAAAGGTCGAAGCACCTCTCGACTGGCACGCAAGCCCGCTTGGATGAAAGCCCACGCTTAAGTGTTTCCATTTCCAGGGGTTGCATAAAACAGGCCGGTCGGCAAGTGGAAATGGTTTGGTTCAGTGGTCCTTAGCCAGTGGTTCGGCCTACAACATTGGTGCAGACTGCTCTCTACAACTTTGGCTTTTCCACGCTAACACAGTGACGAATATGCTGGCTCAAATACATCGATTTTTGCACAAGTGCTGTCTTGGAAGTCCCAAGCAGTTCTAGCACTCCAGACATAAGAATTCTGTTCAAAGTTCCAAGTTATTTGACATAAATAATTTTTGCAAGGATACCAAGTGACCTAGTACAAGCTAATCGGTTAAAATTAATCCTAGTCTAGTCTCCGAGTTCTTACAAACGTACTGGAAAACGGGAATGCCTATATCAAGAGTATATATATCAGAGATGCTTTCTTCTGCTCGACTTAAGTATACCATTTTTACTATACGAGTAACGGGAAAAAGGCCAACCAAAAATGTAATTTAAATGCGTTCTTTCCTTTATAATAAAGCTCTTAGAGGGCACTTTAATTAGTGATAAAGTTTATATCAAGTGAAGTCCTGTTAATAAAACTATGGCGATATAAGAAGCGATTCGAACAGGACGAATTGTTGTAGTTTTTAGTGAACGAAGTGTTCTTTTAAAAGTTTGTCTTTTTGATTGGAAATCTTCTGTCATTTTTATACCATTTCATAACTAAATTAATAAATTTTGTTTGTTTTTAAATTAAATAAACTTGATTGTTTTTAAACCGTTTCTTCTCAAACTTAAAAGAGTACTGACAATAGCTATCACACAGAGAAAAAGGAAGATGATTTCCGGAATCCATTTGGGAAGGATATGTCCAAAGGATCATCCAAAGGACATGAAAAAAGATGATCCTTGGGATGATTTTTTAGCTTCGTTGTATGATTAAAAGGATATTTAAGACATATCCCTCCCAAATGGATACTTTTTTGGATCTTTTTCTTCTTCTGTGCATGTATTAAAGATCTTGCAAAAGGTTTCTAGACAATTCCCTATAAGAATTTGGATAATTAATACTAAGATTACCAAAAATTGGTATCCAATATTAGGAAAACAAATGTCCATCTGTCTGTCTGTCCAAATGAACGCACGGATCTCAGAGATGACAAGAGATAGAGGTTTGACGTGTATGGGACACAAACATCTTATGTTTGCAGGCAGATCAAGTTTATTTTCAATTTATGCCACACCCCCACTCGCCGCCGCAAAAAACGTAAAGACAAATGGTCCGTACCTCGGAAAAGCACTCAAATCGCTAGACAACTTCCAAAGGTGAAATTGAATCTATTGACAGCAAAATAAAGAGGTCCTTGGTTAATTGGTTGGTAGTTATATAAGTCCTTTTTGCAAGCTTGACATGTCAGTGAAATGAACCAAACCGAACCGTTCTGTACTGTTTTGTTTCTTACAGTTCTTTTCATCATTTACCAAGGAACGCAGGTTCGGCTTATCAAATGGAATTGAAGATTCGGCTTCGAATGGTTCGATGCGGTTCAAAACCGGTTTTCATCCCCGCACACTGGGCTGATAGGGCAATTTTTTGGCATAACGTCGACAAATACAGCCATTGAATTCAAAGAATAAACTTTTGAAAAAAAGTTTACAAGCGATCCGACCATGCCTACCTCACCCACCATATGGTGGCCCAAGTGGCGGATGCGTAATATATATATTTTTTTTTAAATTTATATTTTGCATGTTTTGCATGCTAATTTGTTTAAATATCCTTTAAAAAGTATCGTTTTCTTGATTTTGAGCAGCCATACATCAAACATACTTCCTAGACTAACCTTAATATTTCTTAAAAGTCGGAGAGCGGGTTAAATCGGACAAAAAGTGTCGATAATAAGTTGAAATGCATACTTTCTAGAACACTTTAAAATAATTACATATTGTCTGGCTGTGCGCGAGACTTAGTTTCAAGTGAACAAGATGATTTGAGTAAGTTTTCTCAAACCAAAGACGTATCACAAAACAAATTGTAGTTTATTATTTAACAGGTATACCACAATTGACTAATATTATTTACCTAAAATATACATTTTAATGTATTTTTCATATTTTATTAATTTTATTTGCTCACTAGCAGCAAAAATGATATACATTTCCCCGTTTTTTATATAATTTAACAGCCAAGCAAACATCAGACCTTGTAGACCTGTTTAAAGTCTACAATTGCACTCCAACAGTTTAATTTTTGGAATTGTTAGATTTGAAGTATTCTCTTTTAGAATAAATAGCTAACATTAACAATATTTGCATAAAAAAAATCAACTTTATGCTAAAAATGTTCACTTTTCAGCCCAGTGTGCCCTGGTGTAAACTGAAACTAAAACAAGAGTAAGGCCTTAAAACATTAAAATTATGAAATTACCATCGAAATATCGAAAAGAATCGAATTTCTAGAAGGCAACTAGCTTAGATTTTAATACACTTTGGTCAGAAGTTTATCACAATCGACTACGGTAAGTTTTATTAATCGGGACGACAAGCCAAGTCCATAGAGATTGGTGCGTCTCTCTATCCGTGGGTATGTTCTGTAAAAAGTTCCTAGAACTTTATGGAGCAAAAACATATCAGCTGCATCTATGTGTTTCTCTTTGCCCTCCCATGCCACGCTATCAATGCTGATCTAATTTCAACATTTGTCTACCTTGTAACGGCCTCCAGCCACCCCCATGCGACGTGTGCTGTGCATAAATATGAGTGCCCTGCCACCCTCCCCAGCTACTCATTTCCCACGTAACAAAAACATTTCGTTTTATCATTAAATTTTCATGACCATGCTCGTGCTTTTGCGCCCCAACTTGGGTCCTGTGGCTGTGTGTCTGGCCTGATCGAGGGCGGAACATGGCCTGTACATACACACATGTATGTACATGCTCAGCTCTGGGGCTGGCACATGAGTCAATTATGTTGTGTGAGTTCAGCTCTCAGTTTTCCCTGCGACGGCTTTAATTTTTGAGTTTCAGTTATTTTTTTGCTGTTGTTGTTTGACTATAATAACAAGGAGGCATGGGCCAGGTGGGTGGCCGCACTTGACCCTGGGGATGGGGTATGGAGTGGTTGCCAGGCTTTTATCTTGGCCATCTGGGGGGTAGGTCCTGGTCGCTTGCAGCTGCTCGAGTCAAGTGCAGAAACGTGTGGCTACATGTTGATTAGAACCAAGCAATTTTGTAACATTCAATTTGTTTATCCGCTTTAATAATTTTATTGATTTTTCCACGCTGCAGCTGACGAAATTCCCAACGAATGCATAAACATTTATTCAACCAAATTTCTGTTTCAGTTTCACTTTTTGGTTTTGGGTTTCGCCTGACATTTCATTTGGTTGGACTCTTATTTGTGTGGGGTCCTTTGTTCGCTATCCTGCGGCTGTCTATTTGGTTTCCTTTTCATGTTTGCAACGGAGGCCGCAACCCCACAAGGCAACTGGCTCAATTAGCAAGCCAAGCGTTTCATAATTTGTGCAGCCTCCCAGCCACAGCGCGGAAATGGTGGAAACGCATGTGTTTTACTTATGAAAGTTTCACAGAGCAAGGCAACAATTCATGTTTTATGTTTCATTAATAATGTAGAGACCGGGGGGCTACTCTCTAGTTGGGATAGAGTGGAGTACATACTGGCTGTGTCATTGGAGTTTTGGAGCGACGGACAATGGGCAAGTTTGTGAAAGTTTATTTTGGTCCTTAAAAACTCATTGCTGAAATTAACCTTGAAGATCAGGACTAAAAGTTAAGAACAGAATCATTTATGATTGCACCATTTATATTTCCTTTGGTTTGGCAGTGCACCATGTGCAGAATGTCCCGAAATTTGGCATAAAGTCTGTTTATAGTCAATCTCAGAGACCTGCAACAAGCTAAGCTTTACTTCTTTCGCATGAGTAATAGTAAAAAAAAGCTCTTTGAAGCTTTTGCTGAACTTTGCAGTCAAGCCTTCTACTCGAGCTTTAGCAAGCCTTACGCCAGCCACGGGCAAGCCTCATCAAGTTGCAGTCGCACTTACGACGACGACGAGAATCGACAAGCCTTTTATGTAATTGTTGTTGCCCCAAAAAGGAGAGAGAGAACCGTGTGCAACATTTTGGCTATCAGGCAACTCTTTTGTTTTGACAAGTTGTTGTTTTTGCGTGCTTTGATCGTAAAAGCTAACAGCAGATCTTTGGTTTTTTTTAAAACTTTCACACCCGGTCACCTTTATCAGCTGATTGCATCAGTCGTGCCTTAAAAAAGCAACTCAAACTGTTGAACTCTAGGTCTCTTTCTATACTCAGAGTATATTAAGTTTGAGCAAATGCTTGTAGCATCTCCGACCCCATAAAGTATATCAACAGCCGAGTCTATATATCCATGTCTGTCTGTCTGTCGGTATGAAGGCACAAATCTCCGAGATGGTAAGAGATAGAGGTTTGATGTTTATGGGACAAAAACTGATTGTACTAGCAGACAGATCAAGTTAACTTTAAATTTTGGCCACGCCCCTTCCCGCCCCCGCAAACAGGAAAAAACGTTCTATCTCCCACAGTTTTAAACATAGATGGTTCGCGCCTTCTATACATACTTAGTAATCAGGACTACTTATCGATCCGCCAAAGGATTGGTAAAGATCGGATGAACGGTTGTGGAGTTAGGAACAAACGGCTATTCTCTGCTGCAGCGCTGCTTTCAGCCACCACTGCAGCATCAAAATTTAGGCTGAGCGTATAATTTCGTTGATACAGAGTCTATTATAGTCAGGCTTGACGGACTTTCTTTCTTGTTTTTGTATGTTTCCCTGGTTTTCAACCATTTATTCAGCTGAGAAGCATCTGCGGGCAAGCCCATACAACAGAGCACTGACTTAAGTTGATGCTTAACAAAAAAAAAATGCGATAACCTTGTAAATGGTCTTTACTTTACCAGTCAGACCTCTCCGGCCTCAATAAGTTGTCTTTAAGTTTTATTCTGCACTTCAACTTGATGTAAGCGAAACGAAATTCGATCTGGTTCAGTAAAATGGCAGCTTAAAGTTGCCCCCAAACGAATTTTACTGCCTGACGCCGTTACCTTGGGAACAGCCACAGCAGTTGCCCCGCTGTCAGAATCCTAAGCTGCTATATTTTTCACACTGATATTTGCTTTTGTGAGCCTTCTCGCCCAAGGAAGCAGAATGAAATTACATTCATTTTTATTTCGTTTCTTTTTTTTTTGCGCTGCAGGGGCGTGGGTGTGCCTGGCTGGGAGTGCCTGCCTCTGTCTGTCTGACAAGGTAATCAGCGTGAAATAAAATTTTATTCTTCTGAAGGGTAAAGTCATATAAAAGAAGAGCAACAGCAGCTTTCACCTTGAAGTTGGCTTTAAGTTGCTCTGCAAAATACAATATCGAGCCGAGCGTTTCCAATAAACAATTAAAATAAATCATAACATTTATGGTAAACCGCATTTTTCACACCCAGGTCAGCCACTTGACAAAAGGCAGCGTAAAATCCTCACAAGTGTGCCAACCCCCTCACTCAGAAAATAGATACACCGTGTCACCCCAACCCCTAGACGGCTTGTAAAACTCTCCGCAAGTGTTTGTAAGCTGCTTTGTTCAAGTGCCCTGCCGAAGGGTTGTTCTCTGCCCCCCACCCCCAGTTGCTACAGTGGTATGTGTGCCAACACTACAATTTATTGCCTAATTTCAGGCGCCCGCAATTTTGTGCGCTCGATTTGTTGTGTTCGTCTAATGAACTGTGTTCCACTAATGAGCAGTTGCTCTCTTACCTTGGAGGAGCTACCCCACCAAATGGCTAAGCTCTGGCTCACTTGATCGATTAGCTGGGCAGTTCGCCCTTTGGCCTTAACCCTCTTTTCATCGGCCAGGTGTTTCCTCTGTCGCTGTCTTCGAGTGGCGACATTTCAAGTTTAATTGACTTGTCTTTTGCTTAATGCTTCGGTCCCATCGATTTTATTGGGGTTAGCTTTGCAGCTGATTTTATAAGAATTCTTGCAGCATTTGTGTTAATCACAGTCCGGCTGCAGATCCCTTAACACAAAATGAATTCAAATGGAATGGTACTTTTGAAACTAATCGATATGAGAGTTTGTTTTTTTCTTCATATTCAGCCTTGTTCTCAATTCCACTTCCACAAAAAAGTTTCGAAAGTGGAATTGAACCGTCTACTGGTAAAGTTAAAACAAATGAATTTTTCGGTGTCAACAATTATGGCTTTTGGCTGGTGAAATGAAAAGTAAATTTCTAATGTGGCATTTAAAAATATAGCCCACCCACAAAATGAAAATGAAATGATAATTCCTTGGACAATTTTATATATTTTGGTATCCTCAAAGGGTTGTCTGTAATGATAAATTAATTCAAAATTATTATGCCTGAACACCTCCGGTTACTCTGAGGCTAGCAAAAACGAACAGTTGAACCTGAAAAATGCATGTTCTTCATTCATACATTCAACATTATGGAGCTCCGACCAGTTCGATAGGCATTTGTCAATCGATACTCGTGTATCGTTTAATAAAGGGGTTGCCAGACCATTAGACAAGAGACAATTTCGTGCAGAGTCGTGCTTAGTTTTCTTGTCACTTCAAGTGTGCAAGTACAAATAATCTAAAAAGTCTTTTATTTATCTAGAGACGATTGACCTTCTTGAAATTTTACATATCTTCATTTTATATAATTTTTGCCCATATCTGATGACTTCAGCATATAACTTCCATATGAACGATTGGTTGGAAAATGAGTTACAGTAAGAAAAAATTTATTTTTAAATGTATCTGCAGAACTTGGGCAAAATCTGATGAATATATGCTATGCATATCGATCAAAATGGGCCTAAATAACAATTAAGACAGTCGGTCAAGGCTTATATACTTATATCAGCGAAAGCGTATGCAGAAACAGCAGCGTTGCAGAAACAGCGCTGCAGTAGCGAACAGTCTTTTGATCATAACTCGACAACCGTTCATTCGATCTTCACCTTTTCTTTGGCGGATCGATAAATAATTCTGATTACTAAATATGTCTTAAAAGTACAAATCATCTATCTTTAAAGCTGTGGGAGATATGATGTGTTTTCTAAGCTGCGGGTGTGGGAGGGGGCCAAAATTTAAAATACACTTAATCCATACGTACTCCATACACGCCAATCCTGTACCTCTTACCATCTCTGAGATCATTGCGTCCATATGGAGAGACAGGCTGACTCGGCTGTTGATGCTGATCAAGAATATATAATATATAGTTTATGGGGTCGCAGATGCTTCCTTCTGGCTGTTACACACTTTTGCATTACGCATTTTACTTAGTCTGAACAGACTGCCAGCTAACTGGCATTGAAGAATCCGACAACCTGCCAGTGTGACTGAGCGCACCCTTAAAATAGCATTTGGTAGTCTTTTTACAAAAAACAAATGAAAGTTACGACCCTGCCTTTATCAATTCCCCATGGAGCCAGAGCCCGGCACTTAGCCCAAGGAGCTCTATGTACATGAGAAGCAACTTTTGCTGTTTGTGCTGTGTATAATCATAAAAATAAAGAAAAAACCGAGATGCCATTTTGGTTGTTTTGGAACAGTAATGGTACCGTAGGACGTTTGAGCACGCCCATAAATCGAAACATTAACTGGGCGTGGTCCAAATGAAGAAGAATCAGAGCCTACATCCCAGAGTAGATTGGAGTGGGAAAATATCTGATGGCCAACTTGGGTTACAAATTGATTTCCACATAAATTACATGAACTTGTAACATTTATGGTCAGTGATATAAATTAACTTGGACACAATTTACCATTTAGCTGTTAATTTTCTTCTACCGATTTTGATTTATGGCAAAAACCAAATTAAATAAATACAGAATGGCTAATTTTAAACATTGAACCAGGTCCCCCCCCCGCAAAAAAATGTGGCCATTTGTAGCGCTGCAAATGCGTAGCAATCAACAACACCATCAGCGACCGGTTTACGACTTTTGATGTTTTTGCCGCTGCTGCTGCCAAGCCCAGAGCTTCCCTTCCCATTGCCAGCCCCATCCCATCCCATCCCCGTCATGGTGATGGCTCAATGTGGCCAACCCTTAGGCTGGTAGGACAGACTGTGGGCCCATTTTTATCAGACAGCATCAAGACAAATGCGTTACTTGTTTCTCGTTTAGCTTATTACGAGCTACCTTCCTGCGCCCCCTTTTGTTTCTCTGCCTTTCCACCCCCCTGGGCCACGTTTTTGTTTTGACATAAAACCGCTATGAACACATCAGCGTTACAAACGCGTCTACAAGGCAAACAATCTAATGACATTGCCGGTCTCTTGTTTGTATGTGAAATTTATATTTATTGCCTTCATTATGCAGCAGAAGCAGCGGCAGGACGAAGACATTTCGCTTGGCAGGTGACGTCCCTGAACTAGCAAAGATTTAATGAAATTCCACACAAACTTCATTAGTCCACACAATCTAATAACAATTATAATTAAAATACAAAA
The DNA here is from genome assembly GCA_035044965.1 of Lordiphosa andalusiaca. Classification (NCBI taxonomy): domain Eukaryota; kingdom Metazoa; phylum Arthropoda; class Insecta; order Diptera; family Drosophilidae; genus Lordiphosa; species Lordiphosa andalusiaca. The sequence continues at coordinate 346,069 of JAWNNM010002717.1, forward strand.
ATACAGACTGGCTCTATCAAGATCAATTGGTTGTCAATTGCTGAGAAATCTACAACCTTCACACTGATTCAAATTACTGTGCCTTTTGATAAAATAAAAAAAATTCCCATCAATTAAAATACTGCGCAACATTGATTCTGTTCGATGGCGGCTTATCAGAAATGTTGATAAGCTATTTTTAAAAATTATTTCCAATAACAGGCAATGCGATGTTGGGATTCAACGGGTGCGAAGCTCAAACCCAGCAAAAGGCGGGGAAATATTAACTTAAAAATACAATTAAATATAGAATCGATAGAGTATTTATAAATTTCATTAAAGATCAAAATGAGATATAATATTTAACGAAGATCGATCACTTTGACTTTGAATTGTCTATCCATAATTAAATACATCTTGAAAAGTGCTTTTATTCGGATGCTGAATTTAACTTATATCACTGGCGAAAAACTGCTTTCTAAAAGATATATTTGATTGTGAAACTATACAAACTGTGTTTAAAAGACCAGAAAGTGCTACATGGACCAGACGTTTAAATTTATTGTGTGAGAAACTATTTTAACTAGATTGTTGGCTTTTGAAAAAAAATTTTCTCCCCTAAATATTAAAGGCAGCTCAATCTTCTAATTCGAAGCCTGTTCCATTCGACCTTTGTTATCAACTCTTCGATAAATTTACTTCTACTTTTGGCATTCAAACATCATACAACAAGCCCGGCACAAAAAGCTCCAATGCTCACTTATATGCTGAAGGAGGAACAGTACTTAGTTCGGTAGAGCCTCGAACTTTGTTTTCAAATACATATATGCTAAATTAAGCTCTCACAACGGGTCGGTGATGATTCGCTTGGGTCCAATATCCCAATTTCCAAACTGATCTGCAGGTAAGCCCAGTTTACTCCTAGTTCAGTTCCGATCAAATTATTGATATTTTTATGCATGGACAAGCAGCTAAATGCTGCAACAAAATTTTCATGAATAAACGAATTTTTCACCTACATGTTGTAAATCGAAAAGGAAGAGCAACGATTATATAATTTAAGAAAGTACAGGAAGAGGCCCTATTATTTTACTAAACTGGATGATGAAAAGTTTGTTCAACGGTTCAGGTTCTTATGCATCGGCAGCTTCATTTTCACTAAGTGTAACTTCTTTGGTAGTATAGAGAAAAAAATCCGTTCTAATTGTACCAAAATCATGACATTATGGTCATGATAGTCCACTGAGCCAACTTTTTCTTAATTCATAAATATTCTTTCCCCTATTGCGGTTTTTTGTCGCTTCAATGGAATAAAAAAATGTTTATAAGCATTGAAAATAATAACAAATGTAGGGCCATTTTCTAATCTACTACTTAAACCTACAAAAACAGCTAAATCTAAGCTCATTTGACACATAGCAGCTATTTAGAATATAAGAAATCAGCTCTTTATTTTGTATATTTTAATTGCTTAAATACAGACCAAAATCATAACTGTTTGGTCGCGATTTTTTAACTTCATATTTTTTTCTGTGTTCATGTCTATTGCATTACATATTGCTAGAAAATTGCCAGTATTATTTAATAGCATTTAAATTACCATAACAAAAATACCTAATTCATCGATATCGGATGTAACAGTTGTTGAAAAAAACAATTGACCTGATCACTGTTCAGCAAGAAATTTTACCGACGGTTGGCTAACCTGAACTTTTGAGAAATTGAACTCTAAGGCATTGGCTTATTACTAGTTTAGATAAAAGCGAAATTGATAACTGATAAAATTATCTACTCATGGAAAATAGCAGATTATTTCAATATATTGGAACAAACAATCTTTTTACCCAAACAATCGTTTTAAAAGAAAAAAACTTAGTAGAAAACTCTTGTAATCATCTCAAACTTAAAATTATTTAAAAAAAATAAGTATTTTCGAAAATCGTCTAAAAGAAAACACACAGTCATGTCAAAGGTATTTGCCAACAAAGAGTCAATAATTAATAGATGAATTAGGATTTAGAAAAAATCCAAGTTAGTTTTCCGAATTTCCAAAGCCAGTTTTAGACGATTTTTTTCAAAAAAATGATTATACTCAAACAAAAAATATTACATTTTTAGCTTTTAGAAATTTTCTTTAAATAAATTTGTTCTTTAATTAAAAAAAATGTTTTTATTTCTGGACAGTTTTTTCTTAAAGGCTTGTACCCAGCTTTGTAGATTTTGTGTTTCGTAACCGTTCTTTATATAAGTCGAACAGCTCTTCAACATCAAAGGAAAGCCATAGTTATTCTATTTTTATAAAGTATACTACTGCTGGGTACTAACATTAAACTAAAAAGACACGACGGAAAAATAAAATCCTTTAAAAACATCTGCTTACATTTGGAAACCTGAATTTTTTAAATTTAGTGTAATTTTTCTAGTTTTTTTCTTCAAACTTTCTTAAATTATGGGCAGACAACAGGCCTACAATCGTTAAAGTTAGTAAAACGCAGGAAAGCACGTTTCTAAAATTTACAAAACTACTTTAAAAGATTGCTCTTAAATGTCGTTTTCAATGTCAATGTTTCCAAAGGTCTAGATTCAGAAACATTCGGTTGGAGGCTTTGGGCGAAGTTTTTTTTTTTGTTGGAACCTTGGTTAAGCCCACACAACAGCTACAATTATACAAAACAATACTGTTTTTCTAAATAATCAACTTAATCCTTTGTAAAAACGAAACAAATCGAATGGGAATTGGGATTTTTAGAGTCGCAAGCGATTTGTAGAACACATGGGGATACTCCAAATATAATTTACATTGAAAGTAAAGTAATTAAACATTAAAAAAGTGAGTCTAATTCCAGTTCATAGTTGATGAAAAGTATTGGCAATGTAGTCTCAATCATTTAGTTTTGAGAGTCGGTTAATAAGCATTTAGGTCGAGGAGCTTAGAAGAGTATCTTATGGCGGGAATTTAATAGCAACTCTGAACGAATTAATCCATTTTTACTTAAACTTTCCTGCCAATTAAAAGACTCATTGACCCCAAACCGTTCAGTTGGCAGCAAAAGGCAATAAGTCGGGCATATTGTTAGTTGAAAATAATAAGAAAATAATTTTTAAATTCGGAACAGGGTCTGCTTTTATTTCTAAAGAAGTTCGGTTCAAGGTTCGGTTTATAGTAAAAGTAATGTAGAACTTCTAAGTTCTGTTCAAAAATGGGTTAAAAAATGATATATAAAGCACTTCCAAGCAAAATATGCAATCTGTTCTTAATAGTTTTAAAATGAACTAAAATTTTCCCACAAATTTGGTTGAAGTAGTTCTTTGCTTTATTTTGTAATCAAACCCAAATATTTGGGTTTTTAAAGCAAAGCGTTTTTATATAGCCTATATTATTTCTAAAATATTTAATTAAATATTTTTCGATATTCTTCTTTGAGAATAAAAATGAGTGTGTGCATCAAAAAACTACTATCAACAAAAAGCCATGAGCTATCGTTATCCCGTAATCCGTTATCTGTAATGTTTTTCTTGATATATAATATTTTGAATGTCTTTCCTAAGGATCGCAAAGTACATTTCATTATTAAAAGCTTCGAAGGGTTTAGTGATGATTTCGTCATCGTTTTAGTCTTCAACTTAACGGGTATCTTCAGTCAATCGTATTTGGTTACTTAACTAATTAAATAAACCAAATTCAACATTAATAAGAAAATTATAAGCTTTTCGGTAGCGTTAAAGCACTAGCTAAATTCTAAGAGATATATGAGAGAAACAGTCAATAGAGTATCTTATCTGAAAGTATGCATTTCTGTAACATTATAAAGCCGAGAATATAGAAGAAAAAAAACCAACTATAGCTTTTACTTTTGCTTTACCCAGAATTATTCTAAAGAAAAATACAATTTTGATCAATTTTTAGGTCCAAAATATTTGAAATATTTTCTAACAACTTTTAAAAAATCTCCTCAAATTTTAAACATAATAATCGAAAAAGTTATATTGTATTTCAAAAACTTTTACCCCATCTTCCATTACCATATCCACAAATATATATCTGGGAGGCACCTAGTATTATATTTCTTTATCCATCTATTCTGGCATTACATAAGCAGCGCTCACACGAGGTCGCCGTGCAGGCGTTGAGCAATCAAATGTGACTGTTCCATTCCATTTTGGGCCTCCGCTCGCTAAGCCAAAGGTGAAACTGAGTGCTTTCCTTTTTGGCCCATAAATAAAATGTGTCTACCCTGTGAAATGTAGCAAATGTTGAGGCGTATGCACATACGTAATATAGATGTATGGCCGTGCGAGGGTGTGTGTGTTGACCAAAGGACAACGCTGGCGATGAGGACACCGTTCTCATGACGAGGCCAACACACTTGCAGGTCTTGTGTAGTGTTTGCGGACGACAAGTTGTTTAATTTTAATTATATGCATTTTCAGAGACGTCCCCGGTTATGTAAGCACTCGAAATAGATGTCCCAGTGGGCGGGTATGGGCACACTGGGGCGAGAGGAGGCGAGACTCACCTGTATCGCTCGGTGTGATATTACTAAGGCGATGTGTTAGAAACCCGCGCAAATTGGAGACCACACGCTGCGGCGAGTTGGGCCCGCTGCCAATGGAGAAGCTACGCAATTTGGAGAACAGTGCAGCCGACTCCGCGCCACTGCCCGCGGCGCTGCTGGTGCCTTCGTTGGACGCCACGTTCGTGATGTACACAAAAGATTTCGGGGAGGCCGGAGCAAAATTAGACGCGCGCGCGCTTCCTTTTTGTGTAATTTTTAAATTTTTCGTTCTGGGCCTCTGGGTTATGTAAAACACACGCCAAACTCACACCGAACACCTGACACTCTACACCGCGACCAGGACGACGACGACCACGGCTCCTCGCTGCTCACACTTTGCCAGAATATTGAAAAATTTTGCACGACAACACAGAACGGAAAGTCTTTTTGCAGTAAATTTTTCAACTTGTGGGTGAGGCCAGACAACGACAACGAACAGCCAAGCGTGCGTTGTGTCGTCCGGGCAGGAGCAAAGGTAACTTCTGTCTGTCACTGGCAGCGCCACTCGGCTGGTATACCGTTATTTTTCGGTATTCAGCCTGGAACGTGAGTTGCCCGCCGTCCGCCGCACGACCGTGTGCCTTCCCGTGGCGCAGGACACGACGCATGCGCTTGGGTTCGAAAGTCGACCAATTGGCTGCCTCCATCCTAACGCTTGCCGTTTTTCCCATGCATATTACTCTCGCCTGGTTGAGCACATTTGAATACGTTTCGATTCGCGCAAAGAAAATCAATTTCGCTTAGCTACCTGTCTGACCAAACATTTGTTTTGCTGTGTTTTGGTAGCATACTTTTGTGGGCTTATGTAAGGAAAGAATTGCGTTTTGTTTGGTTGCTATGTAATTGCAGTTGTTTGGTGATGATTCTACAATTCCCGCAAGACATTTGTTAATTTGTTGTGACTCTCAGACTAGGATCGACCCTTGTACATCGCAGTTAAAGATCTGTCCCCATTGTTTAATCATTTATCACTTGAGGCTCACTTTTTGGTTTCTATTGCAGGGCAGGGATCAAGCTGATGTACCACACAAAGTTGAAGCCTCGAGTGGCATACAAAAAGGTGGGAAAAAAATTATGGAGAATAAAGTGTTTCTCTCTCTCACTCTGTATGGGTTGTTTTTTTGTTTTTTTGCCTCTGATGCTTTTGTATGCAAACCATCGCTGGTGAATGGCTTATTGAAAGTTTTAATTTATACGAAAAGATAACTGTTTCTTTGGGTGATTAGGACAAACTGTAGACCGAACTGCACGGAATGATTGGCCATTAAGGCAGCCACCTGCTGTAAAATACACATTTTTCCACCACTTGAATGTCAGGTCAAGGTTAAAGCATATTCAGTTGCTTTGCCATCTAATTGATGGATTATTTGAAACTAGCAAACAAATCGTTTCTATGCACTTTTCCAGATTACCTAAAAACTTTAGCCACACACGAAAATTGCTTTTAAAAACTTGGCCAACTTAAGCGCGAGCTGAATGCAACTAAGCTCACAATCAACTTGCCTCCCCAAGTAAAAGCATTTACTTTTTTAAAAAGAAAAAAACTAAAACGAAACCACCTGATAAGTTAAGAGGCTAGTTACGAAAGCATATTCGAAATCTTGCGTTTTACATGTTCCATAAGAATTGGATAGTGCCTGGATCTTGAAAACGTAAATGCAACATTTATTTAACTGGTTTTCCCTTAGTTCATTTCAATTATACACTCAGGGAAAAATACACTCATATTTTAATATTAAATATGGAATTCGTATATGGGCAAAAAGGTCCACCGACACGAAAAACACTATAATTTGTCACATTTTCCCAGGGAAACAATTAAATTAAACTTAATTAAGCCAGTAGCAAATTTGCTCAAGATTTTCGAACGCAAATTCGCGCAATCACAGTTTTTCTCATTTTTATACTTTTATGGCAAGTTTTTTCTTAAAAAATTGCCTAGGGATTTCATTGACTTTTGATATCTTAAACTGTTCTAAGGATCCGAAGGGTTAATTAATGTTGGATAAGAGGCTATATCAAACTATGTAATTGCAATTAACTGTAAGTTTTTTTTTAATCAGAAACCATGTAAATATATTGATGGAAAAAATGTCGCGTTCGACATGTAACGAAGCGACACAGATCAATATTTAATACAAAAAATACAGCAGATTTCCAAACCAAACAAAATACATTTGAAAGAGCAATTCATTGATAAGATATTAAATCAATTTAAGCTTTGTTGGGGCCTCAGGATACGCTAAACTTTGTCTTTATATAGATAGGCACGAAAATCACTTCTGTTTTTGTCGCTTTCGAATCGCTTCTAATTTTGTCCATATTTTGGTAATTCGACTTCACTTGCTATTCTCTTTTAGCAATAATTAAAGTGCTAGCGAGAACTTTTAATATGAAGAAAAGAACGAATTAAAAATGCGCTTTAGTTTGCTTGTTTTTTTACTTTTGATGTGTGCGACGGCCGCGTTCGACAGAATGGAAATATGCCCATGTATAAACACTGCACACTTCAAATTTAATATTGGCAATAGTAAAATTTAATATGGAAATAGTTAAAACTTTTCTTTATTTAAAAATATTTGCCTATTCAACTTAATTTTCTTTGTAATGGAATCCAGGAGTAGAATTCTTTTAGATTTGGTTCTGAAAAAATGCGAGTTATATTAATTTTATAAAAGTTTTAACTTACCCCTGTGGGGGACTCGAACTCCGGACCTTGAACTCTATTGGAATGCCGTCTCAACCAGTTGTGCCATCGCGTATGCCGGTTGATCGACGACTAAAATACTACTTATATTGAACTACTACTTATTCTGGCATTTTGCAAAAATAGTACTGTTTGTAATTCTCAAGTAGGAATTCCCTGCATAGGGCATATAAAAGGGGGGACTGAAATTCGCCGATTTAATATGTTTTTAGTCAATTCGAAGTGGTTTTTAGTTAATTTAAATACAAAAGAGGCATAGTTAAATCAAATATGATTGATTGATTGTGTTAGGATTTACTAAGCGATTTTTCCCTGAGTGTAATCTATGTTTTGAACGCAGCATTTACCCACTGAACTTTCCCAGAACTTTGGAAAAATTACAAAAATAGTAAGATCACATAAGTGAAAAGATGACTTCCGCTTTAAAGCCATCGTACCTTATTCCAATCAATTTGAGCAGTTCTTGGGAATGTAAAAAAAAGCTTATTTTGCTATAAACAATCAATCTGGTTTTCGATTTGGTCGAGGCAATACTTCTGTTCTAGAATCGAAGATATTTTAGGAAAATTGTGATATATGTGGCTGTTCTTTGATTAACAAGTTTTTACAATAAGAACTGACACACCTGGTCACCTTCACTAGCTATTGGCGCCAGCCTTAAAATAACAAGCTTTGAAAAAAGCTTCCCAAACTTTGTCGGCTTGGTACTTTGCGGGTGTTAAGTCAATCATTTATTTATTTTTTCAACACCTAGGTATCAGTCTTATCAATTTGATATTTTATTTGTCAATTTTCAAGTTCAACCTTGATTCCAGCTTTTCTCAAATCATATTTCTAAAGCCTACCAGAAGACATATTAATATTAATATTACATTATAATTGTCCAGTTTGTTGTTATAAAAAGTTTTTTGTTTATTATGGAAACGATTTTAAAGTTTGCAATCCAAACTAAGTATTTATTAAGTTGCTATGCTTTTCTATGATTCCACTAAGTTGGGTCGAAATGGTTAGGTTTAGGTAATAGCCTTAGTTAGGAAAACTTTTTGGTTTCAATGGTAGCATCTTTATGTAATTTCGCACAATTGTAAAAAGCTTTGTCAATATCGGATGACCATGAGGAATAGCTGCCATACGAACGATTGGAAGAAAAACTAGTTTTGGTGAGAAACACTTAATTGTTTTAAATTTTTCTGGAGTCCTTACCATTTATTATACTATCTGCGCATCATCCATCTAGCGGCCTGCTTGGGATATCATTCAACTAGCACTCTTCAAAGTGAAAACTATCTTTTTGAATTGTACCCATTTAAAACATTTAGTTGGGTATAATAAATACTAATTTAAAACCGTACTTTGGATGAATTATACGAGCAGAAGGGCATAAAGAGTTTCGGAGAGCAGAAGTTTACTTTACTCTATTTTATTCTATCAAGCTGGATGTACCATATCTGTTCTTTGCAAACTAAAATGAAAATACAGATATGCAAACTTTTTGTGCAAAAATTTAGAAAAAATCAGACACCACTTGTAATTCTCAAGTTCAAACTCTCTGCTTTCGGAATATAAAAAAGGCAGCTAAGTGCTAAGCATTTGACTGCGTTCTTTACTGTGACTTACGCGCTTGGTAGTCTTTCGTGTTGAGGTTTCTTCGAGGACCATTGTTCAAGTCCCAGACAAGGGTTAGTTAGAAAATAAAATAAAGTTTACTAATTTGAATGTGATTTTTAGAAAGTGGACTTGTCTTATAGTAGTATGTATAGTGTCATCCTCTCCTGCCTTTATATTTTTAATTATATTTTATTTTTTTTAAATTCTTGAAAAGAATTATAGTAAATATTTTCATTATTTCAGAAAGTCTCAGTCCTATTATAAGAAATAATTTTTCTAAGATATATGGTTAATCCCCTTTGACCCCTATTTTAACAAAAAATCATTGAAGCTAAGTCTATTTGTATGAACTTTAAACCTTAAATTTCGTACTTAAGTGCCAATAACTTCATTATTCTTCAACGGGTTTAAGTGAAACACGTGGCATTAGAATTGTAATGGATGTTTCTATGATAATCAGTGAAAAAATTAATTTTGGAGAGTTATTTTCATGGAGAAAATCGCGATTAAAATCTCCCTTTTTTTTTAAAAAAGTGATAAATTTAAAGCAAAGTTGCCGATTAACACCTTAATTGCCGCGAAGTTTACCAACGGATTAAAATGTGTTGTTTGAATGATTAATAGGGCATTCAATTCTCTGTGAAATGTATCCGACCATTTTAAAATCTGCAAGCTAAAACTGAAGATATACACATTTTTAGAGAGGTACTTTTTTTACAATGAAAAAACTAGCTTTTTCGCGATTTCTCGAAAACGGCCACGCCAAAAAATTATTGGTCTTGATTTTTGGAATCAGGGGACGGTTTTACCTATGAAATTACCAAATGTCCGGGATCGCAAAATATTTATTAATTTGTAAACTAGTGTAATACATGGTAAAGTTACAAAAACGTTGCATACTTATTTGAGCCGCATAATTACCGACTTTAACTTATTTTTATTTTTCAGACTGCGCTCACCACTTGAGAATGACTATGGGTTCAAACAGAAGTAATTGTAAGAAAGGGCTGTCGATATTTCTCAAAATAACAAAATCGATTTTATCAAATTTCTTAATTTGTAATATCGAGTCCAAAAAAACATTATAAATCAGATAATATCATGGTTTTCTAAAGCTTATACAAAATCTTAAAAGTTATTAAAGCACGTGTAAACCATAAGACTACGTATAACCAGTGGAAGTGGTCGATCTATTTGATCTTTCCAATAGCATAACTTAAAGATATGTTCTACTTAGGTTGCTGAAATTAGACTAGGTTTTCAACATAACTGACTAGTGAAGTTTTACCTCATTAACCCATAAAGACTCGTGCTCAGAACAACAGAAAATTACTTTCGACACAATACCCACATATCACATAGTTGGAAACACATTCAAACATAACATAAATGCAAAGCCAAAGGGATTTTAATCGTTCGTTTGGTGCTGCTTTCGTCATTAACTCGATTCCAGAACTATTCCCAAACTTCTTCCAGATTGTTCAATTTCTGGCAACGCTCAGGCCGACGATCGATAAGAGTCACATGAGCAGTTCAAAGCATACAAGAAGCCGACTTTGCTTCTCAATGGTAAATCAAGGTGTGCCCCCTCCGTGGGTGTGCCCTGTCGCGTGCTGTGCGTGTGTGTGTGTGTGTGTGTGTGGGCTCTTCTAGAACATAAAGCACACAGGCCAAATTATATGGCACGAGGCTAACGTACTTTGGGTAGCCCAAAGTGGTTGAAAAATAAAACAAGGTTACGAGCCCGCGGCTGTGGCCAAGGAGCACAGCGCTCTAGCTAAAACACACCGCAAAAGCAGGCGCAGAAATATGTCTATAAGGCACGCAGGCCAAAGAAATGGAAATTGAAATGTACGCTCGTTAGGTGAACACCAAAGACCAAACAAAACGGCACACTCCATAGTTAAATACAGCAAAGGAAACAGGAGACTAGCGAAAATATCAACTGCTGATTTGCGCAACGCTTAAACTTAATTCAAATTTAATTTACAGCTAATTGTTTTACCCGGGAGACGTGGCATCATTTGTCATTCGATGAAAATGCCGCGGGAGAAAAATAATTACTGTTGCAGAGCAGGGCAAGTAATTGAAATCTGACACTAGAGGTGACGTCCTGAGTCAAGGACAAAGATGGCATTGAAACCCCACCTCTGAAGTGTGATCCGAAAGTCGAATTTTATGTCATTAAATCGAATAAAGCATTTTAATAAGAGGAAGCTTATTTTATGGAGTGTTTTATTGGAAAACCACTTAAAAGTCATAAGAAAGTGTTTTTGCATTTATTTTACAATTTTCATTTCAGCCATTTCGGGCACATTTATTTTATTCCCAGAGGAATAGTCGCGATTATGAAACGGAACGGATTGAAAGGGTCTCGTCGTTTAAGGAAAGGGTTTGATCTACCAACACGATTTTTTAAAATCGCCATATTATTAGAATAGATAACTTTCAAACAAACTGTTCTGATATCGTTAGCTAAGATATATCTAACAATCCTTTTTATAAGCATTTGTATCAACTGCAAAGTCCAAGCCATCAGAGAAGCTAAAGACTTGAATATCAACAAATTATCAGCGACAAAAATTTTTAAAAGGTTAAAAGTTTAAAAAAAGTTGAAAGACTTGCTTCACAAATCAATATACAGGAAAGTAAACTTCGGCTCGGCCGAAGTTTGTACACCCTTGCAGCACGATTTCTAACGAATTTGAAGGACATATCCACTTATAACAAACAAGTTTTTCTCAATAAGACTACTTTTCTGACACAGCTTTTGTATGACAGCTATACTATATATAGATGTCCGATTTCAACCAATCTTAGTAGAATCATGAAAAAGCATAGCAAACTAAAAAGTACAATGTATGTGGGCGTTCGCTTTGAAAACAAAAAAGTTTTTTTCACGGTCCATCATTCATATGGCAGCTATAACCTATAGTAATCCAATTTTGACAAAACTTTGAAAAATTGTGTGAAAGCTTATAAAATAAATATAAGCCAATTTTAAAGAGGTATGCACTGAAAAGAAACAAGATTTTCTTACTAAGAATATTTTTCTAACCTTACTTTTCTATGGCAGCTATACTATATAGATGTCCGATCTCGACCAATATTGGCAGAATCATGGAGAAGCATTAAAAACTAGTAAATACAGAGTTTGGAGTCGTTTGCGTCAAAAACAAAAAAGTTCTTCTCACTAGAACCACTTTTTCGATGGATCGTTCCTATGGCAGCTATTTGTTATGGTCATCCGATCCGGCCGGTTCCGACAAATGTGCAGCAAATTTGTGCCAGAAGACTTTGTGCAAAGTTTGGTCGTGATTGCTTTAAAACTGGCGGAGGAAATTGACGTACATGACTATATCGACTCAGCTCGTCATGCTGATCAAGAATGTATATAATTTATGTGGTCTGAAATGCTTCCTTCTATGCATTACAAACATCTTGACAATTTCGATATACCCTCTGCAAGGGTATAAAAATGCATATCTACATAAAGGCATTTCCACAGCACGCAAGTAACAGTCGTACGAATGAATTCACTTTCGTCATAAAGGACGTAAAATTTTAAAATATAATGGCCCATATTGGTTTTTGTGTAGTATTTTGGTAGCACTATCTTTAGTTTGAAATCTAGGAGTTGTAGAAAGAGAAGGTCCCAAGAAACTGGTAGATAAAAAGTCATACGTGATTTGACAGAAAATCTGCGAATACCCTTACGGGTTTCTTAAGAATCATATACCATATAATTATAGCTGATTCGTTGAAGAAGAAATATTTGTTTATATATTTAACTCATTATGATACTTTACTTTATTTTACTTATATGAACGTTATGTGTAAATTCTTCTCTATGACTATTTTTGTGGTTTCTTTTATTGACAGTGCCAAAACTTGCTGTTAAATGCAATCACACAGTTTGTTTTGCTGTCTTAAGCAATCTTTGTTCACTCTTTCTACCTTTAGAATGCTATTAGGCGGCAATATTCAATAAAATCAATGGGTACTTTTTTCGGAAAAAAAGTGCAAAAGAACCATAAACAGTTGAAAAATGGTGATGGCTCGACTTTGCATTTGAAAATCTCGAATTATGTTTTGAATTTATGAAAGATCGGCTTACAGTAGTTCAATATAATTGTTTTCCTATGAACATATTATCCAAGATAGTGTTTTTAGGTAGATTAATTTTTTTTGGTTCTGGCTTACAGTTCTATGAAAATGGCCATATACACATTAATTGCTCGCGTGAAACATAAGTTGCTTGGTTCAATCAAAAACTGAAATGCAAAGCTAACTTCATCTTTGTCGTTTTATGGCAAGAAGTAATCATCCGACCCACGCGGTTCCGACATATTAACAGTGTGCAGCTAACAGATTCATCTATGCAAAATTTCAACAATAGCTTATTACAAACGATCATCATTTACCAAATGATGCATCGACGTCATCAATAGTATAGCCTCATTCAAGGCTTTAGCTGGGTATTAGACTACTAAAGATGGTTCGTAAGATCGAGAACCATACGGCCATTGACGGCTACTTGACAAATAAAATTTATGCTTTATTACTGCATAAATAGTATTGGCGTCAGTTGTTTGCAATTGTAGAATTATAATTGGCCTGTATAAATGCGGCTACGAAAAAGGGGAAATCCTAAGGCTGTTGAGCCCACTGGAAATCACCAGAAACCTTCTGCATCGTACCATAAAGCTATTCGACTGACTGCCGGCTGAATGCTCACTGTGCGAGCGTCACAAGCCATCAAAGCCGCGAAAGATCGAATTCGTCGAAATCCACTGCGCAAGCAGAAAATTATGTCTGGAAGACAAAATCGAAAGCATTGATGAAAATGTGACGTAACGTGAAGATTTGTACCATAGAGGAATCCTTCAAATACAGTACAATAAGATGTTAGCTGTGTCATCAAAACAAGTATCCGAACTCTTTTCGAGATTTCAGAGGGGTCACCTTAGCTTATTTGATGGCTTGTTAAAAAGTCGCCTATGATCGGTTTACCAAGTTCAATTTTTGTGAAAAAGGATTGAAAACTTCGGAGAAAGTATATCAATCCGACGTTTAGGAAAAGGTTGTAAATCCTCTGAACACGACATTATATGCAAACAAGGTGTGGACCCTTTAACAAGACTCTACTTCAGTTCGGAAGTAAAAATCTACTTTAATCGCAAAAACCCCTATATTAATTATGCTAGTTAATTTTTAAAAACTTGAAGGGGATATATCAAAAAAGTTGAGATGATTGTAACGCATTGAAGGAAGCTGCATGTCGTGCTGAGTTGAGGTATCTTTCTGTCCGTCCATCTGTTCTTCTCTTCAGTGGGTTACTCATCTAATTCCAATTCGAAAAATTATTTGCAAAACTAAAGTAGAGCAAAGAAAACCTATAAAACGATGCCCCATTTTAATTTAATTTTTTTTAAATCTTAACCCCTTCCTCGATTGGTTCTGAGTTAATTCTGAGTATTACTGAAAGCGTTGCCTAACAACTTTGAGGCCGCGAGTTCTCACCCAATCCCCCTAAACCCGTCTATGTCAGACACAAATTATAGGATACAGAGCCAGCATATTTGAATGCAATAGGATCAAGCATCTTTTAGACATATGAAAATGCATTTTTATCGTACTAATATAGATAAGTTAGATAGATTAAAAACTATTCGAAATTATCGATAGATTAATTTATATTTCATACCAAAGAAATCGACTTCTGGGATCATACTAAACAGGCAACTTCAAAGGATTCTAAAAAAATAAAAATTTACAAAAAAAAAAATAAAATTGAATTATTCTCTGTACCTTAATGTTTATTTTCAATTAGGAATTTACAGACCGAAATCAGCCAACTGGCAGAACATTTAAGAGTGTGTACGCCTTTTGGCAATTAGATGTTGGGTTCGTGGCATCTGCTCGCGTGTTAGCTAGCCGGGGCACAGACATCACCACCATAAATATACTCACTCCCACTTCATATCCACCCCACCAGCAACCAACCCAAAACACCACCCGCCAGAATAACAAAAACAACAACACTTAAAAAGTATCACGCTGTGCCTTGGGCCTGACTGTGGCTGTTCTCTGGCCAAGGTAAGCCGCCTTCGCCTTCTTGTTATATGCCTACAATCTATCGATTTTTATTCCATCGGCATGTATACCTCGGTACTTCGGTTGGCTTGTGTATTTTTGGCATATCTTCATATCTGTGGGTTAGCTGGGGCAAGTTCGCAATGCGCACGAAACGAGAATTGGTCGAATATCGTCCAACACCACGTCGCACGTACCTGCCACAGTTGCTTAAAATTATATTTTTCCTAACAGATTTATACCGCTGTCTGGCCTGATGGCTTCCTACGGCAGTTGATCCTTTTACGTCTGCCAATATTGACAGCCAGATAGACAGCAGGTTGCCAGCTTCAGGGACTGTGGCGATTTGGGGACGCTCTCAACGTGAAGCAATTTCTGACGTCAGCCTTAAAAAAAAGTGTTCAACTCTGTTCCCCGCTGGGATGCAGTTGATTTCGGATAACAGTTGACAGCCGGAAAATCTTTTAAGAAAAAAGATAGAGTTTATTTAAAAGATAAGGTAAGGGAATATCCATTTGACTTTGCAGTGGAAATCAAGGACATTTTTTCATTATATGGAACTAGGATTTCTAGGATTCTCTTCTCTTTATTGCAGAGCCAACGCTCAAATTTGCAGGCACATACACAAAATATGTACGAAAATAAGGGACGAAACCGTAAGTCAGAGTCGGCCCTGACCGACTTCGATATGGCCGTTACTCAGGGGAATTGATGATTAATAGCCTTCCCTTAAGGTTATTAACAGAGCATTAACATTGATGTAAAAGATTCAACATTCTGTTAGCAAACAGCTGACGTTTTACAGCCTTAATAACTCTGTCGTTTTTTCCGATTTTTATGAAAATTTAATAGATTGTAGATATTGGGCACAACCACTACACTGCAAAGTATAAGCTTAAATCTTCAAAATTGTTGGAGTTCATTTTATGCAATTTCGATGCAACATCGCCAAAATCAATGTTTTCGATGTTTACAAAATATGCAAATTTATTTAGAATAATTTGGACGCTTAGGTAATTAATATGTCAGTTGGCAGGTTTTAGTACTAGGTTCTAACTGAGTTCACCATCGAGGGATTAAAGCTCCAACCACTACAAAATATCAAGGCGGAAAGCCTCTGGATTTCTGGAAAAGGTTCGGTCCGCTTGGATTTGTTCAGGGTATCTGTATTCGGTTCTGGGTAGCCCAAAATATAGCTTAATAGAACCAAAGAAGTTTAAGCTTGGTCATGCATTTATATTGACGAAAACGTTGTTGAGTTCAAATTTTGAATATTTATGTTTTAAACATTTCCGACCATATAAAGTATATATATTCTTGATAAGCATGAACAGCCGAGTCTATATAGCCATGTCCGTCTGTCCTTCCGTCTGTCTGTATGAACGCGTCGATCTCAGAGACTATTGGGGAGAGAGCCACAAATTTTTGCATGAAGGTAGATGTATACCGTACGATCAAGTTTATTTCAGATTTGGAACTATTATACAGCATTCGAAAAGCTGAATCAAAAAAATTAACAAGATACCAAAATTTACCAACGGTTTATGTTCGAAAATTTGTGATTCCAAGTTCTTGGGTTAAGAATCTTTGGTTCGGTAAAGCTCTCGTTTTGAAACACGTTCTATCTGATTTAAGCAGAACACCAATTTGTTTGTTAGACAAACCAAATTATATTCATTATTTATTCATATTTGTAAGCGCCTGTTTAACTTAGTCTGGAGTTGTTGATGATTTGATATGGTCGAAGGCTCAAATAAAATCAATAGCCGATAATAGTTTAAAGACAACTATATTTGGCAATGTTTCGTTTAGATTCTCTAACATAGAGTTTAATTCATGGGTCTCGATTTCAACCGAAACTCTATACTAAGAAGAATATAAATAAGAATATTTTTAAAAGATGGCATTGAACATTGTGTTTTGTTATTAGTGCAAAGACATATGTAGTTCGCTAAGAGTAAAAGCTTTCTAAAACTATCCCCCAGACGTGTTAACGACTAAATTAGTGTATTTCAATATGGAGCACAAGCTCTATATTTAGAAGGTAAGCTGCGAAGCATACAAACATCGGTCCTTGCACACATTTGTAAATAACAAATATATCTTTTTAGAGAGGACGTATTCCCAGATGTTTTGGTGTCAGCTGCAGAAGAGGCGTGGTCTGCGTTTGCTGATTACCATTACTAGAGAAAGTTCTGTAGCTGGAAGAAATTGTACAATCATGCCATCATAATTGGGGCAGCAGCAAATCACAACGGCGGACTAACATCTCAATTAGCTTCACATGAGGCATATCCTTACAGTGACCTCTGTTTGAATAACATACGGTTTGGGAAGAATGTTTCATTTTAAAAGAATTCAGTTTCAAAATTTTGAAGTTTTAGATTTGATAACAATTTGTAAAAGACCAAATTGGTACTTCAAAATTGATTAGATAAAGCATTAAATTAAATATAAGCTTGTATCAAAAGAATACCAAGATTTTTTCTTACTTGAACTAGTTTCTCGACCGATCAATCCTATTGCAGCTATAACCTATGGTCATCCGTTTGGGACAGAACTTTGAAGAATTGTTTGAAAGCTTACAAAATAAATATTTGCCAAAACCGTTTTTTTTTACTAAGAATATTTTTCTAACCTTACTTTTCTATGGCAGCTTTACTATATAGATGTGCGATTTCGATCAACCTTTGCAGAATCATGGAGAAGCATTGAAAACTAGTAAATTCTGAATTTGGAGACGTTTGCATTGAAAACAAAAAAAATATTTCTCAATCGAACTAGTTTTTCGACCTATCGTTCCTATGTCAGCTATATGTTATAGTCATCTGATCCGGACGGTTCCGACAAATGTGCAGCGTTATTGTACCAGAAGACTTCGTGCAAAGTTTGGTGGCGTTAGCTTTAAAGCTGACGGAGGAGATAGCATAGAAAAGGCTAAATCGTCGCAGCTCGTCATGCTGATCAAGAATATATATACTTTATGTGGTTGGAAATGGTTCTTCCAATGTGTTACAAACATCTGGACAATTTCAATTTACCTCCTGCAAAGGTATAACAAGCTTAGGAGCTTGCACTGTAAGTCTGCTGGGCACTTAATCCAACTTATGAACGTTTTTTCTCATTTCAATAATATGGAAGGTCGTTTTCCTACTTACAATGTAACTTCCCATAACCACAAATACTTGAAACTTTAAGTTCAAAACGGTATAAACTCTAAACCGACTAGTTTAGCACTCTGTCTGCCGAATGTAGAGATCCCCTTTCATTGTCAATTTTCATCAATGCATCAGATTTCAGCATAATTGCTGCTTCTTCAACAAATGTCAAAAATATTAACAGGACCTCATTGATTATTTTTTTTAAATATAAAAACTCATATCCAATATTTACCATTTCCATTAATGGTTTGACCTCTGGTGCCTCACTAATGACTCTGTGCTTGCATTATTTTGCATGCACGATGCTGCACTCGGAATAATTAAGAGGGCAGCATTATTGAATCACTTTGATGGGGCATTTTATTGAGTTTATGTTTCCCTTGTATGTTTGTTCTTATGACAGTTTCTGTAATAGCATTACCCTTAGCCTTTTGCCATACTAATTGCGTATACTTGCATTTTAAATAAATTTTTTTTTTTTTGTCCACCTTTGAAAAACCCACGTTGAGGCTGTCAGTGCCTGTCGTTGGCAGTCGCCATGGAAGGGTAATATGACCTGCTGTCTCGTTAGCGTTGGCGTTCCACAACGCAGGGGGGGCGGGTGAAGGTGAAGCAAGGAAACCGTTTGCGATGCGAAATTCAATTCAGTCAACAGGGCAGAGTTCATATTTCGATATTGTATTACGAGTTAATTAAAGTGGTCCAGGCGGAGAAGGTAATCATTAAGAGAACCAGCCTGAATAAAAAGGGGTTTGCTTGAACAATAAGTATAAATGTGTAATGTCTTAAATAAGCATTAAGTCTAATGAAATTTGCGCAAAAAGAATTATAGCAATCGAAATTGGTGGGTAGAAAAACCCGACAGAGCGAGAGAGAGAATGATAACCGCAATCAAAGCGGGACAAGGCAAAGTGGTTATGGCAGACAGGCGCAAAATCTATTGCGGAATGCCGTTGTGTGTGTGGGTGTGTGTGTGTGTGTGGGTCATGAGTGGTGGAATTTGTAAGGCGCTCGAACGAAAAATGGCTACCGAAAGTGTTGAAACTTACAATGGCTGACAAGAGAAAGGAGAGAGAGAGAGAGAGAGAGCGGGAGAGCAGCACCTACACATGTCCAGACACACATATGTATTTGTATACAAATTTACCAGAAATAAGAATGTAATTGTCATGCAAACACTTTGTAGTTTTTCCAACGTCACAAAATAAAGTTTGACGATATTTCAGTTTTTTTGATTACTAAAAACTTTGGCAAAATGTTTTATTTTTCAAGAATTTGATTTCATAATTCGGTTTCAAACGTTTTATCGTTTCCGAATCAAGAAAAAATAATTATTTTTCAAGTGCTAGAGACAAAGAAAGGGGAGTGAGCGGAGTAGATGATGGAGAAGAGGAAATCGCGTAGAGCAATCTAATAGTAAAGCCTTGTCTGGGATTCGATCTCGGGTTCTCGTGAAAACTTCAACACTTAAAGGCATCTTAGCGCATTCGACTATAAAGCACTCCCGCGAGTCTCGCTAAAGAAAGCAGTCAAATGTTAATCACTCAGCAAAACAAATTTCAGTTGTCCGTTTAATGTTCTCAATGCGGGGAAATCAAACTTGAGAGTTCTAATTGTCTTTATTTCTGTTATTTATTTTTCACTTGAGAGCTTCAATTGTCTTTCTTTCTGTTATTTATTTTGCAAAATTTTTGGTCCAATTTCTAGACAATTTAGTCCGAAACAAGAGTGCGGATTTACCTACTAAGTTTTCTAAATTTAAGAAATGTGTTTTCTTAAAATAAGGTTTGTTATGAATTTTGTATCTTTATTTTAAGGCACATTTGCCCTCATTGTAAGAAAGTTTTTAGAAAAGCATCTAATAAATTACTCTACATTTAAGGAAAACCCGGGTTTTCAAATTCAAAAACTTGCATTCTAAAAACTTTTTTAATAAAGAAATATTTAAAAAATTAGATAAAGTTTAGAAAATATTTCTTTGACTGTAGTTAGCTGATCTAACTTAAGTTTTTAACACTCTTTCTAGATAGGATGACCCAGAAATTGAAAGCAGCATTTGTTATGTCATTGATTACAACTAATTTTAAAAAGCAATTCATTCCAAATCGAACTGTTTTCACCAACTAGAAAATTCAGTTTGCATTTCTGATTTTAAATGAATTAATCCCTTAACATACTGAATTTTAAATATGTTTGATTGAATATTTTACGTTATTAACTTAACCCGCACGGGTTCACATTTACTGCAATAATTAAAAAGCAACTTGTCTGAACCGTTTCCGATTTCCGTACAAGAAAATCCTTAAAATGTTACTTCTTTTACATTTACCGATTCTAAAATTAGTTTATTCTCATTAGCTTAATGGCATTATTACAAGGATACAGTGACAGTGTGCAGCACAAAGCTTTATAGCAATTAAAAAAAAAAATTATACATCGAATAGTTTTTGCTCCGCGAATTACTTTATTATTGGCCGCTGACTTTAAAGCCCCTTTTTATAGCCTTGCAGAGGGTATATTAAAGTTGTCCTCATGTTTTTAACTCATAGAAGGAAGTATTTCCGACCACATAAAGTATATATATTCTTGATCAGCATGATGAGCTGAGTCGATAAAGCCATGCCCATCTGTCCGTCCGTCTTTCCGTTTGAAAGCTATCGTGACCAAACTTTGTAGGAGGTCTTGTAGTACAAATAAGCTGCACAAGTCTATAAACCGGCCGGATCGTTGACGACAGCAAACAGCATTCATTGGAATGATCGGTCGAAAAACTAAAATTCTCCATACTTTGTACTTTTTAGTTTTCTATGCTTTCCCAATCGGACATCTATAAAGAATAGCTGCCATAGAAAAGAAGAGTCAGAAAAGTAATCTTTGAGTGAAAAAATTGATTGTTTTCAGTGGATATATCATCCAAATTAGTTTAAAAAACGAGCTGCAAGGGTATACAAACTTCGGTCGAGCCTAAGTTAACTTTCTAATATTTTTTAAAGACTTATTAAGTTTTTAAATATTTTTTCAGATCTCTTTATTTATTTATCGCCCTTTTGAAAGCCTATTAAATCCATTGAAAATAGATGTATCGAATATTAGTCTTCCAAAATGGTCGATAGTCGATATTTGTTGTAACGATATACTAGAAACAAGAAAGAAAGTCGGTCAAGCCCGACTATAACATACTCTGTACCAACGAAATTATATGCTCAGCATAAATTTTGATGCTGCAGTAGCAGCTGAAAGCAGCGCTGCTTCTGCGCTGCAGCAGCGAACAGTCTTTTGATCAAAACTCGAAAACCGTTCATCCAATCTTCACCATTCCTTTGGCTGATCGATAAGTTATCCTTATTACTAAATATATTTAGAAGGAACAACCCATATATCTTTAAAACTGTAGGAGATATGACGTTTTTTTTAAATTGCGGGGGCGGCAGGGGGCGTGGCCAAAATTGAAAATAAACTTGATCTGCCTGCAGACATAAGAATATGTCCCATACAAGTCAAACCTCTATCTCTTACCATCTCTGAGATCTGTGCGTTCATACGGACAGACAGACGGACGGACAGACGGACATGGCTATATCGACTCGGCTGTTGATTCTGATCAAGAATATATATATACTTTATGGGGTCGGAGATGCTTTCTTCTGGATGTTACATACTTTTGCACAAAAACTTATAATACTCTATGTACCTTTGGTACAGAGTATAAAAATCAATATACAGATCGTTATTGTTACATGTGGACATTTAGATGGTAAATTCTTCTAGTGATTTATCAAGTAACCTTCTACAGTTCCATATCAAATTTAAAATGGGACTTTGGTTTCCCTTGCGTAAGGTGAGATCTGGTTTTTTCGGTTCTAACATTTTTCCAATCAAGCAAATATAATTGCAAGAAATGTCTCATAATAAGAGCATAGGTTGGACTATATGTAAGGACACAGTTCCAAATAAAATCAAACAATCCCACTAGCTTATCAGCTAATTGCCATAAATCTATAAGGGTTTAATATTACAACTTAAGCACATTCTGCTCTACCTACAATGCGCATTTGATTTTGAAGGACACATTGAAAAGTGTTCTGTTGCATAGAACTCATAAATCTAGAAATTAAAGACTTATGTACTCTTCAAAAGACTAGAAGAATAAAATATATATAATAACATATATTATAAATTATTTCAAATAAGGTAACTGTTAACATTATAAAATCGTATGAGAGGGTTGTCAGGCTCGACCCTGAAGCCAAATAAACGAGTGTTCCTGCTGGCCTTTCACCAGGCAAAATTGACCCACAAAAACTCCAAGCGCGCATTATTTTGAAACTTGTGCACAATTCCTTACAACTTTTCTCTCAACATGGAAAACATGGCATCTTCCCCTTGACTCAAATTAGTTGTCGACACAGTAAGAGCAATGATCTTCATCTTCGTCCTTCATCCACAACCCAACAACAACAAAAGCAGAAAGCTTCACTCAAAAAACTCACTTAATGAAACTAAAAGTTTTAGTTAGCGTACCATCAAAATATACAAAAAAAACATTACCTTTATCAAATCTCTAAAGTCCCAAAAAACTAAAAATGAATGACAAAGTGATACACAAAAACTAACTCGTTTGATATGCGTGTCACAGAAAAAAAAACAGTTCAAAAGAGCTACCTCATTCAAACATCTGTTTTTGTCACAAAAGTGCCAGGCTACTGTCACAAAAAGTGTGTGACATCAAGTGAGTCCTAGCGTTCACATTGAAAAGTACTCATTTCTGTGACAAGGCATCTGACGTTCACATTATGCTGTGACACTGAAATGTGAAATGTGTGTAAGCCCACAGTACGGCCATACAGGTGAATGTCAGGGAAATTTCAATGTGGATCCTCGATTTTACACATGAACCGTCACATGAACTGTCTGTGTGCAAATTTGTTCAGCAGACTTCACACACGCAATGCACACTTATGTAAAATCGAAGGTCCACATAGAAATTTCCCCTTGCCATTCACTTGTATGGACGTCACTCAGTTTATTGAGTTTTAGAATAAAGTTAAGATCTCCTTATTTCAATTAATCCTGTTATGTGCGATCCGCTTATTTAAAGCTTATATTACCAACAATTTAGCAAAATCTGCCTAATAAATTGACTGAAGCGACAAACTTCAGTATAGCAGACTATAATAATATCTAACTATTAATTAGGTATTAGGTCTTATTCTCAAAATTCAATATTTGATCTTGCTTATTGTTATAACCAGGGCTGCAAACCAGTTTTGAACCGAACCGGTTCGAATTATCATTAAACTTTTTAACATTATAACGAGAAAGCTAAGCTAACTTCGTCTATGCCTAAGTTTTTATATCCTTACAGGTGCTCGCTTAAATATTTTCAAAAAATACTCTTTTTCCCATTTTCCGACAAATCGTTCGTATGGGAGCTATACGATATAGTCATCAGTCTGGGCCAAACTATAATACCCTTTGCAAGGGTATAAAAATTCGATAAATACACATAAACTTTTTTAAACGGATTCGTTTTGTGGTTTTAAGGTGCATATGTCACTATTTTTTAAGTTTAGTAGTAGAAGTCTGGAAAAAGTTAAGAATTCGTAAAAGTTAAGTACCCTAAAAACAAACTACTTAACTTTCTACTGTATATTGCTTTGTTTAATATTAATATTGTGTCCAGCATGGACTGAACCAAGTTTTGAAGCAAAACCTTCTTCCAAAAACCTCTAACCTGAAATTTTTGAACCCAAACCATTGGGAAATTTTGGTTAGAACCAGCGTTCTGGAGGTCCAAAAAATGTATGGGCTTGCAGCCCTGGTTATAACTTTACAATTTTTATTCTCAGGGACACTTAGAACAATTTTTATACTCTGTACCGTAGGTTCATAGAGTATTATAAGTTTGTGCAAAAGTATGTAACATCCAGAAGGAAGCATCTCCGACCCCATAAAGTATATATATTCTTGATCAGCATCAACAGCCAAGTCGATATAGCCATGTCCCTCTGTCCGTTTGTCTGTCCGTATGAACGCACAGATCTCAGAGATGGTAAGAGATAGAGGCTTGACATGTATGGGACATATGCTTCTTATGTCTGCAGGCAGATCAAGTTTATTTTCAATTTTGGCCACGCCCCCTGCCGCCCCCGCAATTTAGAAAAAACGTCATATCTCCTACAGTTTTACAGATAGGTGGGTTGTTCCTTCTAGATATATTTAGTAATAAGGATAACTTATCGATCAGCCAAAGGAATGGTAAAGATTGGATGAACGGTTTTCGAGTTATGATCAAAAGACTGTTCGCTGCAGCAGCGCAGAAGCAGAGCTGCTTTCAGCTACTACTGCAGCATCAAAATTTATGCTGAGCGTAGAATTTCGTTGGTACAGAGTATGCTATAGTCGGGCTTGACCGACTTTCTTTCTTGTTATTAAAGCTTTTTACGTAAATAGCGGTTAGAACGGATACTTCCAATAGTTCTTTGGAGGGTATCAGTCAATATTGTCGGACAAAATGACACAGTATATATCGAATATCAAATATCGATTAAGTGTACTTGGATTTTTAATATAATTCATTTTGATATTTTGGAAATTACCGAAAAGCCGAGTAGTGATATTTCTATCAATATATGTCAAATTGGCTATCAGCAATGCTGATTCAGCATACCATTTCACAGGAATTCAGCAGGAAGGTCATTGTAAATGCAGATTTGATCAGGTAGCAAGTTTCTCTGCTAAACAGGGCCTAAGCTAACCTAACCTACGAGTTTGAGAAGGAGCAGAAAATATTTAAATTTATTCGGTCTTAAGTTAATACAAAGCGCTAATGATAAGAGGATAAATAATATTGGTTTCCCCCAATATTGCTTTACAATACAATTTCTGGGCTCTTTTTGCTGAGTACGAATTCGATTTTATGAAAGTAAACAAAAATGAATATTGTTTTTTGACTGACGAATCCCTTAGGGACATGCAATGGCAATATGCTGATAAATTTTGTTTTTAGTAAAGATCTACCGTGCTGCTTCAAAGATATTCAAGACTTTTGGTTTGACCTCTTCTAGAGGTGACTTAACCAATTGTCCAATCGAAACAAATTTTTGATATTACCTTCTCAATGACCCAGTCTATGACTGCTGAATTTTATAGAATTTGATCTTGAAGCATTAACAATAAAGTTATAATGGTTCTTGATTTGTGTTGCTAGTACAAAAGTACCCATAGAACGAAAGCCAAGGGTACAGTTGATAAACTGAGCATGAGAATTAGAATTTAAGGGTCTCATCCCGGGTTTTTTAGTGTCGTACTGTGTTATATAGTATTATAAAACGTCACATTCTCATTTCATCTGAAGAACAGAAATATGAAAGTTAAACACAAAATAGAATACGAGATGGGGAATAAAAGGTTTAGGAATTAAAATAAAAGTTAAAATAAAATGTTTCTTTTGGTTTACTTTTATGGTATTAATTCTAACAAAAATTTTCTAATAAGGTAGACTTTCGGTCGGTTTAAAATTATTAAGAGTCGTTTAGGTTTGCGATTGAGCTTAAATTAAATTTATTTATTTATCAGAACACAAAATTACGGTTCGTTTTAGCTCTTAATAAATAAACCCTATAAATACAAACTGAGCTAAATATGATTCAAAGAGCCGCTTTCTTGTGCTTTTATTTTTGGTGAATTTTACCCAGTCCAAATTCACGAAATCCACCTGGAGAAAACGGCCCCGTGATATGTATGATTCCGATAATTTTGGCGAAAACGATCAATAAATTGTTTACTTCCAGTCAATGTGTTTTGGGTCTGTGAATTAATTGCTTGCACACAAACACATGCACATAAGTGTTGGTCAACAACAATGTCAACGGAACAAACACGTCGTAACATGAAGCATGCATGCGACTGCATGTTGTTGTTGCGGCTGTTCTTGTGTCAATTCAAAGAATGCAACATTTGACATTTCGATGACCTTACCTAAGTTACAAAGCGAACTAAACCAACAACAACTACAACAACACTTGCAGTTAATTTCACCCTCTCACTCTAACCTGTGTAACCCAAATTCACATCGCTGAGTGAGACTGTTTCACTGCCATTGTGTTCCACTGATTAGAGAGGTTCTCTTTTATTTTTCCTTCCGTTTCCTTTGACTTTTCGAAATGATTTTGCTTTTGCCGTTGGGGTTACTTTGCCGTCATTCCAACATGGCTGCGTGGGTGTGGCCTTGTCACCCACACAGCCACACTTAAATCAGGAAATGTCTCTCCAGATGTGAGTGGTTATTCTGGTAGGCGGAGCTGAGCTGTTTGATAGAATGAATCTCTTTCCCAAATATAGGATACCACAGAGCCCCCCAGTCGATTTCCAGTGCTCACCAAGACATGTGTGACTTCCAATTGGCTTCCAGCTGTTCATCAGCTGTTCAACTTGCCGGGAATTTCAGGGGTAAACTGTGGTGAAAGCTTCTTAAGCGCAAATATTTATGCAATTTTCTATTCGAGTAAATACAATTCTGCAGCAATTGCATTAGCAATGAGTAGACTAAGGGCAATTGATGGTCAAATAATATTATTCGTTCACACATACAATTATTTTAGTTGAGGGGTATTAAAATAGTCGCGCCCCCCTAATTAGATATTTATTCTTTAAGAACATTAATTTCGGGGTAGCTTCAGGACACATTATTATTTAATTTTCTTCAGCATGTAGCATCAGGTGTGTCAGGGATGGATGGCTATATGTGTACAGGATAGAACCCTCTCTTCTATGACGTCAGCAGTGGACTTGAACTCGACTTGTCGGCTTGTGGAGCTGTAAATTTTTGGCGCTCTTTGACCTATTCTCAAATACTTAAAGCTAATTTGATGTGGGTGGTTTTTCAAGCTTTGTCAATTTGATGAGGGGTCATTAGGATTTCGTTCCCGCCTGTCTGTGTTAGATTTATCATTTTTTGCGACATGTCAATCTGTCATTCACCTGGCCTGACAGGCGCTATATGTATGTATATAGAGCGTATATACATTTGTTTTTCTTATCAGTCAAATCTGCGAAGCTATCAATCAACGGCAATGTGGAGGTGTCTTATTCGAATGGAGATAGATTGTGATACATAGATAACAAAAGTACCAAGGAAAATTTGTTGAATTAATTACATAAGTGTAGAGATTGCTATGGGACAAGAAGAAGTCAGCAGTGAATTAGCTCTATTAAATTTGATCATTTGTGAGTATGCCGAGCATCATATACCAATTGAATTGGTCCAATTCTGGCTTGGCTTGTCATGTTGAATACGAGTTAAAATGTCAAAGTTAGTTCTTAGTTTTCGATGACACCTAGCTTAAAAGCTTTCAGGAATTAATCTATCGAAACCCTTGGCAGATAGATAAATAGTTTTGATTATTAAATATGTTCAAAAGGTGACATGACGATTTTTATACCATGTTCCCATTGAAAATGGGAAAAGGGGGATCATGAAGTTGTGCGAATGCATGTAACAGGGAGAAGGAAACATTTACGACCCCATAAAGTATATATATTTTTGATCATCATGAATAGCCGAGTCGATATAGCCATGTCCGTCTGTCCATCCGTCCGTCTGTCCGTCTGTCTGTCTGTATGAACGCGTCGATCTCAGAGACCATAAGAGATAGAGCCGCAAATTTGCATGAAGATGGACTTATGCTGTACGCAGACCAAGTTTGTTTCAGATTTGGAAAATTCCACCCTGTCCCCCTTTTATCCCCAAAAAACCAAGACCTCCTCTAGCCATCCTAGACCTTAAAAACCGTCAGATCCACAATTTTTAAGCTTAGTATACATCAAGCTAGGCCCAATATCTATCTATTCTGAAAAGTACAATCCGATCGGACATAAAACACCGGAGTTATAGGCGAAACAGTTGAGCTGATAAGAGCACCCCCCAGTTGTTCGTCAGGACTAGAAAAAAAGTGTTGCCTACATTTAGGATGACAATTTTATTACAAAAATAGGTACATTCATCTTCAAAAAGTAAGTTTATGTCGCTTACCCGTACAACCTCTTTTTCTTACCGTCTCTTCAATCACTCGGACGGAAATGGCAATATCGACTCTTCTGTTGATGCTCTTGTACCTTTGGCACAGAGTTTTAAAAATATATGGTGGTTATTAAAGGACCTCTGCGCTTGGTACCTCTCCCAAAGCTATACCCTTTTGGTCTTAGAGGACAATTTTAGCGAGTTCTATTGCTCCTGATTAATTTTCACTGAGGCCCAATTTCTCGAAAAGTTCAAGCGGTAAGTCATCTGGTTTTCTCCCCAACCGAAATCGATCGATTCCGCTCGCTGTGGCAGTGTGACCAGACACTGTCAATGAATAAGGCATTTTGGCTTTGATTATTTTAATGCTGTTATATGTGGCTTTTTTCTTGTGAAAAAGTTGAACAAAATTCCTTGCGTTGAATGAAATGCAATAGTGGAGGTCACTTGTTTATCTGCACTGCATACCAAATTAAATCTGACTCCAAAAGCATCACCTGCAGTGATAAGGAACTTTCCAATTGCATAAGAACTCAGCGTCACCATAGGTTTGATCTCTGACAACAATGCATGATTCATGTTAACAATCTTAGTCACAATAAATCGAGTCGCACGTGATCGTTAATCATAGAAACAATTATATTACATGCTAATTTTGTCAAACTGAACAATTTGTGCATCATCGAGATCAGCAAAGTAATAAGTTCACTCCCTGTTGTCTCTTGCATTATGTTTCCATTGTTCTTCCACTTCGAGTTCCATTTCCATTGCGTGAAGATAAAAAATTTGTTTATTCATAAACATTTTATTAAGGCAATTAATAGATTAAACATAGTATTGATAGCATGTTAGCATAGCATGTTTGTCTTTGGATAATGTATGTACTCACGTTTCTTCATGTTGCACAATGTGCATAAAGTGTCTCCGTTTCGGTGATGAGGTCTAAAAATAGACTAGGGCATTTCCACTCGAGCCTTAAAAATGTGCTAGATCCTGAATGTTCCAGTAATATCTTGGAAGTAGTTACCTATGCATCTATTTAGCTATCTTTATATCTATGCAAAATCCACAAACGCTGTGTGACCTCTTGCAGACCGCACTGACAACACTTGCTCAGTGGACAACAACTTGCGGACTGGGCGTGAACCCAGTCAAGACAGAACTTGTAGTCTTCACCAGTTAGTATAAAATTACTAACCTTATCCCTCCCAAAACCAATGGAGTAAGCCTCGAATTTGGTGACAATGCCATCACTCTTTTCTTATGCAAAAAGGCCATAGGCCGAAAATGGGGTTTCTCCCCGAATATAGTACATGGGCTTTACACAGATGTTTACTACTCTACTACTCCCTTTACATCTTTATGATTCGCTTGTTTGGTGGCCAGCAATCGGGAAACAATTCGTCCTCAACAACATGAACAAAGTACAACAAAGTAGCAAGGCAAATGGCTAGCACAACAGCCCTAAGACTACGATAATCCGATACCTGAAAACGGTGTAATTCGGGCACTAAACTATACTCACTAACCAAGCCGGTTTACCATTAAATACAGCCTATTTTGTCACTCACGATTTTACGTCTATATCCCAAGCCGAAACGAGTGGGATAACCTTCCGATAACTAACCGATGGTTCTCAGCTCGATGTAAAAGTGGGTGGGGGTGTTTTCTTACCCAACCGAGACCTTAATCTATCGTTCCGTCTCCTTGCTCACTGAAGTGTGTACCAAGCGGAAGTGGTAGCCATCTAAGAAGCTGCCATCTACCTTAGCACACTCACAATAGAGGCAGGAAACGTATTTATATACTAAGACAGTATAGCAGCCCTCAAGGCACTTGACTCCCACAAAAATAAAGCTAAGAAGATCACTGAACGACTTCAGTAATATATGGAAACGGCCAATGTCAACATAATGTTCAACTCCTACTACTATATGGAATCGAGTCTGCGGACACACTGGCCAGACTAGACACAAACACCGACCTCCTTTCAGAAGATCACGATTGGGATGCCTATGGCTACCTTCAAGCTTTTCCTTTCATGCGTGCGGTGCGAGACTAACGTGGCCAACAATTGACTTTAAGCCTACTAACACACTCTTAAGTTACCAAATAGAACACATATCCCTTCTGGTAGGGGCCCTGACGGGTCATTGTCTAATAGTCAGACACGCATCACGCCTAGGCCTACAACATATCGATTTCTGTAGAAGCTGCAGATTTGAGGAAGAGGAGGAAACTTTACAGCACCTTCTGTGCCATTGTCCCGCTTTAAGTAGGAGAAGACTTAGGTTTCTTGGCCAACCACTCCTACTCAACCTGTCAGAGAGATCCGACATAGAGATCCCAGCTCTACTAAAAGTTATTCTGTCCACACAATGGTTCAGTACCGAAGGGTATAAAATGGATTAACATAGGTTTATAATAGGGTTTAACAAGAAAGATATGGTATCCCAACGGGCCCATGTGGCATAAGTGGGACAGTGACTTGTCCCTCTCAGCCGTCGCAACCTAACCTAACATCTGTGCAACATTATTAAATACAGTGCCCAAGTTGCGAAAACGAATTGAGAGCAGCACAAGAATTTACTGGCCTAAACCAAGAACATGTTTTATTTGCTTAACAGATTTATTAGATTATAACGAAGAATACTTTGTACTTATTTTATGTAATCAAGTCCTTGACTTAAGCGCTAGTCTGGATTGACTTAAGATTATCATAAACCAAAAGAATATCGTGAAGATTTTAAAATAGTTTGACCTTTACTTCACATGTCCCGAAATGTTTGACATTGCATTTCTTGCATAAGCTGACGATCAAGCGATTGGTTTTAGCCGACTTGTTAGAGCGAAAAGAATTTGCTGTCAATTCGAAATTCATGGTTTAATAATGTATTATATGTAATGAGCTCCCTTAATTGTTCTCGCCAATATCGATCACGCTTCAGCATTGAGTGTCGAAATTGTTGGTTCAATGTCAGGCGCTTTGTTTTGTTATTTTACCCCTTTGTATGTTTAATATATGTTGAGTGAGATTGTCTTATTTGCACAACCGTATAAAAATATTGAAATAATCATAAATAATACATAATGGCAATAATTATTACCATTATTGTCGTTGTCATGTAATTGCTAGCCAAGTGCGTCACTTGCGAGTGTATTTGGCGCTGCAGCAGCAACTTAACCCACTAACGGAAAATGCAAAACCCACTCGAAGATACAATACATAATAATATTGTGGCAACAGCTGTTAGCGGTACCCCCAAGGCGATGGCTGCAATGGATGGCAAGTGCTTTGTTTTAATAGCCATTGCCATTGCCACTAGTTGTGCTCCAACTCGAATCTTATCTGTGCAGATAATGAAGCTTCTGCCTTGTCAAGGCCGTGGTAACTTTCTTCAGTGCCACAATAAAACATTCATTGGCGATGAGGCCATTGATGAGCACGAACTTCACTTGAAACGCCGTGGGCACCTACAATCGCACCGAGCGATGGCACTTGAGTTAGAGTCGCAGGTTTTGGGTTGGAGTTTTGCTCTGCTCGTATGATTTCTAACAAAATTTATTGAAGTACTTTTCACTTTTAATGTGAGCGCGCATGTGATTCGGGGCCTTCGCTTTGATATTTATGACTTTTACTTGAGAAAAGGCACAAAAAATATTTAAAAAAATAAAAAATTACTTAAACCTAACAATTTATATTTTGTTAAGCTTCAAATTGGAGCACTGGTCTTCAATACTGTGGCTGTGTGCGTGTTGGGAATCGACAATACCAGTTGATTGATTGTAGTAGCTGCCGCAGCAGCAGCAGCAGCCGCGTCGGCATCAGCTTTTGATTGGCAATCAAAGGTGTTAGATAACATTACAAGCGCAACTGACAACACGCACTGCCTAATTATCATTTATCAGACATAAATTTTCGGAGATGACTCTGGCTCTGGGTTGCCTCTTAATTAAAAGTTCTGTTAAAGTGACTTCTCTTAGGTTTGAGCACACAACTTATATAACGAGGGCTGTTTGAAAAGGCAGTAGAATACAAAATTATTTTAAAAAATATTTAGTACTTTTATCAAACTCTGTTGGGGCATTAAATAACAAGTAAGAGACAGGTCTGGTATCCATTACTAGCACTAACATCACAACCATATTGATAACGAAATGTTGAGAGAAGAGATGTTTTCTTGAAAGAATATTTACCGAGGGTTTCATGGTAGTAAACAGAAAAGCAAGCACCACATGTGAGCGCTTAAGTCTTATTCATTACTTGAATAATACTTATCCACAATGGGGAAGCATAAAGGTATCAGTATACTTATCGAGAAGGACGAATCAAAAAATAGCACAAAGAATCAAGCCAAGTAATAAGTAATGAAAACTCACATTTATTTCACCAGATACGCTCTTAAACAAAAAATGAAAATCACCATAGCTTTACTTATCTTTATGGGTTATAAAGTATAATTTTTAGCTACTTTCTTTTTCGAAGCACTGTTTTTGGCAACTCAACTGTTTTCGTGTCACATGTTACTGTCAAACATGTTCAGTTTGTTCTATAATTTAACCATGAATCGACTTACAAACGAACCACACTTACAGAGTATTGTGTTTTTTTTTTATCAAAATGCATGCTAGGTTAAGATATTTTATGGTCGGCGGCCTTCTGGATATACGGAATTTGGAAAGCTGCCAAAAATATCACCTCTTAACAGAGCACGGTGTCATAACGCCCACAAACGTTATGCCACTGTTTATACTGTCATAGCGCCCGCGAATTTTAAACATACAATTTATTTCTGTCCAAAATTCACCTGTAACATTTGGAATCAACCCCAAAACTCTACACTCGCTGTTTTAGACGGGATTTACACGGTAGAGCAATCTTGATGAAGTTTTTCAAAAAGCTCATGCTTGTAGTAGAGAGGTGCAGTGGTGTCGCTTGCCCCTCTACACCTCTTTTCTACAATCAAAAGCTTTGTTCAAGATCTTTATGAAGTTTGCTTCACCATGTAAAATCCGTCTAAGATAAATCAAGAGCTCGTATGTATGATTGTCGGCACCCGTTTGCATTCAAGATTGTGCTCCAAGTCGTGATCCATTTGGAAGTGACGTACGCGGGCCGTACGCGGGCGTTATGACAATGTTGAGAGCGTCATTACGCTGGTACTTTGTCACTGGCCGTTATTACATGCTCCCGAGTTGGGATAACCTTAATCTTGTTGCGGATATCGTGGAATTTATTCCTTTATTTAAATGTACTTTTGAATATTTACAAATGATAACACAAGGCAACAAAAAAGACTCTGTTTCAGTGTATTGATGTGATGTGGTTGTTGGTGATTCTAGAAGATATCAGTTTCCATCATGTCGAGACTGAAAGTAATATAAGCTTGAAGATCCTTTAAAAGCCAATTTTAATACTTTTACCTTAACCTGTAACCCTTTTTCAATTCTTTTTGTTATTTTACTGCTTAGCTTTAAAGCAAGCCTGCAAACCTTTGAAATTATCCATGTGGTTCGGTCCGGGGGTTCGATCAACTCCAAGATTCGGATCGCGGACCGGTTCTTGGAGCCCCTCAACCCAAGGTTCTGGTTCGAACCTAGGTTCGCTTGCACATAAAAGAATAGTTTGACTTTTGATTTTTTATTACGTTGAAATGAAACCTTCTATCCATATGCGTAATCAAATTGATCATTACTTAAGTTATTTCAATTATCAGCTTTTAGAAACGGCTAAGTTTAGGTTAATTGGCATTATATTTCCAGGAGCTGTTCATCTATACCAGCTCTTAAATCAGAAAGAACAAACTTGAGTATTGAAAATGCTCGTTCAACTGATACATGAGTTGCTGGTGCAGCTGGTATAGTAAAAACCATATTTTTTTAGTCTTCGTTATTATGACCTTTCCAAAATTTTCAAAAATTTGTAGATGGATGTAATTTTGGACAATTTTCAAAAGAATCTATAACAGATTCTCAGATTTTATAATTCATATTTCTTTATTGCTTTCATAAACTTTTCGTTTCAGTCTAATCAGACGTTGAGTCATTTGTTGTCGAATGTTGAAAACTCTCATTAAGCATATTAAATTGGTGAACCGAACCGCATATTTCGAAAAAGTGGTCCGGTTCTTGTTCAGGTTTGAGGAGTCAAAAATGTAAGGCGCCTGGTTCATCGTCCGGTTCGCGAACCCCAAAAAATCCTTGCTTTAAAGTTAACTGTCCAAAACAATTCTGCAAAGATATATAATTTTGAGTCCCAGTGTTTGAAACTATTAAATTTTCTACTGCCCAAAAATATGCTATACAAAATCTCTTTCCGGGGGAAAAAAATCAAAGTTACAAAACAAGATTAATTTGGACTAATTAATATCCTATTATTTACTACGGTTATGCCTGCAAAATATGATTTTTTACGCTTTGAAGTATGCCAACTATATTTTCGTTAACAATTATCCATTTGAATGAGATAATTGATTTGCAGTGTCAAACCTAGTCCACACTCTACATTCACTGAGATTGTCTGACAAGTGTTAAGTGTAATAAACAAATGAGGTTTAAAGAAAATATTATAAAATAAAATACATTATTTATAAATACAACATACTTTGAGGTTAATTGATTTTTTATTTAAGCATAAACGTAGTAATTAATTGATATTTTTAATATCCTTTGTTTCCCTTTGTTCTGAATTCTCTTTATAATTTTCTACAACATCCATTGCACATCTCTTGGTTGGTACCACCAAGATTTTCCTTTTGAAAACATGAAAAATCTTTGATTAAGAAATAATGACGAAATTTCGAGGATTGTATACCGGAATGGTTACACACGCTCTTGCCTAATGCAGCACTTAAGAACAGTCATGGCTATGTCTTGAGATTTTAATCAAATCTCTACGAACTTTGTTTATTTGACTAATGGCCAACTTCACATGTTTCACATAGATCTTATCTATTACATAAACTAACAAATAACAGGGTAAAATCTTAGCTTATCCAACACTTAGCAGCTATCTGGAAGATGAGGAATTGGCCCTTAATGAGTTAATTCTTTAGAATGATTTAATAATTCACACATTTCTTCCGTAAATGTTCAAGTAAAGGTATTATTTTTCCAGTCGAATTGTTAGTGGAGGGAAGTTTTTAAAAAGATGCACGTTCTCAATACCATAACATCTTGTAGAGAAAACCGAATTTCTTTCTGAATCTGTTGTATATTTGTCTTCCAAAAATGCTTAAATTGCTCACTTGCGACATAATTCAAAGCCATTCGAAAAGAGATTAATAAGACAAACATAACGGCTGAAAGTTATATCCAAGCGCAACGATCGAGACGAGCAATCGATCAACCGCCAAATTCTTGATACAATGAACTAGTCGACTTAAAGAAAAGTCAGTTATCAAGAAAATGCGTAATTGATCAAAGATATGACGAAAATTTTAAGTGCAGAGTTTGGCAATTTGTTTTCGTAAGTAAAACTTATCAAATCGGCTGTAATGATTTGCTTCAGCGAAAAAGGAATCAATTCCACTCCCAAAGAAAAGAATATAAAGTATATAGTAATAAAAAGTATATATATATATAAATCGAAACATAAATAGGTGCAGGGGACTAGATATGAAAACTTGTCAGATGGTGAACACGGAACAAGGTTACGCATGTGGTCGAGTTTCCGCTATTGCGACACCCATCGAACGGATAGCTTATCCTAGTGCAATAATTCATGTAAAATGGATTTTAATTAAATATTCCAATTTAATGACAGTGAATTCTGGACGCTAGTAGCCGTTGCGAACTTTGGGGGAGACCTTAACGATTCTCAACAATTCCTAGTCATTGAATCAGATTGCTTAAAAGCTAACCTAAATTCTATTAACTGCCCTCGCATAATTTATTTATCCAAGACGACCACCACACCATCCCCACCCCCACCCCCCCGCATAACCATCAAATCCAATCAAATCTTGGGTAAACTTGGAACTCAGGCAAATGCCAAAGTTCATTTTTATGCTCCTTGTTTATTTAGTGTAAGGTTCAAGCCACTTCCATTCCTCCCACACCACACAATCCTGTTGGGGCTCCATGAAGGCATAATTATCTGGACATTGAATATAATCGGCCTTCTCCTGTCCCTCCGGGCAGACCCAGTAGTGGGTGGGATCCGAAATGTCACGGAATTTACGCGAACGATCCTCAACGATGTCACAGTTGGGTTCAGCATAGATGTCCTGACCATTGTAGGCCATGCTGACAGCCAAGAAGAGGCCCAGGAGCAGGCAACAGAGCAAAGTGGCTGGCAATGACATCGAAATGAAGTTCAATCAGATCAACGGTTACTTTTGCGGTCTTACCTTTGTGCATTTTGTTGACGGTTCGATTGAAAGTGTTGCAATTGATGGCCCAATAATGGCATATTTATAGGGTTCCCCGCTCCACGATTCTTATCGCTAGGTATTCCAGACACGAGAAATCACTTAGTTTGAATGAGTTTAAACTATTTTTAACCTGCGAAGACAGCTACACAAATTTGTCTGTGGGGTAGCATGTGCAATCAGAGCGAGTAACAAATTTAATTGGATTTGCTTGAGACCAAAACCATGGCAGCCTAATCGATAATTAGCCCCTTGCACTGATGTCGTCTCGTCGCTTGCCCAAAAAATCACCCGCAGACAAAGCAAACAAAAATGCGCAAGCGTGCAGCGTCATCCCCGGGCAACACCTGTCCCTGCCCCCTGGCCGCTTTTCGGTTAATGCGGAAATTGTAATTATACTTTAAACATGTTGTAAGCGATTTTCGGTTTTCAGTTTTCGTCAAACTTTTGCTGTTAGCTGAATATTTTTTTCGTTTTGTTTCTGTTTTTCGTTTTGCCATTTATGTTGGTCAAGTGGCCGGCGCTTAAGTTGCTTGCGGCGGTGGCAATCTTCGGCCAAAAAAACAAACAAAAGCCAACACAATACAAAAAAACAAACAGCTAACATAAACGTTAAATATTTTACAAAATAATAGCAAAAAACCAGCTGATAACTAAAGGCCCAAATATATGATGGCAAAAACAAATGTGTTTAGCAATTAATTGGTCGAAGATTTTTGTTTCATAATTTAAATGAATTCACAATTTATGTGTTATCATTATGATAATTATTTTTGTATTGTGTTGATCTTGAAATAGACTTAGGACTCGGCATGGGCATGGCATGGCAATGTGCCCGGGGCATAGACTTTGACTTTTGTGATATTCGAAGAGAAATGAGCTGCGCTGAGAAGGAAATTTAGGCTAACTCTAGGTAAAGCACAGCGGGAGTCATCTTTGACACCATTTAGTTGACATGGCATTAAAGCCAGCCTTCTCTTGGCAATGATACTTTTACATAATAATTAAAGGGCAGGCACAGCAATATAGTAAAGGCCCTTGGGTATTAGGGCCGAACATTTTTGGATAGCTTTCACGGTATTCCGTTTAACGCACTATACCAGCTCACGAGTTACACAGGAAGCAAGCTGCGCCGAAGATTTCGGTACAAAATCATGACGGTTACGGGGCTCAGATCTCCTTAAGAATGAGCGGAAGCTATTTTGCAGTGTTCTACGAGAATGCTGTCACTTCGGTACGGGACAGGTCTGAATTACACATAATATAATTATATGATCAGGGACTCAATATTAGCTTTTCTCAAATCAAGAAAAACACGATATTATACAGTTAAAAGTTACCTGTTCGAAAATAACAATCTGATATCAAACTGATATTTCCGAGCACATAAAATCAATATTTTAAGATTAAGTTGATAACACAAGTTCTCAAAAGCAGAGAGTAAGGTAAAGTCGGCCCTGCCCAACTTCGATATTCCCGTTACTCAGGGCGATTAATGTTTATTAACCCCTAATAATGTTAATTAGCAGAGGATTAACATTAATTTGAATATTTTAACATTATGTTAGCAAACAGCGCATGCAGCTCAGAAAGATTGTAGACATTGGGCACATACACTACACTGCAATATGAACTTAATATCGTCAAAATTGTTGAACATCTTTAACATTTTTTAATTCGGGGGCGGAAGGGGCCGTGGCAAAAATTTGAAACCAACTTGTGCAAGTCTACATTTAAAATTTGGATACTCTAGGTATGCTAGTCTCTGAGATCTACATAGAAAAAAAATATCGATATCGATACATACTGATCAAAAATATAGATACTTTATGAAATCGTAGATGTTGCCTTCTGCCTGTTACATACATTTGCACGACTTTGGTATACCCTTCTTACTCTTCGGGTAATGGGTATAAAAAAGACAAAGCAAAGAAAATTGTTTAAATTTATCAGCCAATAAAAAAAAAACAAAAAATAAATTTCTTGGTATACCATTGTGATCACAATTTTACAACATATACATATTATTTGAACCATTGTGCTTTTGGAAGTTTTAAAACTTATGTGATTAACGACTTAGTTTAACAATTTTTTCATAAAATTTTCCTATAAAATTTGTAGAAGCAAAGAAAAATCAAAGTAAAATGACTTCATAATACCAACACACGTTTTCACAATATAAACGTTGTTGTTGTTTCGTGGTAATTATTACGTGAAATAAATCGAAAATTTGGTCCATAACTTCCAAAAGGGAAAAATATTAAAGAAGTGTAAAGGTAGTAAAATTGAGAGAAATGGTCTATCAAGAATTTGGTTTTGTGATTTTTTTTAATCAGCAAATAATATTAGACATTTTTTAATTTGGGGCAAAATGTGAAATTCCTTAAAAATATTCACATTTTTCATATTTAAATCAATCAATTAGGAATAAAATCCAAATTTTGGGATCGATGTTTAAAAACAATTTTGGTTTTAATAGACCCAAAACTGAAAATTTCTCATAAACCTAACAAACAATTAAGTTGAATTTAGCACCCGAAAATACATTACGAACGTTTGCTATCTTCTCTGGTTAAGTTTGAATAATTTGTGCTATTTTTATTTTCATTACCTCTTCTTGACTGGTGATCGAACTCAGTACCACTTGCACTTAACACGAATGGAATGGCGTCTTATCGTACTTCTAACATTCGTTAGGTCATTTAAATATTATATTTCGTTACGTGGCTTGAAGATTCCAAAAACATTGTTAAACAAAAAAGGGTTTCTCACTCAAACTGATTTTATGACAGATCGTTTATATTGCAGCCATACCTCACGGTCATCATCACTATGACAAAATTTTGTGAAAGATAAATGTGAGAGTTAAAAAAGCTACCATTGAAAACTGATATGATTTCGAAACTACGCCTACTCTTCAAAAGAATGGCAAAATCGCCTTAATATTATATTAAGAAAGTCGCCTTAAAAAAGTGGTGCAAAAGCGATTCACCACATATTTTAGAAAAACATTTAGAAAATCATTTTCTAAAATTTAGAAACCATTTCCTAAAAGCCAGAAAATGTTTCTTAGTTTTAGAAAGAGTCTTAGAGGAGGAAGTGGAAGGGATAACAACAACAAGACGTGTGGTAAATTTTCCTCTCTTAAATCCTTTCTTCAACCAAAGTACTTTCTCTCTGAGTAACACACGCAAACATATTAGTAATAATTCATACGGACCAAAGAAAGGCAAAATCGCGTTAATATTAAGAAAGTCGCCTTAAAAAAGGGGTTCAAAAGCGATTCACCATATATTTTAGAAAAACATTTAGAAAATCATTTTCTAAAATTTAGAAACCATTTCCTAAAAGCCAGAAAATATTTCAGTAAGGAGAACGCAGGCAAATGTCAAGCGCTCTGCAAGACGAAAACTTCTTGCCCCTTAAATACTCCGAATGCAGCAATTTGCAGCAATGAGTATTACAAGCTGTCTTTTTTTATGATTTTCTAAATTTTAAGGAAGTGGGATACTTAATTTTTCTTTATTTAAAATCTAAAATCTAATTTTGTAAAATTAGCTGATTACTATATTATGTATACTTTGCGCAAATTCAGCACATTTCCTACCAAAATATGACTAAGCGCTCTATTACTCTAGACCGGGTGTGGTGCAGCGGGTTGTGTGTGGTTGTTCGTGGACTCGGTCCCGAAACGGGACAACTAATGAACAAGTTTTTTTTATTTAATAAAACTTCCCCACCCTTACAACCTATTGCAACAGCCAGAAGGTAGCATCTCCGACCACAAAGTAAATATTTTGTTGATCAACAACTACTGCCGGGGTCCGTATGAACACACAGATCTCAGAAATGGTAAGAGATAGAGGTTCGACTTGTATGTATAAAACTACCCATTCCTGCAAGCAGAAGAAGTTTATTTTTCGCCCCGCAATTTGAAAATAATGTTACATTTTCCACAATGAAATAGTAATAGGATTATTTCTCTATATATATTCAGAATTTAGTATTATTTATCGGTCTGCAGAGTGAATAATGAAGATCGATTAAGCGATAGCAGAGTTAGAAATTAACATTTATGCTGTAATGTAATCATTACTTCAAATATTCTATAATTTTTTTATTAAAACATTTTGGAATATTCAAATAATGAAAAATCAAATCAATTCCTGATAACGATTTTTGTAACTTGAATGTCCCGATTATAGAATGAATATATTTTGAATTGAAATTACGTTTACAATTACTTGAATAATTGTTCCTGAAAACGGCGACTGAGTAATTGTGATTGAAGGTAAAAAATTATGATTTTTAAACAATAAAATTTGGAAAACTTGGTAATAAAAATCAAATTAATATAAATTTTTCAGAGAGATCGTTCACCAAGTGAGCACTTTTATTAACACCAGTTGTCAAAAGTCAAATCAAACCTAACAGAGATTTGTGTCAAATTGAGGAAATGTGATACAAATTTTCAAATTTTGTTGACTCCAAATGGCAAAAACATTGCAATTTATATTATGGATGTCTCATCCCGGCATTGACTACCCAACAGTAAAGTTGAAGAGAATCTCTGATTCCACAGAGATCGTTAGCTAAAAGATAAAGTCGAGGAACAATTTTACAATATTTACAATAGAAGCGAACACTGCAAATATTGCATCTGTATTATTACGAAGTTTAAAAATTTGATGGCACATCATGGGAATTGTAATTCTCGAAAAGATTCGGAAAAAAAGTATTTTAAAAATAAATAAAAAAAGACAACTGGAGGGGGCAAAAGCGTAAATTAAATGCATGTTTAGTTTGTTTTGTTCGGAATTGGAACTCGCTTCTTTATGTCTGTACTAACACCATATTCAAAGATTTAAAAATTAAGAAGATAATGGAGTAAAGCAAGCTTCTGCAAAATATTTGATGCTCCCTGGTACGTGCGGAAAACCATCATTCAAAGACCCACACAAACATACGACGACCAAGTTCAAGCCGTCTGCTAATCTTCTAAAAATTAAAAAAAAATAAAAGTCAAATAATGATGCATAATCATTAATAATGTTCTTAAATAATAATGATCCATATATAAGAAAACGAGAGAGGGGACAGGGAATAAAATAATTCACTTTAAAAATAAGAGAAAAAAAAAACGGAGTGCAATAAAAAATTACGAATAAAAATGAACTTTCCAGACGGGCAAGTCTGTTCGCTAGACCTGCCGTTGAAGGAATGGATGTCATTGATTGAGTCTGATTGTAGTATGTCAAAACAGTGTGACCAGAGCTTAAAATATTTAAATACCAATTTGTATATGCAGTGTTGAAAAGTGTAAAACAATTTGAAAGCCTTTGCCCGAAAGCGTTCTCAAAGATTGTGTATTTTTTTTTTTACAGCGTATTCGATCGAAACGATTTTCGGTATCTGTAGGGTCGATATCATCTTAGTCAATAGCTATATTTCGACTACGCTTATATTATAGGAAACGGATATAGGTAGTATAGATATATATGGGTCATTAGTATGGCATATTCAACGTAAATCCCAGTCTGAGAATATGTGAACATAGTTTCACATATAATAGAATATTTCATATGCTATACATATTCAGGGAGTAAATAATAGCTCCCAAGTAAATCTCTGATATTGAGAATATGTTTTTAATCCAGGACTGAAAACGAAAGAAATCAGCAAGTACTGTACAGAGGCATGTAATATAAATGATTTGTAGGTTGCAGTTTGCCAATCACAAACAGAACAGAAATATAAATAAATAATAAAGAACAGTAATGCAATCAAAATTGAATACCAATTCATGGAATGGAATTCCATTGGTAAGAAGCAAAAATGTTATTGTATCTGACGAATCAATAAAGCGCAAAAAATAAAAAATACGAAATACAAAAATACTGATTGACTAAGTACAGGAGCCTAATAGATGCATTGCAACAGTGAAAGTTTGTATGTTTGAACGGATTTAGATAAAGTTTTGACCAATAAAATTTATAACTTAAAATATTAAATTCTCAATTTAACTTAACTACGCGGAAACTATTCAAACAATACTCACAAGACACAAACAAAATTATACTCATGTGGATACCAAGCCACATCAACATAAAAGGTAACGACCTAGTCGACGAATACAATAAACAAAACAGTAAAATAAATTTCCAATGCTCACAACAAATAAAATAAACATATCAGATATTAGCATCCACTATAAGAAGCGTTTAGTCTTAACTATTCAACAGCACCATCAAACATACTTCAATTTGGTATAGAATTTAGAGTGCACAGTTATTTTACAATTCATCAAAAACATAAAACAAGATGAAATGTCTAGACTTGACCAAATCAAGCTAATAAGGCTTAGA
This sequence comes from Lordiphosa andalusiaca, assembly GCA_035044965.1. Taxonomy (NCBI): domain Eukaryota; kingdom Metazoa; phylum Arthropoda; class Insecta; order Diptera; family Drosophilidae; genus Lordiphosa; species Lordiphosa andalusiaca. Next base: position 388,934 of record JAWNNM010002717.1, read on the forward strand.
CTCAGCCTTGGAGAAAACTCCTCTAAGTATTGCCCTCTTCTGTCAAAACCACACCATAATTAACATAGAACTCATAATTTCTGAATGTCCCTCAAATAGAACAACCCACTAAGTAAGTATTCCTAGGTAAGTATACCTATGTAAGTATTCCTAAGTATTCCCATCAAAAGACAAACTATATGATCTTATAATCGATCTTATAAATTCGATCGAACTTATAAATTAGAACGCAAGTCTACACACCTGTAACCATATATTTAAATAAAAAAGAGCTAAAACTTAATTTTTAGTTTAATCATAAGAGCAAAAGAGGCGTAGATCGACCGAAATTACTCTAACTATAAAAGTAAAATGAAATGAAGTACAAAAACTTCATCGTAAGGGAAGCTTAGCAAAATGTAACAGGTACCCGTCAAGAGGATCGGACAGCTGCCGAAACGTCGAACAGGAGAGCAATCGACGGCAACAATTTCCTGAGTGTATTCTAGCTCACTTCTGGGATTCCGGAACAATCACAAACCCGGCAGGCCAGGTTGATATCTGCTGAAACAGCGGTTTCAGCATCGCATCTCACAGAGCTGCTGAGACAGCAGTGAAAGCCGAAGATCGGAGACAGGCTATAATTAATGGGCGGAAGTTGGGCAAGAAATAGAAGCATCGAACACTGTGCAAAAGACAACAAAGACGGGTAAATAGGTTGGTGTAAATCGAAAACCGGAATCGTACACTTTGGTAAATTCACATATAGATTTTAATTATGTAGATTAAATAAAAGGCCACTGTAAACGGGTAAATAGAAGGGTGTAGATTGAATGGTTCCAATACATAGAAAAACTCGCACTATTTTCAGATGAGTTCAGATCATTCTGAAGACCCTCTGGTGGTACGGTTGTTAAAAATCGAACCTTACGATGAGTTTAGATTACAATGAAGATTAGATAGATGGCAATTGAAAAACATGCTTCGTTTTCAATATAGTTAAAAATTTATAAATCAAAAAATATGTTTAGACGTAGACTTAAGCCCTCGATCTCTTCATTCTATTAAATAACATTTAGAGATCAAATTAATCTCAGGATAAAAAAATAGAGGGAAGTTAACTCCGGGTCGAAGTTTCTATACTCTTGCAGTACGTTTTTCAAAATAATTTGATGGACAGTTCCACTGAAAACAATCAAGTTTCCTACTATGACTACTTTTCTGACTCTACTTTTCTATGACAGCTGTACTGATGATGTCCGATTTCAAACAAACTTAGAAAAATCATGGAAAAGCATAGAAAACTAAAAAATACAACGTTTGGAAGTGTTTTACGTTGAAAACAAAAAAGTATTTCTCACTATAGCTAGTTGTTTGACCGATCATTCCTATGGCAGCTATATGCGGCCGGTTCCAAAGATTTGTGAAGATTGCTTTCAAACTGACGGAGAAAATAGCATAGAAACAGACGGACGGAGAGACGGACAAGTCTATATCGACTCGGCTCTTCATGCTGATCAGGAATATATGCGTTCTATGCGTTACAGACATCCGAAAAATTGTAATACACCCTCTGCAAGGCTATAAAAAGTAAGAAAGTTGACGAAGTCTAACTAAAATAAACCATGTAACTTCCAAAGGTTATTTTAAAGTGTGTGAAGTGCTGCCCATCGCCGTTGCGACCGGTGGTGCCCAGCATTTCCATAAAACTCATCGTTCGTCTGATCTCTACTGTTCTTTTGGCGGATCGATAAATAATGATTACTATGATTAACCTTCTATCTATAAAACTGTGGAAGATATGACTTTTTGAAATTTTGCAGGAGCAGGAGGAGGCTTGGCAAAAATTAAAATAAACTTTATCTCCCTGCAATCATAAAAAGTTTATGTCCCATACGTGTCAAATTTTTAACTCTTACCATCTCTGAGATCTTGGTTCAATAGGATATGCGATTCCCCCATGATTCAATAACTATAAGGTAGAGCATTGCCTAGCTTCGATATTCTCAGTCGAAATTGACTGACATGGTCACATGCAATATCCTGGTGTAGTGTGTAAGTTTTATCGAAAACTTTCAAAAAAGTAAAGAACGACTGTGTGGCCCTGGATTTGGATATGTGTGTTTCAGCCCTTGGGCACTCCCGATTGGGCACCCTTGTAGTTTTTTTTGTATCATGTGATTCACTCCTCAAGCGACCATGGACGTACCACCGATCCTAGTCCCAGCTACCTTAATCATACGGCAGCGAGAAGTGCTGAACTGCCACTTCCTAGATCAGAAACCCCACCCTGAAATCTTCAACATCTTTATACTGGAAGTATGAAAAAATGATGAGGCAAGGGTAAACCACCACACGGGAAAACAAATTCGAGATGTCCGGTATTAGGGTCATTAGTTGCCACTGGATTTTCCTTTAAAAGACTTCATCTTCATCCTCATTATGGCATTTTTATCATTGTATGGGATTTCCAAGGCATCATAAGTTAAAAAATCTACAAAAATGTTTCCTTGCTTTGGCTCTGTCCCTATGAAATAGGATATCAACATCAATCCCGAGTCGGACTTATTTGACTTTCGAGTATGTATTCGAGATTGAATCTTTTCATAAAGACACACGCTTTTCAGGATTGTTTTGCGCCTTAAGAGCTTGTAGCAAGCTTGTATCTGTTCTTTATCCAGATATTTCAATCAGAGGTCGAGTTCGCCTCTTTTTTCTGTGCACTTTATGCCAACTAAGACATTGAAAATGGATATCGGAGGGACTACACTGAACAGGCAACAGCAACAACAGGCAGATCGAGCTTACCATCTAGCTACCATAATTTGAAAATTATTTCAAACCATTTTATTTTAAGAAATGTTTAGGGTTTGGTTCGACTGGTTCGTCAATTTCTCTATTTTTAAAACAATGTCTGCGCTGTTGTCGCTGAGTGTGGCAGCATCAGATTCGTGTATCTTATCTAGATGCAACAAAATGGCAACAATTACTTTAGTATCACTCGCCCTCCACCCCACCATGTCGCCTTTTGTGGACAAATTTCTCTTTCCCTGCGTTATCGCAGTCATGTTGCCCATGCTGTTCTGCTCCCCAGATAATAATCAACGGATGCGCGTGTCTCCAAAATGTCAATACTTTTATTATTGTTATTTGTGAAGTTCCCGAAACCTATAAAAGTCAAGTTTGCCAACTGGCAAGCGCACAGTTTTCCTCATCTTCTGTGTACCTCAAGGAAACCTTCACATCAGAACATGAAGTCCGGTGGGTATACTTCGTCCATTCATTCTCATACTTTCTCTATATGGTTGTCGTTGTGCAGTTTTAGCTGTGTGCTTTTTGTTGGCCACCATTCTGGTGGCAGTGAGTGCGGATGCGGGACGCTCGGCCTGCAAAGATGAGTCCGAGGTGGGACAGACATATACACACCACTTCGATCCGGCCAAGTACTGGCTGTGCGAGACTCTTGATGTCGCGGCCACTGAAGTGGATTGCCCCAAAGGCATGGCCTACATGCATCTGCTGAAGGAGTGCATCCCCTGGGCCAGTTATATCTGGAAGAAACCCGAGATGCCGCCAACCGTGGCCTGAAACTAACTTCAAATGACCAAAACAATAAAGATTAATGATTACAACACTTACCGTGGGCCGTTGACAGATTCCGCCACTGAACTTGGCACTAGCCACTGAACCAGTCTGGTTTATCAATGCAAAAAATAACCGCAGAAAGCTCTGGCTTTGGATTTTGCTGCGGCAGATGAGCTTCTCAGAGACAAAGCCGTCGCGCAGGCGCCGCAGCTTTTTGCGTTTTCTTATTGTTATTTTTGCTATTGCGTGTGGCTTTTTGGAGAGTAAGTGCATTTCAAGTTACATAAAGTACCAAAAAAAAAAAAAAAAATGGAAACATGCCTCTGCCTTAACCACCGCTTGGCTGTTTGTTAGCTTGAAGCTTTGATTTTTGATTTTTTATTTTGCTTTTTGATGGCTTTGCCTTTTGATGATTTTTCGTGTTGAGCTATAAAAGTGCATGCCGCTCATCAGACAACAGTGTAGTTCCAATTCATCTATCAGGCGGAGCATAACATCTGCCAAGTTAATACCCAAAAAAAAGACGGCGAATCGCTTACAAATTGTTGGTGCTTAATAAAACGGTTAGTGTGAAAACAACAAAAAGGATCATTTAGTGAAATAGTGGCAAATTGGATTAAACAAAATCGAGTGGAAATGAATGTATGATGCCTTGAGGAAATCTACGATCCTATTCAAGAAGGAGAATGTCTTTTAGATTCGGTTAAAATTTGCTGTCAACAATTTTTGAATTTTCAGTCAAAACATTTGGCTGCAAAATGTTTTTTAGATCTAGACAGTTGCTTAGATAGCTTTACGAAATGGGAAGAGATGCGATCTTGACTTTTGACAAATGAAGTCAAGTTTTTTATGGTTTAACCACTTCATTTATCGATTATATTTACAACAAAAAACAAACACACATGATTGATCTTCGTATAAGAAACTCATTCATTTTATGGAGCTTCGTTGTGGCTGATACACTCAGCAATTTTATAATATTTTCTTTTGCCTTCTTTTGTCCATGGGCTGAATCGTTAATTGAAGAGGTCCAAAAATCCTTTCAATTGTTCATGATCGTTATGATTAAGTTTATCAAAAATTCGAAGTCCATGACATTTGTTAAGTTGTCAAAGTCTTTTCTGTCAAGAAAACGAGAAAAACCTAAACATCTTCTACCCCTTCATGTTTAAAGCAAAGTGTTTAAGATTTCATCTTTTTAGAAATTTTGATCTTGGTATTTTATTTTATTATATTCCTCAATGGTACTTTCCAAAATTTTCTTGTTTTAGGTTTCTTAAAGAAATTGTAGACGTACCTATTTAGTGATTAGGCAATCTCTGTTAGCTGGTACGTGTTTGGTAAAAGATATACCAAGATTCAATGAAAACTGTATAAATAGGTATTAAAAGAAGAAAGAAAGTCGGTCAGGGCCGACTTTAACATACTCTGTAACAACGAAATTATACGTTCAGCATTAATTTCGTTACGGGGAGAATGAAAAATAACTTCGTTACTTAAACTAGCACATCGGTTTAAAAAACATGAACATTGCCAAATTTTAAATAAATATTTTGCCTCTTTTATTGATGGGTTTTCCACTTTTGGTGCATTGAAATTCCCAAGCAGGTATGGCAATGCTGGCAAGACCAAGCCTCTGTCGATTGGCAAAGATTGCTGAACCGAACTGTATAGTAGACTAGCCTCCTTTGGAGTGTTGTATGCCTGTTTAAAGTAATTTGATAACATAACATGACCTCCAGGACTTAAGAACCGTAAAACAGTCAGAAACTATAAATAATATGGTCCCAAAAATGTTTAAATATTGAGACCAAATGTTACCAAATTAAGCCTGAGATGTTAGAAAATCATTACCAAAATGTTTCCAAAATAAGCGCAAAATAGCCTCATCATTTAAATTGTTGTTTTTTGTTGCTTGTTGAACGTAAGTTTGAACAATGTCACCCAAATGTTTACAATTTGCGCGCAAAGTAACAACACCGAAACAACATCGAGCTATGAGACTGAAATGCATTCTTAAAATGTCACCACTATTCACAGTCCAAGAAAATGCGGGACTACTCTACCTTTGTCAACGAATGGGCTTGAATTCGGTATATTTAGAATGAGCTTTTATCTGAGTGAACTGTGTACCTTTGGTAAAGAGTATAAATATCAATTTCCAATATCAAGCAGAAAAATATTACCACAAATTATTTTCGTTTGTCATGCGAGCCAGGGAAAGAGTCACTACTTAAACTAACAAACGCCATGAACTTATTATGAGTTTACTTTATTATCCTCTACAATACTTTTACTTCATTTTAAATTTGCAAAATTTCTTGATCTACAAAAAATCTCTAGATCCCTCAAAATTCAGACAAAAAACACAAACAAGCTGTTGGCAGGCTAATAAATCATGCGAAATTAGAAGTGCAATTTGAATAAAATTTTGGCCATCTTTAAGAACGACTCAGCCTATGTAAATTGGCCATTATATTGGTCAAGACTATTAAAAACCATTAGGCATTTGTGGTCAGTGATCTATCTGCTGTTCTTAGCGATCTAGAAATGTTAAATACATTTTTATTGTGATGATTCTTTTCTCCACTTTTTTAAATGTCAATACTAACTTCGACTTAAGTACGTAGACCAACAGTAGACAAGTACAAACATAAAATGTTTACCAAAACTTGTAAAAATTGTCCCTTTCTGGCATTTATTGGCCAATGCAAATTCCAAACAAAATAACATTTAAAATATTTTTAAACATAAATGGAAGGTTATGACTTTAAAACCCAAATGTAAATTTTTTAGACATACAACTTTTTTTGTCATTTTTTGAATTTTAAAATTTTGACTTTTCTTACAATTTATGGTATCCACTTTGTTGTGCACAAAGGCATTTGGGCAAGTTTCTCTGACTTTTATTGTAAGCTGCGCTCTGTGCCCGAAATTTGTGCACAATCAACTTTAAATGTTCGGCTGCTAAGATTTTACGAATTAATGAGAAAATATACACCGAATATTCAACAAAAAAAGTGATTATATTACATCCAAAAGCGAAAAACATATTGTTCTAGAATAAAAAGCAATGGAATTGCATCGTCAAGCAATGGAGACTGAAAGTATTTATATTGCAATTAATATGCTGCCCTTTGGAGATGCAAGTCTATTAGACCAAGTTAATTCAGCAATAATTATTGTATGATTTTAAGAACGATGTAGTTTTGCATAATTTTTCAATTATTTATTTCTCAATGGACCGCAACTTATAATGATCTTTTTTGAAAAGTAATGGTGTTTGCACTTTCATCCAGCTGTATTTTCATGTTTTGAGCTCTCAACTGAGATGGGTAAACAAACACCTAAGTTTCCGGTGGGATGGCTGTCAAAAAACTTATTTGAGAACTCACAGAGCCTACTTCTCATGCTACTACTCATAAATCTTCGTGAGTCTCAGATTGACTATCATATGTAATTGTTTTATGTTTAATTTGAGAAACTTTTATAAAATATCAGAAAAGTGAAAATGCAACTTTTCCGAATGGTTTGACATCCCTACATAAATGAATAAGTATATGGGATGAGATTGGTAGTAGCATCTTGTTCTAGAAGTGAAAGTCCTGGTTAAAAGTCATCGTCTACATGATGGTAAATAACAGAGTTGGTCAAATTATTTAACTTATTGTGATATGATTCCCTTAGTGGCGGGCTTAAGGTCTGTTTTGTTGCCTGTTGTGATCGGAGATCTAAGAGCATTTGACATTGTGGCTGACCTGAAGAAATGCTAAAACCTCACTTTTTAAATATAATAAAAAAAAACTTATTGTTCCAATTTGGAGAATAATGAAAGAGAATTCGACATATTGTTATAGTTTGACGCATCCAGCAGAAACCGAAAACCTATATATATTTGCTCTAATGGATCACAAACACTATTGTAGCGATTAAGATTCTTCCGACGTATCTGCCCCTATTGCCGACCCCGGATTTAGTTCATTAGAATTAATTTTTGTAAAATTAAGATTAGTGCCTAGATTAGACTATCCAAAAGCCTAAAGGCTAAGCTTAAACTCAGCCTTCACCTTCACCAGCTAATGGTTTTAGCTGTAACATAACTAGTTAAAAAAATAGTTCTTAAACGTTGCTATTCAAACTCTTGTGCCAAAATATTGAGACCAGCATGAGAACAATACCATTCAAGACTCTATTCCAAGGCCAAATATCTTACACTTTTAATTTCCTGCAGTTTTTCTTGGTGCAGCTTTTCAACTTCGACCCTTTCGCAGTTCTCGTCCGCATAACTCAGCTTACGCTCATTATTCTGACATCAAATAGCATAACCAATTAGCAACATAAAACCCACTTTAGTTGCCACACTGAACGGGTCAAAGTAGCCTGAGGAAAATCATTTAACCAAACATTTCGCAATAAGCCAAAAACCATAACAGAAAGTCTACGAAAAAATGAAGAAGAAAACAAATCATAGAAAACGGGAAAATAATAATTGGCAGCAGTCAAGGAAAATATGTGTCACGCAAGTGTTGCTGGTGGCGGAGTAAGTTGCCAATCTCCGACTGCTTTGTGATTTTGCAATGTCATAAAATCCACAGCTACTTACTGCCAGCCGTCATACCAAAACCATCACCAACACCACATTAGACCCTTAGCCGGCGGCTTCTATTCAATTGGCGAAGCATAAAAGAAAAGTTTCACTTTATGTGCAAATGGATGAGGGGATTTTGGCAGGCATGCCATGGACTTTGGCTTTGACTTTGGGTTGGTTTATGCTGGGCTTTTCGGCACTAGGCCACAGAGCCAGAAGAAGCGACACGCTCGGCCAGTTGGCCAGTTCTTGGCATTGCCCAGCAGACAGAGATTGATGATGAGAGCGGCCACACAAAAACCTTACGCAATTTTAATGCAATTTAGTTTTTCAGTTGCTTCTGTTTTTGTTCAGAGATTCACTTTCTTCATCGGCTTTTCTCTTCTTTTGCAGTTTGGTTAATTTGCATTTGAAACGCTGCAGCAGCTATGCGATTGGTAAGCAGACCACCTGGCGCTGGATGCCATTGACCGAGACGGCACAGAAAACTAATTTCCTCATTTGCAGGTTTTGAGTGTCGTCGCCGTTGTGGTGGCTCTGGTCTACGATGCGGCTGCGGTGAAACGCGAGGCACCGTTGAATAATGCCTACCTGCCACCCTCCTCAGCACAGAGTCCATCTTCTAAGTATGGCGCCCCACCGCCGAGTTCGTATTTGCCCCCCGCCTCGGGGCCAGCTCCGTCATTTAACTCCCATCATCATCACCACCACCATCAGAGCTCCAGTGGTCCGTCGAGTAGCTACTCGGCCCCCGCCTCTGGTGGCTCTTCGGGTGGGCCCTACCCTGCTTCAAGACCATCCAGTTCCTACGGACCTCCCTCGAGACCGGCTCCGTCGTCCAGCTACGGTGCACCGCCCAGTCGTCCCAGCCAGTCCTATGGTCCACCGCCAGCCAGAAAGCATCAGGCCCGACGTCCATCCAGCAGCTATGGCGCCCCTAGACCTGCTGGTCCTCCTGCACAGAGCTATGGACCACCTCCATCATCTAACTACGGTCCACCCAAGTCGTCGCCACCTTCGCAGAGCTATGGAGCACCTGCTCCTCCTTCATCTAACTACGGTCCACCCAAGTCGTCGCCACCTTCGCAGAGCTATGGAGCACCTGCTCCTCCTTCATCTAACTACGGTCCACCCAAGTCGTCTCCGCCTTCGCAGAGCTATGGAGCACCTGCTCCTCCTTCATCCAACTACGGTCCACCCAAGTCGTCGCCGCCTTCGCAGAGCTATGGAGCACCTGCCCCTCCATCATCTAACTATGGTCCACCCAAGTCGTCGCCGCCTTCGCAGAGCTATGGAGCTCCTGCTCCCCCATCTTCAAAATACGGACCTCCTAAGTCGGCGCCTTCGTCCAGCTATGGACCTCCTAAGTCGTCCCAGCCCTCTTCTTCTTATGGTGCACCCCCTTCTTCTAGCTATGGACCACCAAAATCAGCACCTGCTCCACCATCTGCCAGTTATGGCGCCCCCGCCTCCCGCCCATCCAAACCCTCTTCATCTTACGGAGCTCCCAGTGTGAGCAGCTTTGTGCCTCTGCCTTCGGCTCCCTCATCCAACTATGGAGCTCCTTCCAAGACTCAAACTCTGGGCAGCAGTGGCTACACATCTGGACCCGGTGCCTCGTATGACGCACCCGCAGCACCTTCATCTTCATATGGTGCTCCCTCCAGCTCTTCCGGCTCCGGTTTCTCCTCCTCATTCCAACCTATTGTGTCGCGACCCTCATCTTCGTACAGCGCACCTAGCTCTGGCTCAAGCGGTGGTGGACCCTATCCCTCGGCTCCATCCTCTTCGTATTCCGCCCCCAGTCCCAGTGCCAACATTGGTGGATCTTACGCAGCAGCACCTTCCAGCTCTTACTCTGCGCCCAGCCCGAGCTCTAACAGTGGTGGACCTTATGCTTCGGCGCCTTCCAGCTCGTACTCGGCACCCAGCTCTAACGGTGGACCCTACCCAGCGGCACCATCCTCCTCGTACTCTGCTCCCAGCTCTGGCTCTAATAGCGGTGGACCCTACCCAGCAGCACCCTCCTCTTCTTACTCTGCACCCAGCTCCAACTCGAACAGTGGCGGACCTTACCCTTCTGCACCCTCCAGCTCATATTCTGCACCCAGTTCTTCCTCTAGTTCCGGTGGACCTTACGCAGCAGCACCTTCCAGCTCTTACTCGGCCCCCAGCCCAAGTGCCAACAACGGAGGCTCCTATCCAGCATCGCCATCCAGCTCATATTCTGCTCCATCGAGTTCTTACTCAGCGCCCAGTTCTAGTGCCAACTCGGGAGGATCTTATCCTGCAGCTCCCTCCAGCTCGTACTCCGCTCCCAGCTCAAGCTCCAACAGTGGCGGACCATATCCATCTGCTCCTTCAAACTCTTACTCAGCGCCAGCAGCTCCGCCATCATCATCGTATGGAGCCCCTAGCGCTCCTTCTTCATCCTACGGTGCACCCTCCACCGGCTCTGGCGGCTTTAGCTCGGGCTCCGGTTCATCTTCCGGCTACTCTTCGGGTCCCAGTGCCCCCTCAAGCTCTTATGGTGCCCCCGCCGGTAACGGTGGCTCCTCCCTAAGCTTCCCCAGCGGTCCCTCATCCAGCTATAGTGCTCCACCCGCTGGTGCATCATCGAGTTCGGGCTCGTATCCCAGCGCACCCTCATCCCAGTACGACGCCCCGTCCCAGGATGCTGGCTTTGGCTATTCGGGACAGAGTCAGGAGGTGCCCGAAACCATTCAGCAGGGCTACAGCTCCGATGGCGGCTACACCTACCGCAAGAAGTAGGCCATTGCATCGGCAACCCACAATCGCATCTGTATTAAGTGCCTTCGAATACTCGAATACCCACACATCTGCAATGTCATCTCGCCATTTGAATAACCGTAAATTATGCCCCATCTAAACAGACCCCATACCTTCCATTGCAAGCCCCATTGAGCATTAGTTGTAATTCGCCTATTGTTAGAATTTCTTCCAATAAAGAAGATGAGAAATGTAATTGAGTACTTGAATGGCGTCTCTTCCCAGCGATCCGTGACACACATGAAATTCTTCCGCTTCAGCTAATTGGCATGCCAGCCAAATGACAGCTGAAGGCTTGACTGGCTATGCAAATGCCTCCGAATACCGGATATATGTACAGCTGCCACCAACAACATCCATCTGCAACGGTCGGCGGCAATTAGAGGGCAATTCTTGAGCGACACCAGTTATGAGCTCATTTTCCGATTCGTATCTGCAACAGCATCATTAGCCGGCTAATTGACTCGACACCGAGTTGGCAATTTAACAATCTAAATTTTCTCTTCTAAAATAATAAAAGTTACTTTGAATTTCCACACCGCATTGTGTGAATTGTGCATTGTGCTGCCGTTTGATCTTTTTGTTTTAGTTGCTCGTACTCGGATCTGCAGTTTTTAATATGAGAAAATTCCCCTATTGTCTTAAATTGTCATTAGACCTGGCTAAAGTTGGTTTGGCGGTTTGTATTTAAAAGTATTACACAAGTCCAGACCAGTTAGTTGGTTAGTTAGTTATTGGCCAAATAACAAAGGAAAACTTGCGACAATACCAGATGGGTCTGTGTGAAAGTGAAGTGTATAAATTCCCAATAAGAAACGAGACAAAGAAGTATTTGTCGTTTAAAATGTTCCAATTGATGAATCCGCCTTGCAATATGAACAATACCAGATCGACCCATAAGAGAACTCAGGCAAGTGAAATAACCCACTCACTTAATTGCGGCGGTCGCCGAAGCTGGAGTCAAATAACATCAACACGTTTTCGGGGCACATAGCTGGAGTAAATCAAACAGTTGAACTAATATCCCAAAGGCCCAAACTAAACTTCTCCTAATCTCTTGGCTTCTGTGCTTCTTTATGCACTTTATGCACAGAAGAAAGAGTCCCAAAGCGCTTAAAGCCAAATCCAATTTTTAATGGGAATAGGCAATAAAATTATTAACCATTATCCAAATGGTCCTCATTCATTACAGGTTTAAAACATATCTACCATTTCCTGGATTTTTAAGCAGAATCTAGCCTTACCTTAAGTACGTCGATTTGTTTTGTCACAACTTGACTTATGCTGGTTTACTTTTTAAAATGGTTCAAAGCCGAGCTTCTACACGGCTTTGAAGTGGTATTGCTCCAATTTAACACACTGAAAATATGTTATGTCCGGTCAATAATATGTGATAGTTTTTTAAGTTCTTATATAACTGACTAAAGTGATTCTTCAGACCGAACCTTTCTCCAATCAGATGTCCGGGATGTTCTAGACCCGGTTTGATAGACAAAAGGCCGAAAATATTCTCAGGCCCGGATTGCAGCCTAGCAAACCATAGATGAAAGGATAGGTATATTATTTTATTACACCCTTGCAGATTGTATATTAAAATTGTCCATATGATTGTAACGCAGAGAAGGAAGCATTTCCGACCACAGAAAGCTACGGCTGCTACTATGCCGGTCTCTTTCGATCAATTCAGCGATTTTATCGCAATTTTCGACGACAGGCCTTCCGGACCGTGGCGCATCTTCGATCACCTCTGCACCAGAACGAAAACGTTGAAACCATCGTTGTGCGGTGGAAATGGAAACTGTATCGGGTCCATAAACTGCACAAATTTTATTGGCAGCATGAGATGCATTTTTGCCTTTATCGTAGTAGTACTGTAAAATATGCCGTATTTTCTCTTCATTTTGCTCCATGTTTGCGACGCTATAACTCACGAGCGACTAAAAACAAACAACAATAAATCAAACACGTGTTAGCGCGTGAAAAGAGCTTTCCAAAAAGCTCTAGCGTGAACCGATGCGACGAATACAACTAGAACTACGCGCTTGCAAAGACAAACTTGCGGGAATACCGCAAGACTTTTTAGTCTTTATATTTAGTATAGCTGTCATGGAAAAGTAGAATCATAAAAGTAGTCTTTGTGATTGTTTTCAGTGGAAATGTCATCAAAATTAGTTAGAAAAACTTGCTGAAAGGGTATACAAACTTCGGACGAGCCAAAGTAAACTTTCCTCTATTTTTATACTCTGTACCGAAGGTACATAGAGTATTATAAGTTTGTGCAAAAGTATGTAACAGCCAGAAGAAAGCATCTCCGACCCCATAAAGTATATATATATTCTTGATCAGCATCAACAGCCGAGTCGATATAGCCATGTCCGTCTGTCCGTCTGTCCGTCCGTCCGTCTGTCTGTCCGTATGAACGCACAGATCTCAGAGATGGTAAGAGATAGAGGTTTGACATGTATGGGACATATGCTTCTTATGTCTGCAGGCAGATCGAGTTTATTTTCAATTTTGGCCACGCCCCTGCCGCCCCCGCAATTTAGAAAAAACGTCATATCTCCTACAGTTTTAAAGATAGGTGGGTTGTTCCTTCTAGATATATTTAGTAATAAGGATAACTTATCGATCAGCCATAGAAGATTGGATGAACGGTTTTCGAGTTATGATCAAAAGACTGTTCGCTGCAGCAGCGCTGCTTTCAGCTGCTACTGCAGCATCAAAATTTATGCTGAGCGTATAATTTCGTTCGTACAGAGTATGCTATAGTCGGGCTTGACCGACTTTCTTTCTTGTTTTTTATAACAAATGAAGTTCAAACTTATTTATGAACTTATATTGAGGACAACTTCGTTGAGATTAAACATTAAATGAAATTTTTGAAAAATTTTTTATTGTAAGCATTTTTATTATCGGCATATTTGGATGTAGCTCACAAAGTCATCAATAGTAGCTCAATAGTTTGAGCATAAAGATGTGTTAACTTTTCAAGTTCAGCATATTTCAATCAGAAATATCACTGGAAATATCATCAAAAATTACCCGATATGCGATATATTGTCTCGGAAAAATAATCGATATAAATATTTGATATATCGATATTATTTCCGGTATCCCTAGCCTCAAATAACTTTGACCCTGTCAGAGTGTCGCTTTATAAACCACAAAAGATGGTGGGTGTTGGTCTCTGTCTCAAGGGATGTTTCCAGTATTTGTCTCAAGGTGAATATCTGGTCTATGGTTAATTTACCAGGTCTAAGACCACATGGATATGGTTCAATCAGTTTGCTCATTTTTGGCATTAAGTGTTTACCTAGGATGCATGACAGAACCTTTAATGCAAAGGGTAGAAGACAGATCTCAAAGTAATTGGCGCAAACTGCTGGGTCTCCTTTCATAAATATGGGATAAGTACACTTCCAGTCTTTGAGCATGCTTTCTTACCAATTCCTGGCCGTTAGTCTTGAACAATTCACCGGACTGCTCATCAACGATTTTCCTGCTCGTTGTTCTACGTTCTCTTCCTTTCTCTACTGCAGAGTTCTGCTGTCTTTCTCTGCAGTAGCGCATCCGAATATCTCCTTGAAAACCGTACTCATTGAGTGTGAAATATGTTATCACTGTTCACCTAATCCAGAAGGGTAAGGTGAGATTTCCGTGAGGAGCTGAGTGGACTTCTAATAAAGTGAGCAAAATAGACATTTTCGACAAACAACTGTCCGTCGTAGCGCCAGTCCAAATTCTGCCTTAATTTCTAGATCTCGGAGACTGCTACAGCAGCACAGTTGATTTTGTAAAGTAAGATATAGTCCGGGCATACGGAAACACAGACACACAGCGCTATCTCTTTCTTGCAGCTGTGACACTCCGAAAGGTCATCATCTGTCATTTGACAGACCCCAATTTAACATACTGTTAGTGCTACCTTGTGGTCGAAATCGACTTTAAGTGTGAGGCTAGATAAAGCTGAAAAAATTAAATAACAAAAACAGTTTGCTTTTCGCATCAACAGAGAAACCATGTTAATATATATTTCATTTATTTATTCAATACTTTTCCTTTGCTTCTTCTTTCGTTTTGTTTATGCTATGCTTTAAACATTGATATGTATTCATTTCGTTTGATTAACATAATGCTGCTAAAATGATATCAATTACATTCAGAAATACACCAAATTGAGTAACAATAACTGATTTTTTTGCTATAGATTTAGATGCCAACTAATAGGCTCAACAAAATTAATTCACTACCTCTCTGTCTCTCACGCCACGTCTTAGGATCGTTATGGTTTAATACATAAAATAGTTGGTGGTTCTGTAAGTAGTTGGTAAGTAACTTGATAAACAATTCAATTCGAGTACTTAAGTTGCTTTTGTACAATGTTACACACAGATCGATTTTAGGAAATTCAGTTATTAGATAATCAAATGTCGGAACTTTAGCGAAAGATACACACTCAGATCTCAGTAACAATAATAGCAACGCACATATGCATCAATGCAGGTATTCCTGTAAATGTTAAAAACTTGTACCCCAACTCAAACATATGAGGTTCGTTTAAAAAGCAGTCAACATGTATTACAATTAAGTGAGTTAGTTAATATTTGTAATAGTATTTAGTTTCTTTTTTTCGAATATTTCTTGTTTTGCGATTAAGTAACAGTTTATAAGGTATGTAATTTAACATAACCAAAGCACATCATTCAGTTCATTAAGTAAAATGGGAAAAACATGGGTAAACATGTAAGAATCTTCTGAAATATAATATTCCTTTAAGCTATAAGTCGATAGATGTTGTGTTAAATAATATTGAAGATATTTCGTGATACAAAATAAAGCAATCATAAAATACTTTTTAAAAATCCAAGATTTGTATAACGAACCTAATTAAGTACATCATGAGCTAAGCTAACTTTAAATTAATGATATGGATCAGTTATGATGTATCTATTCGGTAGCCTTCAACAATTGTGATATAGCTTCACAATTTGTACTTATACTAAGTTATTTTGAATGATATTCATCCAAAATAGATCTTAAATAAAATTATCCCAACAGAAAAGTAGAGCGTGAACTCTGTGGAGAAAATGCGTATAAAGTGTACGGGGAATTGGTTATAAAACATTATGAAATTTAATGCCCTATTTTTCAGTTCACTTCATTGAAAGGTTCTTTAATTGAGAACTTCAGCTCACTTAATGGACTTGGGTAAATATTTTTTCGAATAATTTAACAAAATTAAGAATAAACAGAAAAGGTACTAAATAATCTAGAAATCACACAACAAATATCAATTTATGTTCTAAAGAAAGAGAGTTTTGAAATCATTATCTTATGGAATATTCAATCATTTTGGTTTGGGTTTGTAGGCAGCGTGTGTAAACAATTGAATAAGTTTTTGCCCAGGAATTTTCGGCAGGGTCGTAGGTGTCATTTTTGGTATAACTCTCTAAATTCAGTGTATTGTTTCTCGATATATACATATATGGGTCTATGTGTTGTATATGTATAGATATATTTAGGTACTACGACATAACATTTTCGATAGTTTTTTTTGTTTGGTTTGCTTTGTTTATATACTTTTGTGGTTTTTGCTCTTTGAGAGCAGCTAAAATTCTTTTGTCTAAATAACTCAATATGCTTCAATTATACTTAAACGACTATTTTGTTTGCATAATTTACATACAAGTATATATATGTATATATGTATATAGTGGTATGGTTTAAGTGTATATATATATTTTCGAATTTCTCTTATATAGCTTACAAACATAAGTTACACCGATGATATGTATTTGTTTTCGTTCGTTTGGTTTTTGATATGTATTTTGTTTACTTTTTGCACTATGATCAAAAATTTGATTTCTAAGTATTATCTCTATTTATATTCAGATGTACAGTGTGAAAACAGGCTCGATTGGCAGCTATATCAATTTATTTGATTTTCAAGATGCCCAAATCCACAACATCCTAGACTTATTATATCCAACATATTCCAATTAAATTTCATTAAGAAAGAATTGATGAAAATAAAGACTTTTTTATGAACATTCCATTTTTTTTGCCCTATCGTTTGCTGAAAATGAACTTCCGAAATTACTTTATGAGAAATATAAGAAAATTAGTACAAAAATAAGCTAATCCGATTTTTAAAGTTATAGAGTTAACGTTATATTCTCTATTCATTAAACTGTGCGTAAAGATAATTTCTGGCATAAACTTTGTTTTTATTAAGTAGGGAATGTTAGCGATGTAAAACAGATCTTAATATTCCTCAAGATACAAAGAACAAACCATCTCGATGAGAGACCACACTCACAATGCATAGTCAAGAACATTTAGGAATAAGTCTACTTCGGAGTTTACTTATTGAAGCAAACTCTTCAGACTCATATTATATATTAAGATAAAATGCATCATCTAAGAATAATAAAGGGCACAATTCTTCATATTAACAGAAAAACGCATAAATAGCTTTGAAAGCTGAAACTTTACAATAAACAGTCACCAAAAATAATAGAACCGGTCTTGAGTAGGTTGAGTTAATATTAAACAATTTATGAACAATGTAAATAAGAAATCTTTTAAAATGCCGTTTTCACTTTTAAAGCATATAAATTTGTTGTGGGTATGACCCACAGACCCACTCAGAGTAGAATTGCTAAGAATAAAATATATTTTTCTCCTAGTTTATTTCCTGGTCTATGTCAAAACTTGGACGGACTAAGATTATTTCGGCACAGAATGCAAAGGCATAGGACCCAAGATATGCACAAGCAGTATTCAAAAACAGTGAAGAATAGTATTTTTGAATGAATGTTCACACTTCAAAAACTTTTGTTACGTTTCCCAACACATTTTAAACTCGACTAAGGCAATAAGCAAACACTATTGAAATGCCGTTTTATCATACTGTACCATTGCACAAACGGCGCTAATAGTTCGGAAAGTACAAAAATTCTTCACTCAAAAACGATATTTTCTTCAAGAATACTTGATTAAAGACCGTTTCTAGCTAAATTTAGTATATGTTGAACTATTTGAATCCTAATACGAACTTAAAACAAAACCAGAATCAATAAAGCAAATACAAAACTTTCTAGGATTAGCCCCATAATTGAATAAAAGAAGGCTGGAAAGATCTAAGCGCCATGAATTAACTTATGTCCAAGATGATATTATTGTGGGTCAGAAATCTACCAGAATTGTGCTGGCATAAATTGGGAATTTTGAAAAATATATAATAAAAATATAATAGCAATATATATATATATATATTATTATATAATAAGAAAAATCTCTTTTTCAAGATGAAAATGTAATTCTGTTTAGTAATAAATAAAAACATTTTTACTTGCTTTAAAAAAACGATTTTCTTAAATTTTTCAAAAATTTCTTGAATCTGTTGGGAGTTTTTAGAAAATAAATAAAATAGCTAGCATATCCCAGCGGCACAAATCGACATTACATAATGGATTACTCCTGCATCACATTGCCTTCAGTATGACGGAAATAATCCCATACAGTCTAGTTTCTAGTTTCATCCGACATAACTAGTAATAAAAGATGTATGTTAGAGCCGAACGGTCATCGGACTTGCACTACAAATGTGTATTACTATTTGAAAATTGTAATGAGGATAGTTCGCAATCTGTTTTGTAACGCTTTATAGAAAAGCAGAAGTTGTAGTTCATCAGGCGTAATGCATACTTTCCACTGCACACATTTTGCTCTGCGCCGTTGGGATTTTCCACTGCTCACTTTATATAGCATTCATTGTAGGTATTTTTTTAACATAATAATCGTTTTAAATGGAATAAACAATAAAGATATTCTTAAGTTTTTTGATAGTTTCTTGATTTATGTACTCATTTGCATAGTATTATAGGTCGCATTTTCTTTTTTAAAGTATTCGCTACTTAGTTTAAGTACTTTCCAGTAGAAAATATACTTCAAATATTAGGTACAAAACGGAAAGAATTTCAAACCGATAGATCTAGAATTCCATAAGTCGGCTTTTCATTAGTAAAAATATATTAATTATTTTGGGACTTATTTTTTGAACAGGTACAAATTCTTCGTACTTTAAATTTTGCATGAGCTTTTTCAAATTGAAATGAAACAAACTATCAAGAGGTTTTCCAACTCCAGTCACTAACTGTAATTGTCAAAAATGGTATCCTTGGAAAAGAGGAAATAAACCATTTCAGTACTGTTTTCAGTAATGAAACTTAAGAGATTTTTGAACCTGTTTATGTTAAATTCATTCCTAAATCTTATTTCATAAATCCAGGTGAAGGCTGATTAATCTAAGACTCAGTACTGAAGAATCAACCATTTGGAGTGTCATTTGAAAATAAATATTAATCAATTGGCTTGAGCGTCTGTTTTACTCCAAACTAATCTCCCCTTAAACTATTCTGGATGTGACATGTAACAATAATTTTGAGCTAGGCAACGTGTAAATGATTTTGGTAACCAAGGAGGAGTCCTTCTCTAGTTTATATCATGATTTAAAGAAATCTAGGCAAAAAAAAAAGAACAAAGCAATGCCAGAAATAATAGATTTCCGAACACTGATTTTCACCAATCTATCGACCTTCAACGTATTGGGGATATTATTAGAATTAGCGAAAAGTTTACTTTAATTAGTTTAGTTTAACTTAATGCCGAAAGAAATCAAATTTTTACCCATAGTGCAATGGTTAGATTTTAGTTTTGCTTACTTTTGGAAGGACACATGATTCACATTGATATCGTTTTTGTGTTTTTTTGTATGTTTCTTTGGTTGGGGAGGGCGGGTTCTGCACTTTGATATGGCTTACCTAAATTGTTGCATCATTCTGCAGTTTATAGTATTGTGAGTTGAATTAGATATATATTCTTCAGCTCTAGAGTTTTGGTATGTACGTATTTGAATGCTTTTCCACTTGTGTTGTACGAAAAATGCATTTGATATGTTTTCAGTTGCTTTCAGTATCGATTTTAACAGTTTCGATTCTGTAATATTTCCGCTAAGTATTTGCAAAATTGAACAAAACGAAACTATACACATTACATGAGCTAAATGATAAAATACAGTTTTGCACTCAACATTCTGCACTATTTACCTGAGCACTTGTGTGTTTCAAAATACTTTTGCATCGTTCCATTTCCTAGTTTAACAAGCTGAACTCAAAATGTAATGTTAACCAGGCTTCGCGTTTAAAATACTTCCGCTCAGAAAGCCGTATTATGTTCTGTGGCGGGCAGGGCCATACCAGACTGACTCATTTGCCCACCCCCGCTCCCGGTGGCCTTGTCCAGCATTTTTTGCACCTGAGCCTGGGCTGTCTGTTGATTCATGCGTCGCGCCTCGGCCACCGGCAGATCGTCATCAGACTCTAGAGCCGGATTAATGCGACCGTTGCGTTCATCTTTGCCAGCCATAGTGGCTGCACCATAGGAACGGGCCAAGGGACCGGCCATCACCGATAACTGCTCGCCGGACTCGGCTGGATCACCCACTCGTTGGACATCTTCGGGTATATTGACCACACAGCGGAAGTAATCATAGCTGGGAGGCAGTTTGCCCGACTCGAACATCATTCTGTAAAGAATTACCCCATAATAAGACCACATGCAGGGACTTCCCCTCCTCAATGACTCTACTCACTTGGTCCACCAGGAAACAAACACCAGCATAAATAAGCTCACCAGCATGGCCATGGTGCGGAAGGGAAACATCTGTTGCTTTGCTACCTCATCATAGCCCGGATACTTGATGAATGCGGGTATACCTATGATCGCCTCTCCACCCGATAATCGTATGAGCAGGGCCACAATGTAGGCGGCCAGACTGCCGTAGGTATTGCAGTGCTTCTTGAAATGCACCACCATCAGCAGCTGTGGGAACAAGATCACGTACACCAGATCCGAACACATGGACCTGCGAACGAGAAACCACAAAACCACATACAGTAACCATAAATTATGCCCACTGAGTGACACCTACCACAATCCGTAGATGGAGGGAATGGTCAGGGCCATTATGGTGGCCAGAATGCCAACCACTATGATTGAGACACGCATTACCCAAATGATTTCCATTTCGGAAGCCTTCTGACGGAAAATCAATCGGTAAACATTACGTGCAAACATGGAGGCCGCCGAGAGCACGGAGGAGTCGGCCGATGACATGACAGCAGCAGAGACAGCGCCCAGTCCAAAGAAGGAGACAAAGTCGGGTGTCAAATATTGCAAGACCATGGGCAATATCATGCTGGTCTCATCAACGGTCAGTGGATACGGTCCCTTGTAGTCCGTCTCATTCCAGGCTTTAAGAGGGGGGGGGGGGAGGAAGAAA
Organism: Lordiphosa andalusiaca; assembly: GCA_035044965.1. Lineage (NCBI taxonomy): Eukaryota > Metazoa > Arthropoda > Insecta > Diptera > Drosophilidae > Lordiphosa > Lordiphosa andalusiaca. The sequence continues at coordinate 410,221 of JAWNNM010002717.1, forward strand.
AGTAAGGAATGATTAGGATGAAATGGTCGGGGAAGCGTCTTTGGCACGGAGTATACAAAAGGGAGCCAAACATTGACACTACTTACGCGTAGCCTTGGCAATGGCTCCAATCAACACGGGTGGAATGGCCATCAGTATGCATCCTGCGGCGGCCACATACGACAACAGTTGAGCCCTGCCCGCCGTTTTGCTGGAGAGTACACGTTGAAAGTACACCTGCCAGGGGATGCCGCCAAATATCAGCAACAGACCGTAGTCTATGTAGAACCAACGCTGATTCGGCTCCACATGACCAATCCAGTCCACATCCATGTCACTTAAGCTACGCACATGCTCGTTAGTCCAGGCAAAGGGTATGCACATCCACAGTCCAATAAATATGCAAAACAACTGAATCACATCCGTGTAGGCCACCGAGTAGAGACCTCCGAAAAGTGTATAAAAAATGGCTATGCATGACGACAGGATGACCGAGGTGCGATGATCCATATCAATGATGACGGACAGTGTGGCCCCCAAGGCAGCCAGAATGCCGGCAGCCCAAAACACCTCACCACACAGGGCTGGCAAGAAGAGTAGACCACCCATGCGCTCACCAAACGAATCCTGCAGGGGATCCAACATGGTGATGTAACCCTGTTTGCGCATGGGATTGGCAAAGAAGATGCCACCTAAAAACATAAGACATACACAACTCTCAGCAAGGATAACAGCCAAACAGAATGAAGGCCAAACTTACCGAACACCAAACTGAGTGCATAGCCAAAAGGCGCCTGACACCACACCAAACCCGACGTATAGATCGCCTCCGCTGTGCCATTGATATAGCCACCACCCACCCAGGTGGCGGTCATGGTAAAGATGCCCACGAACAGACCAATGGAGCGTCCAGCCAGCATTACCTCCTCCTCAGAGTCATTGCCAGCCTGCTTTTTCCGACCAGCCCAAATGCCCACCACCAGAATGAGCATATAAAAGAGCACTATGCTCACCACTCCAGCTATATTAATCATGCTGATACCAGGAACTCACTCGACGGGTCCACAAAATTTATTCAGGTAGCGCGTTGCTGCGTTTGAATGGATATCCTGAGAATTGAGATATACTCTTAGCTGAGTGGGTGAAATGAAGGAGAAAATATTTCTATTAACAAACATTTTTGTGTACCAAATTATGTATTTGGGTCTAGTTTATTGGCAAACCATCCCAAGCATAATTTTCCATATTTAAGTTTGGTATCTGATCCGGCCCTATATAATTTTATTGTCCGAGGTAACATGGCGAGTTTTCATTTCGATCCTGGCTTACTGCAACTCAAATTGAATCGCACCTAATCTTTGGTAGCCCCTGGTAACAGAGCGATGCACCGGCAAAGGTGCTGGCTAATAGAGGCCTCGAACTCTCCCTGTGGTTAATAAGGTTGGTGCATTGGGCTTGGTATCCACCACCTTAAAAATACTCCACCAATAAAAACTGCTACAACAATAGTAAAAGAACTACTCTTGCACACCAAAGTTACTACAATCCTACAGAACTCCCAGAAAAAAACAAAAAGAATAATTTAAGCGCTCTTGGAAAAAGAAAATCTTAAATTTTTAAGAATTTCGATCTTGAAATCGAGCTAAATTCGTTCTCAGTGTAGTGTTTTTAGGCGAAGCGAGTGAGGTGTAGAATCTGAGAGAAAAGAGCAATCACATTTGAGAGCATACAGTTGGCTGCGCTCTCATAGTTTCGTTTTTTAAATGGGAAGCTACCAAGCGGAGAACGCCATCGATGTTGGCAAACATATTGCATTCGAATTCCCAAGTAGTTGTATGGAGAGACGACAGCTGGACATTTGACAGTGAAAATCTGCTGTTTCTTCGGCTAAAACTTGCAACATGGCTCAACTCATAATTATCTGTGAAATATATTTAAAGAATAATGGAAAAATCAAGTGATTTTAAATTGTTATATGAGTGCAATCAGGGTGAGGTTTATTTTTGAATCTGTGAAGCCTGTGAGAGTAAAAGATCTTATTCTTCAGCTTGATGAGCTCTTGATACAAGAAAGAACAAGAGCAATTTTGGATTTAAATATGTTTAGCACTCGACTCAAGAATTATCCTGCTTGATTTGAGAATGTTTTGTGCTTAAATCAAGTTATAAAGCTCTTCAATCAGATAGGATCAAAAATGTATACTTGGATCAAGAATTTCGATCTTGGATCAAGAATTTCGATTCTTGTCCAACTTCTGACATTAAACATCCATGTTTTCTCTGAGTGTAGGGAGTACAAAAGCCCTCTCCCGATAACGAATATTGCACTATACAAGTAGCAGTCCTGCAATACGGCCCAAAAGTATGGACATTAACAGAAATTGGCGCCAAGTGGCGAGCTTGATAGTAAAGAGACCAGAGACTTAGGGAAGATGGCCAGGAGGAGTGACCAAAGCTGAGATGGGACCATGCTCAGAAAAAAGTGATTCTTAGAATTTTAAAAACTTCAAAGTTTTATAACCTAAAATTTCCCTTTTTTGGCAATAATTGCCTTAAAAATGATAAGTATATAATTAAATTTCTACTTTAGGAAAAATAAGTTTAAGGACTTTTTGTGCTTTAAACTAGTCCAATAGACTAAGGGCCGATTTCTAATCGTCTAAATAGAGCTATCTGTCCCAGAAACCTACCAAAAACTCAGCAAAATCTTTGATTTTCTGACACATAGCAGCCATGTAGCAGATGTAAAATCGACCCTAAAAATATTTTTTTATGAAAAAAAAGTTGACAAATTTCAAATTGTTTCTAAAAAATATGCACTTATAATAAGTATGACTTGATCCCAAAAATAAGGGTTAAGATTCTTTTGTTTACCCTCCGCAATTTGAGTTTGAAGACAGAATTAAGGCTTCCTCCTTATATATCCAGACTTAAGCAGTTAGACTTACCGCCCTTTCTTAAAAAAATGGTTCTTAAAGTGATGAAGAAGATCATTGCACAACATGTGTCAACCCCAGACCACGAATGTGCAGATTTTGAGTTCAATGGACCATGACGTCTAGCTTTTTGGTAATTTGAGCTTAAAGTTTATTTAAATTTCAATGTTGACCCTTTGTAGGTGCAAAAATCATCTTGAATCACCACCATCATTCAATATGCCGAAAAAAAGTACAATTTTGTTGCCTTGTGCTATTTAAGTTTAGTGACCAGTGGGATAATTGGAAAAAAGTGAGCCACTTTCGCTTCTTCTCCTCTATTTCTTATAGTCTCTGAGATTGGCGCGTTCATACGAACATGATGGCATGGCTTTATAGACTCGTCTTTTGTTGCCGTTCAAGAATATATATACTTTACAGGGTCGGAAATATTTTATTCTCCCTGTTACATACTTTCACACAACTTCATGATCCCGCTTTTCCCATTTTTATTGTATAAATGGTATATCATCCAAATAATATGATATATGATCGTCCCTTGGACGATTTTCAGCGCCGATGGATGCTTAAAAGAATATTTTAAACTTATCCAGCCGAAATGGATAATTTTTGGATCTTTTTATTTTCTGTGTAGGAAAGTGTTATGAGGTATATCTAAGATTATATTTGAACCCATTATTTCTATAATGACAAGTGATTTGTTCGTTCAGCTGAAGCAACGTAAACACCCATTCGGGAGTCGTGGAAGAAAAACATTTATGGATTTCCAATTCAAATTTAATTTCTAAGACTTTGTTTTTAATATTGAGCTTAGCTATTTTGGATTTGTGTTTTGTAGGCAAGGGGAGAATATGAAATTAAATGAAGTACTTTAGGGTTTAGTTTATTACTCAAATCACAAAACTTTTCTCTCTGTGTACACTGAGCATAATTAATAAAACTGTAGCATGCTTTTAGGTGTCCCCTTCATATCAAATTGCTCACATTTTTTACAATTAACTGGTCCCAGCACGCAGCTTTTAATATTAAACCAATGCATTGGCCATGGCCAACCAAACAGCTGACCTTTAACCAAGGATAGCATGTAGCCTTCAACACCCCTCTCCTTGTTAGTTAATGTCCTTGTAATTGGAGCACAATTATCTTGCAATTGCAGTTCCCGTTTAGGTTCAACTCTCAAGCAGCGGAAAAGCAATTGCTGCAGTTTTTATTTGATTAAGACATTTAATAAACAACAACGTCATAGAGTGAGGAACACAAACAAAGACACCGCCCCACCCCACCCCGCACCATGCACCACCACCCAGTAAGTCAGTCGGTCGAGTTCATTCACAAAAACTGACAAAGCTCGGAGCGCAGCAAGAGTCTCTGCGCGCATGTCCCCTGGCGCCCTGTACAAATCAACTCACAAACTCACCTTTTGCCACACCACGGGTATATGCCAAGTTCAAAGCAGACGTTAAGTTATGCGCCCAGCAAGGCTGAAGCGGACGCTTTGTGGAGCGCGCCAATCAAATGGCCCACAACTTATGCAACATTTCCAGCACAATTCGATGGGCGACTTGCGAAAGCTTCTGTACGTTTCGTTGAATCACAGATCACCAGGAGCCTACGGTTTCTACCAGGAACAACGTTTTTAGGAATTGCAGCAGTCGCCCCAACGCAGGGACGTCTTTTGAGACGGACTGTTACGCGTTTTAAAGTGTAACCCGCACATGTGCTCCGGCTGTTAAGCAAACACGTGTCGACCGCATTCAAACTATGTACGTTATGCGCGCTCCAACCTAAGCCATAAATCAAATATTCTAACTTATCGAGCCCAAGAACCTCACAAAACTAGGCTACACTTTTAGGCGGCGTCTCGAGTCGTGTGGATCAATGAATGAATGAATGAATCGTTTAAAACTAGATAAATTCCGATTAAGGCTATTGCGATAATTAAAAAAAAACTGTCGTCTCTGCCACGTTCTTGCGTCCGGCGTGCTTGCGCTGAGAGTGGCAAAATTATAACTGAATTGGAAGTTCAAGTGTTGGAGTCCCGACAGCGACAACGCTGGCATCGTGAGCACGAATACAGACGAGTTCATTTTGTGTATGTGCGCAGGAATTTCAATTGTGTTCACTCTTCGACACATGCCTGGAAGCCGCTTCATAGTATGACTGGAACTGGGGGGGGGGATGGAATAGCTTATCACAACAGCGCAGGGGAAGTGTCAGCTCCAATGGAATTGTGGTGAAAAGCTTGTCATTCCAGTGTGTGCAGACATTTCAAAACTCTCCTCCTTGAACTTTAGGGAATGCAATCAGTTATTTGGAGTGGGCCATACTTGGATGATGATGATTTTAACTGTATTTTTATATTTACCTAAAACTTAAAAAATGTTGAACTCGATAAGTTTTGTATTTGTATTATTATTATTTCTCTAAAGAAATAAATTTTTAAAATCGTTCTAAAAAAAAAATTATCTAACTTTCAATTTCCAACCTACACTCCAAACTGAAAGTTCAAAGTTTCTGACAGTTCGGATATTATTCTCCATGGCTTAAACTAGCTACTAAGAAAAAGTATCATTTCGATATTGATCTCTAGTTGCTATAATATTGATATTAACGATATTTTCAAAACAATTGCAAATCACTGTCAAAGAAAATGCTATGCAAAATGAGAATATTATAAAAACTAGGAACATCCATTACATAAATATGGGCGATGCGTTCAGGTTTACGTTTTCTGGATTTCTGGTTAGCTGGCTGAAACCAACCCAAAAAAGGAATACTTTTAATTATTTATTTATTAAATATGTATTACTAAATTGTAGTAGCTAGCTTAAAGTAGCAAGTAACATCTGGAAAATTTCAATATACCATCTGCAGGGGTATAAAAATAGAGGAAAGTTAACTTCGGCTAGGCTAAAGATTGTATACCCTTGCAGCACGTTTCTCTAACTAATTTGAAGGACATTTCCACTGAAAACAAAAAAGGGGTTTCTCACTAAGACTACTTTTCTGACTCTACTTTTCTACGACAACCTTACCACATAGATGTCCGATTTCGACCAAACTTAGTGGAATCATGGGAAAACATAGCAAACTAAGAAATACAAAGTTTGGAGGCATTTTCTTTTAAAACAATAAATTTTATCCCACTAAAACTATAGTGATTCGACCGATCATTCCTGTGGCAGCTATATGCTATAGTCATCCGATCCTGCTGGTTTCGATACTTGTACAGCGTATTTGTACTACAAGACTTCGTGCAAAGTTTGTTGGCGATAGCCTTAAAACTGACGAAGAAGATAGCATAGAAACAGACGGACAGACGGACATGGCTATATCGACTCAGTTCGTCATGCTGAACAAGAATATGTACTTTATGTGTCCGAAAATGCTTCTTTCTATTCGTTACAAACATCTGGACAATTTCAATGTACCCTCTGCAGGGGTATAAAAACAGTAGTTTCAATTCAAGAATTCTGGGATACCCCCCCAATAAAAGCATTTTAATCAACTTTAATCTTAAGCTACCAAAAAAAGGTTACTCTCTAGTTGAAAATGAATTTTTATAAAATTTTAAAAGTGTTTTGATAGTGAAGCCGTGCCTTAGCCCACACATTCATCATAACGTTTATCGTAGCTTAATTTTTATACTCTCTACAGTAGGTACATAGAGTATTATAAGTTTGTGCAAAAGTATGTAACAGCCAGAAGGAAGCATCTCCGACCCCATAAGGTATATATATTCTTGATCCGCATCAACAGCCGAGTCGATATAGCCATGCCCGTCTGTCTGTCCGTATGAACGCACAGATCTCAGAGTTGGTAAGAGATAGATGTTTGACGTGTATGAGACACAAGCTTCTTACGTCGGCAGGCAGATCAAGTTTATTTTCAATTTTTAACACGCCCCCTCCCGCCCACGCAATTTAGAAAAAAAGCCATATCTCCCACGATAGATGGTTCATACCTTCTAGACATATTTAGTAATCAGGATAACTTATCGATCCGCCAAAGGAATGATGAAGATCGGATGAACGGTTGTCGAGTTATGATTAAAAGACTGTTCGCTGCCGCGGCGCAGTAGCAGCGCTGCTTTCAGCTGCTACTGCAGCATCAAAATTTATGCTGAGTGTATAATTTCGTTGGTACAGAGTATGCTATAGTCGGGCTTGACCGACTTTCTTTCTTGTTTTACTCTGTACCGTAAGTACATAGAGTATAATAAGTTTGTGCAAAAGTATGTAATAGCCAGAAGGAAGCATCTCCGACCCCATAACGTATATGTATTAGACATATTTAGTAATCAGGATAACTTATCGATCCGCCAAAGGAATGGTGAAAATCGGATGAACGGTTGTCGAGTTATGATCAAAAGACTGTTCGCTGCTGCGGCGCAGTAGCAGCGCTGCTTTCAGCTGCTACTGCAGCATCAAAATTTATGCTGAGTGTATAATTTCGTTGGTACAGAGTATGTTATAGTCGGGCTTGACCGACTTTTTTTCTTGTTTTACTCTGTACCGTAAGTACATAGAGTATAATAAGTTTGTGCAAAAGTATGTAATAGCCAGAAGGAAGCATCTCCGACCCCATAAAGTATATATATTCTTGATCAGCATCAACCTAGTCGATATAGCCATATCCGGCTGTCTGTCAGATAATCTCAGATATGGTTAGAGACAGAGGTTTGACGTGCATGGAGGTTTGACGTGTATGAAGATTTGACGTGTATGCGGCAAAAACTTCTTATACTTGCAGATCAAACCTCTATCGGATCTCCGGTTCTTTGGTTCGAACCAAAATTAACCAACGGTTAAGGTTGGAGAAGGTTTTGGATCGAGCTTTGGTTCAGTTCATGCTTTATACAATAATTATCATTTTTGTTTTCTAAAAATCGCATTCGACATAAAACTACACAAATCGTTTAAGAATCGCGTAGTTTTTGAATCGGAATTGGTTATTAGCAGATGTGGGAATATTCTATAAATCATTGATGCTAAGAAAATTTTATTTTGTAGTTTTCTTAGAAAAATATTACCAATGTAATGTTAGACTCTTGCTTTTGAAAATTGTTTACAATGGTTTAGTGGTATTAGTGGTATCAGAGGGTATTATCTGTGGGGATTTTATAAGTAATTCTAAATATTTTTCTATTTGTGGTATTCCAATTTCCTGCACATTTTAGGTGTCCGTCGCACTAAACCCAACCATATAACAGAAGAAATCGCTAAGCAAATGGTCTTGATCTGCCTGCAGCAATAAGAAGCATATGTCCAGTACACGTCAAACCTCTATCTCTTACCATCTCTAAGATCTGTGCGTCCATACGGACAGACAGACGGACATGACTCGGCTGTTGATGCTGATCAAGAATATATATACTTTATAGGATCGGAGATGCTTCCTTCTGGCTGTTGCATGAAGGTAGATGTATGCCGAATGCAGATCAACTTAGTTTCAGATTTGAAAAATTCCCCCCCGTCCCCCTCTTATCGCCAAAAAACCGTCACAACATAGATCTAAACAAGTAAGGGCGCTGCAGTCGAGTTTCCCGACCACAAAATACCCTGTTCATTTGTTTTCATTTAATTGTTTTTGAATTTAACAAAATTATCCCAAATGTAGGCAACACTTTTTTCTAGTCCTGACCAACAAGTGGGGGGGTGCTCTTATCAGCTCAACTGTTTCGCTTATAACTCCGGTGTTTTTTGTCCGATCTGATTGTACTGATTGTACTCAGAATAGATAGATATTGGGCCTAGCTTGATGTATACTAAACCACGAGGCTCTAACTTGAAAATTGTGGATCTGACGGCTATTTAGGTCTAGGATTTCTAGAGGAGGTCTAGGTTTTTTGGGGATAAAAGGGGGACGGGATGGAATTTTTCAAATCTGAAACAAACTTGATCTGCGTACAGCATAAATCTACCTTCGTGCAAAAATTTGTGGCTCTATCTCTTATAGTCTCTGAGATCGACGCGTTCATACAGACAGACAGACGGACAGACGGACGGACGGACAGACGGACAGACGGACATGGCTATATCGACTCGGCTGTTCATGCTGATCAAGAATATATATACTTTATGGGGTCGGAAAATTTTCCTTCTCCCTGTTACATACATTCGCACAACTTCATGATCCCCCTTTTCCCATTTTCAATGGGAACAGGGTATAAAAATAACAGTTATGTATAGGGCTTGATGTTTCACGTGTAGTACGAATACACGTGAACACGTGAAATTAAGTGCTACGTGTATAGGTACGTATTTATGAACTACACGTGTATTTAACATACGTGTATCCGAATACATGTATATCCGTGTTTCCAGTGCTAACGTGAATCACGTGTAACACGTGAATGTTTTGTTTTCGTTATAACTATAAAAGCATTTTGATAGAATCATTGTGTCGCGAGAAGATCCTCACTGCTTTCTCGTGCTGTTCGAAACCACTAGGACTATTTCGTTTGTGTGCACTGTGATTTGGCCCCCTTCGCCACGAACTTGATGAACACAAGGAGAGGAACGGACGAGGTAAGGACTCTCTTCCCCTCCTCCCACTCCTCAGGTAGGCATTGCAGTGCGTGTTGCTAGTGTGTTTCTAAAAGCAAATTTTCCATGCAATTTAAATGGCATCTCATGCGTTTTGATCATGCATTTGGATGTTCAAAGACACTTCGGCTGGTATGTTAACAGGCGTCAGCCTAGTGTGTCTCTAGCTTTAAACACGTCAATCACGTGTTTCGGGTAGTACACGTACTCGGACACGAATACACCAACATTAATTCACGTGTACACTTACGTTCGAACTGAAACACGAACCACGTTCGCATACACGTGTCACGTGTAACTAAATACACGTGTGAAATGTCAAGCCCTAGTTATGGATTACAACAAGTTATACAAGATTTTCTAAGCGATAGGTCCTATATGAACGAGGATATAAATTTTGAGCCGGACATTTGATATCAGGAAAATTTTAATTTATATTTTTCACCTTTAAAAAAAATGAATACAATAAAATTTAGTAAAAAAATGTTAAGCAATAAATTTATAATAAAAATAATCAAAAATTTGTATTCTTAAAAATTGAAAATAAATCTAGCTCTTTAATTTTTAAATAAAATTTAAAAAATATAAAATTAAAGTAATTTGTTGCTTTTGAATTAAAAATAATAATTATATTGTAGTTTAAAATACAAAGAGGAATTACAGTTACGGTTCTTGGTTATTAATCACCAAAGTTTAATTTAAGCCAAAATAAAACCATTATTTAAAATAACAGGAAACGCATTTTTTTTATAAAAAAAAAAGTTATTAAATAGTGTTACTTGAGCGTTAATACTACATCGAAATTAGCAATATTGTTAAATTTGAATATAACCGCGGCTCGATTTGGTAATAGAGCATTATTAATCCATTTTTTGTCTCTTAGCTATTATTCGAAAAATTTAAATCTCAAACATTCAAATGACCTTCGTATTCCTTCCACTATTTTCAAATTTTTCTCCAATTCTTAGAGTAAAATAAGTAAGACAATTGGTTACGCCTTGAACATTCTCTGTAGTAATTTTTATTTTTAATGTCTGGGGCATGCTGATCAAACATTTAGATCCTTAAGAAAGCGTTTTCCAAGTAAAACTACAATAATGTGTATCAAGTCAATCAAACTAGACATTTAATAAGTATTTGTAATGAACAATCAAGTTAATAAGATGCGGAAAGTAGCGATACATTTACTAAACATCGAATTTGTCGAGTTTTATGCCTGATATTTAACAGCATGTAAAAATAATGTATCCATTCCTACTACAAAGTTATCAGAAAAACATTTTTCGATATGGAATTGTGTTGGATGCATTTTATAATACAATTCTTCTGCTCATGGTGGAGCAATGTTGATGCCAAAATACAGCCTTACGGCATTAAAGACAACACCTAAAATTGGATCTTATATCTAGTTTAATAGCCAAACTTTTCATTTAAATGTGTGATGCCATCGCCACTTTGGTTCGTTGGTGGCACCCATTTAGCATATTTATCGTTATCTTCATGCTCGGCCAGCTCATTCAACTCCATGTCCACATCCTGACGTTGTTTGTTACGTTGTCGTTGGCGTTGACGTGACTTTTTCTGGGCTGCCTCCTCTAAAGTTTGCTTGTGAGCGTCATCGTCCACAGGTGGATTGCTTGCCTGTGGCTCGGGTGAAGCAACAGCTTCTGTTGACATTACATTGACTTCCTCAATGACTTCCGCTTCCGTTGTGGTTGGCTTGTGGACATCCGTTTCAACGATTGGCTTTTCGGCTGCCTTGGCATTTTCATTTGCTGTCACTGTTTCTGTTGCTACTTCCCCCTCCTCAGCTGCTTCATCATCCTCTTCGATTTCCTCTTCGTCGGATGCAAATGCATTTGAATGAAGTTTGGGCTGTGCGACTGTGTTTGCCATGGTTGTGACCACTTTAAACTTGCTAAACTGATTCCGTTTACCAATCATGGGAAGTTGTTTTTTTGTCACTTTATCGTCCTGTTGCTGGGTGGCTTGGTCAGTTGTGCCACTGCTCGTCGCAAACGGCAAAACCGTGGGCTTGGCAATCTTAATGAGACGCTGCACTTTCTGATATTCGCTCTTAATACGCTGTTGCTCCAACTATAATGAAATACAGTAGATTAGTTTTGGTGGTGATTCGTGGAAAATATTAACTAACCCTCAGCTTTTTTATCTCCGTCTTGTCCACTTGCTGTACATTCTCGCTAAGTGTATCCATAAAATTGTCCAGATCATCGCCGGCATTTTGCTGTTTGGTGGCCAATTCTTTAAGACGCTTTTCCTTTTGCTGATAGTCAGCAATCTCATTTTCGACTTTTTCCAGTTCGCCAAGGAGTTCGCTTTCCTGTTTGAGCTGCATTAAATAGAATGATAATTACTGTTATTGTTAAGAACAAGTCAAAGAACAGGAAGTCAACCATTCTCTCCTGGAGCAAAATCCCTACCGAACACTTCATTAAATACAACCTTACTCAGCCACGGCCCAGCATAAATGGGTGTTGATCCAAGCAATGCTGGGCAAATAACACCAGCTGAGCGCATAATATCCCAACAAGGCAATCCGAACAACTGATCATTGGCCATAAGGCTAGTCTTACCATTTAAATTCAGAAGACAGGAGACATATGAACACTTGCTATGGCCGATGAGCTATCTTGACAATCCTGTAACAACTAGGCGATGAAGGGTGTGTATCAAACCAGGATCTAACCCACCACAACATTTCTACTGATTTCAGTTAATCTTTGAATCATTTGCCTAACTTTTGTCTGCTGAAATTTCATGAAACCTTAAAATATCTGCTGGTTAGTTTAGTTAACAAGTGACTCCACCTACCAAATCCTCATAGGTGAGAGTCACACTCGTGCACGCATCAGCCTTGCGTTGCTTTTTGCGTGCCACCTCACCCGTGCGGTCCCAGAACTCATCCTCATCATCGGAATTTCCTGGTTTGACAATTTTACGCTTTTGTGACTCTTGGTTGGCCTGCCTCAGTACTCCTTGACGATCCAGAGTGCGACATGCCTCCAGGGCGCATTGTACCACACAGTCCTTCTTGCGACCCTTGTGTGCGACCTCCACGATAATTGGCCTGCCATTTGAGTCATCTAGCGGCAATTCCACGCGACATACAAACGAACCCTGCGACAACTCATCGCATTTGTACTCCAGTTGCAGGCCCTCGCGCTCAAAGAACCCTCTCAGCGTACGCTTGGGATCGTCAAAGAAGAGTTCCTCATTGTTGGTGCTGGCAAAGGGATTGTGTGTGAGATCCGTCTCCTCATCGGCATCATCTTGCATGCCCCAGCTGATGCCCTCATGGCGATCCCGCTCTTCATTATCGATTGCTTGGCGTTGCTTCTTGGCCACAGCATCAACCACTTGCTGCTCTCGTTGTTCGCGCATCTCGGTGACTGTCAGCTCCGACTCGGGCTCCTCATCCTCTTGTGGTCCCTGCAAGATATAGGCCCGCGAGCTGCCACCCAGCTTGAGCATATGACCCACACGCATGCGTATAAAAACTTTGGGCGGAACGCGTTGCTTGTTGAGAAAAGTGCCATGGGTGCTGCCCAGATCATAGATGTACCAGCCCTCTGGCTGGGCCTCTGCCTGCTCCTCCACCGCCTCCGTCGCCGCCTTGGGCTTGTACTGCAGCACGGCATGAAAGCGCGAGATGGTGGGATGAGCGGCGGCCACATCGTTCTCCGGTAGGCGGCCAAACGTCCAAAAGGCCTGACGCTGCAACTTTCGCACCTTGTCTATAATTTGGCCCGACTTGAGCACCTCGAACTTATAATTCTGATCGGTCGACGGCTAAGGACATTGTACAACAATTAGTTAATTTGTAATTATATACATATTTCGGCTTGGCACTTACTATATTCGACCATTTGGGTACTTGGTAAGGAGAAACTGGAGCACTTTTAATCTTGTGCTTGGTTTTGGGCGGCTCCTCCTCAGTTTCCGTGGGCTTCTCCGCCACAACTTGCTTGAGTTTGGGCAATGGAGCGGGCACTTTAAACTCGTCCATATCTGCAGTGTCTACATATATTTCTCGAGGTAAACAATTTTGCAGAAATTTCCACAGCTGATCGCTAGACGGTCGAGCTGCCAACTTGTTCGTCGTTTGCTAGCAACGGTCACACTGAGGCGTCACACTGTGGGCAATTAAGTCGAAGTTCTTGACGAAAATTCGCAGCGGTGCAAATTCACATTACGGAATCGAGCACCTCATTCACACTTCGAAGGCAGTATGTCAGACAGTATCGATTACAACCCAGTATACTTTTACATTAGCTTTGTGGGCTGCCTGCATTCGAAAACTTTTTAAACTTTAAAAAAAAAGTAACGACCAAGAAATTAAATGGAAAGCCTAAATTTCCATTGCTCTTTTTCCATTGCTCCAAGACGAGTTTTGCAGGAATGACCTCGCTTCTTGGCGCCAGCCGCACACAACAGTCTAGATTCGAAGCGAGCTAAATACAATAAATGCATTGTGTATGCGAAATCCACCTCTGCGCGTTGTGTAATCGCATGCAAGACTTTTCGGTAAATTTTTAAAGGTGTTTCTACTGCGTTCAGCCACCGAGGAATATTCTGTTTTAAATTATTGTTGTTCTACTGGTCTGGCAGGCGTTTCAGATATGATTATTTCAAACGAAGTCGGACTTTGAGATTGTAAATTCACTTTTTGGAATAGTAAATAATATTTTCGACAAGTTGCCGTTCATGATTAAACTTGTAGTTTAGCAGCCAAGATTTTCGCAACGAAAAAGTCAGTGTCCCCACTGTGCGTTGGGCGCACTGCATGCTACAAAATGGCAGTACAGCGAGAGAGAAAGAAAACAATTTCATAGAGCCGCAGGCGCAGCGTTGACGCATTGTCGCCGCCGAACACCAATATTTTTTCCTTTACCGCGACTGGTCGCACTGAAGACAAGAAGGGACCGCGACTTTTCGTTTTTGTTTCTTTCCCCTGGTGAATGTAGTTTCTACCAATGGCCTTTTCGCAGTCATTCAATTTTGGTGACAGCACCTTTATGGAGTTGGAGAAGAATTTGAAAGGCAAGGAGAACACTCGGCCAAATATATCAAACAGAAAAAAGAAGTCGTCACAGCAAACAAAAAATGCCAGCGTCGAAAGTTATACAGAATTCTTCAAGGACTCGTTCGAATTTTTGGAACACCCGGCCCAGAAGACTGCAAGCTCCACAGAGCAAGAGCAAGGCATGCAGGATGTACAGGGATTTGAGGAAGACAAACAAGTTGCAGACCACGAACTCCAGTTGGACGAGAGTAGTTTTTTAGGCCCTGTCCAGGATGAGCAGGCGTCCCAGCAGTTGCAGGAGCTGCTGACCAACAGCCGTTGCTTGCTGGCCAAGCAAAGCCTAGACTTTCATCACAAGAGTCCCAAGTTAACACAGAACCTGAGCAGTATGTCGCCCAGCCAGTTGCGTGTGTCGCCTAATTCCTCCTCCATTTCGAGACATCCAGTGGCTACTGACTTGGAATCTTTAAAGTCCATTTCCGCCTGGAACTTGCCTCCAAGCGTCCTTAATGAATACAAAAAGAAGGGCGTTAATCGGATGTTCCAATGGCAGGTGGAGTGCCTGAGCAAGCCGAGTGTGCTCTTCGAGCATTGCAATCTAGTATATTCGGCTCCCACTTCAGCCGGCAAGACGCTGGTCAGTGAGATTTTGCTGCTGAAAACTGTGCTGGAGCGGGGCAAGAAGGTGCTGGTCATCCTGCCCTTCGTCTCAGTGGTGCGCGAGAAGATGTTCTACTTGCAGGATCTGCTGACACCGGCTGGCTATCGAGTGGAGGGCTTCTTCGGCGGCTATACCCCACCCGGTGGCTTTGATAGCCTCAACGTGGCCATCTGCACCATCGAAAAGGCAAACTCGATTGTTAACAAGCTGCTGGAGCAGGGTAAACTGGATACCTTGGGCACAGTGGTGGTGGACGAAGTTCATCTCATATCGGATCCGGGTCGCGGTTATATACTGGAATTGCTGCTAGCCAAGATTTTGTACATGTCCCGTAAGAAGGCCTTGCAAATCCAAGTGATCACCATGTCGGCCACCTTGGCCAATGTACAGCTGCTGCAACGCTGGCTAAATGCGGAGCTGTACATCACAGACTTCAGGCCGGTGGCTCTGCAAGAGATGATCAAGGTAGGCACCAAGATCTATGATAGCCAGCTACAATACCTTCGTGATGTGAAGCCCTTACCCACGTTGGCCAATGACAGTGACCATGTGGCCCAGTTGTGCATTGAAACACTGCTGGAAGGCTGCTCGGTTATTGTTTTTTGTCCCATGAAGGAATGGTGCGAGAATCTGGCTGTGCAGCTGGCCACAGCTCTTCATGGTCTGATCAAATCTAACAACGAACTTGGCCAATGCCTACGCAAACACCTTAATCCTGCAGCCATTGAGCAAGTGAAGCAGCAGCTCAGAGATATTCCTACGGGTATTTAGTATAGAAAAAGGTCTTTTGAATGTGTCTAATATTTGCTTTTCCGTTTAGGTCTTGATGCGGTCATGTCCAAGGCTCTTACCTATGCCTGTGCCTTTCATCATGCCGGCCTGACAACCGAGGAGCGCGACATTGTCGAAGCCAGCTTCAAGGCGGGAACGGTCAAGGTACTCGCGGCCACCAGCACCCTCAGCTCTGGTGTCAATTTACCGGCTCGGCGTGTGCTGATTCGTTCTCCCCTATTTGGAGGCAAGCCAATGAGCTCTCTGACCTATCGCCAGATGATTGGACGTGCGGGACGCACAGGCAGAGACACGCTGGGCGAGTCAATTCTAATCTGCACCGAAAGTAATGCGCGAGTAGGCCGGGACTTGTTCACAGCGCAGCTAAAGCCAATTACCTCCTGCTTAGAAATGGATGGTTGTGTAAGTAACGCCATTCAGGTAACAAATTTCTGAAGAGACTCATGTTATGTTCTCCCACAGACCCACCTAAAACGTGCCCTGCTGGAGGTCATATGCTCGGGGGTAGCCAGCACCAAGCAGGACATTGAAAACTTTGTCAATTGCACATTGCTAAGTGCCGAAAAGTCAATTGAGAAGTCGATTGAACAGATGGAAACGGACGAGGACTACATTAGTGACGTTTTGGACTTTCTTATCGAATACGAGTTTATACGCCTGCAAAGAGATGAGGAAAAGAATTTGGATTATTATGTGGCCACTCACCTGGGAGCTGCCTGTCTGTCCTCTTCTATGCCACCTACCGATGGCCTTGCTCTCTTTACCGAGCTGCAAAAAGCGCAGCGCTGCTTTGTGTTGGAATCGGAGCTGCATGCCGTCTACTTGGTGACACCCTATTCGGTGTGCTATCACCTGCATGATCTAGATTGGCTAATCTATCTTGATATGTGGGAGAAATTAAATCCTGCAATGAAAAAAGTAGGCGAGCTTGTTGGCGTGAAAGAGGCGTTCCTGGTAAGAGCTATGAGAGGTCAATCAAAGTTGGACAACAATCTAATGCGCGTTCATAAACGGTAAGTGAGAGAATAATAATAAAAAGGAGAAAGCTAAAGCGGTATTTCATGTAAGTTGGGCATAAAATGCCTCAGAACTCACAAGAGAACTTTAAAAGCCTACTTCTCATGCAGCTTATCCTACATTTGAGTACATACTTCTCAGATTGACTATTTCACTTATCTGATGTCTTATTTAAGAAACTTTTACGAGATATCAGACAAGTGCAAATGCAGGTTTAGTTAACTTCGTCTGTATCGATGTTCTAGTACCCTTGCTTTTAAACCCATTTTTCGTCCTATCGGTTCTATGACAGTCTTAGGATATAGCCATCCAACCTTTATCAAATATTGCAAATATCTTTGAAGAATATTTGACAATTGGTTGCAGATCCTAAGAAAATACACGATCTTATGGGCTTTGCTATAACAAGAAAACTTACACAAAACTTAGTAACTGCAGAAGCCTTTGCAGGTTTTATGAAATTCACTCTTCTGAAGTAGCCCCAGATCAGAGAATTTCATCGGAGACTGACATCACAAAAGACAATCTTTCATCATTACTCTATCATTACTACTGCTGCTCACCCACGCAAACAACAACAACAACTCCTGAACAAGATCAAAGATTAATGACAGAGCTATAGGTCACCTGCCTCAAAGCATCGTCTGAGCTGAAGAGCAGCTAGCACGTAGCCGTTTCCCAACATAGCCAAATTTCCCCCCTTGGAAAGCACAAACAGGCATAAATCAATCTGCAATCCAAGTAGTCACGCCTTTAGGGGATCAGAGTGGCAGTTGGGACCGCAGTGACGAAGGCAAGGCGACCGTCTTTCCTCTTCACCTTAGAAATGTTTTTCACCCAAATCCACCAACCAACGAATATGTACTTTCATGTACTACCCCGCATAAACTGACCCAATCATCACAGAAAAGCACCAGGACAATACTTTATTAAGCCTTAAATGACTATGAAGCTTCTAAGGCCTGCCATGTTTGGGTTCCGTGCAAAACACGGGACTATTGATCAACTTAACTTCAGATATCCCCACTAAGCACCATGAATACTGCTCGGCAATTTTCCTAGATGTTTAAGGACAATGCTTCCGACAAATACGCACAAAGTCCAAGAAAGTGAAGTCAGTAACAGAGTATTTACAGTTCCGAATAGTTCAGCATAGGAGCCGGAGTGCCGCAGGGTAGCGTTCTCGGTCCTTTCATTTTCGTACTGCATACTGCCGACATACCAACAGACCCTCGACTTACAATAAGTACATTTGCGAACGATACGGCAATATTAAGCAGATCACGTTGTTTAATTAACGCAACTAAACTTTTGGAGAGTCACCTAACTTACGTGGAAGAGTGGCTGGCTAACTGGCGCATAAACAGCAACTAGCAAAAGTGTAGGCACTTGACATTTATACTCAACAGAAACACCTGTCCCCAGCTAACTCTAAATGGAACTTTAATTCCGATTCCGACGTTATGTACTTAGGCGTGCACCTCGATAGAATTCTTGAATGGCGCAAAAACGTAAATCCGAAAAACTTTAAATAAAGCTAAAGACCAACTGCCTTCTGTGGCTAATCAACTCCCGTTCCCCGTTCCCTCCTAAAACTGGAATATTACTGCACAAGGCAGCATAAAGCCTGCCTGAACGTGTGGCTCGCAGCTATGGGGAAATGCCTGTGTGAGCAGTGCGGAATCCTGCAAAAATTACAGTCAAGAGATTTTAGAACCCTCACTGGAGGGCAATCGCAATCAATGTATCATAGCGACCTCAAAATACCATTGGTTGAAACGGGAATAGAGCTACTTTAACAAAAATACTCTGAGAATCTTCTTGCCAACTTGCAAAATCCCTTACCGTGCTAGCAACGCATTGTTGTCTTCGCAGAAATGACCTACCAACCCAGTGACTGACTTATAGAGAACTCAAACTACCTCCAATAGGGATTGGTTTTGATCAAGATTTGGAAACTGTTGTTAGTCGCAATATGTGAAGATCCAATAAATACCACAATAAGTACATGTGACTGGTTTTTGCGACCTTTATGCTAAGTAAAACAGCCTGTCTGTCCTGTTATGCTGTCGCACAGCTTTAAACAGAGACACAACACCAGATAGATCGTACAGCTGTTTCAAGAAGATCCACCCTCATTAAGAAGTTAAGATGACAATTGGCTTAACTTATACCTCCTAATTACCCCTGTAACTGGTGCTAAGCCAGATTTTGGAAAACTATTTGTTTTCAAGCTAGTTGCAAATAACCAAGACATTTGCACGGTACAGAAGAAGTGCTCTTCGAAGCCCCTACTTCAAACTCATGATATTAACGAACTCTGGGGCAATATCTAAATGTATCTAAATGTGACGAGTAATGATCAAAAGAATAAGGTTTTGGTTCGAACATTGGTTCAGCCCGTGCTTTATACTAGTTTATATAGTAATCGACCTATAAACGACAAAAACTGTAAGGAATGTTCAGGTCTGCATCCAGCATCCCAGTATTTGTATATCGTCACAATATTGTATTTGTTTATCCTTGTTTGTGACTAGTGCATTAATGTAAAAGGTTATCCTTGTTGGTCTAAGAACTAGGAAATGATTAAGTAAATAAATAATAAAGCAAATAAAATAGAGGAAAGTTAAATTCAGGTCGGCCGGAGTTTGTACTACTTTTGTGACTACTGTTCTATGACAGCTATACTATATATCAGGGCTGCAAACCGGTTTTGAACCAAACCGGTTCGAACCCGGAATTCCGACTTTTATTTTACTTTGAACCGAACCTCTTTAAAAAATAAAGCTGAACCCGAACCTGTTCTGACCCAAAATTTCGGTTCGGTTCAACAAAACTGACAAAAAAATTTGACCTCTGTCTACCGACTTCATTTGTTATTTGGTGCGACTGACTCCTAAAATGGGCTGGAGAGTGGGAAAAAATCTGGCCAAACGATTTGATTTCCTTATAAAATCCCTACCCATAACAGTCTCTGTTTTTAATGCTCCTCGACTCTTAAGCTTCTTGATCAATTCTCAAAAGCAATAGTCTAACATTATTTTGGTACCATTTTTCTATGTAAACCACGAAATGGAATTTCACTAAACTCTAAATAATATATTGAATATTTTGAATAATTTCTACTTGCCAATTCCGACCCAAAAACCACTCGGTTCCCATACATTTTGGGGAGTTATTAGATCGAAAGCTGTTTTTAAAACACATAGAAGACAAAAATTAGTAATATTGTATAAAGCATGGACTGAACCAAGGTTCGAACCAAAATCTTCTCCTAAAAACCTCGAACCAGAAATTTCCGAACCTTAACCATTCTTTAATTTGGGTTCGAACCAGTGTACCGGAGATCCGAATATTTTTTTTGGTTTGCAGCTCTGCTATATATGTGATGATCAAGAATATATATACTTTATGTGGTCTGAAATGCTACCTTTTATGCGTTACAAACATCTGGACAATAGCAATAGTCGTCCAGAACCATCAGGATAACAGAAAAAGTAGCAAGGAAATAGGTCAAATTTGATTATGTCTGTATTTTAGGTTGAACCGAACTGAAATTTTAGGTTCGGAACAGGTTCAGGCTTAGCTTTATTACTTTTTCCCAGTAATCTGAAAAAGGGAATATCGGGAAACCGATTTGTATAGAGGTTGGACGTATATGGGACAAAAACTTCTTATTCTTGCAGGCAGATCAAGATTATTTTCAATTTTGGCCCCCGCATTTTGGAAAAAACGTAATATCTGCCAAAGTTTTAAAAATAGATGGTTCTTACTTTGTAGACATATTTAGTAATCAGGATTTTTCATCGATTGGAAAGGATCGGAATAGATCGTTTTGAACGGTGGTCGAGTTATGATCAAAAGACAGCGCGATTTTTTTTTATATATTTATATCTTAAAAAACTAAATAAAAATATGTATTGTATAATTTTTCTTTAAAATATGAATAATAAGTAATTCTTTTCGATTTGGAACTAAAATTGTATCCCGATTTTAAATGTCTGGCACAAAGATTTGTCTTCTGCAACATCATCCCCCTTTCATATAGATCCTATCGGTTAGAAAAGTGGCTAAAATTTTATTTTTCCAAAAGTGCCTAGAGAAAACAGATCGATTCCATTTACATCCTTTCTTTTCTAAAATAATTTTTCCTTCTTTTTTCAGCTTCTACACAGCCTTGGCTCTGCAGGAGCTGGTCAACGAGACACCCGTTAATGTGGTGGCCCACAAATTTAAGTGCCAGCGAGGTATGCTTCAGGGACTACAGCAAACCTGCTCCAGCTTTGCGGCCATTGTAACCGCTTTTTGCAACTCTCTGCAATATTCAACTCTCGCCCTGGTGGTCTCCCAGTTCAAGGAACGCTTGTACTTTGGCATTCATCGAGAACTGATTGATTTGATGCGACTGCCCGATTTATCCCATAAACGAGCACGTGTTCTCCACGATGCTGGCTTCACTAGCCTAATCGAGCTAGCCAGCGCCGATGTCCTGGCGCTGGAGAAGGCTCTCTTCAATTCCCTCAGCTTCGATTCCACCAAGCAGCATGATCATGAAAATGCACACGAGGCGCAACAGAGAAATGCGGAGAGGAATATCTTTATTACAGGCAAGGCGGGCATGACTGTTGCTGAGGCGGCCAAATTGCTTATACGAGGGGCGCGACAATTTCTGCAGTATGAGATTGGTGTGGGCAATATCAAGTGGTCGCAAGAGAAGGAGGCCAACGTTACAGAAGTAGAACTGCATATGTCGCTGGAGGACGAGCAGCGCCAGATAGTAAGCCCGACCAAGCGCAAGATCTCAAATGGTACACAACAAATGCCGTTAAAGATTCCCAAGCTGGATCAGGGCAAAGGCACCGACTTGAAAAGTCAAAGGCAAATGGGTGCGGCTGTGGTCAAGGATACTCAAAAGCGTCAGCAGGCACCTAAGCCCAGGGAACCTCGCCAAGAGCCTGCCAAATTGCCAGATCTCAACACTCCAATCCACACTCAGAGGGAGCGTGTAGTCCCTAAAGTCCAAAATTCTCAGATGAATATCTCTGCAAAAGTGTCCGAAAAGGTGGCCCCCTTGGCCCAGACCCCGAGCATCCCAGCTAAAGTACAACCCACTGCTACATGTCATGTCCAAGAGAAGCCCACCACCAGTGCGAACGCCCTCAAAAATCAAATTGCCGAACGTCGTCGCCTGGCCTTGTTGAAGTTGATCAATAAAAAACCAGAAGTGGATGCCTCGACCAGAAATACTCCAGCGAAAACACAATCTGTAGCCACACCACCACCCTACATAAGCAATGGGTATTACTCTCAACTTCCCAGAAGAAGTCCCCGAAACCATGAGATTATTGAAACCCCAAAGACATTTATAAGACCAGTCGGCTATGTAAGGAAAGTAACTCCTCCCACTATGCCATCAAAATGTGCTCCAAAGCGCTTGGAACTTCAAAAATCTAGCGCAGAGGAGGAATTGTTCATGTCGGATGATTCATTCATGCTCAGCACTGGTGTGACAGCAGCTCTGACTGCAGCCGAGAGTAAGTCAACGCTGCCTTCCTCCCACTCCGAGTCCGATGAGATACCCAGCTCACAGCCCAGGGACGAGTTGACAACAATCAGCAATTTACCTGCACAAACGCCACAAGCCTCACGTTTAATGCGCTCCTATCAGTTGCGCTCTCAGCGTATACAAAGTCCCAAATCAACTCCAATAACCATAAAAAGCGAAGCGGAATCCATTTCGAGTGCAACAGCCTCCTCTATTGAGCTCAGCGACATTTCGCTGGAGAATTCGCTTATTCAAAAGCCACAGCATTTAAATGCCTCGCATATCCTAAGTGGCTCCAAGTTGGACGACACTGCTGCCTCCAGTTTCAAGAGCCTGAACATTGTCGACATATGCGGCAACCAGGAACTATTCCAGTTAGCATTCCAGGAGCTGCATTCCGCCGAGCGTTGTGGCTTTAGTGTGGGTGTAGAACCGCAGGCTGGTAAGAGGAAACCTCTTATAGGAGGCAATCTGCTCATTAACCAGATGGGGGCCAAGCAGAAGGCAGCTGCTAGTGCTAAGCAGCTGCTGTTCCAGGTGGACGACACTAGCTTTATAGCGGGATTGGCCTTTTGCCTGGCGGATAATGTGGTCTACTACATGAATATGCAGCAAGAGGAAAAGACTGAGGTGATATCCACCAATTTGAAAGTACAGGAGCTAAGCAAACTAATGTCTCGTCAAGAGTTGACCCTACTGATGCATGATGGCAAAGAGCAGTTGAAGATTTTGCGTCGAGTCCTGCCCACTTTGAGTGGAATGGGAGTCAAACTGGAGGATCCCAAGGTGGCAAGTTGGCTGTTGCAGCCCGACAAAACACTTAGCTTTCGCAATATGGTAAGCGGACGGGGGACAAAACTAGAATCAAAGCTGTTTGTATTTACAATTGATCCTTACAGTGCCAGCAATTTGCACCCGAATGCACAGCCCTGGTCAATCTCTGTGGAAGTGGACGCGGCTATAGCAGCTTTGGATTAGACACCAGCAATGCCATTCTACCCAAGATAAGAGCCTCCATAGAAGCCTGCGTTACCGTGCACATACTCCAGGGACAAATTGAGAATCTGGAGAGAATTGGTACCGGGCAGCTGCTTAAGTTCTTTAGAGGTAAGAGATTGGATCATAATATCAATGATTAGGTTATTGCAAGCTTACACAGAAGAAGCCCTAGAATCGCTGATAAAATCTCGACACTTGCACTACTTTCCTCTATTGGCTGGACTTATGTCGGATTAGAATATATCTCCTAATGTTTGTACTCAAATCTGTTGTATCTACGTCATCGTTAGCCAGTCATAGCTCCTGGGGGCCGATTCATGCCGAATGCTTGCCGAAGTAATGCATCATTGAGTGTCAGAGGAGGCCCAAGGAAACTGCCAATGTTATGTTAAACTAAACTGGATTGTAAACGATACTTAAAGGCTGCCAGCCTTCAAAGTGTTAAAGACAACATCGATCTTGTGCTGGGCCAGATCTAAGCTTATTTTAACCAAATTTATCCTACCTGCAATGAGCGTATTTTAATACTCTGTACCGTAAGTACATAGAGTGTTATAAGTTTGTGCAAAAGTATGTAACAGCCAGAAGGAAGCATCTCCGACCCCATAAAATATATATATGCTTGATCAGCATCAACAGCCGAGTCGATATAGCCATGCCCGTCTGTCTGTCCGTATGAAAGCACAGATCTCAGAGATGGTAAGAGATAGAGTTTTGACATGTATGGGACATATACTTCTTATGTCTGCAGGCAGATACAGTTTGTTTTCAACTTGGGCCACGCCCCCTCCCGCCCCCGCAATTTAGAAAAAACGTCATATCTCCCACAGTTTTAAAAATAAATGGTTCGTTCCATTAAGACATTTAGTAATCAGGATAACTTTTTGATTCGCCAAAGAAATGGTGAAGATTGGATGAACGGATCTTAATCGGAATGAATGGTTGATTTAGTTGAATACATTTTTGATAACGAATCACAAAATAAATCACAAGTTACCGAGGGCGGTCTTATATCACTCGCGAATTTCATATGGAAATCGCGGCCTTAATTCATTTCACTTTAATTTTGTGATCGCGCCCAGAATCAGACCCTTTTTTTAGATTTGTTAGTTCTGTGGGTACATTATCTAGGCTCTTCATGCTGAGATGGAGATGTTTCCTTCTGGCCGTTACATACCCTTGCACAATCTTAATAATCGCTGTTTCTCTTTGGTATTAAAATATGGACCAAACTCCTCAGCACTATTAAGTGCTGTTCTAGTCTATTCTTTAGGTTCTTCTAGGTAGTTTTTTACAACCCAACGTTCTGTAATCTACGGGATCACTGCAGGTGTATCGCAGTACTGAGTGTTCTTAGCTCGACGTTTTCTCCATTAGTGGTGCCCTCCATTAGTGAGGCCCTAAAGATTGTAATATATATGTAACTTTCAGTAATATATGCTTTAAATATCAAAAGCATTCTAGAAAGTTCTATAACCATCTCCGAAAATCTAGATGCTTCAATCACAGTCCAGAATTTCTACCTTATAACATTCTCCAACTTTCTATAACATCAAAATAGTTATATAACTTCAATAAATTCAAAGCATTTCTCAAACCCTCAAGAACTATCTGAAAACTTCAATAGCATTCTAGTATCCTTAGATATTTCTCTAACTATACCCACAAAAATATCGTTAAAATTCTAAAACTTTTCAGAAATATCTATGACGTTCTAATACTTTCTATAACATTTAATAGCTTTCTAGAACTTAAATATATTCCTTTTCATTATATAACCTTCTAGAAAATTCTATATCTCCTCACCATGTTCTAGATTTTTCGAGAACTTTCACTAAGCTTTTACAAACTTTAAGAATTTTACATTTTTTTTTTAGTTTTTTGAGTATTTGGGAACTCAACTTTATCAAACCTATTAAAAAATGTATGCCTAAACTATTTTTTAAATATGGCTCTATACCTCCTTTGAATCGGTTTGGATTCGGTTCTGAACCAGTAAAATATACAATTCATTGTTACCAACCTTTACATAAAAGGTAATAGCTCATAGCTAAAACAGCTTCTGATATCAAAATGGTATTGTCAAATCTTTAAAGTAGTTATTTAAATTTTTGAAATTTTGGGACAAAAGAAACGGGAGTACAAATTCATGAATTTTGTAAGGTTTAAGTTCCGTAAATCTTATTGATTGCCTGGTAAAACGTGATATTAGACCAGATATTTCAATAGTCCTTTTGATTTGAAAATTGAGGTCCATACCCTCCAAAATAATAGCAATAATACAATCTCTGATTCAAAATATTTAAAAATCTCCTTGGGCACTTTTCCTAGGCTTATTCGGCCATACCCGTTCTAGGTCGTAGCTAAAATACTTTCAAGGATAAGGCTTTATTCCTCTTTTAAACAAGTTTTCAGACCTGTTTATATGAATCTTTCCTGATTGACATGAACATACTTATTGTGAAAGTATTGTGAAGATAGGACACAAGTTGATACCATCCACGTGAAGTAGCCAAAAAGCAATAGATTTGGGAATAAGATGATGGATTAGTTCAAATCGGCATCCCGTTTCTCTGTATCAAATGGTCATCTAGTTCCTTAGATCATTTTCAAATATTCTATTTTAGATAGATGCTGAAATTTTTAGGTACATTGGTATATTTTAATTTTCTCCCTTTGTTTTTTGCAGATCTGGAAATGCCCCTTCAGCTATCCCTCTGTCAAATGGAATGCGTTGGCTTCCCTGCCAATGAGCAGCGTTTGCAGGCACTGTTCCAACAAATGCACATTGCACTCAAAAAACTAGAGCAATTTATCTTCGAGCTACATGGCTCACATTTTAATTTGGGCTCCACCCAGGCCGTGGCCAAGGTACTCGGTTTACATCGTAAGGTCAACGGCCGTGTGACCACTTCACGTCAAATTCTCGAGAAATTGGACTCGCCCATCTCACAGTTGATACTTGCCTATCGTAAGCTCAGCATGGTGATGTCCAATAGTATGCAGCCATTGCTGAAATGCAGCCAGAACAATCGGGTTTATGGTCAGAGTATTACCTACACGGCCACCGGACGCATTTCCATGACAGAGCCAAATCTACAAAATGTGGCCAAAGATTTTGAGATTGATTTCGGTTTGGAAAAGCTGAACATATCCTGTCGATCCGTTTTCATGCCCATGGATGAAAAGCGTTGCCTAATCTCGGCCGATTTTTGTCAGCTGGAGATGCGCATTTTGGCGCACTTGTCACAGGATGTAGCACTGCTGGAGGTAATGAACTCACCGAAAGATTTATTCACTGCCATAGCAGCGCGTTGGAACCAAATTGAAGAGTCAGAGGTATCCGAGCAGCTGCGAAATGGCACTAAACAGATCTGCTATGGCATTGTCTATGGCATGAGCATGCACAGCCTAGCCGAATCATTGAAATGTACCGAGAGGGAGGCACAATTAGTTTCGGCACAGTTCCATCTGACCTATGCGGGCATCAAAAACTATACCCAAAAAGTGGTTAAGTTTGCCCAGAATAATGGTTATGTGGAGACCATAACGGGTCGGCGCAGGTATCTAGATAACATTAACAGTGGCGAAAACCGGCTGAAGAGTGAGTACTTCCTGTATAGGCTTTTGCCTCATTCCCCTCTCTAATCCTATCTGTTTTCCATCCCATAGACCAGGCCGAGCGCCAGGCCATTAACTCCAGCATCCAAGGTTCGGCGGCTGACATTGCCAAGAGCGCCATTTTGCGCATGGAGAAGCATTTGGGTCGTTATCGGGAGAAGTTGGGCTTGGCTGAGAACGCGGTAAATTTGGTTTTACATGTCCACGATGAGCTCATTTACGAGGTGCCCGCCGATAAGGCCAAGAAGATAGCCAAAGTGCTCAGTCTTACCATGGAGAACTGCGCCAAACTAAATGTTCCCCTCAAGGTGAAGCTACGAATTGGACGCAGTTGGGGTGAACTACAGGAGATTAGAGTATAAAGTTTTTAATATTTTTTTTAATTAGGCTTAAAGATTTTTATTTAGGTTTTTCTCAAGTTTTTGTATTTTTTTTTTTTATTCATTGACTCTGCTGCTTCTCCTCCCATTCAGTCCAAGAGCCGGGATAGGCCTTAGCGCTGCAATTTATATAGAGAATCAAATATACATCTTGGTATACACAATACGGACATTAAATTTATTTACTTGACAAAGCCCTGGGTTAGAGCTAAATTGGCGGCCCGAGCAGCACGGCCGCCTGCCTTGCAGGAAAAGATTACAGTGGCATCAATGGCCGGCTTTGAGCGACCATAGGTCTTGGCGAAATCATCATCGTTCATATTGAGGGCTTTCTCCAGGTCGGGAACTGTCGACATGCAAGAAAGGTGTGTCCCATTTTTCATAAATTAATCCTCTTAAGCAGGCTAAGACTTACGTGGAATGTTAATGCTGGCCGGCAATACGCCCGTTTCCTTCAGCTCCGACTCGTTGCGCACATCAAATAGATACTGTTCCGGTCTATTGGGCACATTCTTAACTTCCTCGTAAGTGGCCATGGCAGAAATTTTGAGTACAGGTTTCTGAAAAAGCTAAAGGAAAATGCTATCTTGTCAAATGCACGCCGATAACAACCTCACAAGCGCCCAACCATCGGTGCCTATCGATATCAATACGAGGGTGGCGCTAGTAGTTTGCGGAATTGTTATGCGTGAAGTGTGTTGAACCCAAATAAGATAAAAGTAACCAAGATAAATTACCAACGGCAAATAAGTACTCATTAAATACTTATATGCAAGTAGTAACAACATTTTTGATGGATAAAACTGAAATATGATGTATTCTTGTTCAGCTGACAGTATTCTTGTTCCACAGTAAGGTCACACTATTAAAAACATAGAACAATTTTTTTGATTGCTTTGCTGGTTGAGGTTAGTGTATACCTCCAGAAATTTTTTCTGTGTTAAGGGGCTAAAAACATCCTCTGAAAGTTTTAAGTCAAAAAATATGTGGTTTCTTAACAACTATTTTTGTGCTGGTAGGTCGGGCATAAAATCACATCATTTGTGCATACAAGCATTTTCGCTTCTTATATTTTCTGCCGGTTGTCAAATTGAAGTGATATCGAGGAAGGAGATGTTTGTTGGAGATATATGGCAATTACAATTGCTCACCTTACTTTAGAGAAAGTTATTAATTATGAGTAAATATTTTTTTTTTTGAATATAAAAATTTTGCAAAATTAAATGTTTTTGTTTTGTAAGATTTTTTACCATGTGTTGACGCACTTCAACCAAAAATTCTCGGGAACTGCTCACCGATTTTAACAGTATCTTTTTCGGTTAAAGCTAACATTCAAATGTATCAAATCCATGCTTTAAATTTGTTAGAAATAATTTTTCTGTAATATAAGAAAGGTGTCGAAACTTCAAACGCTATTATATCGAAATCACTTTTCGAAAACGTTGCACACGAAAAGAAGAGTTCACCTGTTTACAGCAGTTCTTAACCAATCACAGTTTTAATTTTTATTTTCGTATAATCCGTTCTTAAAAAAAGGAGGTGAAACATTGGCCTATGTTTTGCCTTTTTTTGGCCAACTTTAACCGAATTCAACAGCTGCAGCATCAACGACAACCAAAATCTCACGGCAATCGTGTCTTCGTCCCGGAACCGACGCAGTGTCCAGCACACTGCCCAAGGATTGCCAACCCCGGTCAATGGGAAGTCAACAGTTACACCTTTTACAAAAATAATCTTCCCAACCGCAACAACAACAACAACAACAAAAATCTCTAAGTTTAATTTAACCGATTACCTTTCGAAAAAAGAAAACCGATTGGTTGTATCACTTTTAGTGTTTGTATAATTTAATTTTTTGTAAGCCTTAAAAAAATGGCACTTAAAGGTATACACTACCAAAGATTTATAGATATTATAGATGACGCATGTGAAACAATAATCGATTATTCCTGGTAGCCAACATTGGCTTCTAATTTCTGATTTGATCCTCATGCGTCGATATAACGCAATAAGTGTTTTACCAAAGATATGTAGCTATTATAGATGACGCATATAAAAGAAAACACGATTATTCTTGGTTGCTGACATTGGCTACCAATTTTCAATTTGTTTCACATGCATCATCTATAATATATATAAATCTTTGACACTGCCCTTAATGTGTGTCAAAGCTTGCACTCTCAACCAATGACAACGCCACTGACCAATAGCTGTTCCTATTGGAGTTTTTTTTTTCGAATTCCATAGCATATCGATATATATACCAGCTTTTTAGCGGAAACGGCTAGATTGTTTACGTTTTGGCTTGGTCATCCGTCACGCAGGAAGAAAAAATACCCGAATGAACGACCTCTAGATATGACAGTTGAACAAGGATGATAGTTATTTGACAATTTTGCTTAAAGTGATTTTTTTGTGATAAACGCATACTCGTTTGTTTTGTGGAATTTTACAAGTCGTTATTTTTGGCAATTTAAAATCACAAAATCTTCTGGAATAACTTTGATCACCAAAAAAGATGGCGAACTTTTCTTCTGTATTTTTCGCCGCTGAACTCAAATCAAATCCGCACTTATTGATCACTTAAGATCAGGTTTTTGAGCCTTAGTTGAAGGTGTTGGGGAACGCGAATGATCCTGCAGTGGTGTATTTTTTGACATGGCTATCATTTAGCCTTTAACGCGAACCTGTAGAGTGGTTCTCAATTATAACCATTTCTCTTAATAACATTGTACATCGTTGGTTCAAAGGTTGTAGACCATTTCTTGGTCACCACCCACCTCTTTGCCACTACTTTATCTCCTTCTTCAATATCATTAGGTCTTGCGTGTCGCTTGTGGTCTGCATACGTCTTTTCCTTTAGTTTCATTTGAGTCATCTAAGTTTCCACTAGAAATCTGTTGAATTACATGCAATTTGTCTCGAATGTTCAGATTGATTATCAATATCGCCGGTGCCTTTAATGTGGTTGAGTGGTGTGTAGATCGATACATCAGTAAACAGTTCTGCACATTCTCTTGACGGTAGTACTTCTCATTTTGACCAGAGCGGGCAAACAAACGCAACAAAACGTTTCTGAATCGTTTCGTTTCTTTCTTTGCACAGAGCGAAATACTAACAAAACCCGAGAAAAGTAACTGTAACAAAAGATGAGTTCTGTACAGTTTGAGTTCGTGAGAGCAAACTATACGTAGAGCGACATGCTCTCATCTTGATTTGCGGACATAGGGAATCGGAACGATATGCAACGAGCGCGAATAGTTCGGAAACGTTTGCTGCTCAATTTGTATTTGTATTTGTATTGTTGTTTTTTTTTTCTGTTGCTTACTTCTTTGTTTCACTCAGCTTTGTTGTTTTCGTTTCCGAAACGTTCCAAGGCAGTGCAGCTGTTGAGAGAACAATATTCCAATCGTTTCGTTTGCGCTCTTCGGCAGTATAAAGTTAGTGGTTTCGTTTTCCCTGACTAGAGTAACAGCTACAAAACATATGAATCGTTTCTTAGCTTTCGCGAAAGGTTCGTTAAACGTTTCGTTTGTTTGACCGCTCTGATTTTGACAGATTATCAATCGTTTGTTTTTGAAACGTACTCAAAGAGTTTACATTTTGTGCTTTTATCCATTTCTCTACTCACAAAAAAATTATTCATAGATGGTGGCTTTGCTAAGTATATGCTAAGATATATTTATACTTTTTTAACATTCTATATGAAGTTGACATTCAGCGACAATCATCTTTCATTTGGGTTTCCTATCCCTATTTTCTCAACTTACAAACTCCGAAAACTGAAAGAAAATCAAAAAAAACAACTCAAAGAATGAGCTTAAAAACGAAACTGGAGCCCAAAATCAAAACACGGAGGGCAATTTAAAATTGTTCATTTCATTTTATTTTTTATACACAGACTTCAATAGAATTTTCATTTAACATTTGAATAATATTCAAGATTTTACTAAATAATTTACAATTTTTGTTTTTTTTTTTGTAAACGAACCAAAAAAGGCCTCAACTTTGCTTAAACAATATAACTGAAATTGCACAATCTTTACTTATTGCAAGTGTGGGGGGAAATGGAGAATTCAATCGCAACATAAATATATAATTGGGTTTTTTTTTTTTTGTGTTTCATCATTTCTCGCTCACACCTAATTTCATATAGTTTATACAATATACGTATATAAAAATTATGTAATGTATATGTATCAAAAGTGGCTCCGCTTTTAGGACAACTGGACAATCCAAGTTTAGCCTAAAAATCTCTTAAATCAACAACGCTTGGGGGTATCCTAGTGGGCCATGTATGCGTACAGTCGTTAACTGTACAATTCTACTATTTAGTTGTTTCTTCTTCGTTTAAGCATCAGATGTGCTTTGATTGTTACAAATTATCCAAAAATATGTGTAAATTCTATGAATTTATGCCTTGCTTTGTGTGTGTAATACCCAGTGTTTCGCTCTTTTATATACGAGTATATAGTACATAGAAAATAAACGACATAACGAACAGAGTGCAGCGTAGGAGTTTTGGTGGCAGGCTGCTGCAAAGTGTGTGTGTGTGTGTGTGTGTGTGTGCGTGTGAGTGGGAAGGGTAGGATGGTGCTCTAGGCATAACGCTTCGACGGTGGTACTAAATGCTCCGGCAGCACAGTGGGCAGCTCACAGCCTTCCAGCTTGACATTGATTAAGTGCAAGGCCAACGCAAATTCATCAGCATCCAGGAAACCGTCCCCATCCACATCTGAGAGTTTCCATATTTTACTTAGCACCGAGTTGGGAAGCTTCGATTTGATGAGCTCCTGCTTGGCAGCTGGATTGGGTTAGAAATATATCAAATCATTAGCTTGGGACTCTTAGGATTCCTTCTTGGACTACTTACTGGCACCAGATATTTTGCCATCCACAGGACCCAGTCCTTCAAAGATGGTATCTGTGCGTGGCTTCTCCTTGTTGCAGATCCACTCGTGTTCACCACAGCCGGCATCAATGCCCTCACCCTTCATGTAGCCGAATGGTGAGATGTGGTCGTCGATGACACCCTCGAACGCACCGCCTGCAATTTGGAGAAGGAATTGGATCAGTTGAATTGGCTAGCCACATAAATTAACATCAATTAAGCAAGTAATCTAAGCTGTTCGGTGCGTTGCCGTGCTCAAAACATTCCAATTAGATGGCAATTAAAATCCTTCAGATCGTTTAGGCTCCAATTGACGTCGCCGCCGCCGACGACTGACTTAAGTACGTACTTGCTGCTCTACCTACTCTCTTACTATGCAAGCAACAGACAATTGTGGCGCTTTGTTATTGAGATTGGCGGCGGGCTTGCACCACGTTGCAAAAGTGCAATTTAGTTTTGAAGTTGCTCAATTTATTTGCGGCCCATTTGCTTACATCAATGACCGGCTCTGGCTCTGGCTCTGTCTGAGCCTCTGGGACTGTTTCTGTTTCGGTTTCGTTCTCGATATGGCCTACCCTACTAGTGCAGCTGCTGAACAATCGGAGCTGTTGCTGGCGCAGATTATGCAGCCAGCGATCGAAGCGCTCCGTAAACTGCACACTCTGTGTGTTGGGGCTTAGAATTTCGGGCTCCTCAGACGACACTTGGACGCCATCCATCGCCTCCTCCTCCTCATCCTCATCTTTTGCGGCAGGCATAAAAGAAAGAAACGAAAGTTCGCTCAATGGGTTCAGTGGGAGGGGCAGAGATAAATCTCTAGTGCAAACGGGGCGTGACAAAGCATTGAACAATTTGACGCGGACATGGAAATCAACGGAAAATTAGTGTGGCATTGCCAAAAACGAAAAGAACGAATCCCAGCAGAACGAACTCATTTCAGCAAAAAGAGCGTGTTTAGGTGATTGTGTTGAAACTATTTAGCGACATATTGCTAAACATGTGATGCCACCACATTTTCAGATGTGCTTCTGGGCAGATGATGAAGATGAAGAAGAGAGCTAAAATAGTTAAACACACAAGATGAGAAATAAAACAAACTAACAAATACAGAAGGGTGGGTGGGTGTACAGTAAACTTTAGACATATCTGGTGCTACAAAGTCGCCCCAACTGCTCCGGAAATTCTCGGCATTCCCTTCTGGCGATCAGTGGAATCATATTGGACACTTCATAAATATGGCTGTCAAGGAGAAACTCGAATACGCCATGTAAAGCTGAGACTAGTTTTCGCCCACTGCTGAAACAGTTCTAGAGAAGAACTCTGCATTTTCCAAAAATGAAATACAAACTCGGAAGATATTTCCGTTCTAATCATGAAGTAATACTCGGTTCTCACTAAAGCACATTCTTGCATCCTAACGTCAGATGCAACTTTCACGCCTTACAAACGCCAATCATAGCGGCTAGTGGTCGCTAAAAAGTTACATCCAATTTGAATGTAGGTGCATCCGCGACATTTCGAGTAGTGACTCGCCGGGGTATCGATAATTTTTGCCTATCGTTACAAATCTTGTCATTAAGCACAAAAACAAATGTAAATTGCCATTGCAAAATGTATCAATTTAAGTGCACGAGCTGATTGTGAATTTTGTGGCAACATGAGACATCAGATTTCAATGGACACCAGATTCCAGATTCACACAAAGAAATGTCGGAAAAAATAAAATGTTCCGTGGACCGACTTCTGTGGAGATTAAGTCCAAAATTGATATGATCCGAATCTAATAAATGTCTGAACGAAAACGTTGTCTCAAAGATTGGATCTTGGAAAAGTTGGACCATCAGGCAACAGCCCGCCCACCTGAGAGCACTTTAACAAAGTGGATCGATCGATGGAGGAGTCAGTGTGACGGCTTACTCCGAGAAGAAACTGCTTCAAATAATGGCAAATTAGGAATAATAATTGTTGTTGTTGGTTTTACTTTGATTGGCACATCAAACTCCTCGGCGAGCAGCTGCACTTGTCCCGTATCAATCCCCCCAAGGATGGACCCCGATGTAGTCTTGAAATATATTGGGAAAATATAAAACAAAATGCCGTTTTTTTTTTAATGAGGCGTATGACACCTCGAGCCATTCAAATCAAGTCTATAAAATAATTTTAGCATAAGATGAAAAAAAAGAGATTGAGATAAGCTCGGGTTTGGCTGGACGCAGTTTAAAATCAAAATATTATTTTGCTTAATTCAGTTAAAATATGAAGCTTTGTGACAAAATTTTAAAATATCTGTAAAAATAAAATTATAAAAGAATCTGATGTGTTAAAAGTAATTTATTCAGTTGTATTCTCCGCAAAACATTGCCCCGTTTTTCTCAAAAGATAAGATTATAAAACTATCATCTAAATCCATTTAATTTGCACCAAATTTTTTGTTCACAATTCAACGAATCTCAGACAGCTGTTCAGTGGATGCAAGAATGCAATAATGGTGTCAATGCGAACTCCTTATCGCATCTTTTCGATAAATCGTGATGTCGATGACAAAATCACGGCGGTGAGAGCCTAGCATAAGTATGGAATATCTCTCATATTACACATTTTATGAAGGACTATTTTAGAATATTATTTCAATCGTGAATATGTTTTTTTCGCACACTTTCGAAATTGAAGTTATAGAACACTTTAACAAGTTCTAAGATTGCTCTTCAAAAACAGTTCATTATTCGATAAAAAGGTGCCACACAAAAAGGTGTTAGGTTATCCTCTGAAAGAATAGAATAAGTACCATGTTTCTCTCTCCACTGAGATTGGACAAAGACGAAGGAAACAATCACGAAAGAGTTTTGATAATATTGTTCGGTAAAGGACGATATCTTAATTAACAACCTCAAAGAAGAGCGCTGACTTTACAGATATACTCAGAGTTCGAAGAGCAAATGCAGGTGGATGAACGGGTTTACATATTATTAGCTGAAGGCTAATAATCAATTCGTGTAATCTGTGCTCTCTTTTGTAGAGGTTTGAATAAAAATAATCATAATGAAACCATTAAAATCCTGAAATTTACATGAATTGTGTACCAAAGTTGAGCGCTTTACTTGTTAAAACAGGACAGTGAAACGAACTCACTGTGGCATCAATATAATTTAGCTTATGCGATATAAAAATTTTAATATCCACTTAAAGGATATAGTATAATTTAATTTTTCGGTAACTTTATAAAACAGACAAGTAAAGGCGCTGCAGTCGAGCTACAAAATACCCTGGCATTTTCCAAATCTGAATCAAACTTGCTATGAGTACGGTATACACCTACCTTCATACAAAAATGTGTGGCTCTATCTCTAATAGCCTATCAAATCGACGAGTTCATACAAACAGAAGGATGGCCAGCCGAAAATATTGCCAAACATTCGCACATCTTCATGATCTCCCTCTTCCATTTTCCCATTTATGGGAACAGTTTTCCGGATCGCTTCAGCATTGTCTAAAGGATGCGGAATCGGCTTACCGGCTCAAATTAGCGGATCGGATACTTTTTTTGGTTGAGAGCCAGGTCTCATCTCTGGTTTATTGTATATTTTGAATTTGGTGTGTTTTTCAAATACTGAAAGAAATCATTTGTCATTTGAATCCGCGAAAAGGCATTTATATTACAAGAGTTTCTAAAAAATATCAGAATCTCCTGAAGTTTGTGAGATGATTAAAACTCCTAAAAAAACAGCACTCTCACATATCAATTATTTTACAATAACAGCATATATATACGATACCATTAATGACAAACCACTATAACGCCTTTGTTATCGTCATTCAGGCGTGTTCTTGGATTCATTAAAAGAAGGTATTAAAAAGTTTCGTACTTCTCTCAGCAATTAAACGTCTCACTGGTATGAGCAATGTTAGAATATGGGTCGTGCTTTTGATCACCTCGAACCATTAACAAAAGTAGAGGAAAGTTAACTTCATGTTAACTCGAAAGTTGAGAAATCAATCGAGGCTAAGGAATACGCGCTTAAGGCATTCCTCGACATCGTGGGTGCATTTAACAACGTCAGATTGGACGATACAAAGTGACCTTGGAGTCAATCCAACCAAAACAGAACTCGTTTAATACCCTCCACGACTAAGCAATACACACCTTAAATTTTGCGATTTTGTCAGATATCTGGGTGTGGTTTTGGAGAAAAAGTTTTACTGGAAAGAAAATATAACTGAGCTTATTAAAAAATCCAATACTGCGCTTTACTCGTGCAAACGATTGGCCGCAGGTGGGTCTTCTGCCCTGAAATTGCTTCCGTCCTCAGAACCATTACAAAAGTTCAACGTAGTGCTGCATTATGCATGACCGGTGCATAACATAATGTTATTGGGTATAGTTATGGGGTAGAGAAATCGAAACTAATACCGCTCTTAAGCTGAGAGAAGATAGATAGTACCTCTGGCCACTCTATTACACTATGCTTGACTACTGCATCCCAATTATAACGCCTACCATTATGTATAAAGTCACCATACCAAGTCATCCGGACTAGAAACTGAACGCCATCACTTTCTACACTGATGGCTTTAAATTGATTGTTCAGGTAGGAGGAGGAGTCTACAGTCCAGAGCTTGGTATCAAATCTTCATTTCGACTTCTTTATTATTGTTGTGTTTACCAAGCAGAGATTATTGGCATCCAGGAAACTTGGTGTCCGAGAAAGTAATGTGTTCATTTTCTTAGACAGTCCAGCTGCTTTAAAAGCCCTAGGCGGTGGTATTAAAAATGCCAAAACTCTAACTGAGTGCCGCAGATCTCTTAATGAGATGGCTCTGTATTTTCTAAAATAATCGAATATCTATAAATTGTGTTTTTTAGTTTGCTATGCTTCCACACAAGGTTTTTACAAATTCGGATGACTATAGCACAGAGTTGACATTATTCTGATAATTATTTGAAATCATATTTAAAATAAATAACTATCATTCGAATGATTATCTAGAATCTAGATAAAAGTATTCGGTTTTTAAATAAAATGAATCGACAAATAACACTTCGAATAAATAATATGTCTACAAATTGAGAAACTTTTTCGAATAAAACGAATAAATCTAGCTCAGATAAGAAGGCGTTGAAATCCCCGAATGACAGGATGACAAAAGAAGTGGCTCTTGTCATACCCGCGTGTCTAGTCAAAAGCCTAGGTTTTACAGAGGTCCTCTGGCGCTGCTTGTTGGGGAAGATGAATTGATGTACCCTTAAAACAAAAATGTAGTTCGTGTCATTTCTTGGGATTTTGACATGCCGATCTAACGCTTAGATAGTTAGGATAATTTGTATTGTTTTTTTTTTTATGGATAATTAATTATTCACAGATAATTTATTCTGAAACGAATATTTTGTCGAACAAATAAATTCGATTATTTTTAATTGGAATAAATTTTTTCGAATAAATCAGAATTTTAATTTTATTCGAAAAATAATAATGTTCGGAAAAATAATTCGTTATCTGTATTTGAATAAAAAAATGACAACTCTGATATAGCATACAGCTGCAGTACGAATGATTATTCGAAAAAGAAGTACCATTGAGAAAAAAATGTTGAATATAAATGGAATCGACTCCATATTTTTATTTACCTGTTAATTGTTAGGCTTTAGCATATTTCCACTAAGTTTGCTCGATAAAGTATAGCTCTCATAGAAAAATAAGAAAAACGTGCTACAAGAGTAAGCCGAAGTTAACGTTCCCCAATTTGTTTAAATAATTTCGTCCGTTTTTCGATATTTGAACCAAACTTATGAGCAAATCGATAGTAAGTAAGTAAGTCAGCAAATTGTAATTTCTAAATAAATGCTAATTTAACAGGTCATTTAAGAAAAATGCGAACAGATATCAAAAGTGTCGTGAAGTCGATGTGTCTATTGGATGACCATCAATGAATTCCCAATAAAATGATCTTATTTCGTCAAAAAATGATGTTTCTATATTACGATAACTGCTGAAATATTTTGTTTTATATAGTGTTTTTTTTTTGGTACGAGCTTAAAAAGCAATCAAAAATGCCTCAGGTGGATGATGGCGACTTAAAGAAATCATTTCGGCAGTGCTGCATATATATCAAAATCTTCGAACTGTTTTGTTTTAAACCCGGGTTGCAGACCAGCTCAGAAATCGAATGGACGTGCGAAAGCTAATATCAGTATTATGTATAAGGTAAGTCGAAAAAGGAATGATGCGGGTTGCGTGGACATGCGAAATACGGCGTCGATTGTAAGATGGCCCCCCTAGTTATCCAATAGGCACAAATGAGGCCTACACGAAGAATAAGGCCGGGAAACTTCAAGCAGATGATATATTAAATATTTTATAATTTTAAAACAAGAAAAAGCCATGCCCTTTTTTTCAACAGCTTTTATTCTCGACAAAAGTTGGCACCACTGTTCATCAGCATTGTTCTCAATTTCACTTCCACTTAAGTTTTGCGAATTTAAATCACATAATTTTGTGTGTAAGTGGAATCGATTCCAGGGCAGTAAAGCTCAAATATTTGGAGATGTAGATCTGAACTTCATTTGAAACGCTTTCCAAACCAGTTTACAGACTTGGAATACGGAATGTATGTTAAACCGTATATCAATTAGCTTTAAAATTGAAAACTACATTCTGTTCTCCATCAGAAGAAAAATCAATGACCTCCCTTTTTAGTGGCGAAACGTTTACTTTCAGTCGTTATCTCTTACTAGCTTGCCAATTGATATGCCCGAAATGTGAAAGAAAAACAACATATCAACGGAAGTGCTCTGAAACAAAATCAAACTATGCAAGGAAACCAACAAATAAAATCCGAGACCGATGCACAGAGATGTACACAAAGGCAAACTAAATTAGCTTCGTCGACATCTTCGAGTTCTTGACTTTGATTTTGTTGTGGTGGCTTTTATCAGCGCATTCTTGTCGCTTTTCGATTGGGGGGATTGGCTCGATGGCATTGTCTTTCTCCTGTGGCCTGCCTCTGGGGTAATTTTAAACGCGAAAGTTCATTCACATGAAAGTGTGATTTGGTTAGGGGCTATCATATGCACATATAGTACATACATACATGCCATGGGTACATAAGAGGCAATTCTGACGCATACAATCCAATAATGATCGCATGACATCAGTTGACCACATTGAAAAATTTTGCGTTTTGATTTTTGTGTT
This sequence comes from Lordiphosa andalusiaca, assembly GCA_035044965.1. Lineage (NCBI taxonomy): Eukaryota > Metazoa > Arthropoda > Insecta > Diptera > Drosophilidae > Lordiphosa > Lordiphosa andalusiaca. The sequence continues at coordinate 449,823 of JAWNNM010002717.1, forward strand.
TCTCTTTTGCTTTTTTATGGATACTTTCTCACAAGGTCGTGTGAAATGCGCTAATACTTTAATTAAAAAGCCACTCAAGTGGCCCACAGACAAACCAAAAAGATCAGCGCCAGACACTTGGCAAGTTCTGTTCTAAATGGCACAGACAATAATGCCATTGTGGCATCTAAAGTAAATGCTTTCTTCCTGCATTTAACGTAAGTTTAGTCTGAATTTCACTCAATAGAATGGGGGAGGATGAACCACTTAATGCCACACGACCCAAGTCAAATTGATACGCGGCCTCAGGTTGCCAGCGCCGTCACAAATTGTAACCGGTTGAGAAACGCATGAGGTGCATACATATGTCGCCATTCATGAGACGATCTGCCAAAATGCCTAATGGTTCTCTTTATAAGTAACAAATTGTGTTTGTTATGCAATTTCCCACAAAATTTGTTGCATTTTTGGGTCGGGTGTGCCACTAATAGAGTAATAATTATATTCATTCTCCTTGTTGTGCGGTTTCGGTTTGCAAATGTTTGTGGAATAAATCTCGTTTCTAATTTTAATGGCATTGCCAAAAGGCGTCAGAGCTAAATGCGCGACTGTATAAAGAATTTCAATTATTAAATTAAGTACAGAGTTTGATATTTAGTGTATGAATCAACCAAGGAACTACTTTTAAATGGCAGCCCTCGCCGCCTAGCTGAACTCAATTATAGTATGTTATTTTCCTTTTGTTTGGTTTGATTGCCACTTCTTTGTAACTAAAACGAAAGAGCAGTGTTAATCACTAGCGGCAGTTATGGACACAGTCCTAAGTAGTTTGTGTTGCGTGTAGGAAAAACATAGATATCTTTCAGTTCAGGGTTCCACTGGCTGACACAGCTCTGATAAGTAGTTGTTGCTGCCCTACATTGATTTTTATCTAACAAACTTAAGCTGGTTCTATCTTTAGCTGCACCTGGCAACGCGATAAGGCCCAAAGCAAAGCAAATGAAAGCTAAGTAATTCATGAGGTGAACACAAACAGGTGCTAAAAGTAAACCAAAGTAGAGCAACAGCACCCGAAAGCCTTGAACTTCTCGCACTGTGTGAGAGTTGATTACGTCGACAGCAAACACACACAGTTCACAGGTCGTTCAGCCTGGGCAGCCTTTGATCAGAAAATATACTAATGTTTATATGGAATCAATTATGAACGGCCTCTCTAGCTTTCGCTCTGATTACTCTCCTCCCACTTGGTTTTGTTGGGCGTTTTAGTTTTTAATTTGTTCCAATGCGTGTTCTGCCTGGCTGCATCTGTGGCTAGACTGGGCGCAAAAACTTTCGGGGCGCTGAAGTGTAAACCATTTACTGTAAGCCTGAATTTTAGTTTAAATCATGAGTCAGCCCAGTTGGAGGGAAGAGCTATTGACGTGTTCCACTGCTTACATCATGGCCAAAATTCGCCGACAATTCTTATCAATTGCTATGACGAAGGCGTTCGACCGGTTTCTGGATAATGATAGACACACAATTGGTGTACTCCTCACCCCCTTTTCAAGTACATAGTAATTGCTTATCATTTTACTTTATTTATTTAAGCAAGTTATCGAGGAGAGATATAAGTCGGGCACGTCTCATTCTACTTTACTTTAATGAATTTGCCAAATAAAAGTGCGTTCATATGTCACCCAAGCATTGAGCTGGCAAAACGATCGCCGCTCTTATCAACTTCCATTTGCTTATCTCTTTTGTTTGTTTAGCAAGTCTATGTATATGGCTACATCTAGGTATGTATGTACTTGTAGACATTGCATAATTCGTACAAAAAATAGGAAGCTGCAGACTGTAATTAAGTGAAACGAGAAGATAACGGAATCGGTTTTAAATAATTAAGTTTAAGCAAATAGAGGAAAGCTGGTATAACCCAGGCGGCGGCAGTTTCTGTTATTTCATTTCTAAATAAAAAGTGTTAAGAACATTTAGTTTTAACTATATTTAAGATCGACAACAGTACAGTTGGAGACGACCATTAAAATCAGTCAAATAATGATTAGACTTGTCTGAATATTAAGTTGGTGAATTCTATTCACTGCTGAGATTGGATCTTATATAGTTTATATTCATCCAATTTTATGTAAGCTTTCAATTATTAAGTAAAAACAGAAATCTAACGAACATAACGCTTTAGAACCAGTCCGGTTGAAGTTATTTCGATTCTTAAGCCAGACCTTTATCAACGTTTTTTTTTAAAAGAAATTTTACTGTTGTGTGTCGAATGATTGCGTTTGCATCAGACAGCTGTCTCAGCACACATACACAGCAACAGGCAATTATCGGATTTCTTTTTCGTTTTCTTGTGGTTGTTGTAACTTCAAAATATTTTTATACCCTGTTCCCAATGAAAATGGGAAAAGGGGGATCATGAAGTTGTGCAAATGTATGTAACAGGGAGAAGGAAAATTTTCCGACCCCATAAAGTATATATATTCTTGATCAGCATGAACAGCCGAGTCGATATAGCCATGTCCGTCTGTCCGTCTGTCCGTTTGTCTGTCTGTATGAACGCGTCGATCTCAGAGACTATTTCAGGTTTGAAAAATTCCACCCCGTCCCCCTTTTAACCCCAAAAAACCTAGACCTCTTCTAGAAATCCTAGACCTAAATAGCCGTCAGATCCACAATTTTCAAGTTATAGCCTCGTGGTATATACATCAAGCTAGGCCCAATATCTATCTATTCTGAAAAGTACAATCAGATCGGACAAAAAACACCGGAGTTATAAGCGAAACAGTTGAGCTGATAAGAGCACCCCCTCGCTTAGAAATAACTAATTCTGGGACGTGAAGATTCACAATATAGATTTTAATATTGAAAACCAAATTTAGCATAAAACCATGCCTGCCTTTAGCGCTAAACGCAAATCTTCTATTTGCTTTGTATACAACCGGATAAGAGTTTCGACTCCGAACCGGTTCACAGCCCTGGTTATGAATGCTCCTTTAAAAAGACCAAAGCGCCGATTCATGTTGCTTTACTTGGAGACCCACAATTTGACGTTGGTAAAGTGGCCGTCAATGAGTTAGAACGTAAATCCTATTGAGGATCTATTGTGCATTTTTTGTGGCAAACGTTTATTCCTGTACAAAGCAGTACGGTATCTTGAAAGATCGATTAATATTAGTTTAGAAACTTGCAAAATCCGGTGTCTACTCATATGATTTGATTAAAAAATACCTGTTTCTTCATAGGCTACTTTTCAAAAATTTTTGTGTTTCCCAGATTGACTATTTAACTTTCCTACTGAAATACTTTATTTTTATGGGTAATAAAATATTAATACCGCATTTGTTGATGGCACTTATAAGTTATAACTAGCTTAGCTTACAGCAAAAACGTATAAAAAATAATTCAGAAAAAAGTGTTAAAAATAAACGTCATGTTAAGTACATATTCCACGTATGCATATTTATCCCATTTCCTAATGTACCACATTTGGGATTGTTCAAAAATCAGGCATCTACTTCGTGTGTTTTCCGATCGGAAGAATTAGTTTAAAGAAACAAACGCGAGTTTATCACATCTTACAAAGTTAGCTTTGGCTTCTTTAATTTTTCATTATTCCTTCAGCGCAGCGAAATAAAAAATTTCATATTTTAAAAATATTGTTCCACTAGTTCCGTTACAAAAAGATTCTGCCAGAATTCGAAGTCTTATGTCATGTTCTAATTTCAAATTCTTAACAGAACGGAACAACTCAACACAATTCAACAGTGAAGAGCTTTTCAAAAACTGGAAAGCTGGAATCACACTACACATCGCATTGCCGATGGTCCATCTATGCAGCAGGGATTAGTAATGCTGACCTAATGGAACCATCAATTGGATGTCACTGCGCTTGTCCTGGAGATTTTATTTTTATTTAAAAATACAAATATATTAAAATACAACACAAAATATGTGTTGTGCAAATTCAGCATCATAAATTAATCAACCTTAATTCAGGGACCGTAAATAACAGTTATGGAAAAAAAATTAAACAAAAATTTGTATGCAATGGAAAGGTGGTAAAGGGGGTTACCAGAATGAAAGTTTTAAAGCTGGCTATTTAAAGTTTAAAATTTTTAAAATTTTAAAAATTACTTTTAATTTGTATTTTTAAAATTTTTAATGTTATTTAAGATACATTTTTTTTAGTTAAAATATTTTTTCATAATTTTTAACATTTAATTTTTTTATTTTAAAAAATCAACAGTTTTGTTTACAGTTAAATTTAAAAAATATAAATTTAAAATTGTTTTATGCTTTAAAAATTTGAAATAATTATTATTTTGTTATTTTAAAACCAAAAAGTCGTAACAGTTACCATTTCTGGTTTAATTTGATTTAAAATCAAAACATTTAATTTGTTAAGTGTATCAACCGCCTATTCAATTTTAAACAGCGCCATAACATAACTTCGAAACGTTTATCGACAGCAAAATATCGGTTATCGAGTTAATAGCAGAAAATAGTAACAGTTCCTAGTTGAAGTATAGGGTGAGAAAACATGTGCAATTCTTAAACAAATCTTTTATAATTTGGGAATCTATTCCCAGAATCATATCTTTCTGAGTTGCGTGTGCAATTCAAAAGCAACTTTGCCATCAGCTTTAAGCCAGTTTGCCATTCATCAAATTTCGAAACAGAAACAAATACCTTTGTAGGTACGTCATCAAATAAACAAACTTCTCTTTCCTGTTCAACTCATTATTCTAAAGCTGATAAGCTTGACCCGAGAAGTGCACTTTCTAAGGTTGCTGTGCAAGTTAAATTCAGTAGAAATGCAATGTGATTACTGCACTAAGTAACAAAATCAGCTTAGAACAAAAAACATCGAATATTTGCTTATGAAAATATGGCCATCCCGATATTTTGTAAATCATTATCACTGAGTCGGCTGTTTATAAAGGCTTCATAAACGATTTGGTAACTTGTTAATTTACTTTAAATCTTTTTGATTAAATTTTGGAAAAATTGTTTGTTTTATATTTGACCTCTTTTAGAGAACAGTTTGATTAAATTTTGTGAACATTTTGAAAACATTTTTGTGCTCAATTTGGAAAAATGTTTCGAAATCGTTTTGAAATCATTTTGGGTACACTTTGAATTTTATATTGATCTTATAATATTTACATTAGTTTAAGTTACAAATCGTTGGGCTTTCTTTGTAAGCGAAACCGAAAGATTTCCACTTGGGACCCAATTTGCAATTGCCGATTTTTGTTTTGTGAGCTTAGATCAAATCTATCGCTATTTTGCGATGGAAAAATCCATCTAGAACAAACATTTGCTTGACAGTACTATTAAAATCGCAGTTAATGAGAATAATTTAGCAATAACACGAAATATTTCCATATGTTTCCCTCCAAAAAACCGTCGAAAATACCTTGAGTCTATTTTCATGATAATAGCCCATCCGGCCCATCATGCTCTGTTTATATTGTTGCGTTATTATTATATTTTATATAAAATAAGTCTATTTTCTCCAAAAAACGGAAGAGATTTCTGGGATTTCCGGCTGTTATTCTGTTGCTCGCCTGGAACCTTACCAAACCTAAACAAAACTCAACAATCATTCTTACATCCCTGGAGAAAATGCCCGTTGGTAATCGAAAACATTTGCAGGCAGCTTTCATTATTAGCTGCAAGCGGCGTTAAACAGTAAAATAATAATTGTATCTACAATTTGCTGCTCTCCCTCTATTTGGTTATGTTGCTGCCTCTTTCCCAGAAAAACTGGTTTTTTCCACAACTTGGCTTATTTTCCAAGTGGGTTAACTTGAATATTTTTGTTGGTTTTCTTTCTCATGTGAAGAAAACTGACTGAATCGTCACACAAAAGGGTGTTCCCTGGGTAAAGAGTGACTAATGCTCGACAAGATGTGAGTGTGTGTGTGTGTGTGTGTGAGTGTGCACTTTGCTTTTGAACTTGACAAATTTACCTTCAATTGCTACATTTGCATGGACAAGGCACGTTACAAACGGAAACAGTTACAATTATAATTCTCTAACTGATCTCGCATTGACTTACCCTTCACCACTGGCTCCGAGACCAGGGTCATCTCCTCCTGCGGTATCATTTCCATCAGTCGCGCTATATCCTTGGCCAGCATATTGTCCACAATGTCCAGCAGATGTGGCTTGAGTGAGTGGAACTTGGTGAAGTCCTGGTGCTGCAGTACATCCTGCATTTTCTTTATGTCCGGAAAGTCGCCAGGCGAAATCGAGTGCTCGCGCTGTATGCGATCATAGACCTGTCCCAGATTCTTAATCAAATCCTTCTTCTTGCTATCCTTGCCGAATACCGAAGGCATATCCTTCCGCAGCTCGGCTATGATGAAGGCGTGCACCTTGGCCAGGCGTGCGCGTTTGATAAGATCGTTTAGTTTTCGCAGGGCCGCATTGCGGGGCAGCGACTGCAGATCACGGAACAGATCCTGCTCCTCGTCCTCGAACAGACGTCGGTTTGCGTCAAAACGTAGCGGTTGGTCCCAGAAGGAACCAATGTAGACGCGTGCCACCTCCGGCGTCTGCAGCACCTTGCCCAGCGACCACATCAAAGCGCCATAGACGCGCATCAGCTGCTGGTGATCAATCATATCCGCCTTGTTCAAAATGATGCGTATCTTGTCGTCGTGTCCCTTCAGGGCCTCAATCGAACGCCGGAACTCATCGGATATGTCCAGTTTGTGGGCATCGAACAGCAGGATAATGCGGTCCACACGCTCCGCAAACCACTCCAGCACTCCGGTGAAGTCGTAGCCACGATCGATGCGCTGCTTTTCGCCGGACAATATGCCAGGAGTGTCCACAATGGAGATGGCGTTCAGCACCGGTGAGCCCACGGTGGAGCATTGGAAACGATTGAGGAAGGCGTTGCCGTACTTGGAGAGTGGGCGGAACTGTTTCTTGGGATCTACCACCAGGGCATTGCCGGGTATGACGCCCTCCTTTTCATCGTACATCACGGCAATGAAGCGATCTGTGGTGGGCTCTGGCCCAATGCGAATGCCGGGGAAGTCACGCTCCAACAGGTAGCGTATGAATGTGGTCTTGCCCGTCGAGTATTGGCCAACAAGCAGGATCATGGGCTTGGCATCGAAGTCCGGATCCTCCAGCTTGGGCGAGTGGAAGTCATGGAACTGATAGTGCTCCTCCAGGGGCAACAGTTTGCTGCGGTAGATCTTTTTCAGCTCGCCAATCACATTCTCCACCACCTCCTGGGTGTTCTTCTCGCGCTTCAGAAAGCTAAACATATTTCACACACACAATACACACGCACGCACACACAGACAGAAGACACAACAAATTAGTTAGGGCAGAGCAGAGGCACAGTGGTAAGGCAGAGGGGGCGGGTGTGCTGCTACTAGCGTATACGTGTTATGGAAAAAATTGCGATATATCCATATACTAGATAATTTCTGATGATGAAGTATGTACACTCGACTCTTGCGCTTAGGTCGTGTCGCGCCGCGTATGATTCACGGGAGTACGAGTACGTATGTATTTTTGGAATAAACTATTCTCGCTTTTGGACCCAACGAAGGTTGTCGACTACTAGTCGATATGTGTTAGACTATCGCTATCGATAGCAACTATGTTAGTGATGACATTCACTGCATTCATCGTTAGAGTGACCCTTACTTGAACGGGTAAAGTGCAACGGTTTTTTGAATTTGATTTTCAACGATTTCTTGGACGTTAAATGACTCTTGGTATATTTTTACTGACTTCAATTTCGAGTCTTACTTTATGCCAGTACATAGTTTGAATAGTTTATTATCCATCAACTTACCTACTGTCACCTCCATCGGGACACAGCATTATATCATGGACTATCAAAAGCGCTGCACAGACAATTTATAATATATGGGAAATCTGCTGAAATATATATATTTTTGTTTATATCTTTTTATATAAAACGTCTGAGTTGAAATGCACAGTGGCTTTGCGAAAATCAAAGCATTCATTGTAGAGTCTACAAGCAAAACTTAACATAATCGATTGAGTTTGCTTCTGAGAGCTAGAAAGTGTGTTCTTTTAAGATCAAAAGCTCTGCAGACAGAAAGATTATATGACGTATCTTCTGATTGACTGATACCCTGTTTATGAACAACAAAATTATCATGATTAATGCACATTAAAGTATACTATGATTAATAATATATCGATCTCGGCAATTTTATATTTGGTTTACTACTAATTCATTTTGAATACCTTCAATCTGAAGTGTGGACTATGCATTACGCTTTCATAACTGACTCTTAATGTTTCATTTAAAATGATGATTATTTAAGGAAATAAAGCTGGCATACTTTTAGGGGCATTTATCATGATAATCCTTTTTGTATAAACGGGGTAAGAGATAGGTACTTTTCACCTTTTCTTACATTAACAAAGGAAAAGAATGTTTATTACCAACAGATGTTTATTAAATTCTTCACTGTCGAAGATCTTAATGCCACAGAGGAGATGTCGTATTGATTGAAAGTGAAGATATTTAGCTAAATAGATGGTATTGGACATGTATGAAAAGATAAAAAAAAAAATATATGAAAGTTAAATATACAACTTCGATTTCTCGAACTATAAGTCAACTGCCTTAAACCAGGCTGTGGAAATAAAATCACTTTCCGCAGGTCTTGTCTACATTTATGAAATGACAGCGTAATTTGCTAAATAAGCTAAGGAAATTTTAGGTAAAAAAAATGTTTATTTAAAAAAAGTTATAAAAGTGATTATCAAGCATTTTAACTAAGATATTATCAGTTATAGTTTATGGAAACCTTAATCAACTGAGTTTCGTTAATTGGTGTCCATGGGTTTTGTTAAGGTATTTATGGAAAGAAGTTAACATTTTTTCATGAGAATTATTATAAATCTTATCAGTTAGCTCATGTCTTAAAAACTTCCACTTCATCATTCTTATATGGTATGGCAGGATCCAGACCAAAATTCATCTTCATTACATCGCAGAATACCGAGAGAAAGATGAATGCATCTACAAAATGGTTGATCATGAACGCTATCGATCGATCCCGTTCCGTCTTGTGAATACTGATGAGAGATTGTATGGTTAGTAAAACGCCAGCGGCCACCTAAATATAAGTATATAAAATATTTATTTAATATCTTACAAAATCAAGCACTATACAAATTATACATAGATCGCTGGAATCGTTCTTAGTTCTATGGGGTCTTAGCATGCGCATCGATGAGTCTTAGCGGTTGTGATGAATACTCAATCCCGAAACCAGAAATGATCACATTCATCACGGATATGACAAAGATCACCACCAAAATGACGTCGTTCAGGATTGTAGCCGCCCTCTGATCTTGTTGCTTGTTAATGTTCAGACTGCCGATGGCCACAAACAGAATTCCAACCAATAGCTGTTCGAAAATGGAGATGGAAAAGCGAATTAAAATTCAATTTACATTGTTGAGCAGATCGCCTTGTGGCGGGGGCAGGCGACTGTCAAAAGCCGAGATAAACAGATTGATCATGGTCGTAAAGAACGCAAAAGCGGTGCGCACATGATTGAGCACATTGGCCGATTGGTGAAACTCTGGCTGGTGCAGTCGGCAGTCCCTCAGCAAGCTCAGCGACAAGCTCAATATGCCCGACAGTATCTACGGACACATTTTGTGAGACGTTACAAGCCCGAGCCAAAGCAAAAGTGGGTATTTTTACCTGTAAGACAATCGATAGACTGATCAGGATCAGCATCAACTTATAGAACTGATGTTGTTCTCCCACTTGGAGGATGTACTTCAATTGAGAGGCATTTGCCGTCAGCAGAGCAATATCCAGCATGCCCTGGGCAATGGTCTTTTTAGTGGCATAGCGATTGGCATCCATGGCTTTCATCTGAAATTTGTACAATGGATCATCATTAGTGGAACTGTCATTTGGTAGAAGTCAGGCATACTTCATTGAATATGGATACCATTTTGTGTAGAGCTGCAATCTGTTATGTTTCACTTTAAGCAACAAAGTGAACGAATCTTGTAGAGAAAACAGCGACTATTCTTGGTGCCACAATTGTTATCTGTGCAAAATGTGATGTTCTGATAACATACAACTATCAAGTGTACTCAAACTAATTTACCAAAACGATGACGATAAAATATTTAGGTTATACATTGAGAGCAAGGATAATTTAAGTAAGGAAGAGGATTTGGGACTGAATCTTACATTTCGCAAAAACGACACCAGCTTCACAAGTACCAATTTAAATAACAACAAAATGTGTGGCATCAACGTTTTCTTGAAAAAAGATATTGGGGCCTTACCAAGGCATAGAGGTACTTAGACTCGAGAGAATTTCAAGGGAGGACCTAAATGGGAACTAACTTATTAAATGGACACAGTGCAGGAAACTATAGTTGCGCTCGAAAAAATTTCACCTATTGTGACTAAATCAGGGCAAGTGAATTTAATGTCGAAGAAAATGCATCAGAATCTAGTAATTCATGATACAATAACTTCAAGGTAGCGCAAGCGAAAGTGTCCATTCGCGTGTGAAAGAATTTATCGATTGTTATGTGTATTCCAGGATATACCGAAATACTCTTTTGAATCATGGAACCAAGGACGACTGAGAATTTCTAAGCTGCGCAGTGAGCTTCTTTCTAGCTATTATATCATGTAGTAATACAAATTCTATTTAAAAATCAACCGAAAACTCGTCACGAAATCTTAATACGACATACGAATTTCTTTACGTATAAATAAAATAAGGAGCTTTTTATTCTAAGATAAATACTCAAAATATAAACCTTCCACAAAGTCCAACTCTTCTGAAGAACTCTGTACCACACCCTTCATTTCGGATTTAAGTTACCCACTGTTCTTTATTCTAGGGGTGCTGGGGTGTGATTGACAGTGTCACGGAGTCAAACAAACAAAACACAAAAGTTTTTGTCACTATACCCAAAAATTTATTTTAATAATTTGCATAAACAGCCAAAAAATTACCTACAAATTGATGAAATATTACATTAATTATAATTATAATTATTATTAAAAGGTGCCAAGGCCATGGCTAAAGCTTTAAAACCTTTCGGTCTTAGGGCTAAGGTAAATCTACCTAAAATTCGTTTATCATTTTAATGAAAAATAAAAAATAGAGGAAAGTTAACTTCGGCTCGTCCGTAGTTTGCAAACCCTTACAGAACATTTTTCTGACTAGTTTGGATGACATTTCTACTAAAAACAAACAAGTTTATCCCACAAAGACTACATATTGTATTCTACTTTTCTATGAAAGCTATACTATATAGATGTCCGATTTCGACCAAACTTGGAGGAATCATGGGAAAGCAAAGCAAACTAAGAAGTACAAAGTATGGAGGCGTTTGCTTTGAAAACCAAAACTTTTTCTCACTAAAACTAGTTTTTCGACCAACCATTCCTATGACAGCTATATGCCATTCTTCCGATTCGGCCGGTTTTCATACTTGTGCAGCGTATTTGTACAACAAGACTTCGTGCAAACTTTGGTCGCCATAGCTTTCAAACTTGCGGATGAAATCGCATAGACATGGCTATATCGACTCAGCTCATCATGCTGATCAAGAATATATATATTATACTTTGTGTGTTCGGAAATGCTTCCTTCTCTACGTTGCAAACAATCTAGACAATTTTAATATACCCTCTGCAAGGGTATAATAAGTCCTTGAGTTTTTTCTTATGGACTTTTTTTAAAATATACCTTCCCTTCTCTGGGATTCGTACTCCAGATCCTTGGCACTGCGCTACTTAGTCGACATGTCAGCTCAGACGACTATCCATGTCACGCGTGTTAGTGCGACACAGCACAGTCAAGAATTAAGGCGAGAAATTACAGTACATACTTCACCTAAACACTCAAAAAGGAAAAAGCTAGATGGTGTAGATGACAGGACTCGTGCTTTCGAAGTCGAAAAATTAATTATACTCTGTACCGTAGGTACATAGAGTATTATAAGTTTGTGCAAAAGTATGTAACATCCAGAAGGAAGCATCTCCGACCCCATAAAGTATATATATTCTTGATCAGCATCAACAGCCGAGTCATGTCCGTCATGTCCGTCTGTCCGTCTGTCCGTCTGTCTGTCCGTATGAACGCACAGATCTCAGAGATGGTAAGAGATAGAGGTTTGACATGTATGGGACATATGCTTCTTATGTCTGCAGGCAGATCAAGTTTATTTTCAATTTTGGCCACGCCCCCTCCCGCCCCCGCAATTTAGAAAAAACGTCATATCTCCCACAGTTTTAAAGATAGATGGCTTGTTCCTTCTGGACATATTTAGTTATTAGGATAGCTTATCGATCCGCCAAAGGAATGAAGAAGATCGGATGAACGGTTTTCGAGTTATGATCAAAAGAAATTTTCTTGGTACAGAGTATGTTATAGTCGGGCTTGACCGACTTTCTTTCTTGTTTTTTTTTGTTTATTATACTCTGTACCGTAGTTACACAGTATTATAAGTTTGTGCAAAAGTATGTAACTCAAGAAGGAAGCATCTCCGACCCTATAAAGTATAAATATTCTTGATCAGCATCAACAGCCGAGACATATGGTTTTTATGTCTGCAGGCAGATCAAGTTCATTTTCAATTTTGGCCACGCCCCCTGCCGCCCCCGCAATTTAGAAAAAACGTCATATCTCCTACAGTTTTAAAGATAGGTGGGTTGTTCCTTCTAAATATATTTAGTAATAAGGATAACTTTTCGATCAGCCAAATAAATGGTGAAGATTGGGTTAACGGTTTTCGAGTTATGATCAAAAGACTGTTCGCTGCTGCAGCGCAGAAGCAGCGCTGCTTTCATCTGCTACTGCAGCATCAAATTTTATGCTAAGCGTATAATTTCGTTGGTACAGAGTATGCTATAGTCGGGCTTGACCGACTTTCTTTCTTTCAACCCACCTATCTTTAAAACTGTAGGAGATATGATTTTTTCTAAATTGCGGGGGCGGCAGGGGGCGTGGCCAAAATTGAAAATAAACTTGATCTGCCTGCAGACATAAGAAGCATATGTCCCATACATGTCAAGCCTCTATCTCTTACCATCTCTGAGATCTATGCGTTCATACGGACAGACAGACGGACATGGCTATATCGACTCGGCTGTTGATGCTGATCAAGAATATATATACTTTATGGGGTCGGAGATGCTTCCTTCTGGATGTTACATACTTTTGCGCAAACTTATAATACTCTATGTACCTACGGTACAGAGTATAATTACCTAAATATTTTCATTACAGTCCATTTCGATACTTTAGGCTCACAATTTCCTAAAATTAAGGAACAAAAATTTGTTGAGTGCAGAAACATTTTGTATGAATGCAAATAAAAGAAATCAGTTTCTAAATGTTTATGTCTATATTCTGAAGGAAGTTTGCCAAAAAGTAAATTGGAGTTTTATGCTTGATAAGGCACAATGTTAAACTGCTACCCATAACGCCGGTGATGCCCAGCATAAATCTTTGGTTTCCCCATAACTCGACTATCGTTCATCCGATCTTCACCAATATTACGATGTAGACAAAAATAATCTTGATTACCGAATGCCTACAAAAGGTACGAATCTTATTTCTATAAAATAGTGAAAGAAGCGAATATAAGATGCAAATGGGACATACATATCGAACCTCTATCTCTTCGCATTGTTGAGATCTGTTTCTTCTTAGGGTACGGATTTGAAGGTTCAAGGCTTAAGTCCAAATGTTGTGATTTGAACCTTGGTTGGCTATTCCATTTTGTAATAGAAAACATTTCATTTGCGGTCGAGTAATTTTATGATTTTGAAACTTCTTTGATCATACAAAATAAATAGCTTAAAAAAGCTTACATTTACAAGATGTTTAATACATTATTATGTTTGATGCCGATGGACTCAAGACTCTGTGGCGCAATATCTACTAGATATTACAAAATCTTTGGGCAGTATGTCAGATCTTAGAATGTCCTTTATTTTTGTTGAACCAAGGCGAATCTTTTGGCATGCAACATATTTGGCTACACTATTTTTGCTCACTTGATTCGGCTTAAGGTTCGGTAAGTTCAAAATTCATATTATTAACCAATTCAAAAGTTATGGTTATAAGAAGCAGTCATTCGCAAACTTTACCTGCCAGGCATTCTTAATGGATTTCTGTAAAAGAGGAGTGGAAATGTAAATCATATGCAAATAGTACATCTTAATTATATGACCTGTGCCAGCCAATGCAGGATATACAGGTACACAACCCGTATATGCGAGTTTATATCATTTCCTTTCCCTTACTTGCGGTGTGAAGTAGAAAATCAATACAAATGAGAGACAACAACAGACGGAAATTAAAATTTTTTTCGCACAGCTCATCTGAGCTGAATTGATATAAGGCAAACGGGTATTAAAGTGACACACGAACAACAACAACAACAGACAAAACAATTACGGCTGGGTCAGGGATAATTATGGGAATGCGGGAATGGGCATGCATGTGTGCAAGATCAAGGTTATGTGATGTATGACTGATGTTGGTGTATTAGTCAAGACTTGCCTCCGTTTCGTAGACTCGTTCATCAACTGCCCCAACCTGAGCCATTGTCAAAATACTTAATTGCACTTTTGTTTTTGTTTTTAATGGTCACGCGTCGCTGCAACTGAAAATGTTGAACGCACACACACAATTGTTTGCAACTTGTAGCCTCGTTGTCGTGGAGACGGTTGTCGGGCGCACAACCTAACGATTAAACAACTGAAAGCCAACTGAATGGGATTTCAAGTCAAGAGAGTGGACGACTGTGTGCTCCGAGAGCGTTTCATGGTTTATGAATGAGTTTTATCGATTTCTCTCGTGTTGCCTTTTGCGTTATCCTATCCTGTGATCTTTTCCATTAACCAACAATTGGGGGTTTATAAATTTTTAGGTTTTTTTTGTTTTATTTTCTAGGCTGAGTAAGCTGGTTCAATAAATAGCATTTTTAAATACTTTGCGCCCATTTATGCGTACAAAACGAATTTCCTGTCGGGGCTGGGGATTGCTGTTAGCTGACACACGGATTTGATATTTTATGGATTTTTAATAGCGTTTAACTTAATAAACAAACTAAAAAGTCTTTCTATGCACAGCACGTTGGCCCTCTTCCTCGTATTCCCGCTTTGATATCCACATTTTCTTGAAGGTATCCAGGGAGGCCAGAATTGAGCCACCCATCCAGGTGGAGTAGAGACGTTCCTGGGGTGCGGCAATCTGTAAAGAGAGCAGCGGTCAACAACCATTTGCCATTTTATTCATTCACGTATTACCCTGATCTTCAGATCCTTGGCCGAATGCTTTCTCAGCTCGGACAGCAGACGATCGCCGAATCCTTTGAATAGTGTGGAGCCACCTGAGAGTACTATATTCTGGTATAGCATTTTTCTGAGATCCATATCCGACTTTTCAATAGAATACATGAGAACGTCGTGTATGCCCTCGCACTCTTCGCCCAGCAGATCGGGGCGGAACAGCACTTCCGGTGCCCGGAAACGTGCCTGTCCCACTTCAAATGTCTTTCCATCGGGCAGTTTGTAGGCAAACTTCTCCGTTTCTACGGTCTCCTCCTTTTGCGGATTGGTGGCTAAATAGCAGACTTTCTCTTTAATTGAACGCACAATCTCAAACTCGGCTGTCGATCGAAAGTTGAAGCCCTCGCGGCGAATGAGTGTTTTCAGGTAGCGCGTCACATCTCGGCCCGCAATATCCACACGCATAATACTGTGTGGCATGGCAAATCCCTCATAGATAGGCACTGCATGCGTCACACCATCACCAGAGTCGAGCACGACACCAGTTACTCGACCAGTGGCATACCTGGAAAGCAGACGGCAACAATGAGAGGAGAAACACTAAAATCACCTTGAGCAATTGCTTACAGACTGAGGACTGCCTGCATGGACACAAACAGGGCAGGTGCATTGATGCCTTCAAAGAAGAACTCGGCGGCCTTCTCACGATTTCGTCGAGGATTCAGAGGAGCTTCTGTAAGCAGAACCGGATGATCTTCCGTAAAAGTGGCCAGTTGTTCCTTAAGTGAACGGAAATGCTCTTCAGAAATGCTCTTACTTAATCAACAAACTTTTCACTTACTTTACTATAGATGTAGCTCCATATTCGCTCCATGTCATTCCAATCCGTCACAATGCCATGCTCCATGGGATAACGAATGCTAAGCAGACCGCGATGCTCTTCCGCCTTGGGTCCAACAAATATGTCACCCTCCAAAGCACCTGCCATTACCCGAACATGCTTGGGTCTGCCAATGCTAAAGAAAAGTTTTAAAAGATTATCATGATTATGTTTGTGAAGCGAAGTCCTTTTCTATATACTTACTAATTGGGAAACCTGCATTTTGGAATGTGCTCGCCAGCAAATCCGGCTTTGATCACACCAGATCCCTGAAAACAAAATGTGAATTTATTTGAAAAGTTTATAAAAGAAATAATTATAGTAATTGTATACTAAACTTTAATAGGGCTAGTTTCTGCTTGTTTTTGTTAACTAAAATTCTTCAACTGAATCCTGACCCATGTTTGAGATGTGGTTTCCCAGAATAAAAAGCAATCAATTTAATCATTGTAACCACAGCTGTAAACTACAATTTTCATTACAAATTCAAATATCAAATTCAGATATCTTGCACTTACGATTATTTGTAACTTTTAGGGAATAGTTATGAACTGATATGACATTTAAAATTACTTGAATAACACACCTCCATGAATGTTTCCCATTTTTCCATAGAACTTGAGCTGTCCTAATTCAGCTCAAAGTTCAAATCTCCAATTTTTAACACTTATTTTTCACCTTAAATAAATTATCAAAATGCAATCTTTAATTTAAGCTATTTTGTATTTTGCTTAAACCTGTAGCCCATTATGATTTCTTGTTTTGGGTTTTGTGTTGTTTATTCAGCAACGTAAATGGTAAAGCTATAGCCACTCAAGTACGAGTTTTTCAATTCAAATATGGACATTTTTTTCTCCCATTTAGAAAACTCGGTAATCTGATACACATAATGATCATATTAAAAAAAGAGAAAGCTAAGCTAACTTCGTCTGTGCCGAAGTTTTTATACCCTTGCAATTGCTCGCTTAAATATTTTCCAAAAATCTTTGTCCCACGACTTATTTTCCGACCGATCTTTCATATGGGAGCGGTATGATTTAGTCTTCCGATTTGGAGAAAAATTTGTAAAATTAGGTGAAAGCAAGTGAAACAAAGAAATACAAAATTTCGGGATGCTACCATTAAAATCAAAAAAGGTTTTTCAACTAAGACTGTTTTTCAGAACTATCTTTTGTATTAGAAAACAAAGAAAACCTACGATTACAAAGTTTGGAGATGTTTTCATTGAAAAGAAAAATGTTGTTCTCACTAAAAGAAGTTTTGCTACCGATTGTTCCCCTATGGTAGCTATAAGATATAATGATCCGATCCGGTCCGTTTCAACATATTAGTAGCGTGGAGACTCTGTGCAAAATTTCAGCTTTTTAGCTTCAAAACTGAGAGACTAGTTTGCGTAGAAACAGTCAAACAGACGGACGGACAAAGCTCAGCCTGATTTAGCCTTGTCCGTCCGTCTTTCCGTCTGTTTATATGCTATCTCCTTCGTCAGTTTTAAAGCTATCGCAACCAAACTTTGCACGAAGTCTTCTGATACAAATACGCTGAACATTTGTCAAAACCGGCCGGATCGGATGACTATAACATATAGCTGCCAAAGGAACGAACGGTCGAAACACTAGTTCTAGTGAGAAAATATTTTTGGTTTTTTATGCAAACGACTCCAAACTCCGTATTTACTAGTTTTCAATGTTCCTCCATGATTCTGCCAAGTTTGGTCGAAATTGGACATCTATATAGTATAGCTGTAATACAAAAAGTAGAGTCAGAAAAGCAGTCTTATTGAGAAAAACTTGATTGTTTTCAGTGGATATGTCCTTCAGATAAGTTAAAAAACGTGCTGCAAGGGTATTCAAAGTTAACTTTCCTCTATTTTTTTATTTGAGATACCGACGAGAATGACATTTATACTGACCATAAGCTCGTTTTAACTTGTGCATGCCTAGACTCCTGAAATCGTAACTATCAGCACTACACGTTTTCCACTTAAGCCACATGGGGCCGTTTCGAGGTTACGTATTCCCTGCTGACCCTGTTGGTTCATAATTCTTTTCCATTGTGTGCACAGAATTAACTTAAGAAAGATCCGATCGGTCAAGTATTGTAAGTAGTGCAATGAAATAAAAGGTGCTGTACCGATTCCTTGTCCTCTTCATATAGGCAACTCTACCAGAAATTATAGTGAAGTACGCCTAAGCGTAATGCTAGTCTACCAATAATATAGGGACCCATCAGGGTGCCTACCAGAAGCAATGTATGATCCCTTCTGTAACATTAAACTGTGTTAGTACGTTTTAAGACTCGCTATTGCTTTGGAAGAATGATTTTTCAACCTATTAGTAACAAGACGTGGAGTTTTGGCATTTCTGTGAAGCATTACTATTGTTCTGTTCTCTGAAAGGAGCTCGATGGTTGTGCCTAGTCTGGCACAGACTCATTTCCAACCATTTTCTGGTGTACAGGCGCACCCATATCATGTGAATACTTAAGTGTTGACAGAAATCGTTTAGGGATAGGCGACATTCAGTAAGCGACTTAGCACTATTTGTATATGAGTCAAGTGCCTAAAGAGTTGCTGGACTGTCCGACTGTAAAAATTCGTTTCCTCTTTATGCTAAGGTAGGTGGCAGCATCCTGGATCACTTGAGCGTGCTACACACTACAGTGATCAGAAAGGCGAAACGATAAGTTCGACTATGGGCTTCGAGAAGAAAGCGGCCACTCCTTCTTTTCATGTAGATGTTGAAGGCGATGGCTTTTTAGGAAATTAATACTGAATACTTCGCATTGTAAGCTGTAGGCGATTTTGATTTTATAAATCAGAATATTAATTTTCTTCCTAGGTATTGGTTTCTCCCCAAAATTTCGATTTAATCATGCTTCCAAACGTTGACTGCTATTCAAATTTTAGTTTGGCTTCATTCTATGGCACAACGCCTCTACCCAACCAATATAAACTAAGTTCAACTTGTTTTAGATACTTTGGTTAAATAATTTAATCTAATTTTGGTAGGCCTTGCCAGAGATTGTCAGTTGAGTCAATTTGATTATTTTCATTTCTCCAGTCGACTTCTGCACAATTTCATACATATATTTTGCTTAAACAACTTGTACAAAATTTCACTGGATTTACCATGGCTGTAAACTCAATTCCCGAAGTGGATATGATGACCGTGGCGAAGAGCTCAAAACTGCAGCGTACCGCAATTCTTGGTTTTGCGCCCAAGATTGGACTCTCAGTTGTGGACTATGGAAGTCTGGATAAGGTGGATAACTTTTACATGAATTGTCAGAAGAACAGGGACTATTATCGTGATCCTTACAACAAGGTGCACCGGCCGATGGCTTTCCAAATGTACGGGGGAAAATGCGGAATTAAACAGGATCACAGTATTGAACTTTTGAGGCAGCCTGTGACTTGGGTGCAAGAACGTAGGCCGGTGGTTTACCCCACTGAATATGGCAAGGAAATGAATTTTGACAACGGCTTTCAAATGGTTGGCCGCACCAGTAAAACCAGCAACACCTCTTTCAAGCGTTGATATCCAAACATGCTAGAAGTGCATTCGTCTGTCTTGTGTATACAAATTCAAAATTGAATAACATTTATAATGGTCTAACGACCATCTTGGATTATTAGTCATGACATATGTATTTGGCCAGCATTGAAAGTTTACTGACAAAGGGAAGGGTTTGGTTTTCCTATTGGCTGGTGATGTCACTGATGTCACGAAAACACAGGAGCATGACCAGGTGTCAGCAGTGCTGTCGTGGAAAAGGTCCTTTATGCTTAAGGTACTACTCACATTGTCTATGACCACAGGCTGGTTAACCACGACATCATAAGGCTCCATTTTTGTGCGATTAAGAAAAAATTGCAAATTTTACTAGTCGAGTTTCGTTTAGTGTGACCCTGAGCCACTAACGCAATAAACTCGAACTATCGATAAGCTAGCCGCGCCATCCGAAATCCTAGCGATGACACCAATTAAAATGTCGCAGTCACTGCTACTGCTACAAAATAGTTTTAAATAGTTGTGAGTGCAATTATGACTTCTACTTATATATTTAGTTTATTTTGAACCGGTAGCAGATCTTGTGGTGTAGATCTGCTGTGTCAGATCAATGAACACAATACTCTGTTATATATTGGTTTATGTGTCAGTGGTATTAAGATGCACCAAATATTTTCAAAATATATTTGTTTTGCTTAAGCCGGCGCTTTACAATTAAAACAATATTTTTTCTACGACACTTTACTCTAACCACGATAGTTGCAATAAAATATATAGAGGAACAACAAAATCTAAATTGAAGACTCGTATAGCCCAACACAAATCAGATTTTAAGCTACGACATCATGTGTTGAGAGCATAGCTCGCAAATAACAGTTGAGCGTTTTGCGTCGTCTTCAAATAAGTCTCTTTTCTGAGTATTTGCGAAAAAAACTCGCGAGCAACGGCTTCATCGGCTGTTCGCTTAGCTCGCTCTCGCTCGGACTACAATCGTTTTTTTCTTTTCTCTTTTGTTACACTTAGAGTGCGAGTATTTGCTTGAGTGAAATGAAGCAAAACGTTGTTAAGCGAGTGATGCATATTAATTTGCGACGCAAAAACATTTTGTGTATATTATCACTCACTGGCTGGCTACTGGCTACACCGGCAACCCAGGTTTCCGTGGAGCGCGCATTTTCAGCCCTACATTTTATATTAAGTGAACGTCGAAGTTCTATAAGCGCAGACAATTTAAATTCATTATTACTAATTAAGCTTAACCATAAGTAAAAATTAAATAAATATTCTTTATAAAAAATATTCCTTTTTTTGTCAACAGAGCAAATTAATGTGAAGAGTGTTTCAAAGAGTTTTTGCAGCAACTTATTCTGTCATTTACTCACTTACTGAGTCTCAACTCGCGAACGACAATTTTATTGATTCCGAGAAGAGAATCGTTTAAAGAGATCAACACAAAAAACTCAACAACAACACTCAAGCGAAAGCCGATGCAAAATAGAAAAATAGACTCTTGCTCAGAGTGAGAGCGAATTTTTTGAGCATTTTCGCTTCTGCTCTGATATTGCGCATAAAGAAAAAAACGCTCAATTGTTATTTGCGAGCTATGGTTGAGAGCGGCCACTCACCAGACTTTGAGGCTGCGACAATACTACAACAAGAACAACACTACAATAAGCGCTTTACTTTGGAAATATTACATATCACAATCACACCAACAGACAGGAGACTGAACTACAAAACGGATACGGAGAACTGCGCTCACCTATACAGACACTTACTCGCCGACTAACAAATAGTTTGACTCCAAGAGAGCAGACGTGTAAAAATTGTACGTAAACGGTTTTTTGTGAATTTTTGTTAAGATATAAATTTTTTAATTATTTGGTGTATATTTTTGTAGTTTGCCCTGAAGACGGTTACCGATGAGCAACCAAAATATATCGGAAAACAGAAGCCAAAATTTGTTTTTATTAACTTGACCTCGAGCCGGCTATCATCCAACAAAAATGTATATATTTATAAAGCTTTGTTTGCAACACAAACATTTTTAGAAATTGGCTGCAACTAATTCACATTCATTATGGTATCCAGCAAAGTTATTCCAAATAATCAAATAAAGTCTTTGCAAACTTTTTCATATTTTTATGTTGTCAAATGTTGCTTACCCACTATGCAAGGGTTGCTTTTCCAAAAAAATCGGTAGACTGAATACAAGTTATATTTGCCATAAACAGTAACAGTTACCCAGACGAATTGATATTCATCACAGTCACACTGAACCAATCACGCCTCCAACAAATGTTTGTCCATCTCTAGTTTACTATTTTGTTGCTGCGATGTCAAATCCGGAGAAAAAAGCTGAGGTGAAGCCTCCTCCGGGGCTGAAGGCCATCATAGACCACCTGTTCCAGCTCTATCCGGATCAACCTAATCCACTGCAAGTGACCACCTTGCTGAAGTTCTGGCTTGGTGGTCAAGATCCGCTGGACTATATTAGCATGTACAACAACAAAGGAGACCCCGAGAAGAACGTACCACCGCATTGGCATTACATTAGCTTTGGTCTGAGCGATCTGCATGGCGATGAGCGTGTTCATGTGCGGGAAGAGCTCTCCACTCGATCTGGTATGGGATTTGAGCTTACTTTCCGCTTGGCCAAGACGGAAGCAGAATTGCAACAGCAATTGGAGTGCCCTGACAAACCATTGCGTCCTCCGACTTGGCCAGCCAATCTGTTGCAATCGATTGGCCGCTATTGCTTTCAGACGGGCAATGGCCTCTGCTTCGGCGACAACATTCCATGGCGCAAGTGCTTGGATGGCAGCACAGCCAACTCGCCGCTGCAGAGCCTCCTGGTTGCACAGGATCCGCAGCTGGGCTGCATCGAGTCTCCTTTTGGCACCGTGGACTTCTGTCAAATTGTGGGCGTCTTCGAGCATGAACTGGAACAAGCCTCGCGCTGGAATGGACGCGGCGTGCTGAATTTTCTGCGCAGGGATGTGCAGACAGGTGGCGAGTGGCTGGTCACCAATATGCAGCGTACCATGAGTGTCTTTGAATTGTTTCCCGAAACGTTGATCCACCTGCAGGATGATCTGGAGAAGCAGGGTTCTGACTTGGCCGGCGTGAATGCCGAGTTCACTTTCAAGGAACTCAAACCCACAAAAGCCATCAAGCAGGAGATTGACTTTCAGTCACTTAACGAACGCTGTGCCAGCGAGGAAAACAATCGACAGATGATGACAGAGTCGCAAGTGAAGCGAGAAGAACCCAGTTTCCCGCAGTCCATGTCGCTGAGCAGCAATTCGTTGCACAAATCCTGTCCGTTGGACTTTCAGCCGCAGGCACCGGACTGCGTTTCACTGGACGGCATCGAAATTACCTTGGCTCCCAGTGTGGCCAAGTACTTGTTGCTGGCCATCAAGGATCGCATCAGACATGGCCGGCATTTTACGTTCAAGGCTCAGCACTTGGCCCTAACTCTGGTGGCGGAGTCGGTGACCGGCGCTGCGGTTAATATTAGCGAGCCATATGGCGTTTTGGGGTATTGGATACAGGTGCTCATACCCAGTGAGCTGGTGCCGCGCATGATGGAGGCATTTCGCAATGCGCAACTGGACGAGCACGCAGAGCCCGCCCAGCGCTTGGAGTTCGAGTGGCCGGACAAGAATTTGAAGCTCATACTGGATCAGCCCGTCAGCCCGCTGCTACCACCAACAGCCATGTCGCTGGATGCGATCCCAACTTGAATCTTCCACTAACCAATTAAGTTCATAAGTTGTACATTTAGGCAGAATATACTTACACCATGCAAACACCACTTGACGGGTCGTTCCCATTGTGTCTCAGGCGCCGGATGACGACGATGCTGACGATTCTCTTTTGATGTTGCCACGGATATGACCACTTTATAGAGCGCGTCGTCTTCAGTTTCTAATTCCGGGAATTGATCAATTGAAAGTGTCGTCAATTTGAGTTGAAATCTCGCCCTGGTTTGATCATGTGATGGCGGGAATGCAACTGCGTGAGTCCACACCACAAGCGGCACCTCTTAGCGCCACGTTTGTTTTCGTGTCCACGTTCGCCGTTGCCTAGGAGACTTTGTTTACCGCAGAGAATGTCGACTCAGTTTCTGATTAGGCGACGCCGTCAACTGAGCGCGTAGACCACTATTTTTTTGCAAGCAGCTCGTGGAAATTAATTGAATTTTTCTTCATTCCGCTGACGACAACGCAAGCGCTCGGTTGTGTCAACTACGCCTCTCGGTGGTTTCG
This sequence comes from Lordiphosa andalusiaca, assembly GCA_035044965.1. NCBI lineage: Eukaryota > Metazoa > Arthropoda > Insecta > Diptera > Drosophilidae > Lordiphosa > Lordiphosa andalusiaca. Next base: position 473,772 of record JAWNNM010002717.1, read on the forward strand.
TCTTGTTTCCAAATACGCGACGGCGGTTTCCTTACTTACCAAACCAAACCAAACTAAACCATCAACTGAATCCTGCTCCTCGTGCCTTTGCCTCGTGTATGTAAGCAGGATGTTTGTGTGTGTTTGTTGCCTTAACTAATTGCATAAGGCCCGGCGTAACCTTCGATTTTGGCAGTGACCCCCCAGCCAGCCAGTGGGCACGTGCGCGCGCGAATTTGATAATGCGAATTGTTTTTATTATTTTATTTTGAAACGCCAAAGCGTAGTTTACATTTTCATTGAAATTTCTTTCTTTGTGGCAGAAAGAAATAAAGCAAACAGCAAAATTACGTATACGTTGACAAAAAAAACTGTAAACTTGCACTGTCCCCGGCATTCTGCAGGGGTGTGCATATTTTGTGAAATGCGTCAATTTGGTTTTGTTATCTCTTGTTGTGCAAAAAAGAGAGTTGTGCAACAAATGAAATTGCAATCGCAGTAACTGCAATTGGAGTATTGCAATATCTGGGCTTGGCTCGATTTTCAATACGCGAAAATATATCATTAATGGCGCATTCCATATGAATCTAGTCACCCTGAATTTAAGCTCGCCCATCGCCTTTTAATGGATTCGGAAATGGCTTAGCTGGATACTCGTCTTAGGAATTGATTCGGTTTAAAAGCTTACTGAGGTTTTAGAAAATGTTTTTTTGGAATCAACTAAGCTGCAGTTTTATTATTTATTAATTTTATTATTTATTATATTAGTTTGGATTTTAGAATAGACTTAAATGAAATGAAGTCAAATGTAGATTTAGTGAAGCTATTCATGAAATTCAAGTAATTTCTTAGTCAGCCAAGATGGAATTAGATATCACAGCACCTCGAAATCGGTGCGTAGGTACTGAACATTCTATAGATTGTTCTGTTTTGTGATCTTGATGCAGATTCAAAATTAACCAGATTCTAGGGTAGGGGCTTCATGTCATCCATCGTTTTTATGCTGGGTGTCACCCACAGTGATATTATTGTCTGTGACAAAGGATGTCACAAGTCAAGAGTCTTTACATTGCCGTCACATAAATTGTGTGTTCCTGTCATTGTCACAAAGCGTTACAATTCTAGGAAGTGAACATTGATCGAGCTCGTGAGCACTGATCCAGTTCTATATATTTAAAACAACAAAAATAACTAAAAAAGAATATAATGGACATGCAGATAGTAAAAACTTTGATGACTCAAACATTTTAAAAGGGGAAATTAAGTTTGCCTTTCGGCAAATAAAATATATATTTTCGGTTAAAGCCGATTTGTTTCATGCAAATGATTTAAAAGCAAATAAAGTCTCATAATTCGAGCATAGGTTTGGCTACATGTTACGATGTTTCCAATATAAATCCAAGAATCGCTTCAAAAACCACAAATAATCTAACTTCAGAGTATACAGTTCTTCAGTGCACTTTCTGCTCTACTTTTTTGTTGAAGGATGTATTGGTATGTGTTTGATCTCAAAGAACTGTGTGCCTAGTGTGCCCTCCAAAAAATCTAGAAGGAATATATACTAGTTATACGCGCTTTAGTCTCATATCTTGGAAACAAGAGCTGATAACTCGAAACCAGTTTTGGAAAAATTGGAAGGAATTGGAAATGAAAATTGAAGAAAAATAATTGAGGTAATGTAAGTTAAAATCGGTTAGATTTTTGAGAACACTGTCCTGAAAATCATCAAGATAAAGACGAAAACAAATCTTATATACCACTCGGGTGGGAACTAGAGGAATGGAAGTATTATTAAAGTGCAGTATGTTTCAATACTATACACATAAATATTTATATATGAGAAGCATCTAGAGCACAACAGAAAAGAGACACGTTGGGTGTGCTAATGAACTTTGGGGACAATTAGACATGTTGTCCGAGATCCTTTGGGTCACATCAACTGCCCCCATGGGTATTTTAATTCTTTTCTAGTCAGTTACTTAAGGTGCTCGCTTTTTTTTTTTATCATTTTGTAAATTGCATCCAGGTTCTTTGATATGAGAAACCAATCGTTAAGGTTCGGAAATTTAAGGTTAGAGGTTTTTGGGAGCAGGTTTTTGTTCGAACCTTGGTTCAGTCCAAGCTTAATAGAGTATTAATAATATTTGTGATCTAAAAAATTGAATTTGACCTGAAAGCTACCCAAATCGTACACAGAAAAAAAACGAGTGCGTAAGTTAAAGCCCGACTTTAGTATACCCTTTTTAATCTACAAGTAACGGGTATAACTAGTTTTTCGACCGATCGGTTCTATGGTAGCTATATGAAATAGCCATCCGATTCGTGCATGTTTTGTTCGAGATTGCTTTAAATGTGACTCAGGAGATAGCAAAGAAAGCGGTCGAAGACGTTTCCATTCTTGAGCTAAAAGTATCTGGACAATTTAAATATACCCTCTGCAAGGTAATAATAAATACAACCATTTACTAGGACCCCCCGTTTCGGTCTGGTACTGATTTGTTCGGTTTTTATTTATATAGGAAAAAGATTTCCGGTACTCCTAAAAATACGAAATATCAGCGGTGACTCCGGTATTTGGTTTGACGCGGTTATTTTCAGTTAACTCTTACGGTTCATCAAAAAATATATAGTTTTTAGTTAATAATTCTTGTGGCCGGCGTAAAAGTGGCTTTCTTGGAAAGCGATCCGGCGACCTTGAGCTTGTCTGATGCACACACTATTCCTCTTTCTAAAATTGACCAAACACTGACGTTTGTCGTTGATAATTGTGAGCAAAATTAAGGACTGAAACGAGAATTTGCTTTATTTTTTGACCTGCTACGCAGTAAATTTCATTAATTATACCCTGTACCACAGGTACAAAGGGTATATTGACTTTGGCAAATTTATGCATAGGTATAAGGCAGCAGATCTACGAGATGGAAAGATTCAGTGTCACTAAAGACGAGATCAGATCCAGTTGATTTGGGAAAACTTTTATCTCCCAAAATTTGTAGCATTTCTTATAATTCAAAAATGAGTTGAAATTAGTCGCAGATTCGCCGTTCGCAGCGATTGAGAGTGTTTATATGACAGGGTATATTGCAGTCAAGCTTTGCCAACTTTCTTGTTTGATTTTATCGCTGTGTCTTGCCCAATCCAGAATTGACAGTGAGCCCAAAATTTCTTCCAAGAAGCGTAAATTGCCATTCTATTTACAAAATAGATAAGAAATGATGAAATGTTTGACTACCTGATTTCGTCAGCATCAACATCACTTCATTCCGCGTCTCTTAATCGCACGCGTATTTGATCTATTTACAATTTCAGTTAAACCATGGCCGAAAATGAGCCACTGAATGATGCACAAAGCCAGCCGAATGGACGCATTTTGCAGGCCAATGGAGGCGCAAAAGCGAACAGCAATGGCCATGGGATCCACACAAATGGCAAAGTTGCCACTAAAATTCAGTCAAATGGAACACATATCGAGGCACCCTGCTGTCGAGACATACACGGCAAGGAGCCACCGGACGGAGGGATACGAGCTTGGCTGGTCATGATTAGCGCCTTCCTATGCAACGGAGTCATCTTTGGTTTTATCAATACGTATGGAGTGATGCATACATTGCTGGCGAGTCGTTTGGCGGCAGCGGGAGACTCAGACGCCTCAGGCAAAGCTGGTGAGTAGTCGAGAGTGTGAAGCAATTTGTTTGCCTAATCCCTTCAGTCAAGAGCTGACGGCCAGCGGCAAATTAATTCTGAATTTATGATAAATTTGTAGCGTTGATTGGAATAATGCAAAGAGCAAATAAGATTACATGGGAAATTGAACAGTTGTTTTCATTCAAGTGGGCCACAGTTGCAGGAATTTTGACAATTTGGTATGGATTTGTACCCGAAATTAGAATTCTTGGTGGGGAAATTGAAGTTCATTTTACCTTAATGTAAATTCGCTCAGAAAATATGAAAGCAGGGATACCATTTGAGCAACTGAACCTAAAAGAACCACTGAGAATGCACATGAAAACTTGTTCAGATTATTGATCCAACATTCGTTATCGATTTCTTGTATTTGAATTACCTATAGTTACTTTTAATAAAATGTCCAGATCACAAAGCGGTGTGAAGTAAATAAAAGACTCTATAAACAGACAGACATACCCAGTTTATCCAAAAACACACATTCATAAATATGTACATATCCGACAATTTAAAAAAAAATAAACAGTCATATCTCCCTCGATCAAGACATATTTGGTAATATAAGTAATATAAGGATTATTTTTCGATCCGCCAAAAAATTGGTAAAGATCGTATGGAAGATATTCGAGTTATGGACAAAAGAACGATCGTACAAATCACACACTTTCCTCGACTCGCTCAGAGTCCTATGCTCAGCTGCTGAGAGCCATACGAAACTTTCCCCTGCAATTCTATCGCAAAACAGAAATGTTTGTTTTTCTCATTGAGTAATAAAAAACCGAAATCACGAGAGAACCAAATCTGTTTAATTTGTACCTGTCATTTGGGTGAGCAGACAGCCCAGAAAAACTGTTTTTTTTTTATGGGATCTTGGCAAATATATAACAAAATTAAAATTTTCCTTGAATAATAAAAGATGGTAAGAGACTTAAAACAAATGCTTCTTCTGCTTGCATGCAGATCAAGTTTATTTTAAATTTTTGCAACGACCCCTCCCGATCCCGCATTTTGAAAAAAAATACATATCTTTCACCATTTTATAGATATAACTTTCGTACCTTCTGCACATATTTAATAAACATATTTCGATAAACGACAGCTGCACTTAACTTAACAGTTTGAGTAATAATTACAAATTTTGGCTTGTGGAATGCGAAATTAGTTAAGAAATTTGAGCTAAGGTTACATGGAGACACAAAATATGTAGATATGTAAAAATATGTATTCTTCACGTTTGACAGGGTTATTCCACCCTTTAAGTTTATGTAGTTTTTATTTAACTTTCTTGTTTCACCTGCCGCATTTAGGGTCCAGCCCATTCAGAAAAAAACTCAAATATTTAGAAAAAAAACAGCTATTTGCACCACACTATTAAGACGAGGGTGTGAGGGGAGGAAGCGGCACGGAATGCAGAGTTTACCGTCTGAGAAGCCTACAACTTAAACTTATATTTTTCACTTACCTTGTCTGGGGTTCGAACTGACTTACCTTGTGATTGTAATCTAAACACAAATGCCGGCATCTCAGCCCAAACGAATATCAAGCATTCACGCTGCATTGCCTCAAATTACAGTAATAAAGGGAAGCAAATGGATTTTCTAAACGTAGCGTTCAGCAATTATAACCCTTTTATGCAGAAAACCTACTTTCTGAGTGTGACGAACATCTTTCTAAATGAAAAACCTGGCTGTTCTGTGCTGATTTTGAGTTAAAATTCTAATTAAGGATTTCCACACCCGCATGTAGCTTTTTAATATCTAAACGTTAATGCAGAAGTTTGTTGATTGCTGTATAAAATATGTAGAAGTTGCCTGGAAACACTTTTATTGTCTCATATCGTGTATACTTTGCCTTTGTCCACGCAGCATTTAGCTTTTCAACAAGCCTTGCTTGCACAACTTAATATATTCTTTGAACCTTTGGTACTTTGGTGGTTTAAAAACACTTTTAAGCACATAAGAGCGAGCAAAGCTAGTTTCAGTTTTTGTGAAAATTTTCTCATAGTAAAAACTAAGAAAGGCTGTTAATATTATATTAAGGGCCGATTTCACATCTGCTACATATACTACTTTTATGCTTACAAAATATCATGGTTTTTTACGCCTTAAAGTATGTCAAATTTAGTCCCGTTAACAATTATCTATTTAAAACAGGTCCACACTGTACATTCACTAAGATTGTGTGACTAGTTTTAGTTTTAGGTAATAATCAAATGAGATTTAAGAAAAATATTAAAAATGAGAAAGCTAAGCTAACTTCGCCCGTGCCGAAGTTGTTATACCCTTGCAAGTGCTCCCTTAAGTATTTTCGAAAATAATTTTTTTTCTATAATAACCCATTTTCCGACTGATCGTTCGTATGGGAGCTATAGTCATCCGACTCGGACAATAAAATTGGGTGTAAAATTGGGTGAAAGCACGTAAAACAAGCAAATACAAAATTGCAGGATGCTACCATTAAAAACAAACAATTTTTTCATACTAAAACTAGTTTTCCGACCGATTGTTCCTATGGAGCTATAAGATATTGTCATCCGATCCGGTCTATTCCGACATATTTGCAGTTGAGTGCAGCAAAAAGAAGACTTTTTGCAAAATTTCAGCTCGATAGCTTTAAAACTGAGCGACTAGTTGCTGACGGACAAAGCTCAATCGACTCAGCTCGTCACCCTGATCAAGAATATATATTGTTTATGGGGTCGGAAATGAATATTTCTATGCGTTACAAACTTCTAGGCAAAATTATAATACCCTTTGGAAGGGTATAAATATTATATTTATAAATACAACATTCTTTGTGGCGCAAAAAGCATGATTTTTTATTTAAGCATAAACGTAGTCAGATACCCCGTTTATACAACCAAGGAATATCATGATAATTGCCCCTAAAAGTGTGCCCATTTTCATTTTTAAAATAATTCTCAATTTTTATAAGTAACTGAGAGTTATTTATGTCTGCGTCAAACATAATCCACACTTTACATTTATTAAGATTGACGGACTTATTGACGATATTCAAAATGAGTTAGTAGTCTGCCAAGTATAAGAGAATTGATTTTCAGAACCAGTAATATTATTCAACATTGCATACTTTATAGAACATTTATCATGATAAATTTGTTGTGTATAAACAGGGTAATAGAGTCACTACACTCAGAGAAAAAATAGAGAATTTCACACTTGGATCAAGAATTTTCGAGATTAAAAGTTCGATAAGATAAGATGATACCGGATTTCTTGATTCAAGAGCTTCAATACTTGATGCAAGTACGAATCATTCTCAAATCATGCAGAATAGTTCTTGGATCAAGTGCTAAACATAATCGTATTCAAGATTGCTGATTCTTGAATCAAGGGTATATTGCTTTGGCAAAATCCGAGAATGTTCTTCCTATTATCAAGAGCTCATAAGATTCAAGAGTAAGATCGTTTACTCTTAAATCAAGAGCTTTACAGATTCCAACCATACAACAATTCAATATCAGTAGATTTTTCCATTTTGTTTAAATTTATTTCATGGAAAACTAATTGTTGAGACATGTTGCAACATTTAGCCGGCTAGGGGAATACACACCTCAAAGCAGCATCAGTCCTTGTGTGTCAACCATCAGTCGAACAGAGGTCTCTCCATGCCAGCAATGCCATAGCAGGATGGGAATTCCAAAGCAACATGAGTGCAAAAATCCATTACGCTCTCCGCTCGATAGCTTCCACACACCCCTCGTCTATAAAATACAAACTGTAAGAGCAGACTCAACGCTATTCCCTCAAATGTGCTTGCTCGCCTCTCTCAGATTCTGTACCTCACTCCCCTCGCCTAAAAGCACCAAGCTGAGAACGAATTTAGCTCGATTTTAAGACCGAAATTCTTATAAATTTAAGAACGAATAAATTTTTTTCAAGAGCGTTCGTACTTATATTATTCGTACTAATTTTTTCTGGGTGTAATGTCACGTAAACTAAGAGATTCCAGGGTTAAACCAAAGCTTATCTCACACGTAGCAGCTATATGGAAAATGAGAAAATGCCCATATGGTATTTCAGATGACTTTTTTGAAATAACGGGCGTATCGCAGTTTCAAATGTAGAACAGCCTCCTCGGGAGCATTTTACTCTTGTTGTAGAATTTTTCGATGCAGTGTAAAAAGAATATAAATATAATATGTAGTTTCATATTTGCCCGGTTCCCGATTGAACATCTTCAAAATGAAGACCGATTTACAGATTCTTTGAAAATTGATTATAAACTCCAAGTAAAATCCTTCGAGAAGTGAAATTTCTCTTTCGTCGGTATAGGTAATTTCCGGATGACATTTTTCGCCCAAACATATCCGCCCCGGCCGTTCAACGCAACGGCGGGTTCAATAAAACCTGGTAGTGGCATACACATACGTAGTAACCATGACGCTTTACAAATCCAAGTTTGCCGACGTCAAGTGAATTAAATTGATTGGATCACAAAGCATTATTCAACACCCGGCCGGCCGGCATGGCACAAGGCAGCTGGTGATGTCAAGTCGATGAGAGAATTGAAATTGAAAATAAAAGGAATTGTCGCTGGCAGTGAATAATTTTGCGTGCTAAATAAAACGGACGGCATTAAGCAGCAGGCAAAAGAAGTGGTCTAGTCAGGGTCCAGTCTTAGAGTTTACATGATTTACGACTATTTGCCAAGGTTTGTCTTAGTAGCCGCATTACGCATACGCACCGTTGCACCGCACATTGGGGGCACGGACGCCTACCGCCGACCACCTTATGGCCGGTTAGCAAATTGACAAAAGCTGAAAGCAAAGACATCTAAGCAAAAGTGGCAAAAGTGCGCCCGCCACTGACCCAGTTACTTGGTCGACTGGCAAAACCCTACAAGTGCAGCAGCTCGACAGCGATCCCAGAGCTAAGATAGCGACTGACTGGCATTAGTTCCGCAATATGATTAAGACTTGACGTAATCCATACCCGAGCGGAGGTGTTGCGTGCCATATTAAGAATAGCTTGTGCTCAATTACCATCGTGCAGTACATCAATTAATTGACAGGCTTTTGTCAATTACACACTTGAATGGACACATCAATACTTGAGGAATATTTCTGTAATGGGAGAGCTGCGAATATATATGTGTGTCTCATTGTAAAGGTCAAGTTCAATGATCACTTTTGGATACCAATTTTGTTCAATAAATTTCGTTTAACAGAGGAATGGCACGCCAATAAGACGGAGACTGCGTAGTAGCCTTTGTACACTTTCCAAAAGTGTGGAGGTTCGATATATTGTTGATGCCACACAAAAGCCAGGGACGTACAGTCCTAGTTTTGAACAGTTATCTATAGGAGTAAGGCTCTGTACCTGGAAATCGAATTACTACCTTGAATCATTAAGCCATTTGTAGAAAATCCACCCTCTTTTGAAGAAACTACAATAGGGATTTTTAGAACCAAATACCAAACCCAAGGTTCTCTTCTTCGAGAACCTTAGGGAACGGGACACACCTTAAAATTATTAATGATCTAGTTTGAAAATATGCAATATCCTTTACGTAATCAATTATAAGACTATTTACAAGCAGTAAAACCAATATCACCGCTATTTATCATTTGATCATCATAAAAATTGTCCACACTATAGATAGTGGGCTTATAAATTCGAATATCGAGGCAACCAAAAACCATTCTTGATTACAATTTTGTAATATCCGTAATAAAAACTTGAAATTTCGATAGCTTAACGAACATTACAATTACCAATAGCACAGCAACAACTGTTGTCAGATTGAACCCGTTATAGAACACTCAAATAATCGATTGCGGTGTTCAGGCTACTTATATGCATTGATCCATGATTCGTCACATATTATAATCTTTAAGTCATTTTTTGAGGCAACGCAATCGAATCATTTCAACATTTTTAAAAAACTCTAATTAATTTTAATATTGACTGACCAATTTTTATTTAACTATAAACCAATCCTCAAGAACAATCAGCTTGCTTAAAATCTTTCAGCGAGCTTACAGGATGTGTATTACTTTCGATACAACGGGTGTGGTACAGTTCGTGGGTTCGATTAGAACTATATTATAAAAGTATAATTGGGATATTTATGTATGTTTTGTGGAATTTCTTTAAAATAATCAGGACTATTAAGGCAATGAGGCGCATTAAAAATTATGCGCTCACTAATCTCAAAATGAGAGAAAATAAAGTATTTCATACTTGGATCAAGAATGTTCGATGTAAGAAGTTCTATAAGTATGCACATTCTTCATCCAAGAGTGAAATTCTTGATCAAAGTATGCATTTTTGATCCCGTGTTTCTTGATCCAAGAGCTTCAATACTTGATCTAAGTACGAATCATTGTCAAATCAAGCAGAATAGTTCATGAAACAAGTGCTAAACATACTCCAACTCAAGAATGCTCATTCTTGAATCAAGAGTATACATCATTGTCATAAACCGTGAATGTTCTTCCTATTATCAAGAGCTCATCAGATTCAAGAATAAAATCGCTTATTCTAAAATCAAGAGCTTCACAGATTCCAATCATACAACAATTTAAAATTAGTTGTTTTTTTCTATTTTACTTAAATTTATTTCATTGAAAATTTATTGTTAAACAATGTAGCAAGTTTTACCCAGCTCGAGGACTATACAACACCTCAAACCAGCATCAGTCTTTGCCTGTCAATTGTCCGTCTCTCCAAGCCAGCAATGCCATAACTGGTTGAGAATTCCAAAGCATGATTGCAAAATCGATGTCGCTGTCCGCTCGATAGCTTTCCCACACACCCCTCTACCATAGGCTGTGTTATCTCAAATTTGCTTTCTCTCCTCTCAGAAATCATTACCCTGTGAACGAATTCAAATCGATTTTAAGAGAGAAATTCTTGAAAATTCAAGAATGAATATATATTTTTTGAAGGGCTTTTGCTCTTAAGCTATTCCGTTTTTTTCTGTGTGTAGAGACGTCTTAGGTCTGAGGGCTATTTGTGACAAGATGATAATTTGATGAGTGGGGTGTCGAGGGGTTTAGTGTTGATGTTAAAAAGACAAAATTTCTTTGTGTATTGGATTTTTATACCCTGTTCCCATTGAAAATGGGAAAATGGGGATCATGAAGTTGTGCGAATGAATGTAACAGTTGTTGGTCAGGACAAGAAAAAAGTGTTGCCTACATTTGGGATGATAATTTTGTTACATTCATCTTCAAAAATTCAAAAACAAATAAATGAAAACTAATGAACAGGGTATTTTGTGGTCGTCCAACTCGACTGCAGCGCCCTTACTTGTTTTTTAATAGTTTTGATGATTTGTAGGACTTTAATAGTCGCCATAGAAAAATGAAGCTCACAAAATCATCATAGCATCAATTGCAATCTTACTACAAAACGTTTGTATGCTTTCTAAAACTCATTATAAGGAATTCAAAAAGCTAAAAAGAAAATATATCCAAGACTGAAGAATTTAAAATCACAAGTAAATTATAGTTATTAAAAGTAATAATCAAAATCAGTTTTTTTTGATTCACTTTCAATAGCACATTCCTCTTCTGATCGACGATCAAGTCATCTAATGCTACCACGATCTTTTCTAGATAAAGATGATTAATTCAACATTTTCAGCGTCCTCACTTATTGTAATTCAATTCTACCTTGACTCCACTTATCGATTTTAAGTTGAGATAGCCAGTATATGGACGTGTACCCAAAGAAAAATTTAGGATTTTAAAATATCGGTTTCTGCTTCAGCCAAAGACATAATGAGGCTGTATCGACTTCCGACTGGATTTATCATATTTTTTATCGTTATTTCCGGAACAGCCCTCGTAAAAAGCCGTTTTATCTACCTAGATGATTCATTGGGTAACCAAACTATTTTTTATACGGCGAAGTAAGCGTTGACCCTAGTTCAGTTTTTTATGGATTTATATTACATATTTTTAAATGATGTTGTACCGATACAATTGATAGGATATGATGCAAAGCATTAGCTAATTTCGTCATAGATTGCATCAGAATTGGGCAAGCTCGAGTGGCTACAAGAATTTGAGATGCACTAAAAATACACAATTGAAGTACAATGTTTATTTATATCTATATATCTGCTATCCCACTCACACAATGTTATGCATTTTGTAAATTAAAATTCAGACAATTGGTAGACATTTTACTTCCGCTTCGTTTCTCTCACACCAACATAGGTAGAATTTTTGGCAACATTTCAATTAGTTTCTCATTGTGTCTATTATCTAATAGTTCTCTTGGGTGTTCTCACTCACTTGTATGGGGCGCTTGGGCAAAGCAGACGGTTAATTCGCTTGGGAGCACATAAAAGTTCTTATTGTACATACATATAAATTGACATTGACATTGAGTTGTTACAGTTGCCTGGCCAAGATTTCTAGAGCGTGCGTTGCCGTCTGCGAATATCGAAATAAAAATAGTTCAAATGAAAAGATTTGCCAGTAATCAAATGATTGTTTGGAAGCGAAAACATTTGAAAGTGACTCTGTAGTTGCGTAGTTGCTTACAGTGTTATCCTATGATCTCAACACGACACGACCCGAACACGAAAACTAAAACGTCCTTTTCTTTGTGAATGAGATGTCATGGTAGTTTGGCTACTTTCTTTTGGTGAATCAATTAATTCTTTTACCTTTTAAACTTGTATGTCGGTTCCATTTGCCATGTTTCTATGCCATGTTAATTGTAGAGTAAAAACAAGAAAGAAAGTCGGTCAAGCCAGACTATAACATACTCTGTACCAAGAAAATTTGTTTTTTGATCATAACTCGAAAACCGTTCATCCGATCTTCTTCATTCCTTTGGCGGATCGATAAGTTAATAACTAAATATGTCCAAAAGGAACAAGCCATCTATCTTCAAAACTGTGGGAGATATGAGGTTTTTTCTAAATTGGGGGGCGGTAGGGGGCGTGGCCAAAATTGAAAATAAACTTGATCTGCCTGCAGACATAAGAAGCATATGTCCCATACATGTCAAACCTCTATCTCTTACCATCTCTGAGATCTGTGCGTTCATACGGACAGACAGACGGACGGATGGACAGACGGACAGACGGACATGGCTATATTGACTCGGCTGTTGATGCTGATCAAGAATATATATACTTTATGGGGTCGGAGATGCTTCCTTCTGGATGTTACATACTTTTGCACAAACTTATAATACTCTATGTACTTACGGTACAGAGTATAAAAAGCTAATAAAAAACGAGTAAATGTACGTAACAGGCAGAAGGAAGTTTACTTGACTCCATATAATAATGATCAGCATCAATAGCCGAGCTGATTTAGTCTGGGCGTACGTTCAGAGAGTTCTCAGAGACTGGATGAGCTAAAGCAACCAAATTTTGTATGCAGACTCTTATTGACTGCACTCAGATTACTTTTATTTCTAATTTTTAAATTGTTTGTAAAAATTTTGTTTTACCATTTCATATTATGATCTAGCATACTTTTGGTGCACCGAGCATTGCCTGCTTACATAATGTGACTATTTTTACATTAATGTTAATGCTCTGGTAATTTACATACACTCAAAAAAAAATCAATCCGAAACGGGATTAAAAACAGGGAGATTCCGGATATTCTTGAGCCGATCCCGGAAAACATTGATTAAACTACTACTTTTTTGTTGAATGCCGAAAAACAGGTTCAGTTTAAGCCTGCTCTGCGATTACCCTGTTTTTATTCCCGATTTTTTGCCTTGCCTTATAATACCCCTTGTATTTGAATATTGCTTAGAAGATTGCAACGAATATAATTATTTAGAGTTTTTATTTTACTGCACCCAGCTAATATGACAAAGCCGATTGATTTGGATGACTATAACCACAGAAATGATCGGCCGAAAACAAGTCTTAGTAAGAAAACCCTTATCAGTTGTGAATGGAAAAGTCTCCATCGGAATCGGACAACTGTATTGTATAGCTGCTATAGAATAGATGTGTCTTAGTAAGAAAACCGTTTGATTGTTTGTGATTAAAGTCTTTAAATTTGGAGTTCATTCATTTTGTATGTTCTCACACAGGTCTACACATTTTGATCCGAGTGATGAATATAGCAAATAGCTATCATATAATCAACCTGTGGGAACATCTGTGGGTCCGTCTAAATAAACTTTGCTTCTAGAAAATAATTCTCAAAAATTTTCTGGAAATCAATATTTAAAAGAGAGCACCTGCAAGGGTATACAGTTGCCTGTAGTTTTTATTTTAGCTTGGATAAAAATCCCCATTTAATTTTATAATTCTGCGCCGGTGTCCGCACAAACTGGGTCAATTCTAATTTTAGAATCAAGAGCAGCTGCCAAAACAGAAGAAAATTGTACAAACTAGTACATAAATATTGTATAAGTTTGTACAGCATGAGAACCAATGTCCGTACATAATTTCCCCAAAGCAGCATTGAAATCACAGTTCAAGGCATAAATTCTTATCAGAAGTGCGTTGAAAAAAGATCACAAAACTTGCGATTTACTTGACACTTAGTAAATAATCGACAACGTCAATTGTGAGATTATATACACATGCCGGACACATGAGTATTGAAACTTTTCGTGGGTTACGCTTGGATCACTTCCGATTGTCAGATGTCCAATGAACTCCAGCCTCTTGTGGACTTTTGCCTATTCTCTCTGAAATATTTACCGATCTTTGTAGCATATTTTCACTACTGACAGCTGCGCCCGATTTGCATCCATCATTATCAGCAGCAGCGGCTTCAGTCAATTGTGGCTGCTTATCAAAATTAGATCAGCTTTTGCGTGCATTGAACAAAGAATTAACCCAATTCTGTCATTAGAATATCAATTCGAAATACCATTGTGGAACAAATAGGGAAAGTGCAGTCGCATTGTAGAATACCAACTACACTTGATTCACATCTGGAAATAAATATCGAGATTGAAAGGATAGTTACTTATAATATAATAATAATAGGTATGAAGTGGGTGGACTTTAGAATTTAGTTCGATTCAAATAAAAATTCTGTCAGGCGGTAACATTAAAAGTTGATAGACGAGATTCTCGAGATGCCCTGGATTATCAGGGGTGCCAGTGCCTTATACGCTTCATGCGCTTTTGTGGTTGTATTGCACCAAGGCCTGAGCCATACGCACTGGGCTGCAACAATAACTTTTTATGTGGCTCTCTTGTCTTTCTCCCGTATGCTCTTGACAAATTTAAAGCAACAACAATACGTGCAGACAGCGGTGTAGCGACGATTTTGTTGTTGTTTCTCAAAAAGACACAGGCACTTACACACAACCGGAAATAAGCTATTTTCTCTTTCGTTTTCTTTTGGTTGTTGTTGTTTCTGATATTGGTTTCTCATTTGTTTGAGTAAATACGCACCCATAAGCGGCAGTTGGGCACCCCTGCTTAAATCCATGATTGATAAGCTCATTGAATATTGGAAACCTGGATGCGGGCGAAGGCAATAAACAGTTCGGAAACACTTTTTCACCTTATGTCATGTAAATTAAGTCATTTGAATTGGTTTTAAGTTTAGTCAAGTCGGTTCAAACTCGGTTTCAAACTCCGCAGCTGACCGATTGGACGCTGTTACCCTCGCCCTGATAGAGAATGCTGACGTTATCTCGAAATATATTGAACAACAAGAAAGAAAGTCGGTCAAGCCCGACTATAACATACTCTGTACCAAGAAAATTTTTCTTTTGATCATAACTCGAAAACCGTTCATCCGATCTTCTTCATTCCTTTGGCGGATCGATAAGTTATCCTAATAACTAAATATGTCCAGAAGGAACAAGCCATCTATCTTCAAAACTGTGGGAGATATGACGTTTTTTCTAAATTGCGGGGGCGGGAGGGGGCGTGGCCAAAATTGAAAATAAACTTGATCTGCCTGCAGACATTAGAAGCATATGTCCCATACATGTCAAACCTCTATCTCTTACCATCTCTGAGATCTGTGCGTTCATACGGACAGACAGACGGACAGACGGACAGACAGACAGACGGACAGACGGACAGACGGACATGGCTATATCAACTCGGCTGTTGATGCTGATCAAGAATATATATACTTTATGGGGTCGGAGATACTTCCTTCTGGATGTTACATACTTTTGCACAAACTTATAATACTCTATGTACCTACGGTACAGAGTATAAAAACATAGTCTTTTATGGTTTCAATAAATCCATGTATAATGTTTAATTATATCGCATTGGTTGGGCCTGTACATATATAAACTCTTTGCCAATATATCGACTAGATAACAATTAAATTATTGTACAATAATTCCCGTATAATATTTTTCAGAACCGAACCGAAACAGGTTTAGGCTTAACAATTTATTTGATCACTTTGTTCGGCTTGAGTTTCGGTATTATGGGTTCAAATTTGGTTCGGTTCAAGCTATATAACTATTAATAGCACTATCCCATTTGTTCTGCATATCGCGCCCAACCCAATAGCGACCAAATTCCCATGCGATTTGTAGAACACATGTGTATTTATATATTCTATGGTTAACTTACCCTTTTCTAAATTTCTATTCCTTCCGAAAGTTATATAACAGCATCTGCAGAACTTATATAATACTTTGTACAAACCAAATTTACAGTCCTACTTCGGTAGCTGGGATCCTCCAGTTCACCTTCGAGTAGTAAAATACAAATTCTTTCAAAACTGATCAATGATCACCTGGGTCTGCTGAATGCGTCCAATGTTATTCGTTATACCATCATTACAAAATGTTACAAAATGACTCATTATCTCCAGCTGCATCAGTTAACGTGGCGTGATCGAATTACAATGGCGGTTATCCCAGACCCTTGGCTAACAATTCAGATGGAACCAGTTACAGGCAGTGAACTGGAGTAGTGGAAAAATTACTTCAATTCACAATTAACCGCTACTGATTGATGGGCGATTCGTTAAATGAAATTTGCCTTTCGATTGCATAATAATAAATGTTTATTTTTTTATTATTCCAGCACTGGTGGGCTCCCTGGCCATTGGCACCACATTCCTGTTCTCCACCGTCGCAGGCTGTCTGACCGACAAGATCGGTTTGCGTATGACCACCTTTGCCGGTGGTGTGCTCTCCGCGGGTGGACTACTACTCTCATCCTTTTGCACCGAGAATATCAGTGCTCTTTACTTTACATATGGCATCATGTTTGGCTTGGGTGCAGCCCTGGCCTACACACCCACTCTGGCCATACTCGGACATTACTTTAAGCGGTATCTGGGAAAGGTCAGTGGCTTTGTAACAGCCGGCTCCAGCGTGTTTACTGTGATACTTCCACCCTGTCTGGACAGCCTGTTGAACAATTATGGTTTAGAGGTCACTTTAAGGGTAAGTAGAGATGGTTTAAGTAATTCGATATTTATTACTTGGTAATTTCTATTTGCAGTTTATGAGCCTGGCGGCCGCCTTTGTGATAGTTTGCTCGTTTGTGTACAAGCCACTGCATCCGCCACCAGCCCCACCCAAGAGGAAACCAGGTCGCTCACGCTTTAATCTATTCCTGCGCTCCATAGTCAATGTGGAGATCTGGAAGCGCAAGCGCTATGTGATTTGGGCCTTGTGTGTGCCATTGGCACTGTTTGGCTACTTCGTTCCCTATGTGCATATGATGGAGTTTGTGAAGAAAGTATTCCCCGGCAAAGATGTCAACCTGCCGGTCATGTTTATAGGCATCACCTCCGGCATAGGGCGCCTGATTTTTGGCGTCATTGCAGACATTCCAGGTGTGAATCGCATGTACCTGCAACAACTGTCCCTGGTATGCATAGGGCTGGTCACATTACTGCTGCCATTGACCAGCTCATACTACGTGCTGCTGTCCTTTGCATTGATAATGGGACTCTTTGATGGCTGCTTTATATCACTGCTTGGTCCGATTGCCTACGAGATTTGCGGTCCATCAGGGGCAACCCAGGCCATAGGATTTCTGCTTGGCCTGAGCTCAATTCCTTTGACCATCGGACCGCCGGTGGCTGGCATGATCTTCGACAGTACAGGATCGTATACGATACCATTGATATTGGCTGGGTTACCGCCTTTGGTGGGCTCTTCGCTGTTGTTCCTCGTCAAGTGTGTAAAGGATGACAGTGCGAGTGCGTCGACGCCTCGACCTGCTGCACTAACCAATGGTGATGTTGAAACAGCCACCAATGGTAAACCTAGTTCAGATGGTAAGTTGAAGTACAGGAGTACAGTGATCTTTGGTATCAGCAGTCTCATATGCCTTTATTCAACAGTCAACAAAACTAGTGCGCCGCTCATGAGTTCAGCTGTCAATGGAGTCAAATTGCCTGCCCAGACCAATGGACATGCCGACACCGCAACTGGTTTGTACTCCGCCTCACTTTGTCTATCCAGCGACGACTTCGGTCAACGCAGTTCTAGTATTACCGCTCGTTCTATCTGCATCTTAGACTCGCCTAGTAGCACACTTTTTACTAACACTGGGTCGCCCTTGGCCAGTTGCTCGCACACGGCCTTGCTCGGTCAGAGCTCTCATTTATCCTTGCCATTGACTGAACCATATGTTGGCAACTGCAATTTGGGCGACTCCAAAAAGCGTCGCTATAACTATTCCATTTACTAACCCAACCATCGAAGCTTGATGGGTTGATGCACTGCCTTAATGGGAATGCCTTCCTACACAGAGATTTAAATCGAAACGAACGAAGAATTAGCACCAGGTTTAGAAAATTTCCAATTGGGTCACTTGCACAATACATACTGGAAAGCTGCTCCAACTGAATTTAAAAAGCGTTCGCCGGAATTTTTCGGAAGTCGTACAAAGTACTTTTCGTTATAGTTGCTTTTCCCCTTCAAAGTCGTTTTCGTTAACCTGGCTTAAGAATCGTCAAAATAACCAAGTATCAGAGAACAGAAATATGCAATTACCAGGGATGCAAACCAGTTCTAAACCGAACTGAACCAACCCGTTGCCACACCGCTAACTCCGCTGAGAAATATAACTTTTATCTCACTGAAATTGTTGAGCAGAACCAAAAATCACAAATCAGAATCATGGAGCCGAATTTAAATTAGTTTCCTTTCATTAGTCCTTATCGAAACTGGATTTATGTAGCTGGCAAACATTTTAAAACACCTGATACACCTAAGTACCACATCTACTGCAATTGTCCACCGACCTCTTAGTATGCCTCTCATCATTTTTCAAACCATTCATATTCTGAGTATTCTGCCAGTATCATGGTTTTCAAAAAGAAATGAATATGTTCTATTCAAATGTTCAGAGGGAATTCAATTTAGAAATTGTTGAAAAGTCTCACTGGCATGTTCCGGTTTTAACTTTAGTTAACTCGAATTTGATGAATATTGCATTTTATGATAAACAATGCTGGAAATCTGTATAAAGTCTTAAGAAAGTGTTAACTTATTAACGACATAATGTGAAAGGTTTTAAGCCGACTTAATCCATCAATTGTATACAACAATCACAGAGTGAAAAAAAAAAATTTGAAAATATCCACTGGATTATTTTTCGTATCTATTTGCACTGAATATGTCTTGAATAACCTTATAATCATCCAACGGAGCTAATAATCATCCAAAGGATGATTATTTTTTATATCATTTCACTCAAAATCCTTATGATCATTTTTCATATCTTTCGGAAGACAAATCTAGCCCAAATGGATCTTTTTTTTTTGAGCACCTAACCAAATTCGAATTCGACAAATTTTGTCGCCAATAAAAGTAGGAACAGGCCTAAAAATATCAGGATGAGGAAAAGATTCTGTAGGTAATTTACGTGGTATGAAAAGGCCTTCAATGAATACATTTTTGAACACTTGTATTATTATTTTGCCCAGAATGTAAAAGTTTAAACTATATATATTCTTGATCAGGGTGGCGAGCTAAGTCAATTGAGCTTTGTCCGTCTGTTTCTACATAAACTAGTCTCTCAGTTTTAAACAACGAGCTGAAATTTTGGGCAGAGTCTTCTGTTTGCTGCACGCTAATACGTCGCAGCCGACCGGATCGGATGACTAAATCTCATGGGAACAATCGGTCGGAAAACTAGTTTTAGTGAGAAAAACTATTTTCTTTTCAATGGAAATGTCTGCAAACTGTGTATTCATAGGTTTTCTATGCATTTTTATAAGTCTACCAAGTTTGATGAAAATCGGACAACTATTTGGAATAGCTGCCATGCAAGAGATAGGTCTGAAAAACAGTCTTAGTTAGAAAACCATTTTGGTTTTTAATGGTAGCATCCTTTGCTGGTTTCACATGCTTTCACATAACTCTAAAAATTTTTGACCAAATCGGATGACTATATCATATAGCTCCCATAGGTATAAAATCTTTGGCACAGACGAAGTTAGCTTAGCTTTCTCGTTTTATTTAAAGAATTATAAAGTCCAAATTGAGTTTGTCTGTTATTGAATGTTGCTTGCTTTCGTCAGAATGGATAAACAGCAATTGCGGGGCACAACATCATCCAGATCAGTAACATAATTATTCCTGTACCCTATTGCATTATTAATTTGTTGCTCTGTCTCTTCGATATCCATTTCCATTGTGTGGAGATGATAAAATCAATTATCCATTAACATTTTTTTTGCAGTAATTAATAAAATAATCAAGGCACGTGTTGGAGCCAGCTGTTTGTCTATCTTTAAAAATATCGATAGTTCGATAACAGATCTAGCGGTTAAAGTGGACCGGAGCTTGAGCTGCGGTTATGTTTTTGTTCCATGACTCTTAAGTTCGGCTAACTCGCCGGTCAAGTTGACTAACCGGCCTTACAGGGTTAAGATTTAGTGGAATTAAAGTCGTTGCTTGACGTCGTTTTCTTCAACTTCTAAATACCAATATGTCGTATGGCGTGACGATACTCTCAAAAAGGGCTTTGAAGTTTGAGGTTAAAGTTAGACACAAGCCTAGAACAGAAGACAGTTTTATGACGCTCTGCACACTGCCTTACCTTCGAAAGTTTGGATGGGGACCCAATGCGTAAGAAGATCATATTCTTAAATGTCTAAACGACTTTTCGGAATGTCTTCCCTTCGAAATCTTTCCAAACAGGTTCAAGCAAGAGTTATCTTTAAGAACAGGCTTCAAGCTTTAAGAAATCTTACAACAGATATGACTTTTTGAGTATATTTTTAACATGGCGTTACTTAAAATAATGAAAAGAATTAAACATTTTGAGCAGCTTTATGAAAATATCAGGTAGATGAAGGCGGACTTTAAGTGTTGATATTTGTCAAATATACGGCCGATCCAGGATCATTAATGGCGCATTAGGCAATTCTCGGAGTTCCTTAATTTTGAAAGTTACGATATGTTAGAAAATCGTGTGTTAAACCCAACCCAAGGATCAACAATTTTTTGAACCACTAAATCGAAACTGATTTTATATCCGATCGGTTTAACATCCCTTGTAATTATAGTGTCAGAAGCTCGGAAAAAGTATCTTTCAGAAGCACTTACAAAAAGCTCAGAAAATAATCCTTAAAATGTGCCTCGAGGAGTCCAGATAGGCTACTTCTAATAGAGAGCTGGCATAAATAATAATAGCGAAGTACATACTGGTTGTCGTGGTGTTTACTTAAACGCAGTTTTGGGTTGTTTCAGTGGCATAAAAGAGAACTATAAATTCTTACGTTAATATTCTCAAAATTCAATTCCTGGAAATTGCCTTTGAAAAGCTTTAAAGTCGGATCAGCAGACTTCGTTTATAATTTATGAGAATGCACTCTAAAACTTTTTATTTTTATTGCAAGTATTTTTTTGGCATAGTTAGAATATAATTCCTATACATAGAAAAAACCCTAGGTGAAAAAGGAAATTAGCAAAAAATACAAAAATCCTCTTTCGATCCGGTGGTAGTATTATTTTACTTTAAAAGCAGGATCTTTGCAATTGCAAGATTTTGAAAAATAAAATATAGATATTCTGAAAATTATCCCACTTAAAGAGGAAGGGGCTTGTTTTCATCCCTGTAGAAAATTCTAAACGAACTATTGTGTATTGTATGTAATGAAGAGGCAACATGTAGGGATATACCTCTCTGGAACTGCCTGGAACTTTCAGGTTCTTTAAGACTATTTCAATCCGGCATCGCTAAAAATAAATTTGGTCTTAAAGTAGATTTCCTTGCAGATAATCGAACGGCTGAACTAACCGAGAGTCGGATAAAACTCATTTAAGTGAATCTCGTGATCTCTTAAGTTAGCGCTTTAGGTTTTAGAACACGTCAATGAACTAACTTAGAGACTTACTGACTTTGGCTTAGCATTTGTGAAAGGACACTTGTGCGGTTCTTGTTTTGGAAAACAATTTGGTTTGGTTCAATTCTGCTCAAATCCGGCTTGCATTCCTTTATCAACATATTTTGATTGGGGTTATATTAGGGATAAATTGGAAAATCGGTTAGTTGAAGTTGAAGCATTCCAAAAAAAATGGAATCCCTTATCGGTGGTAGAAAAGTGAACCTGTTAAGTCCCAATTCTCTAATTTCCTAGTAAAATGAAATTGCGAAATTAACCAATACAATCGGTTTCGCTTATGTCAGATTTATATATAAGGTTACGGGCTCAGGATAAATATTTTGCACTATTTATATTGGCTTAAGGTTACGGCTGTAATCTCTGACTTTACCATTTTGCATAGCTTTTCCGGTATGCCAAATTGATATATTTTCATTTTACATTAATAAGCTTTGATAGCTTCAAATGCTTTATAGAACTTAAGTTGGCTTTAAGAAGTGGCTGTAAATAAATGCATTCATATCGTTTTTATTTTAGAATTATTTTCGCACTTTTGTACATTGCATGGAGCTTCTATTTTATTGCTTATCTAGAAATTACATTTATCGAAATATTGTCCTGTGAATCTTTCAGAGAAACTCACCGATTCCGTGGGATCGGCGTCCTAAAGCAAATCGCTGTCGTCTACTAACTCAAAATTCCACAAATAAAAAAACTATACAAACGAAAAGTTCTGCCATTTTACAGCTGCAATCGCATCATCAAGAAACGGAAGCGAAGGCAGCTTTGCCAGCGCAAATCGAGGTGTTCATTTTAATTATGCCCAAGCATTTGGCCATCATATAACTTCTACATATATCATCAGATCGGTGAAGAGACTTGTGTACTACAGACATGAATGTACAGATTTTTAGTATCCTTCATACGTGCAAACTATATAGGATTAAAACAATTTCGAAATAAAATCAAACTATTATAATTTTAATAATAAACATGACAAAAACTAAATTTATTATGGATTTTTATTTGGCTTACTAGTTTTATCCTTTTAACGTCAATGTTATGGCTTGATACCTGTACTAGAACCCAAATCAGCTAAGATTTAAATCTGAATTCTTATCGCATACAGAATTTTTTTGCATAATTATAGCGGATGGCAACCTTGTTATAAATACTAAACAACAATAACCACTTTCAACTTACGATAGTGGATGAATCATGGTGGATGTTGCTTAGAACAGCATCTAGCTATGCTTTTTGCTTTTTTTGTAGGTACACTCAATCGACATGCACATGGACAAATAGAAGCTCACCGACCGTTGAATCCTTCCAGCTGATAACATTGAAATGTTTATTTTAATCAACTCAGAAGTCACAAATCCGCAGAGTTACAAGCGACATAAAGAAATGCCAAGAGGTATGTCGTTTTAAAATTATGCCGATTTATAGACGATAATTAAAATAGTACTTACAGCTTATTGCTACGATTATTTATGCTGTGTTTTCACTCATCTGATATCTCATAAGAGTTTCGCAAATGAGATATCAGACAAGTGTAAAAGTCAATCTGAGAAGCACAAAAATGTATGAGAAGGTGCACGGAAAGTAGGCTATCTGAGTTCTCTATAAGTTTTTAAACAGCCAACTTATATTAATAAGACAGTAATTATGGTAATTAACAGCCATATAAAATCTTGATCAGTGAAAGTACATTAGTTTACCCGCTACAATGCGAGCTTAAGTGGGCCTGAAACGATTATTTATAAAACGCTGCTATTAACTAGATCAAGAAAGCTATTAATGTTTTGATACGAATTAGCAGTAGCTACACTGAGAAAACCAATAAAAAACAATCCGTTTTAAAAGAAACATTTTTAAGTTCAAGATTTGTAAGTGGTCACTTAAATAAAGAACGGATATTATGAAAAGCTAGCCATGTCCGTCTGTCCGTCTGTTTCTATGCTATCTCCTCCGTCAGTTTTAAAGCTATCGCGATCAAACTTGCAAGAAGTCTGCTGGTACAAATACGCTGCACATTTGTCGGAACGATCGATCGAAAAACTCGTTCTAGTGAGAACTCAGTATTTATTAGTTTTAATTTAGGTCGAAAATAGTATAGCTGCCATAGAAAAGTAAGTTTAGAAAAATAGTCTTAGTAAGAAAACCTTTTTTGATTTCAATGTAAACTTCTTTAAAATTGGCAAGTATTTATTTTATAAGCTTTCATACAATTCTTCAAAGTTTTTGTCAAAATCGGATGACTTTAGCTGTCATTTGAATGATCGGTCGAGAAACTAGTTTTGAGAGAAAAACTCTAAACTTTGTATTTCATATTTTGCGATGCTTTTCCATGATTCCACTAAGTTTGGTCGAAGTCGGACATCTATATAGTATAGCTGTTATACAAAAGTAGATTCAGAAAAACGTGTTTGTTTTCAGTGGATATGTCCTTAAAATTCGTTAGAAAGCGTGCTGCAGGGGTATACAAACTTCGGCCGAGCCGAACATAACTTTAATCTGTTTTTAAAACTTCTATAAAAATTTGGTGTGGAGATCTAGTAGTCAAGTTGTTATATTAATCTTGATTTTGGGGCTTAACATGCTGTATCTCTGCTAATGATCAAAAATACAACAAAAATTTGCATAGCTAGTGCACATGGGCAAATCCTGCGTCACGCACGCTACAATCATACGCGTTTTCGAACTGAAATATACAAACATTTTTGTCCTTTCCAAGGAGTTACCTTCAACTAATACATAGTGTTTAAAGGTATTTAAGTGCACTATCAATTGGCATAAAACATAATTTTGTAAAAGGTTTTCGTTGCGAAATAATTGATCATAAAGTTTTGCCACGCCAGCTACAAAAAGTGGAAGTTTGGAGGTGCAAGTGTGTTTTCGATATTTTTTTTTTTAGCGATTTTTGCGTATTATATCATACATTGTTTTGTATCCTAAATAAAGATGAATATAAAGGAATTCTAAAATACATTATTGGGCGCCAAAAACTCTTGTGGTTTTTTGTCAGGGGTTGGGAACGCATTGTCAGGCACGCTACGTCACGCACGCTACATTCTCTCTCAAAGTGGCTCAGATCAAATTCTTCTTTAAAATGCGGTGTACTACTCAAAATAAACTTGTTTTTGAATTGACTTGCACAGCCATCAGAAAATATAAATAGCTTTGAAATATTATTTTTTATTTTAAGTTTCTTAACAATTAGTTTAAGGAAGCAATAAAATAGACACACCAAATAGACACTGCCAAAACTTCTATGAATCACTGAAGTGATGATATGAGCACCTGAAAAATATTAATTTTTGGTACAACATTTAGTACGCTGAGGGAGAGTGGGGTTTGATCATCGAAATTCATATTTTTTAAAATAGATGAGTGTAAGCCGGCTCGAGGTCAGGTTTGTAGGAAAACAATTGATTCTGTTTTTTCCGATATATTTCGGTTGCTCATCGGCAACCGTCTTCAGGGCAAAAATTTTTTTACACGTCTGCTCTCTGTGGCGTGGAGTCTTAAACTGAAGTTTAAAGAGTCTTAAACTGAAGTTTTAAACTGAAGTTTAAGACTCCACGCCACAGAGAGCAGACGTGTAAAAAAATTTTTGCCCTGAAGACGGTTGCCGATGAGCAACCGAAATATATCGGAAAAAACAGAATCAATTGTTTTCCTACAAACCTGACCTCGAGCCGGCTTACACTCATCTAAAATTAGAAAGGTCGCCAAAAACAAATCATATTTTTTAAAATATTTATAAAGTCTAATATCTAGTCTAATGCTCCATAAAAAAAACCACAAATTAGATTGATTTCAAAAATTTTTGTTTGGCGGACTGCTTCTGGGACATGCCCATATGTAAAACTATACGATGTATTAGATGGTGTCACAAAATATCCGACGAAAACATCCCCGGATATTCTTGAGCTGATCCTGGAAAAAGATTGATTTTACTTCCACTATTTTTTTTGATCCCGAAAAACAGGATCATTTCAAACATGCCCCGGGATCACCCCGTTTTCAATCCCGAATTTGGATTTTTTTTTTTTTTGTGTATGTATACTATCCTGGATGCTTCAGAAAATTAGCAATAAATGCGTATTATGGCCTAAATAATTTCTAAAAAGGTCAATAGTCGGTCAAATTTTACTTTTTTCCATTATCTTGGAAACCGAAAATAAGATATGACTGTGACGTGTCAACTGGTGTTCAGCATGGGTTTGTCTACAGAAATTAGATAAAAATGCTCGTAACACTTTTTACTGTAGAAGTGTAATGAGTGTAACCTCCCCTTGCACTAATTATTTCGTAGACCACACTGCCTACGTGACTATTTATATCGGTTAGAGAATGTCCTTCCTATGACTTAATTACTGCAAATTTAAGCTCAGTAATACTATTTTTCCTGGTGTTTTTTGCATTAGACCTTTGGACAAGCAACACCCACAAGTTTTCGGGAGAGCACGCGGTCTACTCGACAAACCGAACATTATTGCCTTCAAGCCAAGAACGAGTCTCACAGCTGACGTAAATTGATGCGCGAAGAAAATGCAACCCAGGAACTCAGATGAGTTCATAGAAATGCCAGTTCCCCTTCCCCCCCTTATCCACAAAAAAAACTCAATTTTCAAGTTAGAGCCTCGAGGTTAAATATATATCAAGTAAGACCTAATATCTATCTATTCTGGAAAGTACGATAAGATCGGATTAAAAAAGTCGGAGCTATAAGCGAAACAATTGTGTTTGTAGAAGCGGGCGTTAGCGCATCGTCAGTTAGAGCGTGCGTGGGCCCGCGCATGCTTTTGTGTGTACATATTTGACAATATTTGTTTTCTCGGTGTAGTTGAAAGCATTCGATTTAAAATATCAAAAACTTAAAATGCGTACTGAAAATTGCACCTGCGTAAACTTTTTAGCACCTAGAAAAATGTTTCTAAAAAAACAACATTTAAAAAGAAAAATGTATGAAGCTACATATTAATGGTATTCCTGAAAGTGATTTAGATTTGATTTAGATTAGTTTTAGATTTCGCTGATCAGCTGTTCACAGCTGCTCCTTACAAATTGTCAATTGTGCCCAGAGTAAGTGAGGATTTAACGGTCATACTAATTGATTTTAGATAATCAGCTTTGAGGCTGATTAAAATTTGGTTAAGATTTGATTTCATTTTGGTTTTTCTGTTAACATTCTGCAGCGACTTTAATATGGAAAAAGTGGGTATGTCTTTAAAGTTTTAATAATTAAATAACTATTTGTTTCAATTGAGAAATCAGCCGAGCTTTTTTTGAAGAGAAGAAGAACCTGCAGCCTAAAATGGACGGAAACAAAGGTGCAAAGCACACTGCCAGCTGTTCACCGAAATCTAAATCAAATAAGTGCGCAAAAATGGTCGCTCCGTCAACTGATTTAGATTTGCTTAAAAATAATCTAAATCAAATCTAAATCACTTTCAGGAATACCATTATTTATTTTCTTAGTGTACTTTAGAACTAGTTATGTAAATGTTGTGCTTACATGCACGATGCTTAGAGGTCACGCTGACGTATTTTGATGGGCTAGGCTTGGCGCGACATTACAGCGCTTCGGGACATTCTAGACCCTTGTGTGTTCCCAGGCAAGACCCAGGTGATGAAGGCGTAGGTGGTTAATTCAACATAAAGATGCAGGATGTTTATATAAGGTCTATATCGTCAGTTCCTTTAAAACAGAATAGTATTATTTGATGCATATTTTGAAATTTGGCAAATTTTTTCAATTCTATATACCTCAATCGCCCATATACTTAGAAGTAGCTTACAAAATGATCAACCGTAGATCAATTTAAAAAAAAAAAAAAAAACCATCGAACAGGTTTAAAAATGTCACCTTCCATATAATTAAACAAGTAAGGGCGCTGCAGTCGAGTTTCCCGACCACAAAATACCCTGTTCATTTGTTTTCATTTATTTGTTTTTGAATTTTTTAAGATGAATGTAATAAAATTATCATTCCAAATGTAGGCAACACATTTTTCTAGCCCTGACCAACAACTGGGGGGGTGCTCTTATAAGCTCAACTGTTTCGCTTATAACTCCGGTGTTTTTTGTCCGATCTGATTGTACTTTTCAGAAAAGATAGATGTTGGGTCTAGCTTGATGACGGTTTTTATACTCTGTACCGTAGGTACATAGAGTATTATAAGTTTGTGCAAAAGTATGTAACATCCAGAAGGAAGCATCTCCGACCCCATAAAGTATATATATTCTTGATCAGCATCAACAGCCGAGTCGATATAGCCATGTCCGTCTGTCCGTCTGTCTGTCTGTCCGTCTGTCTGTCCGTATGAACGCACAGATCTCAGAGATGGTAAGAGATAGAGGTTTGACATGTATGGGACATATGCTTCTAATGTCTGCAGGCAGATCAAGTTTATTTTCAATTTTGGCCACGCCCCCTCCCGCCCCCGCAATTAAGGAAAAACGTCATATCTCCAGTTCTCACAGTTTTGAAGATAGATGGCTTGTTCCTTCTGGACATATTTAGTTATTAGGATAACTTATAGATCCGCCAAAGGAATGAAGAAGATCGGATGAACGGTTTTCGAGTTATGATCAAAAGAAAAATTTTCTTGGTACAGAGTATGTTATAGTCGGGCTTGACCGACTTTCTTTCTTGTTTTAGGTCTAGAATGGCCAGAGGAGGTCTTGGTTTTTTGGGGATAAAAGGGGGACGGAGTCGAATTTTAAAAAACTGAAAAAAACTTGATCTGCGTACAGCATAAGTCTACCTTCATGCAAAAATTTGTGGCTCTATCTCTTATAGTCTCTGAGATCGACGCGTTCATAGAGACAGACGGACAGACTGACATAGCTATATCGACTCGGCTGTTCATGCTGATCAAGAATATATATACTTTATTTCGCACAACTTCATGATACCCATTTTCCCTTTTTCAATGGGAACAGGGTATAATAAACTACTTGCTCATAGTTTTGGTAGATCACGTAGGCTTTTAACAATTCTTTTACACATTTTGTATATAAATCTAGATTTCTTTTCATAAATTTGAATTAATTTTTTCGGGATTAACTGTAACATTGGTCTTCCAGCTAATATAAAAGAAGCAAAAGGTAGAATTAAAAGAGTATGTTTGCTTTTAGTTCAAGTTCGCCCACAGCTCTGGCTTCCACATGAAGAATAAATTTAAAAAAAAAGTCACGAAAAACAGGATCACTTGAAGCCTGCTCCGAGATTTTTCTGTTTTCAATCCCGATTTCTGATTTTTTTCTGTGTGCGAAAAAATGATCTTCAAAGTTCAATTTGGGCAGTTTTGAAATCAGTGGATAAAAGTGGACTAGAATTTTACATCCAGAAGGCTGGACCTCACTATGGTGGTAATTTTGTTGTCCTGTGTAATGATACATTGTCTTTTGGACAGAAATGTGGTTATATCGATATTATTTCCAACATCCCTAGTCCAAGAAAAGTCCCTTCAAGGACGCTTTAACGCTTAAGTTTTATCTGTTTTATTTTCTTTCTGACATTTCAAAAATCATTCTTTATAAAAGCCCAATGTCCAGATAGACCGCAGGATGAAGGTATTAGTAGGTATAATGCCACTTCGGGCTAATAGGTAGCTCCGAAAATGATTGCTACTGAGGATAGGAGACTGATCCGATACGATCTGAGCCTTTGTATAACGAAGTTGCCGGAAAGGGAGAAGGAAACACTGCCTACCATATAAAGTATATATATTCTTCATCAGCATTAACACCTGTCCACCTGTCTGTATGAGCGCGACGATCTCAGAGATTATAGGAGATAGAGCCAAACATTTTTGCATGAAGGTAGGTGTATACCATACGCATACCAAGTATGTTTCAGATTTCCACCCACTTCCCAATTTAACCGCAAAAAAATGGCAGACCCAGATCTATTTATTTAGGTTAGAGCCTCGTAATTATTTCAGAATAATATATTCTGAAGAGTACAATAAGATCGGACAAAAATCACCGGAGTTAGCAAAACAATTGTACTTCTAGAAGCGGGGGGTAACGCATCGTCAGTTAGAGCGCGCGCGCTTTTGTATGTGTGTGGGCGGGTGTGTATACAAAAAGTAAACGATAACAAATGAACAGGGTATTTTGTAGTCGGGGCACTCGACTGCAGCGGCCTTACTTGTTTTTAATTGGAAAGTGCCTCTATTACAAAACAACGCCACGAAGAGCACAGCTCTTACTGAAAGCACTTTGCTGACCATGTAAAACCCACCTCAAGACTTCTTATGGACAGAGTTTATATTTAATTTTAATGCTGCTCCAGCATGTTCCATCGGATCGGAAGACATAACATATAACAAAATATTCTGGAAAATTCCCTAAAAAATTGTAATACGCTTTATTCGAATATTTTTCAATATTTTGCACGCTATTGCTGTGACTTGGCCCAAGTCGCATCATCCTTTCAAGGGGAAGTTGGTGCTTAACTCAGGCGATAAGCTACAGTCAGTAGCTTACTTGGTACTCTTGTATAGCAGCTTCTTAAATAACAGGCTTATTTTAAGAAAAAGCGAATGTGCAGGTACAGAGTATATGAAAGTCGGACTTGACGAACTCTCTTACTTGGTTTAAACAAAGACTTATAGATATTATAGATGACGCATGTGAAACAAATCGAAAATTGGTAGTCTATGTCAGCTACCAGGAAAAGTCGGGTTTTCTTTTACAAGCGTCATCTATTGTATCTTTAAATCTTTGGTAAAGCACTTACTGCGTTATATTAAAGATACATATTATATATTATATATATTTATAGATGACGCATGTGGATCAAATGAGAAATTAGAAGCCAATGTTAGCTACCAGGAATACTCGATTTTAGTTTCACATGCGCCATCTATAACTTATATTAATCTTTGGTTTAAGCCAACACTTCTACTATTTCGTAATGCTAAGCAAAGCTTCCGGCGTATAAAAACGCGCCTCACCTCAAGTCTGTGTAATTAAAGTGGTTCAACCCTTCCCAGTTGAGACATGTTGTCGTGGACATTGTGGTGTGCCTTGCTGTTGGCGGTGTGCTTTTATTTTCTATGGACTCGTCGTCGTTTTTATCTACTCTCACTCAAAATACCCGGCCCCCAGGGATATCCTTTGCTGGGAATGGCGCACAAGTTACATCGACGGGAGAGTATGGAAGGGTTAAAGTTGGCTTTGGTCAAGTGTATACATTTTAGTGTTCTCATCTAGATATACTAAATGAAATCGGTAATTATCTGGAGAAGCTTGGCGACCCCATATTTTCCTGGCTGGGTCCCATACCCTTTTTGATTGTGAGTGACCCGCAGTTGATTCAAGATATTCTCACAGCGCCCCAATGTGTGAATAAGGGTCTCATTTACAAGGCTGTGGATGATGCAGCTGGCGCGGGACTATTCAGCATAAATGGTGGGTACACAGTGCATTGACAATAAGAAACCCTGATAAAGTGCGCATAACTCAAACAGATCCCCTCTGGAGTATTCATCGTAAGCTGCTCAATCCTGCATTTGGACACAAGGTTCTGCTGAATTTCGTGTCCATTTTCAACAATGAAACGAATAATCTACTTAAAGTGCTCGATACCTTGGTAAATGGTGGCGAGCAGGACTTGATTCCCCTTTTGCAGAGTTTATCTCTGGGCATAGCGACGCGTGAGTAAATAATTCACTTCATTTTGTCGTTTACTCAAGCTTTAAGTACAGAAACCACCATGGGCAGCGATGTAACAGATGAGGAGTGTTTCAAGTCGAACAGCCTGCTGGAGAACTATAAATGGTGAGTCCATGGGGGGCTGAGCTAGGTTGCTATACATTTAATAGTGTTCTAAGAACAATGACAGAAATGTGCTTCTCACCGTGGCTTCAAATTCAATGGGTACGCCAGCTGATGGGCAAGGAGCAACCATATAGGAGGGCCAAGACCGAGATACGTGCGTTTATAAGAAAGGTGGCAAGGATCCGAGTCTTAAGCGTATCCTTTTCTCATATTTATTTGATTTATAGCTTATAGAGAGGAAACTGTCTGATCAGGACTTGAAGGAAAATTCACCGACTGCTTCACTTCTATATAAGGACAAGAATATATTTGTCAATCTGGTTACCGATCAGCTTAGACGTGGAATATTTAGCTGGACAAATGCGGAAGATGAGTCCAATATTATTGTGTTTGGTGCCTTTGAGACAACTGCCAATACCGTTTTTAATACACTCATGCTCTTGGCCATGTTCCCGGAATGTCAGGAAAAGGCATTTGAAGAAATCAAATCGGTATTCCCCCAGACTGGAAACTTTGAGGTCAGCTACGCTGAAACACAGCAAATGGTGTATCTGGATCTGATACTAAATGAGTCCATGCGTGTCATACCACCAGTTCCCATTGTCTCCCGGCAAACCTCGGAGGATTTACGACTATCGAATGGGATAGTTTTACCCAAGGGACTGCAAATTGCCATTGATATATTTCATATGCATCGCAGTGAGAAAATTTGGGGACCCGATGCTAAAACTTTCAATCCGGAACACTTCTTGCCGCACAATGTTCGAGACAAGCATCCATATGCCTTCATTCCCTTCACCAAGGGCATTCGAAATTGCATAGGTAAGATGTGCGAATTGTATGGGAATTTATGAGTAAGAAATATTTAATTTCAGGTTCGAGATATGCTCTTATTGCTCTTAAAGTCACATTGATCAAATTGCTCAGAAATTACAAATTCGAAACAAGTTTTCACTTTGAGGAACTTCATTTCGTGGAGAACGTAACAATAAAACTTAAAACTGTGCCGCTGCTGGAAATAAAAAGGAGAGTTTGAGGTTTTTCCCCAAAATTGCTGTAAAGAAATAAGAGCCTGGGGAGAAGGGGAAACAAACAATAAATTTTTGAACTAATAACTTTCATCTATTTTTATTACTTGTCAATAAATATTCGAATTTTCTTAATTTCATATAACCAGCTATTATTTCAGAATCTGTAAGTGTAAATTCCAACTCGATATGTTTTGAAGTGCAAGATTTCTCCTAATGTTCTTTTGTACCAATTCAATCAACTGTGAAGCTGGGACTAAAACAGAGGTGCCAAGAGCACCCGATGCTTGTGTAGACTTCAATTCAAATTAAGAAAATGATTCTGAATCAACATCAACTACAAGAAAAAGAAAAAACAATCCGGTTATGGTATTACGCTGTGGGTTTGTCGTTGTTTCTGTCTGATGCAAACGTAATTATTCAACGCACAACAAGAAATGCTACATATACAAATGACCATCTCAGGGAAAAATTATCTGATATTTCAAAATTCCCACTTGGAATTTAATATAATCACCATTGATTTAGCGTTAAGTATGATATTCGTAATCATTAAGTGTGCACTAGAGTTGGTTGGTACAATAGGTACTTCACTTCACAGTGTACAGTGTCAATATGACAATTGAACTTAACAGAGTCAAATATACACATAAAGGGCCCATTTCACAACAACCACAAGAAGAAGCAGCTTGTAACATTAACTAACAAATAACAGAGTCAATTTTGAGTTTATCAGACACAAAACCGTTTTCTACAAGAAGAGAAATCTATGATTTGCGGCAATGCCGCGCGTGTGCTTGGTAGTTGTATGGGCTAAGATGCTGTGAACTTGTGTTTATATTGCAGAGACAAGGTAAGTGAGTTATGAGTTCGAACCCCAGACAAGGTGAGCTAAAAAAATCAAATTTATGTCTTGGGCCTTACAGAAAGGGACTTTCCCCTCCTGTTCCCCTTCCTCCACTCCTCCAAACCATACTCCCTTGTGAAAAAAGTAACAGATAACAGATGATTAAAAAAAAAGCTAGAAAAACTGAATGCCGCATGTAGATATGAGAAAGCTAAACGTGACATGTAGAAAAGCTAAATTTTCGTGTGCAGTTTTCGTATTTGTTTTCTCTGGGCTTAAAATGATACCAATAAAAAGAGGTAAGGGATTGTCTTAACACCGCTAGAAAATTCGAAACGGACTATTGTGTATAATGCAAAGGCAAAAATTAAGCCTAAGGGGATAACTCTGTGTCTTGCCTAATGGAACAGTCACTCTTAGTACTTTAAGTCTTAGAGCACGTCAATAAACTTACTTGTTTTGGCTTAGCTGCAGCTTGCATTCCTCCATCGCTATATTTGGATTGGGGTTAAATTAGGGAAAAATTGTGATATCTGTTACATCGATTGGTAGAAGTAAAAGTTGCAGCTTCTAAAAGAATGGCATACATTATCGGTGGTTAAAAAGTGAACTTGCTTAGTCTCAATTCCAAAACGATGTCTTTAATCTTGTAGTAGAGTAAAGCTGCGAACTTAACCAATACATATCGGTGAATCGGTTTCACTTATGACAAGGTTATATATAAGGTTACGGGCACAGGATAAATATTTTGCACTATTTATATTGGCTTAAGTTTACGGGTTTAATTTCTGATTTTACCATTTTTCATAGCTTTTCCGGTATGTTAAATTCATTTGCTAAGAACAGCAGCATATACTTTCTGCTTTCCTTTTCTACTATAAGAAGTGGACATATAATGCGCAGTACGCTTATTTGATGAGCCCAAGGACAAATGGAAGCTAACCTACCGTAGAGTCCTTTCAGCGGATAACATTGTAATGTTTATTTTAAATTAGTTTAGAAGTCACCACGACATTTCTTTTATAGCAGATAAGGAGTGTTCATAGTATCTTAAAGTACGTACGTACAGCTTATTGCTACTTACGTTTATTTAGCATCAAACATTGTAGTAACAATTTAGCCTGAAACGTGTAATTCTAGTACGCTGCTATTAAGTTAATCAAAGAAGTTATTAGTGTTATGATCAAAAGTAGCACTTTGATGTAGCTACACTAAAAAAAATTATATAAAACAATCACGTTCGACAAGATAAGTTTATAAATTCAAGTTTTGTAAATGGTAATTAAAATTCAAACCGGAATTTATGATGTGCTCTTTTATTACTAAGTCAAGCAGATAAATGGGAATGGGTCATGTCATAACAAGCTGATATAATAAGCTACTTTAGAGTTCGTAGGTCAAATAGCATGGAAACTGCTACATAATCAAGTAAGTCCATATTTTAAGTTATCATCCGTAAGATTGGATCGACTTAATCTTTCAATATAATTTTAAAAATATCAAAATTTACATATCAAAGATATATTATTCAATATCAATATGATGCTTTGGTATTACATTGATACCATAAATGTTTTATTAAGTAGTAGTAGTTAAAATTTTTGGCATATTACGGGAGTGGCATGTTTGCCGTGAGCCCAATGCCGACCCTTTCTTTTTCTTTTGAAACATATTGTACATATTTGGGTTTTAATATACTTCAAACATTCTGTTGTTATTGTTTTTTAACATTTCAACTAATTGGCAACTATTTACAGGACATGTACTTAACTAGACGAGACACTTCAAGTGACATAATTTATATTAATGGCGCTTTTATCTCACTTAAAATATTCTTCCATTATTTGTTGCCTGTACTTTTGGGCGTGGCTGACGTTAAAAAGTTATATTAATAAGTGAAATCATCAAAGTAATCTAAAAAAAATGCCCTAGTGACTTGATTTCAGATCATAGCAGAAAAGAGAGCAGAAAGATACACGCAGAGTTTCTCAAA
Source organism: Lordiphosa andalusiaca (assembly GCA_035044965.1). NCBI lineage: Eukaryota > Metazoa > Arthropoda > Insecta > Diptera > Drosophilidae > Lordiphosa > Lordiphosa andalusiaca. Next base: position 509,351 of record JAWNNM010002717.1, read on the forward strand.
TCAAAGGCAGACAGCTACAGTGCAACTCAAAAAAGGCAAAAAACAATGTTCATGTCTCTGTAGCAGCAAGCGAGATAGCGAATACTCTTCCGATTTGTCTGTTTTTGCTTTCATTGCTGATTGCAGTTCCCAAGTGCTTAAAGCGGTGAACGCATGGAGAGACATTCAAACAGCAACAGTCATTAACGGAGAGCGTACTGAAGGCTGAATCGGAAGATTCATGAAACAGTACTGTATATGCAACCAGCTCATTTTGGTGTATATAAATGCATAAGTTGTTTACAGTTGTGAACAAACACAACTTTTCGGGGCGTAGAGCGTAGAATAAAGTCACTTATTATTATTCGAATATATCTTTGACATTTGAACCATGTCCTTAGGTACTATAAAAATATAGATTTCATATTATTAAATACACCCATTGGTAATACATTAATACCCTTTTGATATTATAACAAGAAAGAAAGCCGGTCAATCCCGACCATAACATACTCTGTACCAAGGAAATTTTATGCTCAGCATATATTTTATATTTTTCAGCATACTGGGCTCCAGCAGCGAACAGTCTTTTGATCATAACTCGAAATCCGTTCATCCGATCTTCTTTATTCCTTTGGCGGATCGATAAGTTATTCTGATTACTAAATATGTCTAGAAGGAACAAGCCATATATCTTCAAAACTGTGGGAGATATGACAAATGGCCCATACATGTCAAACCTCTATCTCTTACCATCTCTGAGATTTGGGTATTTTTCAAATGAAGGTCGATTCGATACTGAAAAATACCCGATTTATACTAAATATCGCGGTCTTTTTTTTCTCTGCAGTCAAAAGAATTCACTGTGCAAAATTTCTGCTAAAACAAACATTTCTCTGTGTAGTTGAAAAATTTCGAAATAAAGTATCAAACACTCAAAATGCTTATATATTTTAGTAACCCAAAAAAATGTTTGATTAAAAAGAAAAACCACTTCAATAGAAAAATGAATGATGTGACAAATTATTTTCTCAGTGTAGTTTAGAACTAGGTCTGTTAATATTACGATTACATGCTACTATGCCAGCAGTGATGGTGGGACTTAAAACTTTGCGTTGCTTTGCACACTCTCAGTGAACATGAATTGATTAGCCTAATCATCCGGGTTCTGATCCCTGTTCTAAGTCATATAATTTTCTGATTACAACCAAATCTAACGAAATTGCTGGGTTTAGCGCGACGTTACAGCGCTTCGTCCATCTGTCATCCGATACAATTATTGCTAATGGGCATCTGTGGCATTATAGACCCTTGTGTTTCCCAGGCAAGTCCCAGGTGACGAGACTGTAAGGGATTAATCCAACGTAAAGTTGCGGGTATTTATATAAAGTCAACGTCGTTTATTTTAAAATTTTGAAAAGTCTGGAAATTTGAAACACCTCAATAGCAGCCATATTTAGATTTAGATTACCAAATCATCGTAAAGCATATCGCCAAGGTATATTCGATATCCGAAATATCGCCTCTTGATAATAATTGATTATACAAGGCAACAGACATTTTGGTCCAGCAGTCTCGATGCAAAATTCTGATCAAGTTATTTCCAAGATATGGCTAAAAATCGGTTTTGGAACATTTTTGATTTAACCGAGAGCGTAAGCTATAGTCGGCCCTGCCCGACTTCGAAATACCCGTTATTTAGGACAATTAGTGTTTAATAACCTCATGTGGCTCCGATAAGTATGCAATGTTATTGTCCGATCTTTATGAAAATTTGTGAGATTATAGATATTGGCCACATACACTAAACTGCAAAATCTGAGCTCGATATCTTAAAATATGTAGGAGATATTTAATATAATTGCGTGGGGCGTGGTCAAAGTTTGAAACAAACATTTAAAATTTGGTGGCTCTAGATTTTCTAGACTCTGAGATCTAGGTGTTCCTACAGACAAACGGACAGACGGACAGGGCTATATCGACTCGACCATGGATGCGGATCAAGAATATATATACTTTATGGGGTCGGAGATGCTTTCTTCTGCCTAGTGCATGGATTTGCACGACCTTAGTATACCCTTTTTAATCTTCGAGTAAAGGGTATTAAACAAATGGTTTGTAAATGGCTTGAACAATGACTCGATTTTATTCTTTGAAAGGACTCACCAGCAACCTTTTCCATACATTTTTGGGTCGAAATTGGTTAGAAATGGATTATTTTAACGCTCTTCTGCAACGACGACGTTTGAGCAGCAGTAATTTTAGAGCGCTGATAGCGGAATTGGTTGTGCTTACTCTGATTGCTAGTGACATGGGCAAACATATGCAAAATGAGATGATGTATCCACATCCCACCGATCGCATTAGTGCGTCCATTGTTCCCGGGATTTTAGCAAATTCCGCTTTAAAAAGTCATTTTCGATCCAACGGTATAACCCATTTAAACTTTTTCTTCTTTTCTTGTTCTTGCCACGGATCGTGAAGGGCTTGAAATGATTGTTTTCGTACCGAAACCTTTAGAAAAGAAAAGGCAGGAACTACAATTTAGGTCAAATAATTTTTAACAACTAATCAAACTATGAGGTTTTCGATTGCCAATAAATATCCCACAGGTTTAAAAGGGGCACCCTTAAGAAGAATAGCATAATATGTGAATGGGTGCAAATAATTAGAAATCAGCTTGCACATACTTTGAACCCTTATTGGCTAATCACACTGAGCACTTTTTAGGGGAAGGGCATGGAGTTCTTATACTCTATACCAGAGGTTCAAAGAGTATAATAAGTTTGTGCAAAATATGTAACAGCATTTCTGACTCCATATATAATATATACTCTTGATTAGCATCAACAGCCGAGTCGGTATAGCCATCTGTTTTTCCATCTGTCCGTATGAAAGCACAGATCTCAGAGATGGTAAGAGATAGAGGTTCGACATGTTTGGGACAAAACTTCTTATACCTGCAGGTAGATCAAGTTTATTTTTAATATTGACCACGCCCCCTTCCGCCCCCCGCAACTTAAAAAAACGCATACCTCTCACAATTTTAAATTTTGGTAATATTTCTCGATCCACCGAAGAAATAGTGATGATCGGATCGGTTGACGAGCTAAACATTTATAACAAACATTTATGCTGAGCAGCACCTGAAGGAATTCTTGAAAAAAGTTGATAATACAAATAATGGTAATTTTTAAATATTTCTCACGCTCTTGCGTCCCATCAGTCTATTGAATGAGAAATTTAGAAATTGCTTCCCATGGTGCATAGTTGGTGCTTAAATCAGGCGATACGCTACGGTTATCTAACAGCTTCTTCAATATCAGGGTTGTGTTAAAAGTAAAGCGCATGTCTCCGGTACAGGGTATATTAAAGTCGGGCTTGACGAACCTTACAGAAATGTGCTTTTTAACAAAACGCTTCTACTTCACGTAATGCTAAGCAAAGCTGCCGTCATATAAAAACTCGCTGTACACAAACCTATGGAACTAAAGTGGTAAAACGGTTCAAAGCGTTCGTTTACTTAGCCACTGGAGACATGTTGTCGTGGATATTGTTTAGTGTGTTGGTGGTAGTGTTGTGGTTTTACTTTCTATGGACACGTCGGCGATTTTATCTTTTAACTCTTAAAATTCCCGGCCCACAGGGTTATCCCTTGCTGGGAATAGCGCATAAACTACATCGTCGGGAAGGTAGAGGAAGGCAGGTGTTGAATTCAGTCCAGTGTCACATTTTCGTGTTCCCATTTAGATATACTTCAAGAAATCGGATATTGTTTTGAGAAGCATGGTCCTACCATAGTTTCCTGGCTGGGTTCTCTTCCCTTTTTGGCTGTTAGTGATCCGCAGCTGATTCAAGATATTCTCACATCGCCCCATTGTGTGAATAAGGGTCTCATCTACAGGGCTGTGGAAGATGCAGCAGGCATGGGACTGATCAACTTAAAGGGTGGGTACACAGCGCATTGATAAAGTGTCATCCGGTGGTCTAAGTTTGCATTCAGATCCCAGCTGGAGTATTCATCGTAAGCTGCTCAATCCTGCCTTTGGACACAAGGTTCTGCTGAATTTTGTGCCCACTTTCAACAATGCAACGAACAATCTACTTCAAGTGCTGGATAACTTGGTGAATAATGGCGAGCAGGACTTAATGCACCTATTTCATAGTTTTACTCTGGGCTTAACGATGCGTGAGTGAAGAATTAATTTAATTTAATTATTTACTCAACCTTTGAGTATAGAGACCACTATGGGCACAGATATAAGCGATGAGGAGAGTTTCAAGTCCAACAGTTTGCTGGAGTATTATCAATGGTGAGTCCACGGTAGGCAGGTCTGGCTTGCTATGCATTTAATAGTGTTGCAAAAACCATGACAGAAATGTGCTTCTCGCCCTGGCTGCAAATTCAATGGGTACGCCAGCTGATGGGCAAGGAGCAAACATATAGGAGGGCCAAGACCGAGATACGTGCGTTTATAAGAAAGGTGGCAAGGATCCGAGTCTTAAGCGTATCCTTTTCTCATATTTATTTGATTTATAGCTCATAGAGAGGAAACTGTCTGATGAGGATTTGGTGAAAATTTCACCCACTGCTTCCCCTCAATATAAGGACAAGAATATATTTCTCAATCTGGCCACCGATCTGCTTAGACGTGAAATACTCAGCTGGAAAAATGTGGAAGATGAGTCCAATATTATTGTGTTTGGTGCCTTTGAGACAACGGGCAATACCGTTTTCTACACACTCATGCTCTTGGCCATGTTCCCCCAGTGTCAGGAAAGGGCATTCGAAGAGATCAAAACGGTATTCCCGCAGACTGGTGACTTTGAGGTCAGCTACGCTGAAACACAGCAAATGGTCTACCTGGATATGATACTAAATGAATCGATGCGTGTCATACCACCAGTTCCCATTGTCTCCCGGCAAACCTCGAAGGATGTACGACTATCGAATGGCATTGTTTTACCCAAGGGACTGCAAATTGCCATTGATATATTTCATATGCATCGCAGTGAGAAAATTTGGGGACCCGATGCCAAAACTTTCAATCCGGAACACTTCTTGCCGCACAATGTTCGAGACAAGCATCCATATGCCTTCATTCCCTTCACCAAGGGCATTCGAAATTGCATAGGTAAGATGTGCGAATTGTATGGGAATTTATGAGTACGAAATATTTAATTTCAGGCTGGAGATATGCTCTTATTGCTCTTAAAGTCACATTGATCAAATTGCTCAGAAATTACAAATTCGAAACAAGTTTTCACTTTGACGAACTTCATTTCGTGGAGAACTTAACAATTAAACTTAAAACTGTGCCGCTGTTGGAACTTAAAAGGAGAGATTGAGAATTTTACCTTTATGTGTAAAAATAATAGTACAAAATATGATTACTACGGGGAGTGGAACACCACACCCAAAGGGTAGATAAGGGTTAACAAATAAAACATTTTTTGAGCTAATAACTTTCATCTGTTTAATTTATTCATCGCAATTAAGGGTTATGGGCCTTAAAAAAATAAAAGCGAAAGAAGTGTTCTAGAAAAATGCAGAGACACCCCTGATTTGCTGATTTCAGTTGAGCTATCCAAAAACAAGATATACTTTTATTTTTAATTTATTTGAAATTTTATTTATTTATTTAATATGCCTAGCTTAAAGTTATAAACTTAGAGCTGGGGTCTTCAGCTAATTGAATATTGTTATGTACATTTAAGTTGATTTATATTTATGTGTATATATAGAGTGAGTGCGTAAGTAGATGTGTGTTTTAATTGTTTAGATTAAGTTAGAGATTTGTATTTAAAAGTTAGCTATGGGATATACGTGTGTAATTGGTTGATATTTGAGTTTATGTATATTTTTAATTTGTAGTAAAGGTTGCAATGTTTGAGGAAATGTAAGATAAGTTTAAGGTTGTCTGGTGTTGGGTTTATTAGGATGTCTATTGGATTTTTATTTTGGAAAGTTTGGTTTCGAGCTGTTGATATTTTACATTGGGCTAGGATGTGTTTGATGTTTATGATGGTGTCGTTTTGGCAGAGGGGTCAGAATTTAGGGAATTTTTTGGTCAATGTAGTGTTGGTTTGTGATTTTTGTGTGGTCTAGTCGTAGTCTTATTAGTTTTATTTGGTCCAGTCTAGATATTTCGTCTTGCTTTGTAGCTTTTAGGATGTGTGTTATATTACTATTGTTTGGGTTTATGCCTTTATACCAGATTGAGCATGATTGCATTTTTGTTGTTTGTTGGTAATATCTGTTATGTTCGTATTGCTTGTGGTTAGGTCTTCACTGCTATCCTTGCGTGTCATCACCAGGTATTTCGGTCCTGGGCTTATTATTATTAATTTCCTAGTTTTGTCAAATTTGATGTGATTGCCGCCCGGGGCCCCCTAGGATCAGGGGGCTCAACCATGCTACCGAGCTTAGCTTTCGGTTGATTGTGATTGTTTGTTGGTCACTAGGGTTGTTGTTTGTGAGTAGCGAATTTTAGTTTGTATTGTTTTGTTTTGGTTTTTGCGTTGGGCAGTTGCGATTAGCTAAGTCAGAGACGCGTCTTTACTCAATGAAGGCGAGAGTCGAACTGTGCTATTTGAAATTAATTAAATTTAATTCTCATTTTTTTGAACTAAAAAAAATATGATTTAATAGTTAAATTTAAATTTGTATTATATAATTGTAAAGTAAGTGTTATATTTCATTTTAATAATGAAAATTGAAAATAACATTTATTTTCCATTTGTTACTTTTAAAACAGAAATTTAGAGTTATTTTAAATTGTTTTCAATTTATTTTAAAATTAAATATACCAAGGCTGCAAACCGGTCCGGAACCGAACCCGTGAGAACCGGTTCGGTTCAGCTTTGTTGGGGTTCGCGAACCGGAACATGAACCAGTCACCTTACATTTTTGACTCCTCGATCCAGAACCCGAACCGGACCACTTTTTCGAAAAATGAGGTTCGGTTCACCAATTTAATATGCTTAATGAGAGTTTTCTAAAAGTTGAGAAGAGAAGTTGATGAAAGCAATAAACAAATATCAAATTTTAAATTTCAAATCCCTGAATAATGTTATAGATTCCTTTGAAAATAGTCCAAGATTACATCTATCGACAAATGTTTTAAAATTTTGGAATGGTCACAGCACCGAAGACTTCAAAAATATTGCTTTTACTATACTAGCTGTACCAGCAACTCAGGTATCAGTTGATAGAGCATTTTCAATACTAAAGTTTGTTCTTTCTGATTTAAGAGCTAGTATAGATGACTAGGTAGTGATCATTATGATTAAGCATATGGATAGAAGGTATATAAGTTTAATTTTCAACGTATTAATAAATAAAAAGTCAAATTACTCTTTTATGTGCAAGCGAACCAAGGTTCGAACCAGAGGTTCCTGGTTCCAGGTCCGCGAACCGAACCTTGGATTTTACAATGGTTTCGAACCCCCGGACCGAACCTCATGGATTCTTTTAAAGGTTTGCAGCCTTGAAATATACAAACTTGACTTAAATATCTTTTGAACCAAACTATGTACTACAAAAGTAAAACATATATTTGCGATATACGTTTCTGTAATATCTCCATTGAAATTCTATGGATACAAGTTTATTTCTATTTTTGCAGTACACCATTTGGTTTAACAGATATTAAAAATAATTATAAAAATTGAAATAATTCTTAATTTAATATCATTAAATATAAATTGTAGATACATTTTTACAATAAATTTTTATTACGAAAATTGAAAATATCACTTATTTCACAATTTCTTTTACTAAAAGTCGAAATTTAACTAGTAGTACTTGTTTTTTTTTTGTTTTACTTGTGTAATAAAATCCCAAGATAAACAAAATAAATTAAATCTTAGCATGGCTTCAGACGTCAGCCTTTCAATTTTACAAAATATTATTTAGACATTTAAGAACATGTTTTACAGTTTTACGGGTTTCACGTTAATGTTCGTTGAACTCAATTTCAATAATACAGACAATATTGACAGTAGACAATATAACTTAACTATTAAGTCCCGATTTCTCACAGTTTCCGGTTAGCCAACCACCAGCACACTGGTCCGAATGCCAAAAACTTTGGCAGAAATACATTTTGTTTTTAAGTGTAGTGCTGATACAATATTTTTTCCCATCAGAGTATTTCCCAGGGCAGGAAGTCCTGGAAGTCAGCTGATCGTTTACCACATGCTTTGACTTTGTTTGCCTAGCAAATTAGATCACATTTCAAATCCGTGTAAAATAAAAACTACGTCGAATATTGATGTTTATTAATATGGAAAACAAAGTTGAAGTTGAGTATCACGCTTTTCTTGTTATATGTGGTTTGTCTTTGATTAAATGTGTTTTTGTAGAGTGATGTTTTCAGCAATTTTAACCTCAAACTTTTTGTATTTCGTGGAATAAAAGTATGTTGGATAATCCGACTTGGATTGACGTGGAGAAACAAAATTAAAATTTTAGCATTATCGAGAGCCCGTAGAGAGCAGCGGTCTAATACTGTCGCATTTTCTGAAACTTTTAAAATTTTCCATTAATGAGAAAATATTTTTCTTAATTTTAGGGTGGATCGCCTTAGGACGGATTTCATAGGAGAATTTCTAGTTTTCGGGGCGAATGTTTTCTGAGTGTATGGCAGCTATGTGAAAATCGAATGAGAATCAACACTCTTTAAAAAAAAACCTATAGCTTCTTTTACGAGGTGGCTAATATAAAGGATCTTGGACCCTACACTTTTACTGTAGCTTCCTCAGGCCTTGAAGCCAATTACCTGAAAGTTCAAAAAAAAATCGAAAATACGCTTCTTAAAGAAAAATTTCAATAATATACCTCTGCTGGAATAATAATAATGATAACATACATAACCAATCTTGATGGCTGGTCTACATGACTTTCATCCTACAGTGCCTAATACTAATTGAGTTCATTTCGGAAAAATTAATTCTTTTTTAATTCCTATAACCTTGTTCAACTTTCTGGCGCTGGGAATTTATTTCACGTCTCTAACTACTCTGGGCTCCGAGATATTGACATTTAAAAAAAACCGTATAAAATCCCGATATTTGGCTATATATATAAGGTTGTCCAAAAAATCAGATCATATTTCCGCAAGCTTGTCTTTGCATAGCGCGTAGTTCTAGTCTGTATTCGTCACATCGGTTCACGCTAGAGCTTATTTGGAAAGCTCTTTTCACGCGCTAACACGTGTTTCGATTTATTGTTGTTTGTTTTTAGTCGTTCGTGAGTTAAAGCGTCGCAAACATGGAGCAAAATGAAGAGAAAATACGGCATATTTTACAGTATTACTACGATTAAGGCAAAAATGCATCTCATGCTGCCAATAGAAATTTGTGCAGTTTATGGACCCGATACTGTTTCCATTTCCACCGCACAACGATGGTTTCAACGTTTTCGTTCTGGTGCAGAGGTGATCGAAGATGCGCCACGGTCCGGAAGGCCTGTCGTCGAAAATTGCGATAAAATCGCTGAATTGATCGAAAGAGACCGGCATAGTAGCAGCCGTAGCATCGGCCAAGATCTGGGCATGAGTCATCAAACCGTTATAAACCATTTGAAGAAGCTTGGATTCAAAAAGAAGCTCGATGTATGGGTGCCACACGATCTTGACGCAAAAAAACATTTTGGCCCGTATCGATGCATGCGAATCGCTTCTGAATCGCAACAAAATCGACCTGTTTTTGAAGCGGATGGTGACTGGCGATGAAAAGTGGGTCATCTTACGACAACGTGAAACGCAAACGGTCGTGGTAGAAAAGCGGTGAAGCTGACCAGACGGTGGCCAAGCCTGGATTGACGGTCAGGAAGGTTCTTCTGTGTGTTTGGTGGGATTGGCAGGGAATCATCCACTATGAGCTGCTTCCCTATGGCCAAACGCTCAATGCGGACCTGTACTGCCGACAGCTGGGCCGCTTGAATGCAGCACTCATACAGAAGAGGCCATCTTTGATCAACAGAGGCCGAACTTGATCTGCCATGCAGGACATACGCCAGGCCACACGCATCTTTGATGATCTTTGATCTCATACCAAGTGATTACCACCTATTTCTGTCCATGGCAGACGAGCTTGGTAGTCGGAAGTTGGCCACAAGAGAGTCCTGTGAAAATTGGATCTCCGAGTTTTTTGACAATAGGGAAGCGAGCTTCTATAAGAGGGGCATTATTAAGTTGGCATCTCGTTGGGAACTCATCATCGAACAAAACGGCGCATATTTGACTTAAATCGCAGCATTATAACCAATGTTATGAACAATTGAAAATTCAATAAAAAATACCGCAAGATTTTTTGGACAACCTTATATTAGGACATAGCATAATAAAAACCCATAAATAAACTAGTTCAGTCTGATTTGAAGTCACCAATTGAATTAAAAAGGAAATTTGAAAATTCCCGTCATTGGGCAGCACCCCTTCCCTTATCGATCTAAACTCTAGTACCCTTTGTATACAGAATACAAAAACAGGTAATTAGTTTTTTGTTTGAATTTCTGAAAATAAGAGTTAAATTGTTTAAGGTTTGCTATAAAGAGCGATGGAAAACCACTGGACTGATGTGAGGACTAAAACTGGCACCCAGCATCCAACTAAATGCAGGGTAAGCATCAGACTCGAAACATTTTGCGGGAAATTAGTGACCAAAACGTCTCTTTACAAAACAGTCTTTTGGCAAAAAGAGAACAATTCGACTGGCTTATTGATTTATTAGTTAATAAATTCTATATATAAGGGCTAATCGATGGCATTAAAAATTACGTTTGAAACATTTTTTGCATCATTTTCAAAATGACTCCGCAAAATTCAGCTTCTATAGCTTCAGCAGGACTGAACAGAACCCACTACCAAGAAGAAGAAAGCACTAACGGTAGACGGTGGACGGTGGATGAGCACGAGATTCATTTTGTAACCATTCTCTCATTGTTCCACTGAGATGGGCTGTCATGTGAAGAGGCTATTATATTGGTGGTGAAATTGATTTACTTTAATTTACACAAATCCATTATTATTAATTCCCAAGAGAATATCAGTTTGGTGGAGTTTGATCATATTACTCTTATAGTGTTCTGATTACTCAGTTGCAACAATTTCACTCTAACAGTAATATTATATAACAGCTTTATAGTTCAATTCAAGTTAGTTCCGAAGAATATTCATTTTATTGTGATGGTTGATCGAATTCCAAAACGGGTAAGATGGTTCACCCTCTTAATTTACCCATTCAATTCAGCTTAAATTAAGTTTAAGTTCCTTAAACAGTGGAACAAAATTAAATTGGCTCCAATTTGCCCGAAGCCAAATTCACTGTAATTGGCCTAACTATACATAGGTAATTAAATATGATTTCACATGGGATGTGGCTAAATCGCTTAAGCTGCCCTGCCAACTACCAAAACACTTCCACTTCACTGATCGAGCGTGACTAGAGATCTTTTTGATGGTGACAACTTATACAACCCAATAATCAACGCCAGCCGCAGATGGAATTGACCGATTGATGACGTTTTGGCCCGCCCATGCGCATTTCTAGCCCGATCAGCGTGTCACTGTTAGCCATTAGTCAAAATTATAGTAATTTGTATGCGACTCCTCGATGATGGGCCCTATAAAAAAAAGTGCTTACTATGTACGGTTCAATGAAGCTAGCTCGTACCTTTCGATTGCAAAAGCGACAGCGGCTGGGAGTGAATTGGGATTGTTTTCTTTCGAGCTTTACGCTGGGAGTCGGCCAAGTGATCGACGCGTGACAATATACCCAGATCGCTCACCACCCAAATCAGGCAACGCGTCCGGCATATAAAAACGCGCCTCACTCAAGCCTGTGTAATTAAAGTGGTAAAACGCTTCGAAGTGTTCGGTTACGTTCCCAGTTGAGACATGTTGTCGTGGACATTGTGGAGTGCCTTGCTGTTGGCGGTGTGGTTTTATTTTCTATGGACTCGTCGTCGTTTTTATCTACTCACACTCAAAATACCCGGTCCCCAGGGATATCCTTTGCTGGGAATGGCGCACAAGTTACATCGACGGGAAAGTAAGGCAGGGTTAAAGTTGGCTTTGGTCAAGAGTATACATTTTGGTGTTCTCATCTAGATATACTAAATGAAATCGGTTATTATCTGAAGAAGCATGGCGACCCCATATTTTCCTGGCTGGGTCCCATACCCTTTCTGATTGTGAGTGACCCGCAGTTGATTCAAGATATTCTCACAGCTCCGCAATGTGTGAATAAGGGTCTCATTTACAGGGCTGTAGATGATGGAGCTGGCACGGGACTGTTCAGCTTAAAGGGTGGGTACACAGTGCATTGACAATAAGAATCCCAGATAAAGTGCTCATAATTCAAACAGATCCCCGCTGGAGTATTCATCGTAAGCTGCTCAATCCTGCATTTGGACACAAGGTTCTGCTGAATTTCGTGTCCATTTTCAACAATGAAACGAATAATCTACTTAAAGTGCTCGATACCTTGGTGAATGGTGGCGAGCAGGACTTGATTCCCCTTTTGCAGAGTTTTACTCTCGGCATAGCGACGCGTGAGTAAATAGTTCACTTCATTTTGGCGATAACTCAAACTTTAAGTACAGAAACTACCATGGGCAGCGATGTAAGAGGTGAGGAGAGTTTCAAGTCGAACAGCTTGCTGGAGCACTATCAATGGTGAGTCCACGGGGGGCTGGGCTGTGTTGCTATGCATTTAATAGTGTTCTGGAAACAATGACAGAAATGTGCTTCTCACCGTGGCTTCAAATTCAATGGGTACGCCAGCTGATGGGCAAGGAGCAACCGTATTGGAGGGCCAAGACCGAGATACGTGCATTCATAAGAAAGGTGGCAAAGATCCGAGACTCTAGAGTATCCTTTTCTCATATTCATTTGGTTTATAGCTCATAGAGAGGAAACTGTCTGATGAGGACTTGGAGGAAAATTCACCCAATGCTTCTCTTCAATATAAAGACAAGAATATATTTCTCAATCTGGTTACCGATCTGCTTAGACGTGGAATTTTCAGCTGGAAAAATGTAGAAGATGAGTCCAATGTAATTGTGTTTGGTGCCTTTGAGACAACTGCCAATACCGTTTACTACACACTCATGCTTTTGGCCATGTTCCCGCAGTATCAGGAGAAGGTATTTGAAGAGATCAAAACGCTATTCCCCCAGACAGGCGACTTTGAGGTCAGCTACGCTGAAACACAGCAAATGGTGTATCTGGATCTGATACTAAATGAATCGATGCGTGTCATACCACCAGTTCCCATTGTCTCCCGGCAAACCTCGGAGGATGTACGATTATCGAATGGCATTGTTATACCCGATGGAGTGCAAATTGCCATTGATATATTTCATATGCATCGCAGTGAGAAAATTTGGGGACCCGAGGCTAAAACTTTCAATCCGGACCACTTCTTGCCGCACAATGTTCAAGACAAGCATCCATATGCCTATATACCCTTCACCAAGGGCATTCGAAATTGTATAGGTAAGTTCTGACGTGAAGATTGTGGAGTGAGGTGGATAAATGCATTTTTAATTGCAGGCTGGAGATATGCTTTAATTTCCACCAAAGTCACATTGGCCAAATTGCTGAGAAACTACAAGTTCAAAACTAGCTTTCAGTTTGAGGATCTATATTTTGTGGAGGATATAACTATTAAACTGAAAACTGTGCCGCTGTTGGAGCTGCAAAGGAGACTTTGAGAATACAATGTAAATTATGTGATCAAGGAAAAAAAGTAACTTAAGAAAAATGTATCTATTTTCAGTTTTGAATATCCTATTTTATCATTTTAACACCACTTATGAATCCAATGTCTGACTCAGAAGCTTTTAGGGCTCACGAGGTTTGTTCAAAAAGTATCGCGAACACAGTTTTCCTCGATAGCAAGTGCACGTGGAATAACGGTCAATAAGAAATATTACCTGCAAGTTATGGACAATTTGTGTTGAAATGCAAAAATTGTCCATGATAACGCCTCTGCTCACAAATGGTTACTTGTGAGCAAATTCCTGGTCGAAAGAAACACTCTAATAATGCCCCGACAGGCCCATGAAAGGACGGCACTACTAAATGATTAAGATGATAAAGACGGCATCGAAAGAGGAAGTAGGCAAGGTTTTAAGTTTGTGCAAAAGTATGAAACTGCAAGAAGAAATCATCTCCGACCCCATAAAGTATATATATTCATGATCAGCATCAACAGCCGAGACGATATAGCCATATCCGTATGAACGCACAGATCTCAGGGATGGAAAGAGATAGAGGTTAGACCTGTATGGGACAAACACTTCTTATATCTGCAGGCAAATAAAGTTTTTTTTTTCAATTTTCACCACGACCCCTCCCGCCACCGCATCTCCCACAGTTTTAAAGATAGATGGTGCGTTTTTCCAGGACATATGTAGTATTCAGGATAACCTATCGATCGAGTTATGATCAAAAGACTGTTTGCTGCTGCAGCGCAGTAGCAGTGCTGCTTTCAGCTGCTACTGCAGCTTCAAAATTTATGCTGAGCGTATAATTTTCTTGGTAGAGAGTATGTTATATAGAAATATAATATGGAAATGTATTTAAAAGTAGCTTAAAGTGAAAAAAAAACAATTTTCTCATGAAAACAAGTGAGATATGACATTATACCATTGTGTAATACAAAAAAACAAGATAAGAAAACTCGACGATTATTTACAATTAATTTTTTTGTTCTGGTTGACCCTTTGGCGTAAATGCCCGTATCTCATAAATGTGTCAAAAATATGTTAAGTATGTCGAAAGCAAAAAGTAATAAATTTGGGAGTTATTCCTTCACCGAAATCAATATAATTGTTTGCAAGAATGCAGGATTAGAATTTAGCAAGTATTGCATTCAACACATGGCCATACCATCTCCTGCAGTGGGAATTTAATTGGAAAACTTAACTGGCTATGAGATTTGCTATCCGTTCCGTATCCGTTGTTTCGTCTACTCATATCCAAATTTTGTGTCCAATGTCAGTTTTAATGTGTTCCATTGAATCAATGTAGCAACGGTCCAATTAGTTTTTACGTTTAGTACTTTCGACCGGTATATTGTGTTTTGTAAATTTGTGTAAGAATTATTTGAATGTTTAATCGTTTAAAATCCTGAATGGTAAATTTATTGATACTGTGGTTTTGCATTAGTCTTTAAAGAATGAGTTGTCTCTGTTGTTATTTAATGTCCCAGTATTGTTTGCTGTATTTGATTTGAGTTTTTCGGTTTCATGTGCCGCAGAAGCTTAAATTTACGACCCGTACCAATCTTAAGAAAATAATTAGGTTTAATTAGGTTCGCAATTGTTATGCTATCAAAAGTTTTTCAATTTGAACATTAAATTTGGCCAAACATCCGGCATAAGATATTGGTTACATTCTGAAATATTTTTTGGCATGCACTGCAGCAAATGCATTCCTTTTTGACCGTTATGACTTCGTTGTTTGCTTCGCCCACCCAAGAATATAGGTGCTTCACTTTTGGGGATATTTTTTGTATTATTGTTTACTATTTTCAAATAATTTAAGTCAGGAGCAAACCCTGTTTTAATCAATAAGCAGCAAATTGAATTCGTCCAAAAATTTGTTTGGAAGCCCGCTTTGATAATATGTTGCAAAATACGGTAATTGTCTATAATATGTCGAATTTGCAAAAATAGGTTGGGTCGAGTTGAACTATTTTTTATGAAACGAATTTCCATGCAATCAAAAATAATTTTGGACAACCGGTTCAAACTATGATTTTGCATAAAATTTAGGGTCTAGTTATTAAATCTTTGAAATCTTTGATTTTAAGCAAGCATCTTTACGAAGAAGTTCTTTTCCAGCCAACGATTTTGTTTTAAATTTGAATTTTCAGCGCCTACTTTTACCCAAACCGAATCCCATCGCTGCCCATCGATAGCAAATCGATAAGAAATAACCGCAAAGATATCGATAAGAAGTCCAGCAATAAAGTAGCAGCTGACAGTGTTGTACAGCTGTCGTCTAAAATTATTATATTTGCCGCAATGTCGTTGACGGATAGCTTGGACCTTAATAAAACAGAACTATTCGCTAAGATCCGCAATGGACTGCCGATTGTTCAGCAAACGCAGAATCTATTGGACTGCAAGGATGACCTGCTGTTCGCTTGGGACGCAAACGACGGCGTCTTGCTGGTGAAGAATTGGCGGGTTTCGCTCATGGAGGCCAAGACGAAGCCCGAGAAAGTAAAGTACCAGACACTGATACCATCGAGCACGCTTAGCCTGGATGTGGATCGTGTGGTGGCCTCCAATGAGTGTTCGCTAATTGCTCTGAGCGGGCCACGTGGTGTGTGCATTCTGGAACTGCCGCGACGCTGGGGTCCAGATGGATACTTTGAGGATGGCAAGTCGAAGATCACTTGCCGCACCTACAACTTGGATGCTGCGCTATTCCAGAATAATTCACACCTGGAGGTGCGCCAGTTGCGTTGGCATCCCCATTCGGTGTCCGATTCCACTTTGCTGGTGATGCTTAACAACAACACCATTCGCGTTTATAATCATTCCAAGCTGCGCCATGTCTGGCAAGTGGGCCCTAGCTTACTCAAGACGGGGGCTAATAATTCCCTCGCGGACTTCGGTGAGGCGGCGGTGGACTTTGACATAGCTCCAGCAATAAAATCGCAAAAGGAGTTGGCTCACGAGTTTGAAACTAGCCTCAATTTGAGTGCCCGGAAGTCGAATAAACAGGAAAGGATTGAGTGGCCCATTGTGGTGTTAAGAGAGAATGGAAATATCTATATGCTGCTGACCGGCATCGACTCGGAGAGGACGCGCCTGCAGGGTCCCATTACCATTTCGCCACAGACCAAGGACAACTATGGGCTGGAGTCATGTACCATCATGGTCATACCTTCACTGCCGCCCACTGTTGTCATTGGCGAGTCGAATGGCAAGCTGCATCATGCGCTGCTGCTGGAAGCCGAGGCTGCAGAGCTTTCCTTCAGCGAAGTCGACGACATGGTAATCATAGAACCCGCCGAGTATGTTTTACATGTGCGAGAAACCGTGGAACTTGAGCTGGGACTAACAGCGGGATCCTCTCACAGCTGCCCGCTGCACCTCAAACGTGATTTGATGAATGAGCTGCGTTATTTTGTGTATCACGATGCTGGCTTGCACGCGGTCACGGTCAATTTTATATCCGAACTGCAGCGTTACCTGGAAAGTGAGGCGGAAGAGGATCATCTGGAATCAGCCACACCCTCGCGGGCTGAGTATATACTCTGCACAAAGTTTGACTCAAGCAAGCTCACCAATTCGGTCTTTGGCATTGCCCTGCACCAAATGCCGGCTGGTGTGGTTCTCCTGCTAGGCAGTGGACAGGTCATCAGTCTCAAGCTGGTCATCGATGCCCAACTGCTGGTCACACCCAGTGAGCATAAGCAGCGGCCAACAGCTCTACTCGATGAACAAGAAACTGGTCCTTCCTTTCAGGACAAAATCAAAGCTCTGCTGCAGCGCAGTGTGAATCAGCCCATATTGGCTAACAAATTGTCAGCACCGTCGGCTCATGAGAACTACGAGCTGCTCAACCAAGCCATAGAAGTCTTGCGCTTGCAATACCTCAAGCGACACGAACTTGTTCGTACCGAATTCGCCAAGCACATCAATCAAATCCGCTTGCGCAAGGAGCAACAGCTGCAAGAGATTGAAGATCTGGAGCAGGAGCGTGAAATCATAAGCGAGGGAGCTCACAAGTTGGCCGAACGATTTGAAGAAATCAGTGATAATCAGGAGCTTCTGGTGCGGAAGTGTCACAGTCTCATGCAAAGGGCCAATACAGCTTTGCCAAACAGTGTGGTGGCCGAGCGAGAGTTTGCCCAAGAGGTGGTGCGCCTCAATAAGGCCACAAAAAGCATAGCCGCTGCCCTTGAGGGGGCGAAGAAGACGATGAACAAACAGCGCTATCAAATATCCAAAAGCCAAGACGAGGTTAAACGGAATGCGTATGAACTACCAGAAAAACAGCATCGCACCATCACTGAGATTCTCACACAATTGACGAGTGAACTAGATCGACAGATAACCGACTTAAAGCGTATGAATAAAATTGTAGGAGTCTAAGTTAATTCCTCTAATGTTGAAGACTATTTTCTTATTAACTATAAACGTATTCCCGATTTGCCTGAGAAAAGAAATTAAAGAATTTTGCATGCATTAGGCAGGCGGGCTAACTTTCTCAACTAATTCAACTGAAATACACAATACATCTGAAATTCTTTTTACAAATCGGGCTGGACGGGATGGTTTTTTCTCTTCCTGCATAAAATCCAATCAAGTTGTACCGGCAAAATTTCGGATCTTAGTTTTATTTCCCATGTAGCTTAATGATTTTAAAGTCTAAACTATGCAAAAATCCAAAATCCTACATCTTGAGTTTTACTTCTCAATAACAATATGCTTTTTCATGACCTGCTCTCATACAAAATGGGGAATGGGGGATCATGGAGGTGTGCGAAAGTATGAAACAGGGAGATGAAAACATTTCCGGCCCAATAAAGTGTATATATTATTGTTCAGCATCAACAGCCGAGTCGATGTAGCCATGTGCGTCTCAGAGACCATAAGAGACAGCGCTAAGGATGGTGTATACCATACGCAGATCAAGTTTGTTTCAGATTTGCAATAATAAACAAGAAAAGAAAGTCCCACACAAAATATCAAGTCAATCGTTAATCGTTAAAGTTAATCAATCAAAATTAAATTAAAAGTAAAATTTAGAATAATGCGCTAAAAATTTCAACATTACTGTAAATTTACCTGATTCCTGACCTCTTTACAAACGTATGTGTAACTTTGAAAACAATTGCCGGATTGCCTTATAACTGTTTGTGGGTACTACAAATATAGTATAATAATACAGTATCATAAGTTGGTGCAAATGTATGTAACAGCCAGAAGGAAGCATCTCAGACCCCATAAAGTATATATACTCTTGATCAGCATGACGAGCTGAGTCGATATAGCCATGTCCGTCTGTTTCTATGCTATCTCCTCGGGGGACGGTCTAGTTTCATTTTGAAATGTGAATTTAGGCCGCGACCTCAAAATGAAATTAGACCGCGTGGCCTTATTTCTTATTTCAAAATGAATATAGGCCGCGATCACAAAATGAAACTAGACCGCGCGGTCTACATTCATTCTGCAAAATGAATTAAGGCCGCGATATCCAAATGATAAATAGCCCGCGCGGCCTTAATTCATTTCACGAGTGAAATAAGACCGCCCCCGGTCGCTTTCGATCGCAGCCTAAAATATTCGTAAAGTAAATTTTATTTTTGTGATCCGTTATCAAAAATACATTCAACAATAAAAGAAATCAATTAAACTTCATTTTGCAGAATGATTTTAGACCGCGAGTTCTAAATCTCCTCCGTTAGTTTTAAAGCTATCGCCACCAAACTTTACATAAACTCTTCTGGTACAAATACGCCGCACACTTCTCGGAACCGGCCGGATCGGATGACTATAACATATATTTGCCATAGGAACGATCGGTCGAAAAACTAGTTCTAGTGAGAAAAACTTTTTGTTTTCAAAGCAAACGCCTCCATACTTTGCATTTCTTAGTTTGGATTGCTTTCCCGTGATTCCACCAAGTTTGGTGGTAATCGGACATCTATATAGTATAACTGTCATAGAAAAGAAGAATCAGAAAAATAGTCTTAGTGAGAAAAGCTTGTTTCTTTTCAGTAAAAATGTCTTCCAAACTAGTTAGAAAAACGTTCTGCAAGGATATACAAACTTCGGACGAGCCGAAGTTAAGTTTCCTATTTTTTAAACGTAATCAGGGGGACTCGAACTCGGGACCTATGGACTCGAACACAATTGGAATGCCGTGTCAACCAGTGGCCCCTGGCTGCTGGACGGCTGAAATACTTCTTGTTGCCTAAAAGAATTCATCAAAATATTTCAGTTATTTTGCAAAATATAAGATCGCTTGTAACTCTCATTGGGAATTTAAAAGGGGGTAAGAAAAATTCGCCGTGTAAATATGTTTTAAGTCAATTTAAAAAGCCTTATATTTAATTTGAGTACAAAGTGGACTCAGTAAAACAAAGATGATTGTTGTATGGAATTTATTTCTGAGGTCATGGACTTCGGCTACCTTGGAGCAATGATCCGAAGATCAGTCACTCTTGCAAACCGATGTTTCGACAGGCTCAGTAGAGAGTTCAAGAGCAAAGCCCTCTCTCGCTTGTCATCCCAGTCCAAAAAATCGTCTTGAAATTGAATGGAACTATATGACAGTATTAAAACTAAAATTCCAGCTGCAAATGAAATCTTAAGTTTCGGTAAGTAGGGGGATTCTCCGATTATGACACACCATTAATGACACAAACAAACGGAACCCTGTCCGACGCATTCTGTGTAGACACCCCTGGATTGAATGTCAAGCTGAGTCGATTCACTTTGTAATAAATGCCTCTGTGCCTAGACATTCTTTGGTTGCGACACGACACTCAATTTGGTTTTCTCATCGAAGCAAAACAATGCGAGTTCGTATCCAAAACATTTGCAAGGCTAATGACCCACATTTTTACTCCACATGCGGCTGCCCCTCTCGAAATTCTTTTACGTTTCAGCATTTCAGTTGTCAGCAAACTTTTTTCCGAGCTGTGCCGTTGTCCAAGCCCCATAGACGCCATGACAAGTGTTCTACTGAATCGACTCTCCCACATCTACACAAAGATGTTCAACTATATCAAGTTAACTTCTCCATTTGTGATTGAGGCTGCCATGGTTACCATCTGCTTCAGCGCCATAGTCGGCCGATATTTGATATTGATATAATGAAGTGTTAGTGCACAGTAAATCGGAACGGACTTTGTATTTGTTTGTGAATAAAAACTAAAATGCTTAAACCTAAACTTTGGTGGGCTTCTCAATCAAGTGAATATAGAATGCGGGATTCTTTACTTGGCTCATGTCCTTGAAGTCTCCGTACAACTGGTGCTTGGCCTTGCTGGTAAAGATTTCACTCAGGATCTCCTGGAAGTGCTTGAGTGCGTGGGGATAGTAGGAGAGCCGGAATTCGCTGGTCAGATTGTTAGCCTCGATTAGGTAGTCCATGGAAACCAAAGCTGGCTTGCCACAATGGAACAGAACGGATGTTTTGATGTCCGCCGTGTGGCTGGTCTATAAATATAAGCAAGTCATTAGCGCTCGGAATAGAGATTAGGATGATGACGGTGCACAACCAGATTATCACTTGGCGTTATCAGTGGAACGATGGGCGATGACTGGGCATAAACTTACATTATAGTAGATGCTCTTGGCTGGGGTTGAGCCTGTTTCCAGAATGTTGTCATAGTTGCGATGGTCGATGAAGAGCACACCGCCGGGCTTGAGACACTTCTCAAAGTTCCGGATGGCCTGTTTGTGTTCGCGCTGATCCCCAAAGCCGTCCATTAAATGGGCGAATGAGTTGCCCAAGCAGATGACAGCATCGAAGCCATCCTTTATGTGCTCTTGGATGTCGTCGTACAGGGTCAACCAATTGGCCTCTTCAATAACTGCAAGGGGATACTCATTGCAAAATGTCACTGGAGCACATTCCTCTGGTTCACTTACCCCAACTATCGAAAGATGCCTCATTGCGGCGATTCCAGCGCTCCTTGAGGGCAAATTTCAACATTTTGTCTGAAGCATCAACTGAGACCACCTCGAAGCCTTCCTCCAGCAGCATAATGGAGTCGACTCTATAGAACAATTGCATTTAGCTGGATAAATCAGATGTCAACTCCGTCCTTGACTTACCCCGTGCCGCAGGCCACATCCAGGATGCGCTTGCAACCCTTCTGGCGCAACAAGTCAATCAGAAAGTTCTTGTAGTTATCTGTGCGCGAGTTCTTGTCGCCAATGAAAATCTCCCACACTTTGGCAGCCTTGCCATCGGCATACTGATCCCTTACTCCTTCGGCGGAAATTCCATCAGAGCGGGATACAAAAACACTATCAGCGGATGTGGTCATCTTAAACGGTCAGCACTGGGCGGCAGGTCTCAATCAAGTAAATTATAACTCACATCCGCACTTGCCATGTTGACTCTGTGGTTGGGGACAGCTCATCCGTAATCTTATCAGTTTTCAGAGGCGACGACAAGCGGCGGCAATTGACGAAGAGCTCCAGCTTCAACATCTGCTCAGAAACTGCACGTGTGTGCGCCAGCAGGCTTTCGCTTTTGTGTGGCCTGGCCGTGACACTGACCCCAGATACAGATTAAGAATCTTCCCTCGCATCCAGTGGACAAATCACCAAGCAATTTTTACTAAAACAAGATTCTGGTATTTAGTTGGGCAGTGGTAAGCTAATGTTGATTCACTGGTGAACATGGGGAAACGAAAGGTTGGGGTCCCCATCTTGCTTTGAAGAAGATCTCGATTTGTAGTTCTATAAGCTTTTAAAACGAAATGGATGGAAGAAGTAAGGAAATCGAACTTTGCGAAAATAATGTATGATTCGGTTAAATGCATTAACGATCTTACATTAAATCTTTTCGGAGCTTGCCGAAACATTGCTACGACTCGAGTGAGTTCTCTTCAACGACCGCACTTAACAATCATTGGACTTAATTTCCGTACTCAGCGGTTTAACATAGGCCATGACTGTCAAATGTTCCGAATCAAAAATGCTATAAGCTTGTTCATTCGAAAAAAAGAATACCCCAGGTTTACATATATAGGACAACTTTTGCTCGAGTGAACATAGCAATCGTTTCTTAAGTGAATGCAAATCGATTGCGGTTACAGAAAAATAATATCAGTTCAAGTAAATTTATTCATCCATTCAATTCACAGATGATCTTGGAATGAACATTATGTTCTCAGATTTGGAGATTACGAGCTTAGGGCCGATTTCTAATCTTCTACAAATAAGAGAGCAAAATCTATGTTTATCTGACACATAGCAGCTATGTAGGAGACGTCATATCGGCCCTTAGTCAACTTTTAAGATCATTAAAATTAATCAAAAAACAAGATAGAAATTATATATATAAATAAAAATATATTTTGTACGAACGAAAGTGTATGCTTAGTATAATTTTGAATGCCACTCATCCAATCTTTACAATACCTTTGACAAATCGATAAATAATTTTGATTACTATATGTGTTCAGGTACAAACCTTCTATCTATAAAGCTCTGGGAGATATGACGTTTATCCAAATTTGGATAGTGGAAAATAAACTTGATCTGCCTGCAGATATAAGAATCATAAGTCCCATACAAATCAATCGTCTATCTCTTACCATCTCTGGGATCTGTTTGTTCATACTAGAGTTTTCGCGTCAGAGACACGCACGACTGTCTTGACATCAGCAGAAGTACTGGGATCGTATGACTTATTTTGCAATATTTTATTCAATCTTAAATGCTTTACGATCCGTGTTTTACTTTTCTCGTATGTTTATACCCTTGCATAGAACACATCGAAGGGAGCATCTCCGGCCTCAAAAAGTATACATATTCTTGATCACCATGACGAGCTGAGTCGATGTAGCCATGTCCATTTGTCCGTTCTTCTGTTTCTAAGCGATTTTATCCGCCAGTATGAAAGCCATCTGCACGAAACTTTTGGGAATGCGAATGATCGGTCGAAAAACAAGTTTTATTGAGGAAAACATTCTTGATTTCAATCAAAACGATTCCAAACGAAATACCCGTTACTTAGAGCAATTAGTGTTCAATAACCTTTCCTAACACAGAAAAAAACGAGAGCGTAAGTTAAAGTCTGCCCTGCCCGACTTCGAAATACCCGTTACTCAAGGCAATTAGTGTTTAATAATCTCATGCGGCTCAGATAAGTATGCAACGTTTTTTAACTCTGCCATTTATTATAAAATTATTACATATAAAATTTGGTTGCTCTAGCTCTTCTAGTCTCTGAGATCTAGGTGTTCATACAGACGGACGGACGGACGGACGGACAGACGGACAGACGGACAGACGGACATGGCTATATCGACTCGGCTGTTGATGCTGATGAAGAATATATATACTTTATGATATCGGAGATGCTTCCTTCTGCCTGTTACATACATTTGCACGACTTTAGTATACCCTTTTTACTCTACGAGTAACGGGTATAAAAATGATATGATATGGTACTCAATGTTATATTTTTCCATATCATTAAAAAGTCGATATGATACAGTTGAAAATTACCTGTTCAAAAATATCAATCAGATATTTTTGAAATATAAAATCAATATGTAATGACCCGTGCACACACAATAACTATACACAAGTACTGCCTAGCTCTGGGTATATATTTTATGGTTCTCGCTTCAAGTCTACGAATCAACTGACAATCGACAGCCTTGTCGATTGTTCTGACATCCAAGGCTCAGGCTCCTACACCTATAAAAAATATATTTAATATAGAACTTCACTGTACTTTTGGGGGCTAAGTACTATAAATAATTTTAAAGAATAAGAAAAACACAACTAAATGTTTTTTTTATTATTTAATTTACTTTACCTCTCCTTGACTGGGGATCGAACTCTGGTCATCTCGCTCTTATAACACGAATGGAATGGCGTCTTATCGGACCATCCGACACGCGAGTGGCGCAACGCCTCAGAACCTATTAAAATAATTCGTGAAGTTGCCTGAAATATCGAAATGAAACACCATTTATCTCTTTCTATTTTAACATTTTCTATTCGTCCCTTTTCTATTTTTCTCCTTTCTTATGGTTAAATAATATGAAAAATAAAGATATTTGCCAAAATATCAAATTAACCAGCCCAGATGAAATTGATATTGACATTTTTTTCTCTGTTTATGTTAATTAACAGAGCATTAACAATGGGCGTTTTCAGCTGACAAATCCGATTTACGATTACTGATATACGATAACCGATTTTACCTGCTGAATACAATGATTGCCGATTGCGATTGGTGAATATGACAATCATGTTTGCTGAGATGGAATCATACAAAATCAATGATTGGTAACAGTTTATTGATTGCTCGTCCAACTATTTACCCCAAAAAACTAACAACCGAAAGCGTTAAACGCCCTTTAAAATTGTGCATTAAATGAGTTGACAAAATGTACTTAAGACAGAAAATATCCTAACTTAGCAATCAATGACATTCAGCAGAGAATCATTGGCAATCGCATATCGAAAATCAGAATCGTAAATCGGATTTATCTGCTGAAAGCGCCCAATAATTTGAACATTTCAACATTATGTAAGCAAACAGCGCATGCTGCTCAGATAAGTATGCAATGTTTTTTATAACCTTTATAGCTCTGCCATTTTTTATCCGATCTGTAAGAAAGTTTGTGAGATTGTAGATATTGGGCACATACACTACACTATCTTTAAATATTCATCTCTTTTTTATTTCGGGGGCGTGGCCAAAAATCAGTTGTATATCTTTCAATTAAGACACTAAAATAATAAAGAATTGCCTTAGCAATCGCCGATGATTTTATGGATCAGGACGTCTACATTCCGTTAAGCCGAAGAACCTGAAAGGAATTTCAAATTGCTAAGAGCAGTGGCCGGCATTCAGGACGAGTTTCAAGATTATTTCAATTGTGATGTCGATTTGTCATGGGAAAGTTTAATGATGGGCAAAGATATCATTGGAGAGGTTCAGAGGGATGACAAGAATAATTTTCAGTTGACAATCGAAAATAAAATTTCTGGCAGTGACGCTGCAAATTATAATAATGTTATAACACAATGTCAAATACTCGATTATTTTTTTTAAGTCGCTTGAGAGTTCGAACTAACGGGATTCGAACCGTATAGCAGCTATATGTAATAGTGGTCCAAGTAAGAGAAGCTCCAAGCTACGATTTCTGTTCGGGCAGCTCAATTGTTTTGTGGCCCAAAATAAGCCTTAAAGCCAAATTTGAGGTCAATATCATCTTACCAACCAGAGTTTATGTCAGGAAAAACTCCAAAAATTCCACTGTGCACTGTGTACACAGAATACCAATCATATTGGAATATTTACAGAATATACAAAATATGACTTGCACTATCATCTCTACACACAAGCATACATGCCTACGTCAGTTTAGCTGTTCAAAACAAATATTTCACCCCTGAACCTCACTTATCGTAGACTCTAAATTGTTTTATTGTTGTAAGTAAAATCGGTTTTATTTTTAATAATCTTTATAAATATTGCACTGCGTTTTTAGCCTGGAATCTCGTTTCCTAGACTTCAGTTGTTTTTTTTTTTTGAATGGTCTTCATATTGCACCTGGTAAGAAGTTAGATCTTAGAGATAAAGTCACAAATGGGATACTTACAGCTAGAATCGGGTTACTGACAATAAGTGATTACGTTTCGCAAGGAAATTATTTCCGTGCACTTGGTTCCATAATTTTCTTGGGAAACATAAGCCGTTCGTGTTAACTAAGTAATCTAGCACATGTTTGTTGTGTATGAGATAATGCAGATCGATTAAGTAAGTGTGTATTGGTAGGCTTATTGCTATTTACATTCAAGTGTTAAGTCGAATCGTCATCTATGGCAAATACCCTAGCGAGTCTTCCAGAGAAGCGCTCACCGCACGCATGGATTGGTAGCTGCCCATGCGACTTCGGCTAACGGTACTGCGCATAGAAGCCGCCTTCTCCATGGCCTTAATGTTGCTGAGCAGATCATCAGCACTGCAGGCTTTGTGGCAAGCCGTTACATCGTTGGTGCTTAAGGGTATGGCCATAGCTGCGCGATCGGTACTAAATGATTCACGCGTTCGATAGGAGGACTTTCTGGACGAGGCATGGGAACGGTGGCTACCATTAGCGGGTCGCATGACCGGCTTCTGGCACAGACTCTTGATATCCGTGGTCTGACTTAGCTTCATGTCGGCAAACACAGCCGCCGCCTCCACACTCTTCTTCACGCTCAAGGCCTCATGCGGTTGCACGGGCTGGCTGCTGCCGCCAATGGTGAAGAGCTCATAGTCCAGGCCCAGCTTCTCGGCGGGCTTGGGCTTACGTGAGCCCGCCTTCGACTTACGCTGTGAGAGCGAATCTTCGCTGATGACGGCCACTCCCGCCGTTGGGCCCCTTTGACGACGTTGAGTGCGCTTGCAGTAGCATTTGCTGGCGCTGATGCAGCTATCCGAGTCACACCAGGTGGTGGTGTCCGAGTGTGTGCTAGGGGGCTCCTCCTCGACCATGGAACAGTAGCATTTATCATCTGACTTGCAGGAAATCAGGGAATGGCGGTTACCCACCGCCACACTGGTCGTTGGCTTGCGATTGTTGGCCAAAGCCATGTTTCGCTCATTCTTCTGGCGCAGCTTGTGATTCAGGTGCTCCGTTCGTAGGCTGCAATAGCAACGGTCGGCCGAGGCACAGGTGCAGGACTCGGAATCGTAACTGCACTCGGAACAGGAGACGTAGCTGTGGGTTGAAGTAGTTGGTTGGTTTGCATGTGTCATCTATCATCGATGCTCCGACTTACCCGCTGCTGCTGTTCCTATTAAGACCTTGCAGGGCATGCTCATTTCGTACCACAGACACATCCGAGCCGCTGGTGGCCGCCCGATTGCGTTGATGCTGCTGCTGCTGCTGGCTGGGGATGGGTGGGCCAATGAGTATGGGTGGACTCACTTTGCGCTTGTTCTGCTGCTCGTCGCTCAATGTGATCTCCTTGGGGCGCACCGCCTTGGGTTTGGCCAGCTTGCCGCGACATGCACGAAACTGTCCCAGTTGAAACACCTTCTTCAGGCTCTTGGCTCCAAAAAACAATCCCTTTGTCTTCTTCTGCTGGGTCAAGAAGGTTAAGTTAAATCATTTGCTTCACCCTTCAACTGAAGTCCCCTCCACTCACCTGGGAGCCGTTCAAACTTGCCTTGCGCTTTTGTTTCTTCTTCTTTTGACGACGCATGATATTCTTTGAGCGTTGGAACAGCTCATCCTGGGTGAGAGTCACAGCCAGCTTGAGCAGAAACTCTTTGTAGATGGGCTTCAGGTCGTTGAAGGACATTCCATCGGCATCTATAATTGCATACAGGATATCGTCCAAGGAGTGCAGATTCTCGTGCAGTCGGAATTCATTGAACAGTTCACTGAAACCAAGTGGGGAACTAGAAGCACAATTCAAACGAGGCCAATCAACCAAACCAAACCTTTCCACCAAAGTTGCAATCAATATACCACCAGCCCCCATCTGTGCTGGGGGCGTGGGTGATAATACTCACCCTCCACCACCACCGCCGCCGCCGCCTCCCAGTTTGTCCGAGTGTCGACGCGCCGCCCGAGACTTGTAGCGGGTTAGGCCGCCCGTGTTGAGGAAACTTCCGGATCTGGGTATGGCCACGCGCGTCAGTATATCCCCATTGGCTGCCTCATTTCGCATGGCGGGTACGGCATCGCTCTGCTTTTTGGACTGGTGCAGTCGATTGACATGCCCATTGCTGCAGACCAGATGGCCACCACCGCCGCGTCCAGAACTTCCCTTGTACCCAGATCCGGGCACTGTGGTGGGAACTGGTGGGGCACGCTTCGTCTTGTGCGACTTACGCTTCCGCTCCTCAGTGGAGGTCTCCACCTCGGCTGCTTCATTGATCACATTGCTGTTGGAGCTGAGCGAGCTGCTGGAGATTCGCTTTTTGCGCACCGAGCGGGATGGGGGAGTGGCGCATGCCAGGCCATGACTGCTACCCCGAAATGAGCTGCGACGGCCATTCGCACTTGACGTCAGCTGGGAGCGGGACAAATAGTTGGAGCTCGTCATGGCCGAGCTGCTGGCAATGCTGATGCAACTGACGCCGTTCTGCTGGCGAGGAGTTCGTCGCTTGGTGCTGCGGTGCGAGCTCGTGCTGACATGGGCCATCAGACTCTGGTATAGAGTCGCTGCTATGACAATGGCATCCTCTGTGCTCTTGCATATAAAACCATGGCACTCCAGCACTTTGGGGGAGCTGGCGGAGCGCATGACAACGGCGAAGATGGGAGCGTGCACATGAATGCTATGCTCCACAGCCAGCTGCTCCGCGGTGCTAAAATCAGATGGGACACTTGATCTCCATGCACATTATGGCAAACTCACAACAAATGCTTACCTCAATGACTGGAACAGAGCAGTCTTGTCAATGTTATCAGGATCGGTGATCAGTGGCAGAAATGCTGCGCCACCATCATCTTCAGATATGACAAACTTTACCGCCGACCACACGGCGATATTGTGAAAGGGCGTTATATGAGCCTCGATGTCATCCAAGCCACCTGCTGGGCCGGGTAGGGAAATGGTGCTTATCTTTACACGCAGTCCTGTGGCACAAATATCCAAAGATCCCGAGTTTAGCTTCTGTCGAACGAAGAACAGTTTAGTTTTGTCAGATGTGAACCTCGATTCGAAATAACGCTTGTACCTTCTTGGTGACCTCGCTGAGGTAGAGCTGCCGCAGTGGCTCTTGAAGTCCCTGCAGACTGGTCACTTTATCTTTCAGCGGCAAGGAGCCCAGGCAGGTGACATCAAAGCTGCTGGTGGCATCTTTGGCCACGTCCGTGAAGAGTTGTTCGATTTGTGCTTGCACACTATTGCTGATGCGCTGCACATCCTTTTTGGCCTCCTCGGCCAGCACTTTGGCCGACTCGCTGGAGTTCTGCAGAAAGCTGCTAAGCGAGCGGACATTGTCACCACCCCCGGTGCTGGCCAACTCACTACGTCCATACATAATAATGGAGCGCGTGCGATGAGATCCCCGGGGATCGTCGAGACGATGGCTGCGCATCGATCTGGAATGATTTAAAGAAAATTAGAGCGAGTTGATTTGGCATAAATGTGCCCCAAAATTTGCAGATTTAATTAATTTTTTTCTAGATTCTTCTTCTCCGACCCCACTAAGCCAGCCCACCGGAGCGTAGAATATCAGCATTGAAAAATCAAACGTGCAAACCTGCAAATATTTCGTCCAGTTTCTGATCTCTCTCGTCAAACAAAGGGTTGCCGATAGTTTGACGGGAGTATTTAAAGATAGTTTGGCGATTGACACAAATAAAATAAATTAGTAATGCGATGAAATGAAAAAAATAAGAAGTATTAATCATGTTATTTCCATCTTAAACCCGAAATCGTCAGAAAGGCAACATTCCACATTGACAGCAGTTTTGCTACTAACTTGAGTTCATTATTTTAACTCGAACCCCGAAAAGAGGCAGCCTACATTTCAGGATAAATCTTATATAATTACACTTAGAACAGATTCAGGACCTGTGTTAAATGACACTGACGGTGCCCGAAGTATAGCCGGAGTAATCTATAATCGGATGGACAAAAGCTTTAACATTAAAATATGCATTACAACCAAGGATGCTAACCGTTGCTTAACCTAACAAAACAAAACCGAACCGGCATCGTTTGAACCGAACCCGAGACCAGCAAACAAAACGGTTTGGCTCCGTACAGTTCACTGACGAGCTGTAAAAAGTAAAACGCTTACCTTTAGTCAACGATTCTTGTAAATTTGGGAAATTTCATTGATTGCATAAATAAATTTTGTTTCAATATGGAATATCAATATAGAATTACAATTCGCTGATAGACCCTCTTCAAGGGAGACCTCTTTAGGCCAGTTTGATTCCAAACTATTCCGATTTTATCTAGATTCTAGGGATCATTTTTTTTTTCATCTTCTTTTCATCATTTTATAACATGCGTGACATGTGATGTGATACATATTCTGAATTTTTTACACAGTCTTCTTGATATTCCTTTTATCAGACTACATTGCTGAGTATCCCATTTCATGTATAACACGATATTCTCAAACATTTTATCAGGTTTTTAGAGGTGTTCAAAGTAATTCTTAATATTCAATTCCGAAAGTTAGCGAAATATCTCATATTCACGTTCAAAATTATAATATTTGGAATAAGTTGGAACTAAACTGAGGTTCAGTTGGCTCCACAAAACCAAGTAATGAGCCAAACCGGACGATTAAGAGGTGCAGGAACCACTGAACCGAACCAGTCCTTTATTTCTGAGAGGTTTGCATCCCTAATAAACTTCATTATTATTCTTTGTCCGTTCTATATACACATAACATTTTTTCGCGCAGTGCACACTGGGATAGAATTGAAAACTTACTGGCAGAAATTTTTTCTAATCGGTAAAGTGGGCAGGTTCAGTATTTATTTGGGTGCTCTGATTTCATTTGTGGAAATATTTCTGTTATTGGTGGAGTGGTGGCTGACTTATGGAGAGGGAAGTGGAGTAATTTTCAAAGAAAACATTTAATTGTGTACCGGGGCTTCTGGGTGTTTTGATTTCAGTTCTGTCAATATTTTCCTGACCGATGGAGAGGGCCGACTTACGCAGAGCGGAGGGAGAAACTTAATGTTTCGTTCCATAGGATTTTCAGTGCTCTTATTTCGAATTTGGGTAACGCCATTGGGGTAAGGCACACATACATAGACGACTGTCTGTTCTACGCTGCCTTTCATGCTGCTTTGGAATTCCCAAGCAGTTATGCCATCGCAGGCATGGAAAGACTGTTGATGGAGGGACAGTTGGTCAGCATTGATCGCGAATTTACTTAGCATAAAGGTAGTAAAAACAGTCATATTTGAACATAAATGTGAATATTATTCCCATCAACAGATCAATGAGAAACCCATGAAAGAACGAAAGGCTTATGTACAATTTTCCCACAAAAACATGCCCGATTTCACCAGTTGTCTTTTGTAAAGCCTAACATACTGGCCGAGAGGGCAGGGACCATCTAAAGGAATTAACCAAATACATATGGGCACTCTAAAAAACCAATAAGAAAGTCGGTCAAGCTTGGCAATATCATGTTCTGTACGTTGGTAAAGGGTATAAAAAGTTTGTTCCACATCTGACAGTATCGGACAACGAAATAGGATTGAAGGTCAAAATATTCAGATATGATAACAGGATTGATTACCAGAAGCTCGAAACATTTGCCGTGTACAGCAGAAGGATTGATCGCTGAGCATGTATCAGAAAAAAATGATTCATCAAATAGTTTCTGCTGAACGAAGTGCCTCATTTTTGGACAAAGACTTTAAGCGATAAGCGCAGAAATTGGTGCAGCTACTTTTTATTATGGAAATTGGATTAAAGTAGCCAAGCTTACAATTTAATGTGCTTTTATTATTTATTCTACAAACTATTTAACCTCCATTAAATAACTCATTTTTAAATGGGTATCACTTGAAAGATTTCTACAAAATTGAGCAGGGAGCTGGAGCTCTACTGCTGACGGCCATAGCCTTCCCATGCACATATCTGCTAAAAATACCGTAGTCCAAAATTAGCCTCCGTACAGTAATCGCTTTTATACTCTGTACCGTAGGTACATAGAGTATTAGAAGCTTGTGCAAAAGTATGTAAAAGCCATAAGGAAGCATCTCCGACCCCATAAAATATATATATTCTTGATCAGCATCAACAGCCGAGTCGATATAGCCATGCCCGTCTGTTTGTCTGTCCGTCTGTCTGGTAAGAGTAAGAGTAAGAGATAGAGGTTTCACATGTATGGGACATATGCTTCTTATATTTTTATCAATTTTGACCATGCCCCCTCCCCGTAATTTATAAAAAACGTCATATCTTGCACATTTTTCAAGATATGTGGTTCGTACTTTTTATATATTTTTAGTAATCGGGATAACTTATCGAATGGTGAAAATTGGATGAACGGTTGTCGAGCTATGATCAAAAGACAGTTCGCTGCTGCAGTGCAGTAGCAGCGCTGCTTTCAGCTGCTACTGCAGTATCAAAATTTATGCTGAGCGTATAATTTCCTTCGTACAGAGTAAGCTATAGTCGGGCTTGACCAACTTTCTTTCTTGTTCATTTTGTCCCAGTGTGCAGTGTGAGTATTTATTAAGGACAAAGTTACCCAAGAAACCTTGAACGAATCTTCGGGTTGTAAGGCATATCCAGCAGGTTCTGTTAAGTAATTGTAGGTCTTGTACCAAGTCTTAGTCGGATAAAAAAAAAAATTCTTCCCCCAAGCCATTTCAAACATCAGAATAATCTAATAGGTGTCCCAAAACCCTTGAATCCCAAGTGGCCATTTTGGACCTCTATTAATGATAGCCCAGCTTTGTATGTAAGCTTGTGTTATTTTGCTTTCAACCCATAAACTATAATATTTTGTATAAATCAAAATTTTCGTTTAAAGATTTATGCAAGCCGTTTTTGGCGCTGGTGACAAAACGTCAAAAGTTGATGTGAAAGTCTTCGAACGATTAGCGCAGCGTGAGCATCCAAATTTGCATATTTGGCCAAGCGTGTGTGCCCCCCAAATATAAGTATCTATTTACAATCTAAGTGTTTATGTGCGAATTGCCCAAGCCAACACGCATCCATCCTGCTGGCCAAGAATGAGCGTCAATGTGTCTGTGTATGCCTACTCTGGCCATTCGATGCGATTCACAATGGACGTGGACGTTAACTTTTATGCACCGTCTTTAGTGTTCCCAATACAAGTTATTGTGTTTACCGCTAGTTGACATCAAATCGAAAATGCTCATTTCCAAAGAACGTCAAGAGCTTGTTTTGAATGTGAATGGCTGGTGCGGAAGAAGTGTGGTCTACAATGGTTTTCTATTTTCTTAATCAATTTAGAAGTTCGCTCCGCGAATGTGTGTCGAAGATGAATATTTATCCCCCCCCCGTCATCTGCGTCCCACTCCAACTGCCGTTCGCTGTCCACCATTTCGATATTTTAATTTTTCATCTAACTGTTGTTTTGTTGCTTATGGAAATGCGAAACGGTAAACGAAATATGAAATGGAGCTGCGACGCTGGCGCGAGAGTGGAGAACGAAAGTGTATGTCGTCGCCATTGAAAGTTGGGTAAACTTTGATGGGGGAAAAACTAATAGATTTGTCTGTGTAGAGAGCGCTGCAAATTTATAATGGCAATTAGAACTCACCTGGAGTCGTCGAACATTAGATCGATTTTCAGCTTGTATATGGAATTTCGACTGACGCTCGAATTGTTTTCAAGCTGATCGCCGTCCAAGAGTCGAAAGCCGGAGGAGTTGCTGTTGGGCTTGCGTGTGCGTACGGAGTTCATTTTGGGAACGGCCACTACGGATTGCTGCGAGTCCACTGTGCAGGTGACCATCCTCGCAGCCGAAGATTCGTTTAGTTGTGTTTTCTGTGGATTTTCGTTGGCAAATTGTGTGCAATTAGCGGTAAATGCAATTCAATTATGCACACTGAACGTTAATTTTTAACATGTTAGCGAAACAGCATTTGCCGTGATTTGTTCAACACTTTGCATAGGGCCATGGATGCGATGCGGACGCGGACGGCGGCGTTGGCGTTGGCGGCTCCGGTTTCGAGGTGTTGTAGCATGGCGTGTGTGTGTGCGCTGGCCACTTGTTTGAGCTGGCTCATTAATTAGCAGCAAGCGAAACTACCAAAAGCTAAAAAAAAACCCGAAAAAACACACACGATTACAAAAACACAGATTAAGAAATACTCCGAGTTGTTAGTGTTTTATGATTTCTGGCTGATATATTGACCCCGTCGAATGCAATGTTCACCAAATCAAAGACCAAGCCACTCACAGACGCGGACGCAAAAGCAAGCGCGTTAATTTCGGCGCTTGCATCTGTTAGATACTTTCACTGGGGAGATATTTTTTGCAGTAATTAGCAAATGCCACAAAAAAACACAATCACATATTTGATGGCACTCGCACTGCTCGAGCTGTTTACTTGGTTGCTCATCGAACTTCCACTGAAGGTCCTCTAGTTGAACACATTGCACTTTGCATCTCAACACTTTAATCCGCTCTGGCTATGGCAGAGTAATCTGGTAATCTCCAACAACTGAGTTCGTTGAATGCCACACAGCGACTGGCCGGGCGAGCTGAGCTGAGGCGCTGTCGATGCGCGTCAGAAATGAACTAAACTCCAGCTCCATAAGCGAACCCAACGAACGAGACCAGCCAACTCGAAGCCGAAAGAAATGGCCAAGCGGCGAGAGAGTGGACCAACGCAACGCAATCTCAACTGTGGTGTACGTGGGCAGCGTAGCACAATGAGAATGGCTGCTTGTCTTTCCGTTGACGAACTCCAAGCAGCATCAATGTGTTTCCACATTAACCCTACCACATTCACTTGCCCAACAATGTTGACGCTCAAAGTTTGGCTTATTTTGGGGGCATTTGCATATGGGTAATGTGAATGGAGTTTTGTTGTTGTTGTGTTGGAGGCGCCCAATGTCAAAGCTCTGAACTGTTGGCGCCGGCGGGCGACTCCTAATTAAAAACCAAATATGTCTCTACCAACCGACCAGCAATCCCGGTTTTGGTCATTTGCGCAAGCGCAGAAGCTGTGACGGGGTTTGGAGTATCCAAAAGACTCCGCAATGAAGGCATTTTCGAAATCAATGACCGTGGTCAAGTTTAACTATAATTGGTGCTGCTGTTGCAGCCCGTGGGTCTGGCTGTGTGTGTGTGTGTGTCTGTGTGCCGTTTTATAAAAATGCATTTAACTCTGTTCATGAGCTTGAAAATTGAGCAGAAGCCTGCCTGCCACCAGTGTAACCCTTATGAGCATAAATTACCAGCTGCCAGGCAATGCAATTATGGTAGATAATTAGGAATTCACCAGAGGGAATATTTAAAATTGAAATTCATGAATGAAACTATTAAGGGATCACATTGAAGAGCTGTAATTGTTAAAGTCGGCACCAAGAAAATTATAAATTCATGCAATAGAAAATCAAACAACAGACTAAACATTTTGATACCAGCCAAGCCTGGAGTTTGGTTGTCGTTGAGGTTTGTGATTCGAAACGAATTAGTCTTAAGCATTGCCATTTAGTTCAGGGCAAGCCTACAAATTTCGGAGTTCCGAAACAGAATTCAACTATGGTAAATGTTCTAAAACTTGAGGTTTCACCTTGTTGAATGAAGGTTTTGGTTCGACTCTTAATTCTTGATGTAAAAAGCGAATTAATTTCAAAATAATATAACGAATTGCTTTATTTTTGGTATAAGTCTTTAAAACTTATACCTGAGTCGATGATCATTTAACAGTTTCGAAGAGCGATTGAACGTCTTTTAATAAACTTTGGAATAAAGGTTCTGAAAATACGGGCTATATATTCAGCACTAACTTTTAGCTCTATCCACTAATTGTTTATTTAAGTAAATGTTTTATTTCTCCTTAGTCCTAATTTAAAGTATCTTTAGGATGTGCAAACATTTTTGTTTTGAAATATTTGCTACAAATTATTGCGTGGAGACTCCACAAGAGCATGGCACACTTATGTATGTAGGTTTTACAAAATTTGAAAGTCACATATTGCATATGTTTGTAATTGTAGCTTTGAAAATAAGTTTGAAGCAAAGCGGAGGTAAATTAAAACTTAAACCCACCCATTGCCTAGAGGACATTCCAAAAGAGGTTGAAATCATTCTTAAGAGATTTCCAGCTCCATGTGAAAGAATGATTTTAAATCTGAACAAATGTAATTAAAAAAAAAATGATATTTAAAAAATTATTTGCCAAGTTTTCCCAAATTTTTAAATCACGTAGTGTTTTGTTACGAAAAGCCTTGGAAATAGGATTGTTAAGCGGATAAAATCTGATGAAATCGTTAATTTTCCAACTTTCGGGGAAGATTTTACCAAATATCAAAGACACGTGCTCATTATTTATACCCTGTACTCGCAAAGAGTCAATATGAGCTTGTTGAAATCATAGATCAGAGGTTTCCAAGAGCACCTAATGCTCGCGTAGTCACCAATACAAATAACAACAAAAACTTTGAAGCAACATGCACCAGTCAACGAGAGCGAAACGCGGTTATTGCGTTTTGTGTTAAGTGTGTGTTTGTGGCTGTCTGATGCAAGCGCAATCATGCGACGCACAACAATAAATGGTACATATACAATCGCAAGAAAATTTCCTGGCCATAAGGCAAAAGAGCACAAACGTGTTTTTCTATTTTTTAGGAGGGCAATTCTTAACTTTTCAAAAATTTTTGGAAAATGTGGAAATGTTTTACAAGTTGGAAGCGCTATTGTTTGATGTGTACAGGCTTTTTTATTTAAAATTAATTTAATGTTATTATTTTGACTATCTTAAATGGACTTACGTTGCTTTGTTATTCCGCTACACTCATTCGAGTTTTGTCAAAACTTGAAACAAAATGTAACGTTCCTTAAATCTAAATTTTGACATAGCTCGAGTAATGCTCTTATGCTTTATTGTCTGAGATTTGTAGTTGTCTTCAATACAGCAAGAGGCATAGAAGAGATAAAGAGTTGTTCACGCTTCACGCATTTTATGAAATTTTTGATCACACACGAGTATTTTTGGAGACCTCAATTGGATCATTAACTCGTTATCTTATCATAAATGATACAATTGTCGGAAGAAAATGGTACCTTAGCGGAGACTCTTCTTGAAGAGTGGTTTTTAACCCGTTCATCAAGCATTTTAGACTCTTTATCGGGTCATTTGCAAGTCTTTTAAGAGTCGTATTTCAATAAATCACAGCTTCAAAAATCTGTAGAGATTTTTGTATAAGCTCACATAAGCGGTAAGACATAAGGACTCGGTATGAACGGGACTTGAGCTTCTTTTACTTGCAGGTGATTACATTTGTTTTCAATTTTCACCACGCCGGCGGTAGGGGGCGATTGAGAAAAAATCTCAAATCTTTCAAAATTTTATTATTTAATTTATTATTATTATTATTTAATTCAAATAGTGCATACACTTTCGTTGAAATAAAGTATATTACCGAATTTGTATTATTCTTTTTTTTATTTATAAAAATAAAGCTATAGTTTGTAACTCCCATATTAATTTGAAATCCTTTTCCGCTTTTTTTTGCGTAATTAACAATTTAATTATCGTTACAACTTTTATTATTTAAAAGAAAAACTGAATCGTAAATTCCCGCTGTTATTTTTAACTATCAAATCAAAAAGTTACATCTTTAAGTATAGTTAATGTTTAGCGTGGGTAGGAAACTGATCGCGGATTGAATTTCGCCAAATTAGGTTTAATTAAATATGTTTTTGACTTTATTTTTCAGCTTATAAAAGTGAAACTGAAAGCTGATTTCTTTCAATTACCAACAAAAGAGCAGGTTGTTTGGTTCAGGCTCAGCTCAATTGCTTTGAGCTGAATGAGTTTTTATTTCATTTTTGGGTCACTTTGAAACATTTGTTTTTTTGCCCTTTTGTGGGGCTGAGAGGTTCGAGGTTTTTAGGAAAAGATTAGCTTGAACGTTTTGTTTATATTACTTGAAAAGCAATATTGTGTTATTTTTTAACTACAGAATTTCTTTACTTTTGGTCAGACAATTTAAGTTTTTAGATGGAAAAAGCCAGATCTACTGAGACATCAGTCTATGGAAGTGGTGAGACAGCTGGCACTTATAATTATTTTGGATTTATTGATGTCAAAGTGTCCAACAATGTAAAGCTGCTTAATAAACTTTGAAATTTGAGATCTGGAAAACGAAATCTCAGCCCAGATCTGAGGATAAATAGCTGCTAGTAGATTGCTGATAACGAACCTCGAGCAGGTGGCTAGCTCGTCGCTCTGAGACAAGCACGAGAGGGGCGATACCGAGCCCCGATTTAATTAAAAGGTCATTGGTTAAAAAACATGTTTCGATTCAAATGAAGGACAGCGTTTTTTGGAATCAAATAGTTCATGTTTTACCGGCATTAACATCCGCTTGCTTAGCTTTTTTCATTCATTTATACCCATGCTTTCTTCCGTTGTGTACATTTTGGATTATAGCATAAAGCATAATAATAATATGGTTGTGCATCAATAATTATTTGCAAAAGTAAGCCACAATGGTCGTAATTTAGTATTCGTAATCAATTTAAAATACGTTTCCATTTCTCTAATAAAAACTGCGGAGTGAAATGCCATAAAAAAACTTCTACCTATCTGCACATGCATATCAAAACTTTCCTTCAAACGATTTCCATTTGTATTTCATATTATCATAATTAGCTGTGCGGCAGTTGATCGGTTTGGCGGCGAACTTGTCAACTTCATATTCATGAGATAACAGATTCACGATACGACTTTTAATTGAAATTAGTCCACATAAGACAAACAAACCTAATGGTCGTCTATTGTCTGAAGCACAGTAAGTCCGAAACAAGACTCTTACTTTTACGCTGCCTGACCCTTGGGCATTGGCTGCGGGTTTCGTTTTTCATTGGTACCAAACCAGATGCCCAGTGGTTGATAATGAAGAACCTGAAACTCAGACCTTCAAGATTTACCCAAATGAGTAAACCTTCCATAGAATTTTCTCGCGGCGCGCAGCTTTTACTTTTATACACAGAGAAGTGCCGTTTCTGTTTCTCTTGGCTGGATGGGCCCCACTGTCAATGTGATGTACTTTACAACTAACATCATATCAACATGATGCGATCACTTTCTCTGTACAATTGTTTTAGGTCTGCTTGCAACTATTTTAAAAATTAGTCGTATTCGTTGTTGTTACCAGCGAATGCATGCAAGCTTGAAGATACAGCGATGGCTTGGCGAACGCACAGAGGCTGATACGCTTGATTCCTTTGCGCTG
Source organism: Lordiphosa andalusiaca (assembly GCA_035044965.1). Lineage (NCBI taxonomy): Eukaryota > Metazoa > Arthropoda > Insecta > Diptera > Drosophilidae > Lordiphosa > Lordiphosa andalusiaca. Next base: position 548,945 of record JAWNNM010002717.1, read on the forward strand.
CTCTTGTGCCCAGCATTGCGTATCTGACATGAGCAAAAGATATTTAAGTCTAAACACTGAGAGAGAGAGACGAGACGAGAAAACGAATGTGGTGGGTGGACCCATAAGTTGGTGTATTTCAGTTGAGAACTAAAAAAAAAGAGTGAGAGAAGAAAAGAATTGAAGTTTTATCGGTTTTTACTTCACATTCTTTGGAACCACTAATAATGCATTTCAGCTTAAGGCCTTGTAGCTATAGCTTTAACACTGTTCGTTCTCAATTTTACATTGTCTTCGAACATATTATAAATAAATAAATAAATAAGCATTTCAGACTTATAAATTTTTCCCACATAATTCTACTTATGGAATTTTCACTTGGTTTTATCACTTTGCTTTTGGAGTCATGATGGAATTTCGACACAAAGGTATAGCTTCTTTGACTCCAGAACTTTTTGGGCAAATTGGTTCCATTACAAAATTATTTTCATTCCAGAACAAATCAGTAATATTTCGAACAGGCTTAGGCTTAACATTAACAGAGAGATATTCACAACCGTAGCTCGGTGGAACATAAATCTACCACTGATCCAAGGCCACCACCTGATCAGACCGAAGACATAACCGAGACTATTAAAATCGAAAAAAAAAAATTATCTTAATCTAATGGGAGGTTTTTAACTTGTCATAGAAGACAGAGACCTAAAGTTTTATGACGAATCTGAACCAAATGTTTTAGAAGCTTTTTCTTGGCTATTTACTTTACATCTAACGTCAATAGTTGGTGAAGGTGAACTGTTTTTAGAAACCATGGTTTATAGATAATACAGATGTCAGATTAAAGATGAACGGATTTTAGATTCGCGAAAGAGGACGGTTTTATAGAAATGTATAGTAGCTGGGGGCTTTGAGTGGATAGGGTAGGCTCTTATTTTTGTTTCCTTTTTTATTTGCTGGTTCGAGTTTCGGCAAGGGACGGTCCAAGGCTGCAAACCTCTTAAAATCTGCAGAAGATTCGGCCTAGAGGTCTAAGCCCCTAATGAAGTGTGAGTACTGTTCGAGGACTGGTTCCGTTACCTATGGAACCTGAGGATTTGGTTTGAACCTTAGTTTATAGCAGCTAAATTCTTTGAAAAAGGTTTGCCTCCATTTTCTGTGAATTGAAGCAAATCGGTTAAAATTGAAAGCAGCTTAGCCTCGATCTTAATTTACCAAGCTACTTAATATGTCCATGAAAAGCCAGCGACTAAGTGAAAAGGGACCACAACCATGAATGCTATCAAACGTTCCCTTCCAAAGGATATGTAGTCGTACATAGATATGGGTAGTTGTAACTTAACAATTGCATAATTTTTCTTCTCATAGTGAAAATATCCCTATTTGCATATGATTTACAAAACAGAGCTTCAAAAGGTAATGCAACAACTTATCCAGAACCATTCAATGATCCTGCCGGCTTAGTAAGCTAATTGTTGTAGTAAGCAGATTGTTGGCTATTAACGCATAATGCACACCTAGTGTAAATCAGCTTTAAATTTGGGAAACAATTACCGTACAACTTCGAGTCCGGATCAGCCTTGCCCGACACCATTGGAGAACTCAGAATATGTAGAAATAATTGGCTCTTTCTACACTCAAACGAAATAAAGCTGGATAAATAAATCGAAATGTCAACTTGAAATGGCCGATCATACGACTTCCCGCCTATGAACTCATGCATCTTATCTACGCCGCGAATTCCGATATAATGTATCGTTATTGTGCTGGCGACTTTTTGGCATGTTTTTGAATATAAATAATTACTTGACTTTACAGTCCCAAAGGGCCAAGCCGAGCTTCTCTCAATATCTTGGCTTGTGTGTTTCTAATTTTCGCACAAGATAAAGGGAACTACAGTCGAAAGTCAAAGTTTGAGAAACTGTTTCAAAGCTGATTACTTCACAGCTGGCACCAACAGCTGGTGAAGGTGACCGGGATGTAACTTAAACTGTAACTTTTTCATTAGATGTCCCAAGGCGCGATCGAACCATCGACATATTACATATATTACCTATGGACATGCTAAATAGGTATATTAGTACCGAAACTAAGATATGATCGTATTTTTTTTGTTCTTAGATTTTGTTTTGTGTTCCCCTCCCGCCCCTATCCTGTATCTTAATTTCAAGCTATAATTCGCTTGAGTGAGAACGGTAACTATTAAATGTGCTGTCTTTGGTAGACACCGAAAAAATATGCACTTAGAGATATTAAAGATATTATTATATTTATTATATATTTAACCATTGAAATCAAACAAAATTTGTATACTCTGTACCGTAGGTACATAGAGTTCCATAAGTTTGTGCAAAAGTATGTAACAGCCAGAAGAAAGCATCTCCGAGTGTATAAAGTATATATATTCTTGATCAGCATCAACAGCCGAGTCCTGTCCGTCTGTCTGTCCATATGAACGTACAGATCTCAGAGATGATAAGAGATAGAGGTTTGACATGTATGGGACATATGCTTCTTATGTCTGCAGGCAGATCAAGTTTATTTTCAATTTTGGCCATGCCCCCTCCCGCTCCCGTAATTTTAGAAAAAAGGCATATCTCCCACAGTTTTAAAGATAGACGGTTCGTTTCTTTTGTACATATTTAGTAATTAGGGTAACTTATCGAAGGAACTTAGCGCCAAAAGAATAGGGAAGATGGGATGAACGGCTATCGAGTTTTGATCAAAAGTCAGTTCGCTGTAGCAGCGCAGTTGCAGCGCTGCTTTCAACTGCTACTGCAGCGTCAAAATTTATGCTGAGCGTATAAGCTCGTTGGTACAGAGTATGTTATAGCCGGGCTTGACCGACTTTCTTTCTTGTTTTTGTGTATTTTCTTTGCTTAATTACAAATTTATCAAAATAATTCCCAAAATAATTTTTGCAATGTTATTTCCAGGGATGCAAACCAATCGAAAATAAGGACTGGTTCGGTTCAGTGGTTCATACAATTTCTGAACCGCCGGTTCGGTTCATTACATGGTTTTTGGAGCTAGCCGAACCGCGGTTTCGGTTCGGTTCAGTGGTTCACAAAGGCACATTATGAAATATTATGATTGTTGTAGTAATGTGACTTGTCGAACACTTTTGAAATTTAATTCTTATAATCCATTTAAATATTTTTAAAATCCTTAGAAGTATGTCCAATGCCTATTATGTCGGATTTCCAGGAGTCGTCTATAAGTTCCTAGATGAATTCTCTCGAAAATTGAGAATGTCTGCCAGAAAAGAATACGTACTATGCATCTTAAATGTTCTATTTATCAAATCCCTTAAGTTAGGCTCAGAACTGAATCATAGCTGAATCAGCTCTGAAATGAAAGGGCTGGTCCTAAATTCATGACATTATTTTTATGAATTTTAGCCATGGACTTAACTCTGACATGTCCTACTACGTCATGACCTTAGTTGTTTTTAGGCATGATTTCAGTCAGAGAACTGAACCGAACCTAACCGTTTTTATTTGTGGTTTTCGGTTCGGTTCAGCAATTCTGAAAGGAAGCCGGTTCGGTTTGCGGTTCGATTCACCGGCTGGAATAAGCGGTTCGGTTCGGTTCAGAACCGGTTAGCATCCCTGGTAATTTCTTTTTACTGTGTGTCAGCGTAAGCCGAAATGCCGACTCTCATATACGGTTAATAAACATGGAACTCCACTTCAGGCCTTTGTCAACTAGGCAATCTGAATTCGTTATAGTAGCCTGTTACAAAGAACTGGAGTGGGAGGCGATGTCACGACAATCAGAGGATTATTCCTCGGCAAGCGTTTGTATCGCGTATTGAATGGAATACGATGAATGTGTTGGACGCACACTAGGCAGATCCAAAGCGACTTCCCGAAGGACCGACCGTGAGTGAGTCTTGAAGTATTAGAATATTTGGTGTGAATTAAAAAAATTCAGCAGCATCAAAATTGAAACTGTGCATACACTTTCGCTGGTACAGAGTATTTAACAGTAGGGATTGACTTTCCCTCCTGTTTGTTTACTGTTTTAATCAGTTGAAGCCCACAGATTATTATGTCCACCCTCGTTATTTTCTTACAATAAGTGATTAATAACATTTTGTGCTTATAATTTGAATGTTCGATGAAATGAGTCTGACTTAATTGCGCAATTTAAATGTTCCTCCGTTCTTCAATTTGCTTCCCCTCGACTTTCACTGTTTATCAAGCTAACTGCTGTCTCTGTAGAATCTACTCATCATGATACACCTCACACCTTTGCCCTACTGTGCTGCATTCGGAGTTGACGCTTTCGTTGCGTCACAAAACCCAGAGACGAAACTAACGTACTCCACCACACCATCAACAATTGTCACATTGTGCTCCAGTCATTACGGCATTTCTCACTTCATTCTTCTTCGGTTTGCCCGTGCCAAACATTTGACAATGGTAGCAATTCACATTCGTGCGGTTGCTCAAAAAGAAAGAAAACAAAAATGAAATTCGCATGGTATTTATTTCACTGCTTGCAAAAACATTTGGTCAGTTTTGTTAACGATCTTGTAACTGCGTGCCCCAAAATATACGACCACAATCATGACCAATGACCCAGGGAGGTGAAAACCTCAAGACCTGTCACGATTATTTGTCTTACATAAAATTGCCTAATGTTGGTACAATTGCGATTGCTCTTGTTATCCGCCACAATTGAAATCATACATATGGAGAAATCTTTCTATGTCGTTTAGACAGTTGAAATTGTTGCAAAGCATGAACATCTTCGGATATGGACACTTTAACGTACAATGCCCCTCAAAGGGTGAGCATTACGGCGCAGATAATGAAATCCAACAAAGAAATTGCTCAAAAGAGCGTGACGCGAGGCAGCCACTCCGCTCTGTTCATGAACTCTGCGCCATAAATTGCCATAAGCATTTGCATATCCCATAGCGGCCATCGCTAGCGGATTCTTAGGGAAATTCTTGAGTTTTCGAAACGTTTTAATTGCCCCATAATTGCGAATGAAAGAGATTTTCATTGCGTGGTAATTCAACAATTTTCTTTGTTTGGGGGGTGTTAAACGACTTTCATTTATTGCGCTTAGCTGAGTTCAAATGGCGCGTGATTTGTGGGTCAGTGGTGCCGCGCACTCGCCTCTTGGAGTGTGGGCGTCACTGGCATCAGACAGCGAAAAGACCAGCTAAGCACTGGAACTCCATCTAGGTGTAACTGTGCTGTGGGCTTATGCCGTTCGTTGGCGATGGCAGCGAGATGTCAGATAAGATCAAAGCATAATTCTGCCCTCGCCTTTTTTCGGGCTTAAGCCCTCTGTGGATTGAGTGGCAACATCCGCAAAACTGAAAATCATGTCGTAATTCTTAAGAAATAACAACTGCTACATTAATGAGTCCTTCCAATGATCATTGTGCACAGAAAAGAATACTTCATTAGCACATTCTTACAATCCCATAAATAGTTAATTGGGCATCTAGCGGTACATTGGTGATTGGAAATGGCTCAACGCTCGATTATACGTGCTTGCACATACACACCTGCGGACGAGGAGTTATGGCTGTGACCCACCTTTAGAACTGGTAGCCAGCCAGCTAACTGGCCGCAAGACGCCAGTTTGCCGTTGCCTCTGAAATAAACAGCGCATCGATGCTCCAGTTTCTGATCCGCGGACCTGTCACGCAGCCGCAGTCGAGGAGAAAATCTTTGAAAATAATTGCAAGAAAACTCGAGATCCCTCCTAGAAAGAAGCGCGGACAACAATTGCGGCCAACGGACAGTTGGCATCGCAACGCTTTGCGAGTAAGTGGGAAACTTGAACGAGTTTAGCAGGAAAAATGACTTGTCGATCTTGATTTGAGCGTCGCCACCGTGTTAAAGAAGCTGCCGCAGGCCAGAAAGATTCCGCCAATTGAATGTGCTCAAAAGCTTCTGCATAAGTTTTCTACGATTAAAGTTTTATAACAATTGACATTCAATGTAATCCTTCAATGTTTGTGTTGAGTACGATGCTTATGAAATTTTAGGAGAGTACTCAAATTTTGATCAAATAAATGGAGTAAAAGAGTATCCCCCTCGTCTTATGATACTTATAAAATATGGCGTATTAAATGAGTTAACGCGGAAAGAGAAAAGATCGCTGCGATATTCCCAACCCTTTTACTGGGAAATAAAAATATTTAATTAACTTTTTCTTAGCTTATACACACAAAATGCCCAAGAAGAAATCTACCGATGGAACTGTATTTATCCGACGTGATATCGAGGAATCATAATCGACACTCAGGTCTTAGATATTTCTTTCACAATTAAAGTCGTCCGTCGATATACCCGTTAGGGGAAGAAATGTTTTATGTCCAACTTAACAATTTTTCGGATCGTCGGCTTTCGTTAGGACTCGAAAGTTTCAGGTTCGAGTTCCTTGGGCGATGGATTTAATTCGAACCTTCCCGACTTCGATATAATCGTTACTAGGTTTGAATTAATGTTTAATGGCCTTACCTAATGGTTTTTAACAGAGAATTAACCTTTATGTAAACAAATCAAAATTTTGTTAGCAATTAGCGCATAGTACTCTGAAAAGTATGCAACGATTTTAAAACCTTTATAACCTTTTTAATATTCGATCTTCATTAAAATTTGTAAGATTGTAGATATTGGGCACATGGAGGAGCTACTTTTTGATTGGGGCGGGAGGGGGCGCTGCCGAAATTTGAAATAAGTCTCAGAGATCTAGATGTTCATACAGACAGACGGTCCGACAGACATGGCTATATCGACTCTGCCATTGATGCTGATCAAAAATATATATAGTATGCTTTAAATGGTCGGAGATGCTTCCTTTTGACTATTACACACAATTGCACGACTTTATTTAGTTACCTAATATATTCTAATTCTATAAATTAATTCAATCCTATGTGATCTATGAGTACCCGTTACTCAAGGCAATTAGTGTTTAATAACCTCATGCGGCTCAGATAAGTATGCAACGTTTTTTAACTCTGCCATTTATTATCCGATCTTTATAAAAATTTGTGAGATTGTACATACATGCACCATACTGCAAAATCTGAGCTCGATAGCTTACAAATTGTAGGAGATATTCAACTTTGTTTATTGTGGTCCATTTGTTGGAACAAACTTGATCCGCCAGCAGGCAATACTATCTTACATCTAAAATTTGGTTGCTGTAGCTCTTCTAGTCTCTGAGATTTGGGTGTTCTTACAGACGGACGGACGGACGGACATGGCTGTATCGACTCTTCTGTTGATGCTGATGAAGAATATATACACTTTATGATATCGGAGACGCTTCCTTCTGCCTGTTACATACATTTGCACAACTTTAGTATACCATTTTTACACTACGAGTGACGGGTATAACAAGTAATGCGCAATTTTTATGGGTATCCGATGGCAGTTCGGCTCTAGCATACATCTCTTATTACCAGTAATGCATGATGTGCGCACCCCGCTTATGGGACTATTTCCGACATACTGAAGGCAAAGTAATGACGGAGCAATCCATTTTGTAATGTCGATTTGTGCCGCTGGGTGGTATTTTAATATGTTTGTGCAAAAGTTTGTAACAGCCAGAAGGAAGCATCTACGACCCCTATAAAATATATATATTCTTGATCAACAAATGTATTTATGGGAAGATGGGGTGCTTTGAGCTATAGGGTGATATGAGACACCAGAATATTGGCGCCCAAAAAAAAATCACATGTTTTTGATTATGTCAAGTTTCTCTCATCTTATTACCTGACTTTTGACAACCGACCTATTAGTCGACATGCGCGCTAAGAACGTTAGGTTTTATACCCGTTACTCGTTGAGTAAAAAGGGTATGCTAAAGTCGTGCAAATGTATGTAACAGGCAGAAGGAAGCATCTCCGATATCATAAAGTATATATATTCTTCATTAGCGTCGACAGCCGAGTCGTCCGTCCGTCCGTCCGTCTGTATGAACACCTAAATCTCAGAGACTAGAAGAGCTAGAGCAACCAAATTTTATATGGAAGCTAGTATTGTCTGTAGGCAGATCAAGTTTGTTTCAAATGTTGGCCACTCCCCCTCCCGCCCCCGCAATACAAAATGTTGAATATCTATAATTTGTAAGCTATCGAGCTCAGATTTTGCAGTATAGTGCTTGTGGCCAATATGTACAATCCCACAAATTTTCAAAAAGATCGGATAATAAATGGCAGAGTTAAAACAACGTAGCATACTTATCTGAGCCGCATGAGGTTATTAAACACTAATTGCCTTGAGTTTGAATTCCAAAAGTAAATATGAAAGAAATACCTTTGGTCAATTGGCATTTTGATCGACAATATTTGAAAAAGATAATGTGTTTTGATTAAAACGGGTGGCTCATATTATGATACCAACAAATCCCGTTTTTCCAAAAGAAAATTAAAATTGGCAAATTTTCTTTTCAAAAACTAATGATGAGCCTCTGCTCACTTGCATTTTTCAACTAAGATGCTATTTGTGCAACACGAAATATTGATTTTGGGCGAATCTATGTTCTAAAAACAAAACAATGATTATCAATGATAATCATCAAAATACTTCGAGTTGATACACTGCTAAAAAAAAGTAAATACAATAAATCAATACGAATGTAGTCAACCTTCAAATGGAAGCTAAAAAATTAGAAAATTATGAGAAAATTATGAGAATCAAAGCCACACTTAGAAAAACTGGATGAACTAATCTTGTTTCATATTAAATTGAAATATTTTTTTCAGCATAAAATCTTTGATTTTCGTAGTAGATCTAAATGTACTAAGCCAATTTATAAATAAATTTTTTTGTATGCGCTGTTCCCATTAAAAATGTGAAAGGTGATACATAGTTATAGAATGGTAAGGACACAGATTAAATTTACCCCAAACCCCATCCCCACCAACAGGATATTTAAGGCCGGGCACTGGAATACAGCGCCCCCGCTTCCTCGCCCCCATTCTTCATGTAAAACATGATAATGCCACACGAGGGCCTAATAGCTGCATGGGCTAACATGTCGAATTTGGTTTTTAAGTTCCAGAAGACCTGAGTCCAAAAAAATGTAACGGCAACTTTAACATTTGCACAAACTATAATGTATTCTCATTTGCTTCAAAAATATATATTATTTTAAAAGTTTAAATTCTTGAAGACAATTTTAAACACAAAAAATTTGAGAAACATGTTTTGAAGCAAAAACTGTTGAACTTTTAAACCGCACTGGGAAAGGCAATGTCAATGATCAGCTAATACCAATACCTGGTGAAGGTGAACAGTTGCTATACTCTACCACTGCACCACAAACAGCCTCTGTGTTCGGATTACGAGCTCAAATTTCCATATGGACACGGTTTGTTTCGGTTGATTCTATGTGCATAAATTTTGTCGATTCTTACCTGTCTCAGTTGTATTTGTATGTAACTCTTATATTAGTATCCATATTAATGTCCCACACTTCTCAGATCATAGATACTTTAATTTTGATGATTTGGATTTTCATTTAACCGCAACAAATGCCAACTTTCTACTGGACCCTCCGCACAATCAACGTTCAGATCATTTCAGTAGAATTATTATTTTCTCAATGCTTTCTTCGGTCAACGACAACACTTTCGTTTCGTTAACGGACTATCCAAAGGGGCTAATGGTGATGATAATTTGCATTTTCCACGGAGAAAATGCCTAGAAAATCACAGCAGCCGAAGCAGCGACCAGGGCGAGCGAAGTCAATAACGAGACTAACCAAACTGAAGAGCAAATTGACGGCGTCCAGAGCTTCCGAGTGCATTCAGAGTGCAGTCGTCGCTGCAGACTCGGCATGCAACGGTCTGCGCCGACGGCTGAGTCCGACAGCTGATGTGGATTAGCCAAAATTCGTAGTCGTAACCTGCGGCGGCTCATGATCTTAATTACGACACTAATAATGACAATTTGCTGTGCTCAAGTCAACACATTGCTGCTTGGCTCGAGGATTACAAATTATTGCGTAGAGATAATGGAAAAGGGAATAGTTGAACCATCCGTAGCGTCTTCAGTCTCTTTTAATAAGGTCAGAGCCAGCTGGCCAGTTGGAGGCCGTCCACCTTGACTCGATCTCGTATCCCAATTTCCGGAGCCAAAAAGTTGAAAAACCTGCGTGGACAGTGCCCCGAATGGCTGTGCTGTTGTGCCCATTCGCAACCAAATCTTTGACCAATATTTGAGTGAACCGTTAGGTAGACGGTGGTGGCCGCCGCCAACTACTAAAATTAATTCATGTTTGGACTCCACTGGCAGCGCGTCAATAACTTAGGCCAGCTGCAACTGCGACGACTTTCAAGAAAGGAAACAGGTTGGCTACGCGCCATTTACCAAAATGGGTCAATCTCTTAGAACGCTGCAGCTTCAAACAAGTGTCAGGTTCTGTCAGGCAGTCCCACCAAAGATGAGGTGGGCCTTGGTCAGTTCCTCTGCTCTGTGTTGGCTACAAAACTGGGTCAGTCGATCGACGATGGCGGCAGTTCTAGTTCATTTTGGGGGGACTTAGAGCTGCTTGACAGCCAATGCCAAACTGGACACGAAGACTTAGAAATATGTCAGACATAAACGGGACATGAAATGCCGTTTACTGTACTTTGGAATGGCTCCTTTTTTGTAGTCATGCATTAATTGGCCCATTTAATGTGAGATTAATCCGTTTTAGCTGAAGTTACAGTTGAAATATCTATGGTACCATACCTGAGACACATTACAATCGGTGTTAGTGGAGAAGAATGAACTAGACGTGCGTTTGATTAGTAGATTTGTTTATCAATAATGCACAGGATTCTGGCCTTCTCTTACCTGTTTACACACTTTAAACTTTTCGTACTGCGAGAGAGGTTGTGTGTCCGATCCCGTCTTAGAACAGCGTGTAAAATTAGCTTTTCTTGACATCTTTTCCTCAACAAGTTACCTTCACCAGATATTGGCTGGCCTCCAACTTTGAAGTAAACAAGCCAAGAAAAATACCTTTTCCCCGCACTCCCAGATCAGATTAGAAAGAAGCATGGCTTGGACCTTGGGGCTGTTGAGCAATAAGTGCAATAAGCGGACACGGATTTCTGTACGGATTCGCCCTGCTAGACAAGACCTTAGATTCTCTCAAGTTGTTTAACATAAGCAAATAATAGAATAAGTAAGAAAGTTGGTCTAGCCCGACTTCAATATACTCTATAAGTAATGTGCTGTTGCAATTGCCGCCGAAAGCAACGAACTTTCATTTGCTCATAACTTGACCATTGTTCGTTCGTTCTTTACCAAACATTTGTCGTATCTATAAATAATAGTGACTGATTCTTTGATGCGCAAGATCCCAAGTTCAGGATTTCAAGTTTATTGAAGTCCCTAGATTCATTCGTTAATATCAAAAATGACTCAATTTCAGCCGGATTTATAAGGAAGGTGCTCTTAAAATTATATTACTACTAATGGCCATCAAGCTTCCCCATGGAATTATGTGATGGTTGGACAAAATTTTGACACAAACAGAAATAAACAGCTCACCGCCAGGGCTTGGCCAGGGCTAGGCCTGATTACAAGTTTTGTTGTTTTCCCATGCCCGTTCAAGAATACAAAATGTTGCGAGCTCAGTTACTAAGTTTATTTTTAAATAAAAAAAACATGATTTGTGCCCAATGTTTCCAATTTTTCATAGCACTTGGGCTGACCTGACTCCAAATCTGTTATTGCCAGAAGATTTTCTAAATGGGAGGAAATATTATCCCTAACTTAAGTGACAATCTCGATCTTAAGTGGATATAACTTTACCATTTAAGTTGCTAGGTAAATAACACAACTAATAATTTGGAGATTTTAGCTTTAAGCACTTATTTTACGGTCCCGGGTGATGTTACGAACGAGAAACATTTAATTAACGAAGCGTTGATGTAGGTGCACCCCAAAAAAAAAGAAAAAAAATCCGAAACGGGATTCAAAACAGGATGATCCGGGATAATTTTGTTCCGATCCCGGAAAAGATTGATTACACTATCACTTTTTTTTTTAATTCCGAAAAACCGGATCCCTTCAAGCCTCAAAAACTCTGCCGCTCGGACTGGAGCGTCCCTTTCTAATTTGCGAAAATTCGAAGCACAAAAGTCAAGAGATTAAGAGAAGTTAATCTTTGCCCCCTTTTGGGTCTGTGTATTGATTTGGTTTCTTATCCATCTGGTTTGAACCCTTTGTACCCTCAGAAAAATTTAGATGGCAAAAGTCAATTCAATCCATAGGCACTGTTATGCAAGATATAGTACAATAAAACTATCAAAATAAGAAAAATCAGGAAATCAGGAAGCGGGCTATTAATAACTTCTTTCAGATTTTTCGAAAGGGTGGATCTTTCGTTGGAAATTACCACATTGCCAATAGTCCGAAAGGATAACATTTCGCATATTGTTCCCTTAAATAATACAAAATGTCATACCAAATATATTTGGTTTGTGTAAATCGCCAAACTATCTTCAAACTCTCCCCTCAAACTATCACCATAACATCTTTTTGTCGAGAGAAATGAGCTACACGATAAAATGTTTGGGGTGTTCATATGTGTCTCTTCTATATCAGAATTTTATGGATATGTTTTCATCTGCTGCACTGAAAAAAAGATCCATTTGGAATGGATATGTCTTTAATACCCTTTTAATTATCCAGCAGAGCTACAAAATCATCCAAATGATCATCAGTTGTCATATTCTTTGGATCATTTGAAGCTTCGTTAGATGATTAAAAGCATATTTAAAACATATCCCGTCCAAATGGATACCAAAAATTATCCAATGGATATTCTTTAACATACTTATATTCTTTGTGTGTGGACTCCTCTGGTTTATTGTAATGTCGAAATATCCTGTACATCGAATTTCAATCTGTTATACTACAACAAGTTTTCTTCAGTGGCGCCAGTGTGTATTTGTGAAACTGCACAATGGCTGTGTAGCATACTTTTCGGCTGTTAATGCAGCATAGAAATAATCTAGAAGTGTTGCCTACTTTTCGGTGTTTCTAAATATACTCTGGGTAAAACTATTTATGCTTTCATAAATGTGTGAAATTCTGGGCCTTAGGCGCTACTAACCTCTACCTGTATTTCTTCTACTTAAGTCTCGAGGAAATCACAATACGCAGCTAGCTTTTTTTTTTTAATAATGATAACTAAAAAACCTTTCGCGAGCCGTGAATAAATCCTTTCAATAATGGCGGATAACTTTGGTTGTTTATCATTTGAAAATCGAGCTGCCCTTATTGAAAGACCCCATGAAATGATTTCTATATACTATGGACTTAAAGTAATTGGTCTTAAAGCATCAGTGCAGCTTGAACTCAGTTATAAAAATCGAATATGAACGATTATTTTTTAACCCGAGCAGCTGACTACAGCCCAATGCCTCCAATCAGCACACTCCTGATCAGCACAATGGTTAAAACTCTTCTAGAACACTAATTTGTGTTCCTCTGTACAATAATGGGAGCTGCAGCGCTAAATTATTTATGAAATAAAAACCGCCATTTCTAAATCCTCTTAAACTTTTGTAATAAAATTTCAATATTTAATCACATTTAGAAAAATATACAATGTTATTTCTTATAAAGTTATAATAGCTCGTATTAATATCAAAAGATTAACATTATTTTTGGTCGATTATGATTAAAGTTATGGGTTTACACACTTGGATTTACGTATTGGGATTGGCTTAAGTAACTCAACTATACAGCAGGGATTAATTGTGGCGATTTGATGTGGATTTAAGGCTTCACTTTCAAGATCAGGGCCGAATGGTATTACTAAAGATCTAACCGATATTATTGTTATTAATTGGTGGATTCATCCTTGTTAGTCCCAGATTCTCTCTATTAATTTGCATAGCTAACTAAAACTACAGAATAACATTTACAGGCAGACACACTCACACACAAACACTAATCTGAATGGGTCCTAGGACCAATTAAGGACGATCGAAGAAATAAGCAGGGTAATAACGGGCAGAAAGATGCCGCTGGCCTTTCCCGTGGCTGCGCGATACTCATCTTCCGGCAGATATTCGCGTATGTGCCGCGTCTTGTTCATCATCCAGTAGAAAGCCTTCATATTGCCCAGTTTCTTGAGCTCATCTCCAATCTGGTTCCTAATTTTGGCATTGTATTCATTGAGCAGACGCTTCTCGGCGGCGCTCAGCAGAGTGCTATCTATGAGTTTGGGTTCGTATGGTACTAAAGTGACATCTTGGAATGCTAGAAAGTGGGCACCGCTGGGATGCGTATGCCCGGTGTCTTCAACTTCGAGTACGTTCTTCAAGCGTACGCCGAAATCGTTGCGTTTGTAGTAGCCAGACTCTAGAGATGGATTAAGATGTTAGCCCATAGTCGTATGCAGTGTATATGCCGGGTACTCACCACTGGAGAAAAAGTAGCCTTGCTTGAAATGGAAGCTGCTGTTCTTGCCATAGGCCACGGAAATGGGAGCTGTAAGGGTTTACATTCAATCAATTAATATTGCTTATGATCGGGAAGAAGTAACGCACCCAAAATTTGGAAGTTTTTTTTCACAAATATCACCTTTTCGAGTCATTTCCGACCCTCTTTCATGATTAAAAATAAATGCCAATCATGTGCGATTAAAAGATACTTGAAAATGACTCTTTAGTAAAATACGACTAAAAAAAGAATCTAAATAACTCGAAAATGAATCAAATCTTATCAGAAGAACGGGTTAGAAAGGACTCTCCAAGAAGAGTTGCTGCTAGGGTACTATTTTCTCCCGACTAAAGTATCATTTATGATCAGAAAATAAGTGCACTTATAACTATTTTAATCAGCTTTAGGACTCAAAATAGATTCGATATTACATAAAATGATTGCTGGGACGTAATTCCCTACAAAAATTTTATTAAATTTTTGATCCCATTCGAGTCTTTTTAGAGTCCTCGGTCTGAGTGAAATAGTTATAAATGCACTCGTATTCTGATCGTAAATAATACTTTTCTCGGGAGAAAATGGTATCCTAGCAGCGACACTTTGTGAAGATTCGTTTTTAATCCGTTTTTTTGATCAGTTTCGAATCATATTCGACTCATTTGCGGGTGCTTTCAATTCGTATTTCAATACATCACATTTTGAGCATTTGCATTAGCCATTTTTGAGACTTCTTTTAATCGCACATGATAGTAATCATTTTTGAATCAATCATAAAAAGACTCATTAAGCTGATTTTGCCAAAATGATCTTCCAAATGTTGGGTGGGTTCCCAGCAAACATTTTATGCAATTGTTTATCACATTAGAGTCTTTTTCGATTCCTCGATCAGATAAAAGAGGTCATAAATGCGATCGTTTTCTGATCATAAATGATACGTTTGTCAGGAGATGGTAACCTAGCCGCAACTCTTCAAAAAAAAGAGTCGTTTTTAACCCGTTCTTCTGCACAGTTTCGAATCATTTTCGAGTCATTTGAGAGTCTTATTTTAGTCGCACTTCACTAATTCAAATTTTTAGCGTTTTTATGAATCATTTTCGAGTCTCTTTTAATCGCACATGATAGGTATTTCTATTTAATCATCAAAAGTAATTGAACAGACACTCAAATGACTCTAATATGACTCGAAACTGATCAGAAATACGGGCTAAAAAGACTCTTTAAGAAGTATCGCTGCTAGGGTACCATTTTCTCCCGACAAAAGTATCATTTACGATCAGAAAACGAGCGCATTTATGATTTTTTTTAATCTGATCGAGTATTCGAAAAATACTCGAATTTGGTAAAAAATTACGTAAAATGTTTGCTGGGATTCGGTAACTGAGCCCGCATTTTTTACAATTTCTGATCAAGTTCGCGCATTTTTCGAGTCCTCGGTCTGATTCAAATAGTCATAAACGAAACTTTCGTAGGGAGAAAATGGTAACCTACCCAGCAAACATTTTATCATATTTTTGATCACATTCGAGCCTTTTTTGAATCCTCGATCTGATTAAAATAGTCCAAAATGGGCTCGTTTTCTGATCGTAAATGTTACTGTTGTCGGGAGAAAATGGTACCCTAGCAGCGACACTTCGTGAAGAGTCGCTTATAACCCGTTTTTCTAAACACTTTAGACTTATATTCGAGTCACTTGAGAGTCTTTTTTTATCCGTATTTCCCTAAACCACATTTTGAGCATATTCATGAGACATTTTCGAGTCACAATTAATAGCATATGCTTGGCATCTCTTTTTGATTATCAAAAGGAGTCGGAAAAGACTCATCAAGGCGATTTTTATAATAATGATCTTCCAAATGTTGGGTGGGTAGCTGCGACTCTGTGTGAAGAATCTTTTAAACACTTTTTTCTGGTCAGTTTCGAATCATTTTGGAGCTATGTGCGATTCTTTTTCTAGTTGTATTTCCATAAATCACATTTTAAGCATTCGCATGAGTCATATTCTCTTCTTATTTTAGTCATTCTTAAGCGAAAATCATGCTCCTCATCTCTAGCTACCGAGTTATCTATCTAACAGTGGCGAATGACATCGCTAGTGCCTAACTCCAATGTTTTCCCCCCACAACTTACACTCCTCGACAGAGCCATAGGCGCCAATGCCATGTCCAGTTGCCTGCGGATAGTCTGTCATATCCTGCCATACCATGCTGCGCACCACAGCGTCCACTTCGGATGGTTTCAAATCTGCTGGGAACTTCAGTTGTGTCAAATGTAAAATCCCAGCCAAGACACTTGTGTAGGCCTTCTTCATCTCGTGGGTGGGCTCGCCAAAGATAAATGTTCTGGACACATCCGTGGTGCCCTCCAAGTACTGGCCACCCGACTCGATGACCAACAAGCTCTGTTCGGACACCTCAATGTTGGTCACATTGCTGGATATATAATAGGGCAGGGCCGAATGCTCGCCAAAGGCCACCACAGTGCGTAGCGACAGTCCCTTGGCATGCTGCTGGGACAGACGCCACAGTTCGACTTCGTATTTGATTTTCTCCTCTGTCCACTGTTCTGTATAGAATCTCGACTCCAGATTACTCATGGCCTCACACAAAGCGGCACCATCGCGCACATGAGCTCTCCGCATGCCGGCCTGCTCGTCGGAGTTCTTCTGGGCACGCATAAACACAATGGGCGAGATGTGTTCCACAACGATTTTGCCCGGCATGGCCGAATAAATGGCCTCAGACACTCCCAGATCCTGCACACAAGGCGCGGAGACCAGCACTCGCTTCCAGATCTGTGCATAGGTACGTATATCGCTCCAGATCTGATGATACTTCTTAATCCTGCAGTGAAAATATTAAGAGTGTGTCCACCTAAAAGGAAATCAGAAGAGCTTACTGTACGCAATCCTTGTTCATGCAATCCGTGCGCAAGTGTAGATCAATGCCCAAACTAATCTTGGCATGGTCCACATAAAAGAATATATCATCCAGGCTGACTATGGCATAGGACTGGAAAATAATCAAATTTAAGTCCTGGAAAAGTACTTCTCTACTCACTCATCCGCTTACCTTCACCACCGGAGTGTAGGGTATATCTGTGCCGCGTATATTCAGCAGATAGGCAATCTCGGTTAACGAGGTCACCACCATGGCATCACAGCCCAGATGTCCCAATCGGTGCCGCAACTCCCTGACCTTATCCTGCCAGCTCTCACCCGCAAATTTGCGTGTCTGCACTTGTATCACATTATTCGACGGCGGCTCCGGACGCTCTGCCCCCCAAATGAGATCCACCAGATTATTATTGACTTTCACCAGCTTCAGGAATTTGTCCTCCAGTTCGCGTTCCCACTCGATCCACAGTTGATGCGGCACCAGATGGGGATCCGCACCCACACGTTTGTCCAAGTGCAAGTGACTGCCCAGCCAGTCGGCTATACTGACCGAGCCATTGGCCAAATATATCTCCCAGTCACAGTCCAGTTCCCCGTCCGCCTGCTGCGCATAGCGCTTCTCCAGCCAGATGGCCGCCCCATGGTTTGTTATGGCGGCAAATGCGCGCACACCCGTAAAGCCGCTCAGATAGTGCAAACGCTGATCGCGTGCCGCCACCTCCTGGTTCAGATGCTCATCGGTCGAGGGCAGAATGTAGCCATAGATCTCGGGCCCCTGCAGGGTGGCGCGAATTTGCATTTGTTCGCGCAGCGCCAGCAAGCGACTGCGATAGAGGCTGGTGGGTTGGATCTGCGCAACAAATCGGAAGAGTCATTAGACCCGGCGATGTGGGCGAACCAAAATAGGTACATACCAGTTTGCCCTTGCGATATTGGCAGAGCTCGCGATGATAGCCGCTGGGGGTCTCGGCACTCGCAGCACTCGCAGCACTCACAACTTGAAAGAAATTAATAAACAATATAAATGAAACTATTTCCAAGTCGTTAAAGACGTTGTTAAATAAATTTCCAATTGCTCCCATTAGTTTCGAGAATTCTGTTTAGGTTTTTGCATATTTATTAATGGTCAAGCTGGAGGTGAGGGGGGCTCCCAAAATAGCCACAAGTGCGTCACGGTACATGAAAGTTCCCACGCCTGTTAAACGGCCATGCGACTCGCCTTGTTGTTGTCGTCGGATGCTGGGGATTATTTTTGGCTAGCATTTCACTTTCATCGCAACATTTTGAGTACTTTGAGTCATTGGAAGCTCACGCTCGCCGAACACCGTGTGGGGGATCTCAACCAGAGAGATGCCCAGTTGATTGGGATGTCATAACAACGAGACGAAGAACCCATGGGATTGACAAGTGAGTGGCGGCATTTTCAATGCCAAAATCTTTTGGACAGCTGTTGGGAAGTGATTTCGCGGAATATACTTGTCAAATGGACAGGCCAAAAACAAGAGGGTCACTATTTATATTCAGTTCCTTTCGGGTTCGTAGTTCGCTTAAGAAAACGGTTCAGTTCAGAGAATATATTTCAGAATTTCAGATGTTCATTTAGTAAAAGGTGATACAGAGTTTAATGGCGCTGTGAAAAAGCCTTAAATATGTTTGACATTATATCTTGATTTCCCTACAATTGATCGGATAATTTATTAATTTCAAATAGTACAGCGCGATTCTGAGAGTACAGCAGTGCTCGGCATAAAATACAACCACATTTTGTACAAAAGCATTCCAGACAGATTCAGACGAATCATAAAACTTACACAGAAAAGAAGTAAGATATTCGGTCGAAACCGACTATAAAATACTTTGGACCTCCCCCTAAAGGTCAAGTTTTTTTCTAATAATTCGAGTATCGTTTATCTGTTCTTTACCAATCCATTGGCGAAACGATTGCTAATGCTGATTACAAATTTTGAGCATTTATAAAAAAGACTTCATCTGCCTGCAAGTACACCCAGAAAAAAGTAGAATGAATAACTTAAAAGCGAACGCTCTAAAAAATACATATATTCGTTTTGTGAATTTTTAAGAATTTCGCTCTTGAAGTCGAGCTGAATTCGTTCTCAATATAGTGTATTTAGGAAAGTGGACTAAGGTGAAGACACAGAGAAGAGAGCAAGCACATTTGAGAGAACACTCACTCTCTCGGTTTTGTATGTTTATGGAAGAGGGGAGAGCGCAATCGATTTCTGCACTCATATTGCCTTGGAATTCCCAACCAATTATGGCATTGATGGCATTTAGCCACGGCTGTGCGACTGCCAGTTAACAGGCAAAGACTGATGGTGCTTTAAGGTGTTGTATATTCCTTGAGCCGGCTAAAACTTGCAACATGGCTTAACAATTAGTTTTCCATGAAATTAATTTAAACAAAACAAAAAAATCAACTGATTTTGAATTGTTGTATGGTTAGAATCTGTGAAGCTCTCGATTTGAGAGTAAACGATCTTACTCTTGAATCTGAAGAGCTCTTGATAATTGGAAGAAAATGCTTGGTTTTTGGACAATTCTGTATGCCCTTGATTCAAGAATGAACAATCTTGAATTCGAGTATGTTTAGCTTTTGATTCAAGAATTATTCTCCAGGATTTGAGAATGATTCGTACTTGGATCAAATATTAAAGCTCTTGGATTAAGGAAAACGGGATCAAAAATTCATACTTGGATTTCGCTCTTGGATCGAGATTTTTCACACTTATCGAACTATTGATCTCGAAAATTCTTGTTCCAAGTATGAAATTTTTTAATGTGTAAGAATTTTATGTTCCATACATTTCACACCTTTATCTTTTACTATCTCTGAAATCTGTTGGTCCCTACGTCAGGCGGGCGAACGGACTCGACTCGACTGTAGATGCGGATCGAGAATATATATACTTAATGGGGTCAAAAAGGACTTAGGAGATGTTTGCATATGTATGAACATATGCATAAACTTAATTAACTCCCTGAACCTTAAGAGCCGAGTATAAAAAGACACAGATATTGGGAACTAAATCAATCTCGGATAATCTCAATCCAAGTCAGCGCAGGATTGACTTTAGCTCGGAGTTTTTGTACCGTAATTCTAGTCTTGCTCCCAACTTTAGATCAGACGAGCTTCATTTTAGCTTGAGGTAGTCTTAGTTCAATCGCACACGGCTTTGAGTTGGTTGCTTAGTGGGCTCAAATCAAGAAGGCCTCAAACTGATTTTAGCTCGAAATTCGTATTTGATTTGATTTTTGAATCGGTTAGGTGCAATTTAGCCCGAGCATAAATTTAGCTCTATGTTCGAAATGCAATCAATCCTTAAAAGAATTCGCTCAAAATTAGACGAAATTGAGTTAAATTCGATATACAAACTTTTTGTTACGCCAAAAAAAGGCAACTGCTGCATAAAATTCATACGAAGCATATAACTGCATCCGTTGGAACAGAGTATATTAGAGTCGGGTCTGACCAACTTTTTTACTTGGGTTTTTTTCAGGAATGTTAACCGCTTGGAAACAAGGATTAGGTCGGTTAAGTGGCTCGAGCACCTTTTAAACTTCCGGATCGGTTTGTTACTAAAATTTTGGAGCTGTCTGAACAGCGGATATTAAACAGTAAACTCAGAAATGAAGTCGGATGAATGGTATATTAAAGCTCTGTGAAGAATTGAGGAAAAGGTACCGAAGTATTCCCTAGAAACCACACCAACAAAGTCTTTTTAGGCAATCGTTGAAAAAAACCAAAGTTTAAAAGCATCATTGGCTGAAGCAAAGCCGCTTATGTGAAGCTAAGTGAACCATTTAGCTTAGAGGTATTTGGTTCGGTTCAGTACTTCCAAAAACGGCACTGGTTCGGTATGCGGTTTGGCTCATCATTGGAATTAGGAGATCGGTTACGGTTTGCTTCGATTCGGTTCGATTCAAAAACGGCATTTATACCTGGTATTAGTTTTATACTATTTCTATATAACCATCATGTAAAGAGTCAGCGCTCGCTGGCCGCAAATAGTCCTAGCTTTTTAATCATTTGGCATTCAATGTAAATAGTGACCCTCGTATAGGCGTGAATGAACATCTTTTTAGATTTATTGCTCGGTCATGAACATTTTTGGCTAGCATTTTTATGATATTTATGAATTTCTGATTCATTAGCAGAGGGTATGACTTTTTTAAGGCGATTTTGTTTGTTTTAAGGAACATTTTTGGTCGTCTGTGTTCTTTGACCACAATTAGTTAAAGAAAATTCAGTCAGAACTATGACAAAAAGGCCAACTTGAGTTTGCATTCATATAAATAGATCATTGTGTCATCACTTGGCCTAAGCAACATACGTTAGGCGCATTTTTTCATCACGCACTGTATAGACTTGATGTTGGAATTTCAAGATTTTTAGGCCATATGCAAAAAAAAAGAAAGAGATTGAAACTAAAAATATCATAAATCGATCAAAAACACATAAAGTAAACTTGGCTGAAATTGAAATAGTAATTGTTGTTTTGTGAATGGGGAAGGATGTGGATGGGGTGGTACCTACCCAGCAAGATGTTGAGCACCCAGCGCCAAATCCATTTGGCTGTCGTCATTGTTTTTATTTGCACTTAAAATTCCGCTACTTACACGCACACACCATAAAACCGAAGAATTGTTTGTGTTTGGCTTCTTTGCACTTTCCTGCACTTTTTTTTCTGTGGCGTAAACAAATCAAATTGTTGCAATTAATGAACTAGGCAGTGGAAATGGCTAGCATCTGTGATAGCCTTTTGTCTGTGTGTGCACTAAACTTTTCCGGTTAATGACCGGAACGTGCACGGGGACGGGTGTTTCGTTTTCATTTTGCACATGTTGCAACTATGGTTGATGGTGGGCGTGGCCGAAGGTGTTGGCGCTTTCTACTAATTGATATGCCCGGCCCTGTCTGGCCAACTTCTATTCCCCAATGCCATAAGTTATCCAGCAGTAACATTTGCCAGTACATATAGAATCATAAAAATAGCCATGATATCAACCCAATTTGGCATTTCTAACTTCCGTTCTTTGGCTACCTTTTGTGTGTTTGTGTGTGTCGACTCAATTTGGCAACTATTTCTGTTTTGTTTTCTAATTTTACAAAATGTTTAATTGCCGCTTTAATTAATCAAGCGTAAAACCAACTGGAAATGAGCCAAGCTCCAAACTTATCAGCCCAGGGCGTGGGTGGAATTGGGGAGCTGGTTAAGTTTTTGCCTTATAAAGTCTGTCAAAGGGAAGCGCCAGCCATCTTGATTGATATCGTTGGCATTGCGTGCTTTGCATTCAATTTTGACACATCAATAATCAAAGTCCATCTCATTTTGATTACTGATTGGAAAATCGCATTTAATTGCTATATTTTATGTGTCAGCCAGGGCGTTACTGTATTAGCAGCAATTTGTTGTTGCTCTTCAATTGTTGTTACACAATAAAAAGCATCAGAAATGGCAACTCGCACGCCCCACATTGTTTACACAAAAGCAACCGCAGCCCACAAAAAAAAAGTGCAAATAACATTGAAAGCAAAGGAAAAATGTTATTAAATTGAAATAAAAGCCAGAGCGATCAATTGTGGGCGCTTGTCATACTCATAGAAAGTCACAACTCTGGCCCTGTAGTCGCCTCCGCTTGACAATTATTTAGCTTGACTTTGGCAGCCAAAGCAACGCAATGCTCCAGTATGTTAGTTTTGTTCACAAACAAGTGCATTACCATGAATGAGAGAGTGAAGGGTCTGCCAAAATTTGTGTAGATAAATAACTGCTCTAATGATGTCGCCGCTTGCCAACTGGCCGTTCGCCCTTTTTATGCCCCAGAATAATAAGAAAAACTTTCGAATTTTACCAACATTAGTTGCTCAGTGTGCTTGATATTGTTGAACCAAGAATTCTTTGGTACTTTCTGATATGTATGGCAGCTGTTAACTTGTTGATCTTAGCATTGTGTACCTTGGGGGAAGTACCCTTAAGACAAATGTAAAATAATAGAGGAGAGTTCATTTTTGCTCGGCCGAAATTTGCATATTCTTGCATCACGTTTGCTGCACTAACTAAATTGAAAGACATTTCCATTGAAAACTAGCAAGTTTTTCTTACAAAGTCGACTTTTCTTGACTCTACTTTTGAATGACAGCTATTACCATATAGATGTTCGATTTCGACCAAATTTAGTTGAATCGTGGAAAAGCATAGCAAACTAGTACATATGGAGTTTGGAGACGTTTGCTTTGAAAACAAACAAGTTTTCCTCAATAGAACTAGTTTCTCGACCGATCATTTCTATGACAGCTATAATTTAAAGTTATCCGATTTTGGCAAAACTTCAAAGAATTGTGTGAAAGCTTATAAAATAAATATATGCCAATTTTAAAGAGGTTTACATTGAAAACAACAAAGTTTTTCTTACTAAGACTATTTTTCTAACCTTATTTTTCTACACTGAGAAAAAAAATATCAATTCATATCATTTTGATGCTAAAAAATGTCAAATCGAAGCTAAATAATATCATTCTGATATTGAATATTACATTTTCCATTAATTAATATCATTATTGCACGGAAAAAAAAAAATCTGAAATCAATCCAAAACGGGATTGAAGACAGGGTAATCCCGGAACAGAATTAAAGTTATCCTGTTTTTTGGGATTAAAAAAAATGTGAGGCGAATCAATCTGGCCCTGTTTTCAATTCCGTTTCGGATTGATTTCTTTTTCCAGTGTATATTTCATTGATATACTATTGATCAGAAAATTCATCAAACTGATATAAAGAACAGGTCATGTTCATCTTAATCATATCGGCATTTTAATGATATGATATTTTCTGTGTATTGCTATACTATATACTATATAGGTGCCGATTTCGACCAAATTTGGCAGAATCATGAAGAAGCATAGAATAGTAGTAAATACGGAGTTTGGAGACATTTGCATTGACAACAAAAAAGTTTTTCAACCGATCGATCCTATGGCAGCTTTACGTTATAGTCATCCTCTCCGGCTGGTTCCGACATATGTGCAGCGTATTTGTACCAGATGACTTCGCGCAAAGTTTAGTCGCGATTGCTTTAAGGCTGACGGAGGAGATAGCATAGAAAAAGACGGACATGGCTATATCAACTCAGTTCAAAATTCTGATGAAGAATATATGTACTTTATGTGGTCGAAAATACTTTCTTTTATGCATTACAAACATCTGAACTATTTCAATATACACTCTGCAAGAGTATAAGAATTGGGCAAGTAAACCATTCACCAATGGAGGGATCAACGGAACATAAAAGGGGAGTATAACTAATTAACTAAAACAGGAGCAATTAAGGAAGTTCAGTGTAGTAGAGTAGCTCATCGTATGAGTCGTAGGGTTATGATGTATGGATTTTCTTTTATAACACAAAAGTACACCTGTAAATTCTGAGTTCTTTTCTAGCTGCAACACAAAGTGACAAAAATTTGAACTGTTAAATAGTTCAAGATGCAAATCCTAAGAAATTCAGCACAGAAATT
The DNA here is from genome assembly GCA_035044965.1 of Lordiphosa andalusiaca. Classification (NCBI taxonomy): domain Eukaryota; kingdom Metazoa; phylum Arthropoda; class Insecta; order Diptera; family Drosophilidae; genus Lordiphosa; species Lordiphosa andalusiaca. The sequence goes on from JAWNNM010002717.1 coordinate 573,787, forward strand.
AGGCTCGGGTTAGCAAAATCGTACCTGACACCCACGCTGCGTAATGGTATGGAAAAATTTGGAAATTGTGATATTTCTCCTCAGCGAAAACTTACAGTAACACATAATAATATCGCCAGATTTGTATGAAATGTTGAAAGAAGAGAGCATATATCAAGATTGGCTAAACAAATCTATAAACTAAATTTTAAATGGAACGGCTTTGAAAACCAACTGCTCTTGCAGAGAACTATTTTTACAAAGGAGCCAAGCTACTAATGTCACAGACTATGATTTGGCACATCACCTAGAACTAATAGCATCAAATTCATAGCATCATACTTAGAGCGTCTGTTCGTTTGTGGAACCATTAAGCCCCTCAATTATAGGTAATTATTAAATCCGCTCTATTTAGGGACAAGCTTAGTCAGTTCTTAGTACTAAACAATTGATTCATACATAAGAGAAAAAAATGTAAGCTATCATTATATAACTTGCATCCAAATGTATATTGAAACAATGCGTTCAGTATAAGAACTTGCTCCCTGATTAATCATACATTTTCACTGATCTTCTGCTGAACTCCAGTACCAAACTCCAATATCCAAAATCCAGTAATACCCCTGCAGTTCTACGATTCAGGCTGATTCAGGCCAGTAGGAATAACTGAGTTTCATGCCTGAATTCAGGCATGTTTCAGTACTTCCCATGAAACTGACCCATGAGTTCAGCCATGAAATCATGCCTAAAATCAGCAGAGGTCATGACGTAGCAGGACATGCCTGTGTTAAATTCATGGCTGAAACTCATCTACATGATGCCATGAATTCAATACCAGCCCTCCCATTTCAGGGCTGATTCAGCTATGATTCAGTTCTGAGCCGAACTCTGGGGACGGTATCATGACAGACAACTTGACATATGGGAGCATGTATCGATAGTAAGCTCCTTTCCAGTGGTACAGCTGTAATTGTATATCGATAGGTTTTTTTCTATTTGTATTTCGATAAATAATTTGAAATAAACCATAAAGAATATGTTGTTGTGTCTTAGCCGGCTCCAGCTCCTGTTTATGTAGTGTGATTAAGTATAAACAATTAAAACGCCACTATTTTTGAAAATGTTGTTCTCCGATATATTTCGGATTCCTTCGGAATCCGTCCTCAGGGAAAAGTCACAGCGTCTTGCCCATCAGCTGTGGAGTTTTAAAGTGGAGTCATTAAACCCAACATCAATATAAAGAATATGTAAAACTAAAGGAAAAGTAAAAAAAAATATAGCTCTTTTTTGAGCAGCTAGCAGTTCTTTTGCTGAACACGACCAATGTAACTGTAGGCTTAAGTAGGTTAATACTGTTACCAATTTTTCTGTAAGGATTAATCAAAAACCTAAAATCAAAATTTCACATCGATTGTACGGGTTGCGCCCTTCCTATAATATTATATGGTATCTCAGAGAAGCAAACGACAAATATTTTTCAAAAATATTCTGTCCGAATTTGAAGTACTTAGTTTATAAAAAAGAAATACAGGCAATCAAATTCATCTTTTGTTGAGCTTTGTACCTTAGTGTTGATTTTTTTTGGGATGTAAATCTTAGGATATTAGGATGGGCGACAGTGGGCTGAATATAGACTACGTAGAAAATTAAAATTTCGGATGAGTTAAATTTATCATTTATTAGCTTAGAAGCGCTCTCACTTCCCCCAAGAGCTCCAAAGCAAAGAATATAATGGGTTTGTTTTATTTCCAATTAAAGGCTGTTTTCCAGAACACATGAAAATAAATTTGTAAGTCGCACTTCATATGAAAAGAAGCACTTTAAGCAAATGGCAAGTGTTGAGAAGTACATATTTAATATTTGTCTCTATTTTAATTTGTACTAACTTCTTTGGATAAGATTGCGCTCAAGACAATTAACGAGATTTTGACATGTCATACCTCCAGTGTACTTAATAAAGTTTGAATGTTTTTGAAAAGACTTTCCATAACCAAGCTGCTCCTTCAAGTTCATTGTGAACTTCCCTGTTGTTAACGTTGTTCAATGTTTAACTACGCATCGCGGTTTCCATTTTAGGTAGTTTAGAAAATTAGCAAAAGCTAGTACATGCAGGTGGAGTCTAAGAATTTTCTGTAACTAAATTATCCCCTAGAACCGTTGGCATTTAAAGCAAGACCACAGCCAGGCCCTGAGCTACTTTGGATGTCTGCAACTTTCATTACTAGGAAGAATGAAAATCCCACAAAGCATAATAAAAAAAACCCACATCAACGTTTGCAACACCTGTAAAACAAAATTTATGTTTTGGCTTTGTTTATGTTTCTAATTGGGCGAGGGAAGCTGAAATGGCTTATTTTGTTTTGTTTCCCTGCTTGTTTATCAAATGCATTTCAATTCGATTCGTTTCACTGCCGCAGGTGATTCACTTTCACAGTTGCCAAGAAAAGATGCACACAAATATTTATAATCCTTGAAATTTTCAAATTTCATGCAAGACGACCAAATTGAGGAGTCCTTCATGCCTATATGGATGTTACGTATACGCCGTGTATGTCACTAAGTTTGCACAGCTGTCTACAAATAGCTGCAGAATTTCAAAAATTCTACCTTTTGTGATTTCTAAGATACAACTATACGCACACACACACACACTCACACACACAGTCGCGTTAGTATCGACACACCCGAACACACGAGCTGGGTGGTTTTCGTAGAGCAATAGCGAACCGCACGCGTGTAAAGCAACAAGCAAACTGAAAAACTTTTTGATGTTGCTATTTTGTTTTCGAAACGTGGAAGCTGAACAACAAAATAGCGCTCACACTCGCTCGCTGGCACGCACTCCATGGGACGCGTTTGCATGCATAGACTATTTAATTCATTTAAAAAAAAAGAACTTACAATTTGCTGAGCGCGAGCTTTGGCAAGCAACAAGAAATGGGTTAAAGACAACAACAAACTATAGGAAAATGAGAAAATGCCATTCGCTGCAGCACAGTGGTCGCTAAGTTGTGCGGTCGCCCGTGCAGTGCAACTTAATCTTTGCCATTATTACACACTTTTCCAGCTTTTTATGCGGTTTTCATTTCACTTGAATGGGAAACCAGCCAAGCTAACAATGTCAACTCGTAGTTGGATTTCTGTGGCGTCTTGACTTGGTTGAAAATGGTTCTGTCAATTGGAACTTTATTGCTTTTAAATTGGTGTTTTTTTGTTCGATTTAATAGAATGGCAAACCAAATCGAAACCAACCACTGTGCGGGCCGTTGCATAATAATCTCAAATAAACAAATATCTTAATAGGAAAGCCCCAGCGTAAGCTCTTAATTTGTACAAGATTTTGTTTATTTCCTGCAGTCTCGATGCGAGCGCCTTTTCATTTAGCTCATTAAGCTCATTTGGGAGGCAACTCGATCGAAGAACCATCTCTCGTTCCGATACTCTTCTCATTGGGCGTCTAAAATTATGGTTCGCTCAGTAGCCGACAATGTTGTGGGGCGGCGAGCAGTTCACGATGTTCTCATTTGTTGTGTTGCAAGCTTGCATCCAAACGGCACTCTCTGCTTATTTACTATCGATCGTGCGACTCTCAACATTATGAACTAATTAAATACCGCCCTTTGATGCCCGCCGCTGGGTGGAGTGGTGGAGTGGCAAAGCTTTTGATCAATACGATCGTGCGTTCGCCTGACATGCAATTAGTCGCACTAATGCCATAAATTGTTGTGACTGTAACATTGCGAACAAAACTGTAAATCATTTCTGGTTAACCTCTATGGACTTTAACATGAGCAGTTTGTTGTGTTAACTCAAGCAAGCAGATTTTAGAAATGCTGTGAGACAATTAGGGTGTTGAAGGTAAACCTTTCATGTTGACTTGGCCCGATCATGTGGCTTGGGCCGATCTTGAGCCATCATATGAGGACTACCTTAATGCACTCAAATAATATATCATCTGGTTTTTTGGAAACTCGTCTTAAATACATTTATCGTAATTTAAAGAAAACTTCTTACTTTTAGACTATTTTTCTTAAACTTAGAAGCATAACCTAAAAATTAAAATTGTTTAGAAAATAATTTCTAAAACTTATATATGGGCATTTCCTCAAAAAGGTCCACCGACACGAAAAAATTAAAAGTTGTTAAAAATACAATATTTTGTCACATTTTCCCAGGGAAACAATTAAATTAAACTACAGATTTTCTCATTTCTATACTTTTATGGCAAGTTTTTTCTTAAAAAATTGCCAATGGATTTCATTGACTTTTGATATCTCAAACTGTTCCTAATGTCCGAAGGGTTAAAAAATGTTGGATAAGAGGCTATTTCAAACTATGTAATTGTAATTAACTGTAAGTTTTTGCTTTGCATTAATCAGAAACCATATAAATATCCTGATGGAAAAAATGTCGCGTTCGACATGTCACAGATCAATATTTAATAAAAAACAAAATACAGAAGATTTCCAAATCAAACAACATACATTTGAAAGAACAATTCATTGATAAGATATTAAATCAATTTGGGCTTTGTTGGGGCCTCAGGATTCTCTACACTTTGTCTTTATATAGTTAGGCACGAAAATCACTTCTGTTTTGTCGCGTTCGAATCGCTTCTAATTTTGACCATATTTTGGTAACTCGACTTCACTTGTTATTCTCTTTTAGCAATAATTAAAGTGCTAGCGAAGACCTTTAATATGAAGAAAAGAACGAATTAAAAATGCGCTTTAGTTTGCTTGTTTCTTTACTCTTAATGTGTACGACGGCCGCGTTCGACAGAATGGAAATGCCCATATTATACCATACTTATACTTATATTTTTCTTAAATTTATGGTAACTTTTCTAGGTTTTTTCCCGAAATCTTTCTTAACTAAGAAATAATATACTCGGATTCTCAAAAAAGGGCGATAACCATAACCGTAAGACGCCCTTATTTTAGGAAAGAACATTCCTTAAATTTTAAAAATACTTTAGAAATTCTTCCTAAAATATAGAAAAATGTATGCAGAAAATCACCATAAATATTGCCCTATGGAATAAAAATAAAGAAAGAAAAGTAGAGACATTTTAGGGATCAACACCATTTTTCGTATCAATCGCAAATTAATCCCCAACATGCTTAAAATGATACAACTTTGAGTTTGAATTTTTCTCCATTTTTTGTTTAATATAATATTTATGAGATTACCATTTCCGACCCCATAAATTATATATATTCTTGATCAGGGTGACGAGCTGAGTCGATTGAGCTTTGTCCGTCCGTCTGTCTATCTATTTCTACGCGAACTAGTCTTTAAGTTTTCAAGCTATCGAGCAGAAATTTCGAACAGTCTTCTTTTTGCTGCACGCTATTAACATATTGGAACCGACCGGATCGGATGACTATATCTCATAGCTCCCAAAAAAACCTTTTTTCGTTTCAATGGAAACGTCTCAAAACTTTTTATTGATATGTTTTCTATGCTTTTTTTTTATAATTTTGCTAAGTTTGATTGGACAACTATATGGTATAGCGCTATACAAAATATAGGTCTCAAAAATAGTCTTAGTTTGCAAAACTTTTATTTTTTAATGGTAGCGTGTTTGTAGCTTGTTTTACGTGCTTTCACCAAATTCTACAAATTTGTGTCCAAATCGGATGACTATATCTATATGATACTCCCATACGAACGATCGGTCGGAAAATGGGTCGTTATGGGAAAAGAATTATTTTTGAAAATATTTAATCGAGCATTTGCTAAACTTCGTAACAGACGAAGTTAGCTAAGCTTTCTCGTTTTCCCATTTTTTTATTTATTAATTAAATCACTATATCGGCACAAAAATATCATATCGGACCCTTATCTCATCTTATTTTTTATGGAATTAATTCCAAATTGGTTAAAAAAATGCATGACAGTCAAAAAATATTTGTTTTAAAATAAGACAATACATAATTTGGTCAAATGATTTTTGTCATTGGGTTTCTGGAAAACTTCAAAGTACACTTACTCAACGAAAACAAAGAAGATGGAATACCAAGAATTATTGTGTGGTTACCTAAGCGACATTTTTTATCTACCAAATAGACGTAAAAACAATACTCATTTGTATATCTGTATTGTTAACTGAAGCTCTTTTAAGTGATCAGCGATCACTTGGTCTAGTGAATTTTGCGACAAATCAGACTCTCATTTTTACCACTAAACCACAAAAATTTTAAAATTTTAAAAAGTTTATGAAATGGATCACAATGAACGCTCATTGTAGGGATATCGGAAATAGTATCGGTATGTCGAAATTTCGATATTTTGGCCGCAAAATAAGAAATATAATTATCCAACATTTTTCGAGACGATATATTGGATATCGAATATTTTTGATGATACTTTTGACTCGGCTTTTTGAATATTTCAAGTGAACACTTCGTTATGCTCAACAAAATTTGCTTGAATTGATGATATGAAGATTTTGTGGGCTACATCTAAATATATCAAACATTCAGATGCTCCAAATCATAAAAAATTTAGAAAAATGCATTTAAAAGTTGAACTCTACGAAGATTTCTTAAATATAAATTTATAAACAAGTGTAGTTTTCTTTTGTTTATCAAAGAAAAACACATTACAATTATGTAGCAAGGCTACAAAAACCCGTTTCGGTTCGAGTTCATCGAACCAGATCCAGAATCGGAACTTCTAAACTGTAATCATTCCGAAACGAACGCTCTATGCTTGAAACCAAGTTCGTTTTAGAGAATCTCTAGTCTTTTTTTTCAGAACTTGTATAACTATTACAATTTATTGACCGGACAAAAATTAATTATTTGGTGCTGAGTCGAAGCATTATCAATACAAAACCATATCCAAGCTCTACAATTTTAGATTTTGAAAAGAATCAATGCATAAGTCAAGTTGTGGCAAAACAAATCCTCGTTTTTAAGGTTAGGCTAGCTTCTATTTAAAAGTCCAGGCAATGGAAGAGAGATTTTTAATTATTCCTATAATGAATGAGGTCCATTCGTTTATTAGTTAATGTTTTTAATAGCTTCTTTAGCTGGGCGCTTCCTTCTCATCAAATATGTGTCGTATTGTTTTACCAAAAAAAGTATCCACGTATGCAAAACCTTAGGGTTGATAAGTAAAGAAACTGTTGTGAGAACTGAACATTAGACTTTCCAACGGGTTTTAAATCACAGACCGAACTTTCTCCAGAATTTCAGAGGTTTGCGCCGGAATCCCTAGATTTCGAACTCACCTGTATTAGTTGGATATTATGAACAACTTGCCAAGAAGTATAAAACTAACTGGAAATTGGTTTTTAATAAAACTTATTCAAATTAATTTGTTAATTTGTTATTAAAATTAAAAAAGAAAGAAAATTCTACAAATCAAACAAAAAATCGCACAAATATCTAATCTACTTACATTTCGGATATTGAAAAACTAAAGCTATTCATACAGTCAAAAAACCCAGATTTGGTTTTTGAACCAAACTTAGTCAGAATGTGTCATAAGTTTCTAACAATTTGATGATGAGCAACTTTAAATTTGTGATTAATTTGAATGTAAAAAAAATAACACTGAATCACTTTTAAATTAACATTAAAACTTTTCAATTTCTTCTCTTTCTTCTTAGTAATCTTTGAATCATTCAATCGTATTTGCGTAGCAGTCTGGGTAAAATCCTAAATAAAAACAGCAAAATTTCTTAGTCCAAGAAAAATTCCTACAAACATTTGTATAAATATTTTTTTTATTCGCTTTTTAAACATTTTAAAAAATGTATTTCTTTTTAGAACTAAGTCGGGTTTTTAAAATTAAACAAATATGGCAAATGCTCGTTTTGTTGTATGCTTCGTTTTTGATATGTTAGAGTTTTTTTGGGAACAAAAACAACTTGGAAACCAAAAAAATGTAACAACCAGTCGGAGGAGCTAGCTCAAGTCTTCTATGCTAAAGGCAATCTCAAAAGTTTATAAATATTTACAATGCACCACACAACACAGTGCCAGTCTGGAGTCTAGAGACACTCATCGGTCTCCTCGTTTCCCATGGACACAATGACGGGTGGGGACAAGTCCACATCGAGCAGTTTCATCTGCGCATCCTCCTCGTCCAGTGTATCTTTGCCCAGGCGCTGCTCCTGCATTTCAATGTCCAGTGTGCCATGTTGTCGTTGAAATGATACCACGAAAATAATCAAAGAGATGACAATGAAAATAACCGCAGTGCCAGAGCACAAGGCGATGATTAGAGTGGAACGATTGGTGGAGGCAAGAGAGAGATGCGCTGTGCGTTCATCGGCCAGGTTACTGTCAAAGGTCTGACCAGCATCATGGGGCGGATAGGAGACGAGTGGAGTGGCGGTGCTGTCATCTGAACGAGCCTTGGGCTCATCAGCGGCGGCAATCTCGTCAGTTTCCTCTGATGAATCGGATTGGTCATTGTCTTCGATAACTGTGGCTTTTTCCTCTTCAGTCCCTAGGGACTTATCCTCAACAGAGCCGTCAGCCGTAAAGGGGTTAACACTAGAGCTGCCTGTCTCCGAGGAGGGATCTTCTGATTTTGAATCACTAACAGCCACAGCTTCAGTCACCGGTTCCTCTGTTGTTTCCGACTGATCGACGCTGGCCCTGGACTCTGCAGGCTCCACTAAGGTTTCATCCACTGTCCTTGCCGCTTCTGCTTTAGCGTCTACCTCGACTTTAGCCTCAAACTCTGCCTTGGCCTCCAACTCGGCTTTGGCCTCTAGTGCTGCCATGTCCTCGCTCTCTAAATTTTCTTTCAGCTCCGTCTGCGTCTCGACTTTTTCGTCAGCTGTTTCCATTAGCGGTTGCGTTTTCGTATTTTCCATTTCCGCTCCTGGCTTAATTTCCTCGCTCTCAATGGCATTCTCCTCAATGTCGGGCAGGTGTGTGGATGTTTCCACAACTTCTACAGCTTCGGTATTTAACTTGCGATCCTCACGGCCTGATTCACCCTCCTCTGGTACTTCAATAGGTAGTAGATCTTCTACACCCTGTTTCTTGGTCACTTGATGTTTTGGCGTTTCATAGACCGGCATCATCGTTGTCTCCCTTAGCTCAAAGTTCTCATGCTCCTGTTCCAGGGCCAATAGATTGGTTTTGGTTATGGGTTGCTCGGTAATAGCGCGATTCTCATTGAAAATGACCGAGACAAGATCACTGGTTACGCTGGGCAGGGGCCGGTGACGACTTTCCAGGGCAATATTATCGGTAACGGCTGCTTCCTTGTCTTCGTATTCACCACTGTCCAGAGTTTTGGGTTCACGAGCATTTAGAACTGTTGTTAAAAACATATTTAATTGCTGCCCTTGGCTTATTATGCATTTATTGAACATACCTGAACTATCGTCTTCAGTTTTCAGACTTTCTGAATGCTCCACCGTTAGTTGCTCCACAGGATCCGATGAGTCCGCTTCGATTTCCAACTCTACCTCAGTTTTGACAGCATTTCGTATGCCCTGTTCCAGTCCCTCGCCGCCCAATGCGACAAAACTGTTGACCACCAGCTCGTCGGCCACTTCTTCAGCATGAGTTTCCATGTCCAGACTAACAGCCTCAGCTTGGATCGTTTCATTCTGTTTCACAACCTCGGTGGTTGAACTCGCTACCAGCTGTGGTGGAATGAATGTGGTGGCTTCCAAAATTTCCATTGGCAGGGTTGTTGTCTCGACTAAGCAAAAGGGAAAATTAGTTATTAAAACTTTCTATTTGCGATATAAAAAACCTTTTAGGAATACAATAAATTAAATGTATTTTAAATTATGTTGATAATTTTGCCATTCGAACAAATCACCAACTAATATCGCTGCCATTAGACCTTTTCGAATGCTTCTTTATGGCCACAGCTACTTTGGCTATCATCACTGTGTCATCAGTGTACATTTTCTCACACATTCATTCACAACTGCTGGGGCTCCACGTACCCAAATTCTCGCCCGCGCCTCATAATTCAAAATGTGCCCAAGTGGTCGATGCAAGTGATTAAAATTCCACACACACGCACACAAATGACAAATACAACAACAAGAAGACATCAAGGAATCCCAAATTAGTAACACAATAAACAAAGCAATGAGACCAGGCAAACCGCCCAGTATGCAGTTCCCCTCTAAAGTAGCTGACTTATTTATGAGCCGATATTCCTACCAGCTCACGCACACACCATCCCATCCCATCCCATCCCATTCGAAGTCCAAAGATGCAACTGCATTCGTGGAAATTATTAGATGCTCTGCATGAGATATGCATGGGCGTTCCTAGGTCTATTCCTATTCCAATCCCTTGAGAAAAGGCAACAATAACAGCGGCCATGTGTCTAAAGGTCTTAAAATGGGACAAAGCATGCCGCACAAACGAAAACAAAGACACAGCCAAATGAAATGCCATTTGAAGAAAATCAAATAAAAGAAATCGATTTTTTTCATTTGGCTGGCTGCTGCAGTTGCCCAAACCGGAGCAGTGTCATCTGTCAGTCCCTTTAGAATGTTGGCCTGTTTGTGCGTGTTTTTATTTTAAATTATTATTATCTGTTTCGGTATATATTAAGTTGCTTGCCATGTTGTGTGGTTGGTTTTATGTGAGAAAAATTACATGTTGGACACAGAATTAGGCAAGCATGTTCAATATTTCAACTTTGGGTGCAAAATGGGACATTGATTAGTTAAAATTTAAATAAGAATTTTGAGCGTTTAAGTTATGATCAGGATTGGTGTAAGACTGTGCTATAAAAGAATACTCTTAACTCAAAAATCAGCTTAACTAGTACAAATAAAGAGCTTGACCTTTTGCAGGAGTTGCTTTAAGCCTCAAAGTCAAGGCTAGCATGTGTGCTACTTTTGCAAGCTGATGAAGGAGGAAAGTTTATCCCGTATCATGAGGAAATGTCGAATATACAAAGAGTTCAGATGAAGACATTTGCAACTCGAATTTACCCATTTTTTTATTTTATAAAACATCTAAATATCTGAAATTCCCACCAACTGATAAAGATTCCAAGTTTACATGCTGAATTCACCACACCAAATTCAATCTGAAGCTTCCAGGGCAACAATGCATTGTTATGAAACATACTTTTATTTAAAAAAAAAATTCTACATTTGCAGACGAAGATAAAAATTATTTCCGTTGGCATAAACTCGTTATCACTACATCCCAAAATTGTCTATTAATAAGGGCTCATCGTTGCCACACCCAAAATATTAAATTGCCTAAAAAGGCCAAAAATCACCTAAGCATTTATATGTAATATGAATTATTCCTAGGGACTTTTTGCCCTTTGTAAAGTACAATCAAGGAAATAATAACCTAAATTTTAAGCTTAAATCAAGAAGAGCCTAAAATAAAATTTAGGAAATAAATCCGATTTGCGGTAACTGATTTAGGTTTTGCGATTACTGCTGATTCTCTGTTAAATGAAACTGATTTCTAAGCTTAGGATATTTTCTGGCTTTAGACCATTTGTTCGAAAATATTTGTTGACTAGGCTTGTAATTTAAAAATGTTCTAATAATTTATGAGGGCTTTTAACCCTGTTAGCAATCATTATTGTTCAATTTACCAATCGCAAACGGCAATTAACAGATTCAGTATTCAGCAGGTAAAGTCGGAAATCATAAATCAGTAATAGTAAATCAGAATTGTGATCACTTTAAAGTAATCTTACTTCTTACAAATTTTATATCTAGAAATCTAACTCAGACCCCTTTGTACTGAACATCGGAAATATTAACGACATTTCAACGCAGACGACTATCGACCTCACGCGTGACAGTGAGACGAATCCCCGTATGGAATTCAGCCCGGCGGGTTTAATGAAAATACATGTCTCATTGATATGCTTTCACTGTTCGCGTACACCAGAAGGGAAAGGTAGGATTTTCCTTAGCTGCTCGCTAAGTAATACTACCTTATAGTGGTAATAAAAACAAGTTCCCCGGACATCAAATACATTTTCTGCAATTTTTTAAGAATTTGTCAATATTTCACACCGTAAGCCACCAAATAATATAAAATTCAACATTTGGTCTGATGTTGGTTTTAAGGCTGGCGAAACATAAGTTTCCCTTGCATATTCTTAGAAGCTTACATATGGGCTAATTATCCACAATTGGGTCAATTTCAAAAATGTGTTCTTTGTAAAACGATTTTCGCCATTGCCCAAAGATGTATTGGCCCTTGAAGCACTGAAATATAAACATATGGACCCACAGGTCAAAAATATATGCATACATTTGTACTACCACGTTTTTTTTTTTTAATTTTCCATAAACATAATTTTTGAACAACAATTTTTTGATAATATATAAAAAAAAAAACAAGAAAAAAAGTCGGTCAAGCCCGACTATAGCATACTCTGTACCAACGAAGTTATACGCTCAGCATAAATTTTGATGCTGCAATAGTAGCTGAAAGCAGCGCTGCTTTTGCGCTGCTTTTGCGCTGCTGCAGCGAGCAGTCTTTTGATCATAACTCGAAAACCGTTCATCCAATCTTCACCATTCCTTTGGCTTCTTTGGCTGATCGATATTACTAAATACATTATTACTACTAAATTATTATTACTAAATATATCTAGAAGGAACAACCCACCTATCTTTAAAACTGTAGGAGATATGATGTTTTTTCTAAATTGCGGGGGCGGCAGGGGGCGTGGCCAAAATTGAAAAAAACTTGATCTGCCTGCAGACATAAGAAGCAAATGTCCCATACATGTCAAACCTCTATCTCTTACCATCTCTGAGATCTGTGCGTTCATACGGACAGACAGACGGACGGACGGACAGACGGACAGACGGACGTGGCTATATCGACTCGGCTGTTGTTGCTGATCAAGAATATATATACTTTATGGGGTCGGAGATGCTTTCTTCTGGATGTTACATACTTTTGCACAAACTTATTATACTCTATGTACCTTTGGTACAGAGTATAAAAATTATGTCAAATTTTTTTTATAAGAATTTCAATCACATAATTGATTTTTTTGTAAATAACACAAAAGAGTTATCAAATTATTGTTATTAAAAAATTGTTATTAAAAATTGTGATTAACAATTTTGATATTTACTTAAAAATTGTATTATAATTGTAATTGTTATTTCATAATTTGAATTTTACACGGTTGCCTGTTCTGAACCCTGTTGCCTAGTTATAGTAAGTAACGTTTAATTCATCAAGTTTCAGTTCGACTCAGAACGTGGCACAAATAAGCAGTTCGGATCGATTCAGAAAGGGGGTTTCAACCCTGGCTTAAGCTCCCATCTCATTAATTATTGAAAATTCTTAAAATGAGCTGATATTTGATGTACTGGTTGAGGCCATGAAGCTTTTTATTTTATGCGATTTCCAGGTGGATCAAGCTTGATTATTAGCTTTCTCAAAACGATATCGAACATTTTTCACAAATTTGTAAGGAATCCTATTTTAAGATGACCTCAAATAAAGAGTTGATAAAGAGTTGCTTTACCATTTAAAGCTTCTAGTTTACTAAATGGTGAGAGATAAGAGAATTGAAACCTTCTACTCAAACTCTACAACATGCACGTTTTTCATTTCATATAAACTATTAATGGAACATATTTTAAAACGATACAAAGAGAGTTATCTGATTCAATTTTTAAAAGCAAGCGATTATTTAGGAGTCCACTGATTTCCAAGAATCTCCTGATTGACATAGTTTTTATGGCATTCGAGGCGCTGTTAAAGTTTAAACAAATAGTAAAAATATTTTGAGTTGCTTTGCATTGCTTATAGGTCTTTAATAAACACTTAATCGAAGTATCACTCTGCCAAATCCCCCACCGAGTCGGAGTCGTTATTAGTTTATTTTATAATTTTGTTAGGCTTTCTTTTTTATGCAGCCTTTGTAAAAAAGCCTTTTTATAACGTGTTTACAAATTTGTTGACAGCCTTTGTTTGTTGACTATTAATAAATAAATAAATAAATAATATTATTTTCCGTGGATTGATTGTATTTTGTTTTTGGTGCTCACATAATCCATTAAGGCTCGCTTGAATCTTTAATAGTTCCTCTGACAATATGACTAACAAATAGTTTTATGATATCATTAGTGTTAATAGTGCACACACGTATTTACTACTTTTATAATAAACAAATAGTACATGAAATTGATAGCCAGCTGGCACAATTTGTTTCCTAAGAAAAATTTTGGTTCGCCATTCCGCTGTTTCACTTGAAATGCACTGCACTTCTGACTATATTCCTAATGGGGGGACTACTCTGACTTTTTCGTATTTCTAAAGTGTGTACTAAAATCTGAGCATTTTCTTAGGCAGATTTTTATTTGAGTGTGTGCTGAAAATTTATTAATTAAACTGTCGCTATTTATGGTCATACAACACATCAATCGAGAACTATCTCTCTCGGCATATTATTGAAGAAGTCCTGTCAGTCATTGAATAGATCAAATATGTTTTCAAATGTGATGTTAAATTTCTCGGGCCTAGTTTTGAATCTGTTTCGAATAATCGTATGTATTTGATTTGGTTGACGAGATCGTATCTAAAGCTGAAAACACAGAAAATAAAAAAGATACGACCTGGGGCTCAATGTTGAATTTTTTCATATCATTAAAAAGCCGATATGAAACAAGTTGAAAATTATCTGTTCTTCATATCAGTTTGATGATATTTCTGATCAATAGAATATTAATGGAATATAATAATGATATTAATAACTAAAGATGTAATATTCAATTCAATTCAAATTCAAATTATTTAGCTTCAATTTGACATTTTTGGTATCAAAATGATGTGTCAAAACGTCAAATTAACCAGCCCAGATTGAATTGATATCAACCTTTTTTTTCTCAGTGTTTTGCTGGTAGTCCCTGTATTCTGTTCTAGAATTTTAAAATGTTTTTCCCATTTCACTTTAACGACGAAGTTGTCATATTAGAAAGCAGTGAAACGAACCCTTTTGGGTCAACTGGTTTACGAACTTCCCGATGTGATAGCCTATAATAGTATTAACTCTCCGAAATTGTGTCAATCTAGGACTAAGTCCGAATTAAAAAACCTTCAAGTTAACCTTGAACCTGAATTTGGATTATCCCACCTTCTAAAAACATATCCACAAAAAACAAGAGTATAAACCGCGGAGTAACCTCCGTCGAACGAAAACAACTTTTAGTTGATTTCGAAAATCTTGAGTAAGAACTAAGTCCTGCTTCAAATAAATGAATTCTTCTTAATCTTAAGGTCATTAACCTTAAGTTTGGCCAGTCAATGGA
Organism: Lordiphosa andalusiaca; assembly: GCA_035044965.1. Classification (NCBI taxonomy): domain Eukaryota; kingdom Metazoa; phylum Arthropoda; class Insecta; order Diptera; family Drosophilidae; genus Lordiphosa; species Lordiphosa andalusiaca. The sequence continues at coordinate 589,028 of JAWNNM010002717.1, forward strand.
TGCTTCCAGCAGCATTACTGAAGACGGAGCTGACCACGACCCATAACTCTTCAGTAAATATCATGTTCCGCATTAATTGCCTGAACCGCTCCTGCCTATCTGCGTTTTATCGCACAACTTGAACTCAACGACCGCCTCAATTGCCATGTTACTAAACATTTTTGAACTTTCGCACGCTGCCTTTGCCACAAGAGTTGCAGTTTGGCCGGGCAAAGGAGAAGAAGGGAGCGTTTACAGTCTGACACCCAAGTGCCACTGTTTTTTGAGGTCGTCCGTGGTTATTAATTTAATCTTTGGCGGCTGTTACATCGCGCTGGCTCTTCCTTGGCGCTGGCATAATTACGCGCTTTGGGGAAAATACATCATCAAGAGAAGCAACCAAAGCCAGATATATAAGTCAAAGGCCCCCGATGCCACCGCAACAACTGCAACAGCATCAGCCTATGCAAGTGATTACGACGACGACGACGACGACAATGTTGTGGCTGCTTCTGCTTGGAAGAAGCAGTTGCAATTGATGGAGTGGAGCGCCGTGGAGTTGGCGTGTCGAATACTTACAAGGCTGAGCCAAGCACGGGGCCAACACGAAGAGCAGCGACGGCAACGCCAACGCCAGAGGGTAAGGCAGCCTGTTCCTGTTCCTGTTGCCGCAGCATCTGCCTGGAACAACTTTGACTTTGCAGCTGCCCAACGGACGATGGCTTTTAGGAATTGCCATATTGAATGACTGATTGATTGGGTTGTTGCTTCTCGTTTGACGGGCCAACACGCACATAAGCCAGCAACAAAGCAGCGGCACTACCACTAGCCTCTTTCTTAGAATTTTCAGCTGTTGCTCCGGTTGCTTCAGTTGCAATTTCCACTTTCCGACCGACGCACCAAGACGAACCGACCGCGTTGGCCACTCACAAAGAACTAAAGTTGAGAACGCGTGCGCTCTGGAATTTTGTTGTCTCCGCCGACACTGTGGCACACACACACACACACATACACGCACATTGGAACACACACCAGAAAAGTCGGAGCCGGGTAAACTCTCGCCTCTCTGGCCTGCAGCTTGCCGCATGGCAGATCCATCAACCGATTGCCTGCATTTATTTGTTTTTGGGTAGTAATAGGGCATGGCAGGCAGGCGGCTTCTGGGGAGTGGGTACATACATACATATGTACATGTGTTTGCCTGGCTATGTGTGGGTCTGATAAGTGTAAATGGCTAGCGCCAGCCCCCGGGGCAATGACAACATTTTGGCTTGGCTGTGTGGCAGGGCTCTTGAGATCCACATCATCGTCATCAAACCGCCCCATTGTAGGTAGCCAATTCGCTTCCAGGCCCACTTCTCACTGGACTCTTAGCTCGGTCGGGGTCTGCCTCTGCACTCGTATTGTTGATTGAGTACAATGTAGAAGGAAAAAATAAAACTAAAGGGTCTCGATGACGTTTTTGCTGAGCCGACGAACTATTACTCTTCTCATAAAATCCTCAGCAAACAGTAGTTTATGTTGGGTGCATTGGTTCAGCGACATTTTTGCATGTATCCAGCTCAGTACTGAATTCAACAGTGCTCAACTCAGGCCTGAGACATTAGAAATCAGCAATGCAAACCGGTTCTGAATCGAACTTATCAGCTTATTTCAGCTGGCGAGCCAAACCGCAAACCAAGCCTGAGAAAGAAATATAAGGCCGAACCAAAACCAACAAAAAGAAACGGTTCGGTTCGATTCGGTTCTCTGACGAGATTTAAGACGCGAGTCGCTTTCGTCTAGCCAATGATACTTATTAATTTGAGAATATGAATCGTTTCCTTAAGATCATTGTTATACGACATTTCGTTTAAGTCTGTAAGTCTTCTGCAATTGCCCGCCGATCTCTTAATATACCTGTCATTAATCTGCATTCTTTTCTTAAAACATCTTTGCCTTAATTCAATCATAGCCAAGGAAGTGTTTTCTCATATAATATGATAAGATCCGTTTTCGAAGGGCATTTCTCTACAAACTTATAGTCGAATCCTGCAAATCAGATATACATACATTTTTCACATTCTTCTATGGATTTCAAACATATTCTAATGTGCGAACAGTCAAATTATGACAGAAATCAAAATTACATAATGTGCCTTTATGAACCACTGAACCGAAACGAAACCGCGGTTCGGTAAGCTCCAAAAACCTGGTAACGCACCGAACCGGCGATTCTGAAACTGTGTGATCCAATTAACCGAACCAGTACTTATTTCGAGTGGTTTGCATTTCTTCTAGAAATTGTTGCAATTTACAACTGATTTCGGTACTACCCCTGAATCTCAAACCTGAGTTCAGCACTGATGCAAATGTGTTAAGTTTGTGGCGAAAGGTAGCTATGGTTTCATAACCATTTCTTCCAAATTAGAAAAGAATACTTAGAGAAGGTTTAAAATATGATTAAAACACAACATAGCCATCAGAACGCCATTAACTTAATTCTGTATTTCTTAAATTCAAAATATTTTCAAATAGTCGGAATATTAAATGAATAACGTCGGGTGTATAAGAATTCGATTTCCCTACCAAAATGCTTCCGACCCGGATGGCACCTTCTTAAAAACAAGATCTGTATACATAAAAAAAACACATGTTCAGAATATATGTTGTCTTTATCTCAAAACATGAACAAAATGTTCCTATAATTTTTGAGGAAACATGTTCGCAATATTCGTGAAATAAGTACAATTCAGAAAAGTATTAGTGGCCATTAAGACTTGCGACTACACAAGCGAGCGATGGTGTTCTATGATTGTAAAAGCTCTTCGATTCGATCCCCAGACAAGACGATAAAGACTGAAATGAAGTTGTTGTACAGCGCTAATAATTAATTCTGACTCCAGATCCAATCAAATTAGATATGTCCCCCATTCTAACCCCAAACTTTATAACTTAAACCGAACTCAAACAAATTTTTTACCCAGTAAAGTTTAAAATATTTCCTAAAAACGTAACAATATTAACTCAAATCAACTTTTTGTTTTCGCAAGAATTTAATTTTCTAGGCTATATAACTACGGCCAAAACCAAAACGATACGCTAATAAAATATAAAAATTGGGTTTCTTTTAATTATTAAGTCCTAGTTAGAGTTCTGATGTGATGTGAAGTAATGTCAAATTTACAAATTATTTGTATGAAAATCTTACATTACTTCTTACCTACTGTAAATTATTTGAGTGATTTCTCATTTCTTCACCAATAAAACAAGGTCTTAGCTCTTTTAACATGTGCCAAGAACAGAAGTTCTACGTGGCAACTATTATTAAATAATCAAGAGTAAAAATAAACTGCTGATTAGTCCAGTGACTGAATCTTTCCTTTAGACCATTGATTAATTATTTCTAAAGCACCAACATTTGCTGTTTACGAAGCCATTTCATTGATTATCAAGCTTAGCTCAATCAACAATAAATGCAGACTTCAGGTCATCAATTTTGTTGAATGTGCAATAACTTGCTTTCTCACTTATTTGACCCAGTCATACCTAGTGGATGTGAAGTCGAGAAAACCAGCTGACTGATTCAGAAGAGTAGCTGAAGCACCCAAATATCATATAATATTATATTATGTACTATACAAACTATTATAATTATTTGTAACTTTGTTTTATGGAATGTATTTCTATCCAATTCATTACCTCGACAACATAAGTAGTATCAAGAGATATTTTGCAAGCTGTGAGCTTGAGAATTAATTTGAGAAAGTAATTTAGCATAAACCTGTATCGAGCTCAAGATTTCGGTTTGGTTCAACAAAAAATATACATTAATACATTGGAACGATGGGTAAAAAATATAGTTTTAGTGAAACAACCTTTTTATTTTCAGTGATAGAGCTCCCAAACCTGGAATTTCTTAGTTTTCTATGCTTTTATATAATTAAACTAGTTTGATATAAATCGGTTGACTATGGGTCGATTTCTCATCTTCTACATAGCTGCTATGTGTTGGATAAACTCAGATTTTGCTCTGTTTTTTGTAGGTTTATGTAACAGATAGCTCTATGTAGTAGATTTGAAAACGGCCATATATCATATAACTCTCATACACAAGACTTGTTCAGGCTAAGACTAAAATATGGAAACTTGTATGGGAAGGTATGGAGGAGTGTTATTGACTTTCGTCCCCCTGGATTGTCATAAGCTTACACTCTGTGTTGGTATGATGCAGCTTTCGCTTAAGATCAGAACCGACATATTACAATTTAAGAGATCCGGTTTTTGAGAACCGATATAAGAGAAAACTAAAAACCCAGAAATAATTGAAACCTTGTACCGGCATTGCTATTGCTTAGAGGCTAGACTTTTTTAATGGCTTTAATCTAGAATATTCTTAGCAGATAACATTTATAAAATACGAACAAAAAAAAATCAGAAATGGTTTTATAGAGGGCCCAAAGGAGCAAAGTCGAGCTTATAAAATAAGAGCGTAAGTTAAAGTCGGCCCTGCCCCGATAAACAGGGTAATTATTGTATAATAGCCTTTTCTTATGTTAATTAACAGATCATTAACATTAATGTGCAAAATTTTCCCATTATGTTAGCAACTAAAGCAAAATTAACCATGCAATCTATTTTCCGATTTTTATGAAACTTTGAGAGAATGTAGATATTTCACAGATACACTAAGCTACAAAAATAAACTTGATCTGTGTATAGACAATAGGAGACTAAATATAAAATTTGGTTACTCCAGCTCTTCTACTCTCTGAGATCTGGGTGTTAATATGAACAAACGGACATTCAGCGCTTTATCGATGCTGATCAAGAATATATATACGTGATGCGGTCGGAGATGTTTCCTTCTGCCTGTTACAAACAATTGCTTAAGCTTAGCATACCCTTTAACACAAAAAGTATTTTAATGGTGTTCGTCTACTTGAGTCCCGAGATCGTTAGGAAACATAAAACAGAAAAAACACCAAATTGTTATATTGCAAAACATGAAAATTAGTTGCAATCAATTACAATCCCACCTACTATAAAAACTCTAAGGATTTTAAGTAGTAAATACGAAATCGATGACAAAATATAATACTTGTACCCCTGCAAGGGTATAAAAACCGCATTCAATAGTGAGCCGGAACAATGGGCAATGAAGTTGGACCAGCCTCAAATTACATATCACACACAAAGATAAGCCAAAGGGATGGATGGAACATATATCAATGATTCGTCTCATCGTAGCCAGTCCAGACTCGAATGGCAAAAAGCCGGCTCAAGTGCTCGTACCTCAAACTCAATTTGAAACTGCTGTGGTCCACGGGGGTCTTTCACTGCGACTGGTTGGCTGGCTGGCTGGCTTGACAGAATGCCCAAACAAAAACTTCTTGGATTGCTGTCGACAATCGGGCAACATCGCCGCCGCTGGATTTTACATGCTTGTTGTGTAGTTTGTATGGAGTTGTTATTGTGGATGCGGCTGCTGGCCAGCTTTGTTTATGTAGGCTTTCCCCTGTAGCATTTTCCCATTACGTGAATGAAAACTGGGAACTCGAAGCTGGCCCACTGTTTATCTTTTATTGATTATGCCGGCCCAAGTCGTGCCTAGGAAAATTGACTAATGTGAGCGCGCCTTCAAATTCAATTTAGTCGTTAAATATTTAGATTTTGTTGCTGTGCGGCGGCCACAAGCAACAGGAAGGAATCAATTGGTTTCCCTTTGAGTAACAACGCTTAGTCATGACAAACGACGGTAACGACGACTGCGTCGATGGCGACCACTTCCTCCTAAAGCCGCCGTACAATGTTCCTTTTGTTGTCGTCGTCGTCGTCGTCGGCGTCGTCGGTGGCTAAGACGTAAGCGGGTTGTTGTTGATTTTTGCCGGTTTTTACGACCGACAATTGCCCATATTCAGCCTAGGCGGTGGCTTATGAGTCAGGCAGGCACAGGTAATGCCCCGCGAGTCGTGTAATTAAAGACACATCAGACAGGTAGACGATTCTTGACTTGGTTCGGGTTATAAACACATCAAAGAACAATTAGCAGCCGATTAGCGTGTAGTGACTTAGCGGCCCCTTGTAAGGCCCATCCCAAGAGCTGCTGCATGGATCACTTTCGTTTTATGACCACCAAACGGCCAACTGATAAGTGGACATTAGATTACGGCAACGCGCTCCGACTTGCTCGGGTCAGCTCGATAAACAGCAAACAGAGACGAAGGGCTGACCGGAAACGCATGCAATGCAAAGAGCCGCATTGTGTCCAAAAAGTAAATACAAATAACAATATGCATAAATTTATCAGACAACGAGAGCACTTAAAGTGAAATGTGAAATGTCAACTCATTGTACAAGGGAAAAGTTTAACAGGCCTTTGATTTGTGGCCGCCGACAAATCGACCAACATTTGTACATACGTACCACATACAAGCCGGCATTATGCAGATGGTGTCCATTTCGGATTTCAAGTTCACAGCAGAGTTCACATGAAACGCAATCATTATCACACGAATGCAACACGAAAGCGAAGCAGCGAATACAAGTTTCAACACACAGACACATCGAAGTGGTTATACTCTAATTAGCCTGACTAACAGACTGGTAGATTTTTCGTTTAATTTCTGCATTTTGTAATATTAAACAAAAAAAAAAAAGCAAATAAGCCACCGTCAACCAAGTAGTAAGTAGACTTCCAAAAGCTACCCACGTTTGAAAAAAGGATTAAATATTAAAGAGTAAAATTTTAATTTTCTATGGTGCATACTTTGGTTTCAAATTAATAGGCGCTTGTAATTTTTTTGAAGAATATGAGGAAGTTGGTTCCACAGGCGAATGGCACGTATAATGGATTAGGATTCACTAGATTCTTCTTGCGTTTGTTCTCGTATTCTGTGGGACGAACTTAACAAAGAGTTAAGGTGCGACAGTTTAGGATAGTGTTTAGGATCTTGAGGGATATTCAAGATAAGAGGAAATCAGACATAGCATAATTGGCTTACGAATTCAATAAACGGATTCCTCGCTCTCATGCTGAACACATTCCCTGTATTATTATGAAATTTGACAATCATTTTGTTCGAGCTAAAAGCATTACATTTTTCGACAATTTCTTCCCCTTAAATAAAGATGGAACCAAGTAGACCTTGGCAATTAATTTTCCAAATTTCAAATGGATAAGTACATCCTAGCTAAGATAAGCTGTCGTAGCATTCCATTACATTTCACAACTCCGTGAATGAGATTTTTTGGAATTTTATGAGCGAAAAGTGTCACCACATCATATAGGGCCGATTTTTCATCTTCTACATAGCTGCTATGTGACAGATAAACTACGATTTTGCTATATTATTTGTTGGTTTATGTGACAGATATCTATATGTAGTAGATTAGAAAACGGACCATAGTGTTGTGCACATTTTTTTGGAAATATGCAAAAGCCGCTGTCAGGTCATCAATCAAATCAAAAATATATTGCTTTATTTTGTTCTGTCTTTGATGAGTGCTGAGCTTAGTGAATATACATATGTGTTGGTAGTTACTTAATAGCTTTGTCAGAAGTTCAATAATCATGATCATAATATGAATCAAACCCCAACACTCTCCATAATTCGATTTATCCACATAAATAGAGCAATCTTGCTGTAAAATATGCCGATCCGTAATATGTCGAAACAAAAGGCAAGTTAATTGAATACTTGGAAATTATAGATTCAGAGGCTTAAAATAGCCTCTCTAGAGATTTTTGAAAACGTTCGGACTTTTAACTCAATTAGTAGGACTTTATATGTAAAATGACAATCAGGGCTGCAAACCGGTTTTGAACCGAACCGCTTCGAACCCGGAACTCCGAATTTGATTTTACTGTGAACCGAACCTTGAACCGAACATCTTTGGAATTTAAAGCTGAACCCAAACCAGTTTCGAACCTACCATATCGGTTCGGTTCAACAAAAATGGTGGACATCACAAAATTTGACCTTCTGTCTAGCGATTCGTTCAGCTATTTGGTTGGTTTTGAAGGACTGAGTATTTAAATGGGCAGCGAAGTGAATTTAAATCGAAAAAAATTGAGACAAAAGTTACAAAATAAAAATCCTGCATGGTGTTGGGTCTTCCTGTTAGAAGAAGATTTAAAACAATCAGATGAATATTTGAAAATAAAGTGGAATCGGCACTGATTCTGTTAACAGTATTTTTAATATCAACTCTAGGCAAAGCGGTAATAGCAATGGTCTGATCCAGGACAGGCTAAGACCAAACCTGGCAGAATACAAAATTTGAATCGGGACTTTAGCCTTGTCGAGCTAAACTTATCCCCATAATCAAACTCAATTTTCAAAGACTTATAAAAATTATTCGAAGGGAAGGGGAAACTCGTCCGACCACACATCCCCTTTTTTCTAAACTGTGCTTGACTTTGATACCAATAAAATTCGTTGTACCTTACTGGGAGTAGAGCTTAGGACCTCTAAGACCACGGACGCCTGCATCTTAGCGCACACGACTATCAAACGCTTGCTAGAGTTGACAACCAAATCATGGCACCGAATGTGACCATAAGCACTTAGCAACAAGTAACAAACCCCGTAGCCCAGTGGGAGAATAATGCAGTGGAACGTCGAGGTCGTGGACTGAAGTCTCTGCCGAGGCTTACCCGTTGCCCGCATTTCCGAATTCATGTCCGTCTGAGTTTAAGTCCCAGGCAGTCAGCTAAACTGTTTCATTGACAAAACGCTGGAACCAACTGAAGGCCATAGCTTTCAAGCACACTCTCTCCAGTAGGGCATCAGGCAGCACGAGCAGAGCAAATTACATCAGTCGGCTAGCGCATGGGTAAATATTACAGACCAAAACAAACAAGCAAACAAACAAATTTGGCAATTGAGTGCGGCTTGAAGTGTGTGTGTGTGTGTGTGCGGTGTGTGTGTTGGGACCACTACCACATAGAATCCATTAACCGAAAGTGAAAAGAAAGTCAAACAAAATGCCACCAAAAGCGACGGAGGTTGGGTCAAATTTGCTGAGACAATACCGAGTAAGCTGTGAAATATGCCCGTGGCCTCAATCCCGTTTAATTACTCGCACTTGTGTGTGTGTGTGTGTGTGTGTGTTTAATTGTCAAAGCTTGTAAACTGTTTAACCGACGCACGCGTCAAACTCTGGCGGATGTGTTGTCACCATACAAATTAGCGTAAACTGTTTTAACGCCAAAAATTTTGAAAATACCCGACACTGAGACGACACCGCCCCTGGGCTTGCCCAATGCGTCTCATGTACGTGAGTGTATCCAGCCGGCGGCGGGTCAATGACGCTACTGGGTCAGTGGGCCTGGGCCGGATAACTTTGAACCAACCGGACAGCAGGTTGACACTACTAACCCATGATGCACAGCATTCGTTGACGAGTTATTAAAACGCCGTATAAGCAAACAGACCGACAATGAAAGCCCCAAGCTCCAACATTTGGCTGAATGAATCGTGTGCGACTGGGGAGCGGGCAGCGCGGGTCGATCGTCTCTCAAGTACGTAAACATAAACACCAATAAAAGTACGCAAGCAGACACGCGAGTGTGCTTACTTAGGTATGGAGTACCTCGGCTGTCTTTGGGCCAAGCCACATCCTAAATAAGCAGACGCCGCTGCCGACTTGTGCTGCCAACGACGAATGCCTTATACATTAGGCAACAGGTTATTGCAATTCGGCGAAAACAACGGAGGCAGACGACAATACCTCGAAAAAGAGACGCCAACGCCGACGCCAAGTCAAGCCAAAAAAAAAAATAAAAAAATGTGTAAGTAACTCCCAAAAAAAAATTATACACTGCAACGAAAAAATATCAAAATCTACACTATAGAACCAGGAATTTTGTATGCTTTATTATTATACAAAATTAGTTTTTGACTCTCAAACACATCTGAAAACCAAAAGGAAACAATTTGACCCAAATTGACACAATTTCAACCTTTTTGTACTCTGTCCAAAGGTATATGGAGTATATTAAGTTTGTGCAACCAGAAGGAAGCATCATCGACCCCAAATAATATATATATATTTCGTCAGTCCGTTCGACCAACTGTCAGTACGAACACCTAGATCTCAGAGACTAGAAGAGCTGGAGCATCGAAATTTAAAATGTAGTCTCGTATTGTCTGCATGCAGATCAAGATTGTTTCAAAATTTGGCCCCGCCACCTCAATAAATAATTTTAAATAGCTCCCACAAATTTTAAGATTTGATATCTTAAATCTCAAATCAAATGCATTATGGTTAATGTGCATATTATCTATTCTTTTCAAATGTTTTAATAGATTGACAAATAAAAAATGCTGAATTTAAGTCAAGATTTCTGTCGTACAGTGACTTTTCGCACACTTGGGAAATGCAATTCTTGCAAACCATTTGAAAATCTTTAAAATTCCAAGAAGAAAATCCAAAAGTTTTATTGTCGGATTTGCTGGATTCGTCCAGAGCATTCCTAGAGGAATGTCCTTCGAAATCAGACAATGTTTGCTAAACAAAAAGAATACGTACCATGCATCTTACTCTGTTTATCATTTTATATGAGTTAAAACTCTCCTGGCTAAGATTGAATCAAGGTAAAGAAGAACTGCCAAAATAGAAAATATTGTCCGCTAAAGGAAAGAATTCAGATTGATGACATGTATATTAGGAAATCGGCGGACCTACAGTACATCATGTTACAAAATTTGTGTCAAGTCATCCTCAAAAGATATTTTGATCCGGTATCGCTAAGGATGTAGAAGGTCGAATGAAGTGAAAAAAAAGTATAAAAATTATCTTAGAGAAACGATTCAAACTCCCAAACTAATAAGTATCATTGTCTAGAGGAAAGCAATCCACGTGTTAAGACGCGTCAGCGAACTGAACCGAACCGTATAGTGTTTTTTTTGTGGATTTCGGTTAGGTTTAGCATTGAGCTTCGGCTCACAAGCTAGTTCGGTTCAGAACCGGTTTGCATCCCAAGCTCTCACTAATACTATTTGACCGGAATTTGTCCTTTTAAAACTCATGCACAGTATAGTCGCTACTTTGGTCACTGGTTGATCACTCTTGTGGTATTGTATTTGTCACTGTTTTGTTCGCTTGTTCTGAAGGGTCATTTCTTAAATCTTACCGCTTCAAATATATTCTTTTTCCTAGGCTGCATGCTGGTCAAACCAAGGTTAACCGAACCCTTAAGATTTATGGCCCGAGAGTGAACCCAAACATTAGCATATTTAAAAAAAAAGTCCCAATTCTCTCGCAATACTCGAAATCGGAAGTTATAAAGGAACGAATACGGTATAATTAGCTTAAATTAACTGAAAATACAATTAAGGACTGTAATTTGAACTACTCAGAGAGAATACGCCGAGAGCACTAACTTCAAGTTGAGCTCAAATGTGTGAGCGGGTTTTCCCCACTTGTACTAGAATGCTCCTAATTCAAAAACAATTTGTTGAGAACTTAATACTAAATTAAAGTTTATATTGTTTCGTTTTCTTAAACTCAACTAGGTAAATAAGAAAGAAAGTCGGTCAAGGACGACTCTAATATACTCTGCACCAACGAAAGTGTATGCCCAGTTTGATTTTTGATGCTGCAGTTCCAGCTGAAAGCAGTGCTGTTTCTGCGCTGCTGCAGTGAACATTCTTTTGCTCATAACTAAATATCCAGAAGGTGTGATTGTTCTATTTATAAAACTGTGGTATAAAGGACGCTTTTCCAAAAATTAGATTGTGGGAGGGGGCGTGGCAAAAGTTGAAAATAATCGAAGCATATTTCCCATACCTGTCAAACCTCTATCTTTTACCATTTCTGAGATTTCATTGTTCATACAGACAGACAGACATGGCTATATCGACTCGGCTGTTGATTCTAATCAAGAAAATATATATTCTTTATATGTATGTGCAGAAAACTTATTATAGTCCGTGTACCTTCTGTGTGAGTCAATATTATTAACAAACCGTATTCCATGGAATCAGACTCATCGCTGGATAATGAATCAAGAACGAAAGCTAATGTCCTCCCTGTCCGACTTCGATACACCCATTACTTGGCGGAATTAATATTAAATAGCCTTTCCTTATGTTAATTAACAGAGCATTAACATTACTTTAAATATGTCAACAGTTCGTTTGGAGATGGCGCATGATGCTCTGAAAAGTATGCCACTTTTTTTAATAAACTTTATAGTATATATATATCGATCGGAATGGCGTGTTTGCTTTATGCAATTTTACTTCTACCTTTATGTGCGGTGTTTGAGTGGAATTTGAATTGTTCACATTGGAGAGTTAATTTTTGCTCTTCTACATATCAAGAGTTTCTTGAACAGTTTGTTGAAGGGTATATCGAGGCCGACCAATACCCCGCCTTTTCAACAAAGAATGGGATCCTCCAATTCGTAACTAATTTTCTATCGACAATTAATTATTCGACCCAACTTTATTGTTCAGTGTAATTGGCGTTGACACTTTTTGGGCTCGGACTGTTATAATTGTTTTAATTGCCATGGCATCGTGCCAAGTCATTGGCAGAAACGGGAGAGGGGCAGTGTTGGTTATTATGCACAGTGTACGAAAAAGTGACGCTGCGGCGTCTGGATGCGCCGCTGGTTTGGGGCGCTCGGCGCATGCAGGTGGTTTTGGCTGAGCGTGAGTAACAAGCCCTGCGACTGACGGTTGGGGCGGCCCACAGCCGCGGACGCGTGCACAGTCGATAAAGCACATTCGAATCGAACGTTAGCGGCGGGTTCGGGCACAACGGCTCTTTTGATTGCGAATTTCCATTCATATTCACTGTGGAAGCTCTCCCGCTCGCTCGCCCGTCGGTACTTTCTTTTTGTGCTCGCCGGATCCTTAAACCGCCTTCGGGTGGCAGCTTTCATTTTCGATCGATACCCGAACGACCTCGACTCAACCGGTTCCAGCTCTCATGTAATCGTAATCCTGGTCAGATTATGAGATTGCTGCGTCTGGATTTCGTCATGCTGGCATCGCAGCTGCTGCTCCTACTGCAACAGGTGGCGGCCACCGTACGGCAGTCGCGCGAAATTATCATAACAGATGCGGTGGGTGGGTGGAACTGGCGCGCCTGCAGAATTCCTAATGATTTGAATGTCACAACGCACGCGTCGCTTGGCCTCCAAATGTCAGGCAATAAATGTGCCAACATTTGGTTGTTTTTTTTGTTGGGGGGGATTTCTGTTGTAGGCCCCAGCTGAAGCAAACTTCCTGTCTGTCTTCTATTCCTGCAGGTGCGGCGCATCCAGCACGATGGATACAATGTGGAGCAACACACGGTGACTACGAAGGATGGGTATGTGTTGCAAATTCATCGCATACCGCAGGTGGATCCCAGCCAGGGTCAAGTGTTGCGTCGGCCTGTGGTCTTCCTGCTCTCCGGGCTGTACGCCTCGTCGGATGTGTGCGTAATACAAAGAGATACTTCCGTTTAGTGTATGGTCGGCACTGATAACACTCTGTTTCCTCTCCCCCCACCCCAGCTGGCTGCTAAACGGACGCGAAGATTCGTTGGCCTATCTACTGTGGCGGGCCGGCTACGATGTGTGGCTGGGGAATAATCGAGGCAACATCTACTGCCGGCACAATGTGTGGATGAACACCACGGAACGCGAGTTCTGGAACTTTAGCTGGCACGAGATGAGTATCTTTGACATGCCCGCCCAGGTGGACTATATACTAAGGACCAGCGGTCTGCCCAAAATGCACTTTGTGGGCATTTCACAAGGTGGCACCGTCTTCCTGGTGTTCAACTCAATGATGCCACAGTACAACTCCGTGTTCAAAACTGCCACTCTTCTGGCTCCAGTGGCCTATGTGAGTAATACCAAAAGTGGTCTTGCCAAAATAATTGGTCCCATTTTGGGCACTCGAAACTACATCTCCAAAATGCTTGAGGGCGTGGAGATGTTCTCCACGAACAAGTTCTTCAAGAAGTTCCTGTCCATGACCTGTCTGGAGAATGAGAAACCTCTGGTCTGTGTTACACGCCTCTGGCCAGCCGTGGGCTACGACACTCGCTTCCTCAACAAGACACTCTTACCAGACCTGATGGCCAACTTTCCAGCCGGCGGTTCGGTCAAACAGCTGATGCACTACTTCCAGGGCTATGTGTCCACCAAGTTCCGACAGTATGACTATGGTCCGGAGCGTAACTGGTTACACTATCAGCAGCTGGAGCCACCCGAGTATGAGCTCGAGAATGTGACCACGCCCATAACGATATTTTTCTCGGAGAACGATTACATTGTGGCGCCGGCAGATATATGGAGATTGGTGTCGCGTTTACGCAACGTTGAGGCCGTGTACAAGGTTCCCTGGAAGCGGTGGAATCATTTCGACTTCATTTGCGGCTTGGGTGTGCGTGAATACATCTTTGACAACATTGTCCTGTCCATGAATCGGTATGAGCAGAGACGGCGACGACGGCGATGATGGAAAGTGAATCGCCACCAGAATAATTAAGAGTGCCAAAAAGACAAATCTTGTAGATAAACACGAGCCGAGTCTGTAGTTGTATCGACTGATTAAGAAATAAATAATTTATAGTTTAGGATAAAAGTTGGCAGCAACTGTTGGTAATTTCCTCTGCTGGGAGACGGTTCTATGAGGCAGCAAGTTAGAAGTTAGAAAGAGTGAAGGAGCATAAAATGTGGTATCAGTAGTACATGAATATAGAAATATAAAGGACGAGGAAAATAAAACAAATAAACTTTGTTAATAACTTTATTAGTTTTCGTTCCCAACCTTGGTGGATACTGATAACTACACCAACCTTAAATATTAAAATGTGCAATATCTGATTCTTATCTCAAAACGAAAGGGTGGTAGGATAAATAGAATGTTCCTCCCATATATGAAGTCATTATCCCTTACTAGCTCTGAGATCTGTTAATTTATCTGGACAATTACTTAAATTACTTCAAAATGTTGGGTTTTGAATCGTGTATCCCGAGCCTTTTGGCCCTATTCCAAATTCCTAGTCGATTTACGTGTGAAGCTTAATCCCAAGTAAATTTAGTTGAAAAGAAAAAAGGACATTGTAAACTAGTAACCCAAGATTTGCATGTCATTTACATATTGGTACAACCAAAGACTTATAGATATTATAGATGACGCATGCTTAACAAAAATCCATAATTCCTGGTAGCCAACATTGGCTTCTAATTTCTGATTTGATACTCAAGCGTCATCTATAAATATCTATATTTGTATCTTTGATATAAAGCAGTTAGTGTTTTACCAAAGATTTTTAGCTATTATAGATGACGCATATAAAAGTTGTTTTAAACACGATTATTCCTGGTAGCTGACATTGGCTACCAGTCTTCAAATTGTTCCACATGCGTCATCTATAATATCTATAAATCTTTGGTATAACTCAATGAAAATTGAACTTGAAATACAAACGTTTGCTCGAAAATCGACTCTGAATTGGCCACAGGGCCCCATTTATGGCTGGGGGAATAGCTCACCGCGATCCAATCCTAATATATTGTGTTCCCTACTAAGTTTATTACCATCCTGGCAGCCCTATTTTCTATACGAATGTCCAAATATTCGTGTTTTCCACGCACTAAAAAAGTCGGTAAATTTAAAATTTTCAATTGATCAAAACTGCCAATGTCAGTAGTTGTTTTTGAAATTTAAAATAAATAAATATATTAAAATTTGCCAACCAACTCATGCTCTATTATTTTGCCACAGATCCAGAGCTGAATCTCCCGCCCCCCTTGGAATGGAAAAGCAAAGACCACCAAGTTTGCTTTTGCAAAACGAAACATACAAAACTACCTTCTAAGACTCTTGGACATGTCATTATTGACTGTTCACAATGTGCTACTTATATTGAAGTCAATCTACCTTCTCCCTAAAACTTCCAATTCTCAACTTCGAATTCCGGGGAAAAAAGCGAAATTGCTGATTTTACTACGTTACAAAATCAAAGTGTGTGCTCTTTGAAATCAAAGACCTGATCTGTTGTTTTAAAATGGGAACATTTTGATTTTATTGAAAGAATTAAAATGAAAGTTGTTGTTTCAGCTAAAGTGTCAGCATTTTGAAATCAAAGGCCCGCACTTATGATTTAAAAAGTCTCACATTTTGGACTCTACTACGAAATCATAGCCGGCATTGTTGAGCTTACTACTTTTTATATCCTAGCAGATGGTATATTAAAATTGTCCAGACGGAAGAAGGATGAATTTCTGACCACAAAAAGTATATATATTCTTGATCAGCTGAACGAACTGAGTTTATTTAGCCTTGTTCGTCCGTCTGTCCGTCTATTTCTATGCTATCTTGTCCGTGAGTTTTAGAGCTATCGCGAGCAAACTTTGCACGAAGTCTTCTGGTAAAAATACGCTGCACATTTGTCGGAACTAGCCGGATTGGATGTCTATAACATATAGCTGCCATAGTAACGATCGGTCGAAAAACAAGTTCTAGTGAAAAATGCATTTTTGTTTTCAATGGAAACGCCTCCAAACTCCGTTTTTATTTGTTTTCTTTGCTACTCAATGATTCTGCCAAGTTTGGTAGATATCGGACATCAATATAGTACAGCTGCCATAAAAAGTAATGATTTAAAAATAGTCTTAGTAAGGAAAGCTTTTTTGTTTTCAATGTAAACCTCTTTAAAATTGGCATATATTTATTTTCAAAGTTTTGTCAAAATCGGATAAATATAGGTTATAGCTGCCATAGGAATGATCGGTCGACAAACTAGTTTTAACTAGTTTAACGACCCAAACTTTATATTTCTTTGTTCGCTATGCTTTTCTATGATTCCACTAAGTTTGGTCGAAATCGGACATCTATATAGTATAGCGTTCATAGAAAAGTAGAGTCAGTAAGCAAGTTTTCCTCACAAAGACCACTTTTTGAAAATGCTTCCTTCTATGCGCTACAAACTTCTGGACAATTTCAATATACCCTTTTCAAGGGCTTAAAAAGTATTGCAACCGGTTGGGAATTTTAACAACAGATTGGCTTAAAAATGATTCACATTTTCTGCTGCAAACTTTTTGATAGCACAAATAATTCTAACATATATTTTACTTGAATTTTCTTGAATTTTTCATCCCTCTGTAAGTACAATATGTTCTTGATTCAAGAATGATTATTTTAGAATGTTAAAGTACACGCAAGAACAAATCATACTTGAAATTTTAGCCATCTTTCTCTGAGTGTAGACTGGAGGATTATAGAGATTTCATTCTCCAAATTCTTAAAGTCTGTAAGGCTTACTATTTAGTTTCTACCTGCGGCGCAGTAGCAGCGCTGCTTTCAGCTTCTACTGCAGCATCAAATTTATGCTGACCGTATAATATCGTCGGTGCTGAGTATGTCATAGTCGGGCTTGATCGACTTTCTTTCTTGTAATTCTTATCGAACTTCTGACCTCGAACATTCTTGATCCAAGTATAAAATTCTCTAATTTTTCTCTGAGTGTAGAACGTTTAAGCTGTCTCCAGGTCAATAAACTACACACACACCACAAAGGAGGATGGACTGTACGGATACTGTCCAGACACTTCCCTGTTCTATCATAAGCACTCTTTGATTATCTTTCCAGGGCACCACAGTGGAATCCCCCATCCTTCCTTGTCTCTATTAAATACGTACTTGTTGATTGCCATCGGACTCACTCAACGAGTTAGGCATAATTGAGCTGGTTATTTATTGCTTTCTTTCAGTCCTTCAACTTAATTATTCACATCGTAGTCAAATATAGACTTAAGAAGAAATGTGTTTATCACATCTTTCACTTTATAGGAGTACACATAATCCAAGTGGTTCCATTCCTTCAATTCGATGTGATGCAATCTAGCATTTGGTAATATGTGGGACAAACGGAGAATATCTGCGGCTGACACCATCCTGTCGTTGTCACTGAAATATATATTTACGGGCGACCTAGGACTAACATTCTGTAGGCGATAATCGGGAGGATCAACTTGTCCATAGACCTTCGTATTCTCATCTCGGCCGAAGCTGTAATAGCAGAATCGCTTCGATTCGTAGAGCTGGGCAAAGTGTTTCAGCTGTCTGTAGGAAATGCCCGCCGGTTGAGTGGTTATCATCATGGGAATAATGGACTGAAGATGACATGGAAAGGAATAAGATATGTATTGAAAGCGGATTTAATGACAACAAACACCGACCAGAAGGAATCTGCTGAGTGACAACTGCATGCAGTTCCCCTTTGCAATCGGCTTAGACTCCATATTTTTCCAGTTTGTTATCTGATGCCTCAAATATGATTAGTTGATTAAGTATACTTACGCTATTTGTATGGGTCGAACTGCCACCCAGCAGGCTCATCAATATGTCACCACAAATGGACCCTGCCAGCAGAGAGGAACAAATTGATTTGGCCAATTTAGTCAGCAACGGATTGGAAGGGGCAAATTCATCGTCCGGAAACCAATACGATAAACCCAAAATTACCGGCACCATCTTCGAAGTCATGTGCTCACTAAAAGCCAATGGGGCCATCAAATGGGAAGTCTTAATTTTTGCATTGTACTCCGGCCGTTCAGAGAGAAGAACCAGAAAGACGGTACCTCCCTGAGAATGAGATACATAGTGCAGTGCCATCTGACCAGTGGTTCTCAGCACATAGTCAATTTGTGCGGACAGATCGTACAGTCCGATCTCATGCCAACTAAATTTCCAGAAATCTGTCTGATTCGGACTCAGTCGTATGTGCTGCCGTCCATATTTGTTGCCCCGCGTATTTCCCAGCCAAACATCATACCCCGCATCAGCCAAGAGGTAGGGAAGGCCATCATTGGGACCATTGAGCAGCCAAGCATCGGATGTGAATGCTATGCCATGCTCCAGATAAACGACAGGTCTGCGCTTTCCCCCAACTTGATGATGAGGTGAGAAGGGAATGCGAAATATGTTTATAATGTAGCCATCACTGGTGACCACTCGATGCTGCTCTGCAGGATAGTTGTGGGAGCCTATTATGTTTAGCTTTAATGGGGATAGAGAGGGTTACAGGGGTAAGCTAAAGTTGTGGCCAAGCCACTCACAGAGTTAGATGTGGCAACAGGACAAAACACACATCCTGTCACCAGTAATAAAGTCCACAATGCTCCACCGACCATTTAAAGCGTTGAAAATCAACTGACTGGGAGATCAGTGTTTGAGCCGTTCAATTCTTTACAGATTACGTAACCAATTTGGTTCTGGTTGGGGTGAAATTTTGGTTTAGTCTACGAATGATACGATTGACTTATTTGGAGGGTTCATTATATTTTCCAATCTTATTGAAATGAACTTGAATTGTAACAAGTTATCATTATTGTGTCTTTGATCAAACTTGTTGTAGGATAACACGGAGATCTCACAGATTCCATATGTAACGATTTGTGTCCGATTTCTCAATGTTTGGTTAGTCAACTTGACCGGCTGGATAGCCGAATTTGAGTGTCTCATGCCATGTTTTGTCGTAACTGGAGGAACAAATTTAAACGCTGCTCAAGCTCAGGTCAGGTAATCAAAATCAAATCACTGCGTATGTCTTTTGTGGAGTCAGCTTATTTTGGTATGACGTGCAGGTCGACAAGTGTTACTCGCTATTCGAGTTAATCCATCGCAAGCAATTTTAATCTACTTTTTCGCAAGAAAATAGACAGCAACATTAATAGCCTTTATAAAACCATAACAAAAATTCCTAATTCGTTGACAGTATTTGGTTACTCAGCTGCGGCGAGTGGAATTTATCGATATCGGTTCAAACTGCTGTTGAGAAAACCGCTTTACTTAACCGATGGTCAGCTCAAGCAACAAATTAACTGGAAGTTTTGGGAAATTGGCCCTAAAAGTCTGATTTTTGATGATCCGATCCTATACTTTAATACTGTTTTGGGGATAAAATCTTTTAGAAATATATTTTTTTATAATTAGTGAGTTTAGCTGCAACTGTATGCCACTTATGCACTTATACACCAAAAAGAGCCGAATGTCCAGTACTGTTCCATAAATCTTCCGATTCAATCTTCAGTAGGCTTTTCGCTAAAGACTGCTACTCGTTAACTGTCTCTCCATCCAATCTCCGCTTTAAGGGATGCAAAACCAGAAAAACGATACAGCGAGCCAACTTCTTGGTGTTAATACTTAGGCTGAAGTATCTAACACGGGTATTACACGGTGGACCAAATTCATGAAGTTTTTTAAAAGACTCATGCTTGTTGGAGAGAGGGGTAGTGGTGTCGCTTGCCTCTATACACCTCTTTCATAGAAACGAAAGCTTTTTTAAGAACTTCATGAAGCTTGCTCCACCGTATAAATCCAGACTTATTGTCCGGTTCGGTAAGATATATAAAAGGAGAAAGCTAAGCTAACTTCGTCTGTGCCGAAAAATACTCTTTTTCCCATTTTCCGACCGATCGTTCGTATGGGAGCTATATGATATAGTCATCCGATTTGGCCAAAAATTTGTAAAATTATTAAACAAATACAAAATTGCAGGATGCTACCATTAAAAACAATAAAGTTTTTTTAACTAAGACTATTTTTCAGACCTATCATTTGAATGGCAGCCTTACCATATTGTTGTCCGATTTTAATAAAACTTGGTAGAATTATAAAATAAAACATAGAAAACCTACGACTACAAAGTTGGGCGACGTTTCCATTAAAAAGAAAAAAGTTTTTCTCTCTAAAACTAGTTTTCCGACCGATTGTTCCTATGGGTGCTATGAGATATAGTCATCCGATCCTGTCGGTTTCTACTTATTAGTAGTGTGCAGCAAAAAGAAGACTCTGTGCAAAATTTCAGCTCGATAGCTTTAAAACTGAGAGACTAGTTCGCGTAGAAACAGACAGGCAGACGGAGGGACAAAGCTCAATCGACTCAGCTCGTCACCCTGATCAAGAATATGTATGGTTTATGGGGTCAGAAATGAATATTTCTATGCTTTGCAAACTTCTGGGCAAACTTATAATACCCTTTGCAAGGGTATACAAATATCTAGGGAAAAGACTAGTGCTGTGGTGTATCTGCCGGGGCCCTCGTGCATCGAACACTTGAAGGGATTGACTTCTGTTCGAAGCTTGTAAGTGTGGGTTCCATTATTTTATATCATTGGAAGCAAATATCATGTTCGATTTCACTGCGTCACGTTCGCGCAAAGAAATTCACCGCAATGACTGTGACCTAATATTTGGTGTGTTGTGATGATAGATCGGATTTTTCCCATGGTAAAGAAACTGTGTAAAATTTCCATTGAATTTCTGTTGAACATCAAGTCACTTCTTTAAAGTTGCCTTCCGGCTGCTCTAATAACTGAGCATCAGAAACCGCTAAAGCCAGAGTTTTCCGTCACAAAATATGTTGCTCCGATGGCCTCAGACACATCACGCACTTTCATGCTCTAATCATCCAAATTCACTCCTATTCTCAGCTCATTCAAATATTTTCGGCATAAGCTTACTGATGTTATATTTAAATGTGAAAGTTTGTATGTTTTTTACTTGTTTTTTTATGTTTGTATGTTTTGCATAAATGGCTAAAAGGCTCAAATTTGGTTTCTATCATAGGCCATATGCTATACAAATTTAAATTGAACGGTCTAATTGACCGGGAAATTTGCAAATTGTTCAAATTATCGATGGACCTTAATTGTAGACGTATATACGCAAGTTGAGAGAGTCCAGAAAGTCGAGAAATAGGCAAAGCTCTCTGATGAGTTTAGATCAGATTACGCATATTGATTTGGCTCCATTTTTGGCGCCAACGTCACACAAATGTCTAACTTCGAAGCAAGTTAAAACAACAAATTTATGGCGTTTCGGTGAACAGCTTCAGCTCGACGCACACTTATTCGACCTAACAGGTAAAGTGCGCGATCGAGAAAACTGCAAAAACCAATAAATGTGTGTGGCTTGTCGACTTGAGGCCTGATATTCCGATAGTTCCTTCATCAATCCTTGTGTTTTAGAAAGAAAGTTGAGTGATGGATACGTGGGTCAGGGGTTTCTCTATATTTACATTCCGTTTCGCATTGATTCCGTCTAAAATATTTACACAAATTTGTTGTCTAAATGGATGTACTGGTAGCAGCCAAGAGTTTTAGGTCTATAAAACGACGCAGTGCTATTGCCTTGTTGCCCACTATGGTGTGATTAAGTGTGGTCAGCAAACTTCGTGCCGTCTGAAAGTCATTCTGCAAGGTCATGGCCACAGCCAAATTGTATCGCACCACATTCTGCGCTGCATCCAATGACTTGAGCTGCCAGTCGCGTGTCTCCAGATCAAAGGCATTGAGGGTGCTCACAAAGGTGGGATCCAGATGATCGCGTGCTTCGCTGGTCTTGTCCATTTGCATCAACGCCTCGCCGGCATACATATGAGCCAGTAATCTGCAATAAGAAAACAGTGCGTGACACATAAAGTCATTGAATTACTTTGTCATCACCAACTTGTGGGCATCCGACAGTCGATCGCTATGCAGCAGTTGCTTGGCCATTTCCAGAGCTGTTACATTATCGCCCAAACGAAGCGACACAAAGCTGTGGGCTGCATAAATGGCGGCCAGCATGTTCTCTAGGGATTCCAAGCTAATCGGTTTCGAGGGATTGCAAAAATTATTGTCCTGCAATTGGCGCCACGATTGCTGAGCCAGATCTTTTGGTTCAGACGAGTCCTCCGACGAGGCGACCATATGAAAACTGGCCTTGTAGTGTAGCGTAAGGGTCAGTGCACTTCGCAGGCAGAGAGCAGCAAATTCCAACGTGGGTTCTGGCACAGCGGCCGATTGTGGACTGGCGGCAAAAGAAAACTCAAGAATTAAATGACAATGCAGAGATTTTGCACTTGCAACTCACGCATATGGCTTGGGCGATAAGCTGCCGGGCATACCAGCTAGCGACTGGCGCTCTTCCTCCATTACTTTCTACAACATTTTTGATTAAATTATGTTCACAAGAATTGAGCATTTACTTACCGCCTCATGCTCCATGATGCAGGCCTCGGCCATGCGTAACCAGACACGCGGATTGCTATGATACTTCTTGATTGGCACCAGAAAACATTGAAATGCCTCCTTGGGTCGGCGCAGATGGAGCATGGCAATGCCTAGATTGTACAGTATCTCGCAGGAATGGGCCGAGCTCATGCCCTGCAGTGCGCTTTTTCTCAAATTGGAGGCCAGCTGCTTGTCAAAGTTGAGGGCATTCTGAAAGAAATTCGCCGCAATTGCATAGTGTCGCACTCGGAGATGGATAACGCCCATGTTGTTGGCTATGCAAGTGCTTAGCTGGGGGGTGATGGTGCTGAAAGTAAAAGTTAAGCAGTAAATTGGAAAAAACGGATACGGATATCAACTTACCTCGCCTGGGTGCACTCGTTGTTAATGCGCATTAGCTGCTTGGCGGCCATTTGGAAGTCCTTCATGATGTAGTACTGCTGAGCCTTGAGTGCGGCATACTCGGGTGTGCCATCCTCTGTGATGACCACTGGTCTGCGATTGAGCACATGCGTCAGAAGCTGCAGCAATTGCAGGTTGCCGGCACTTTCGCCAGCCACTCGAGTCACTACTCCCACCTCTGCGCCTGCAGTGGGGGACGTGGCAGCTGTGGGGGTCGTTGTCTCCTCGGTGTTTGTGTTCGTAGTATTCGTAGTGGCGGCGGTGGTGTTAGCGCTGTTACTCGTGGTGCCTGCATTAATACTGCTCGGAGCAGTGGCCACCAAATTCAGTTTGTACTGCAAGTAGTCGAGAAAGGCCTCGGCACGATTCAACTGATTAGTGGCCAAGAGGAGTTGCAATTGCAAAGTGGCCACCAACGCCGACATGCTCTTTTCCAACGCCTCCAGTCTGGCCACCAAGGGGGCCAATTTCTCCATTGCCGTGGCATACATATGACGGTGGAAGTATATGACGGCCTTGTTATAGCGTGCCACCGCCTGGTATTCAAACACTGGCAATGTGAGCGATAAGCCCACACCCTCACCGGTTCCCTTGGCGGGCTTCACATCGATAACCAACTGCTCCAGCTCCTGCAGCAGGGCCGCATGTTGGGTACAGCCGCTTTTATAGTACTTGACAACAGCACGGTTGTGCCTTAAAATGGGTCCACTGCTCTCGCCCTTTGACTCTAGTTGCTGCAGCAGTTCCAGACACCGGTCGTATTCGGTGCTGGTGGGAGGACGAAATAAAGCATTAGGGAGCCGGTATTTAGCTGGAAGCTAGGACTTGGCTTACTTGTTGAACTGCTCGTGGGCTTGACACAACAAGCTATAGTTTTCATCTTCGCTCTGAGTTTTTGTCGTCTCCGCCAAATCCATGCTAGTGATGTGAGTCGGTAGCACAGTGTGACCGCATTCGGCAAGTACGAATATACCCAGGAACATGCAACACAATAAATATATCGATATAAGTCAGATGGCTATCGATAGTGATCGTTGGGCTATATACCCTACGCCGTAGAGCAGGTCGAGTGTAGCAATTCCTTATACTTGGATTCTTCCCAACACGCCCAAAATCTGAAGTTAGTAAAGAGTTGGTGAAGAGAATATGTTTGTCTTGGTCCAGAAGCATATATATTTTCTTTTTAAGTATTTGTTAAGAATTATTTAAACCTGCCGCGAAACAAAACATGGCATACTTTAAGGTGCATATACCTTAAAGTACACACTAATATGTGGGCAGACATACAAAATATACTAAATAATCGATGTGTACTTAGAAATACTCGAGAAACTTCGCCAGACAGTAACCAAATTCATAGAATCAACTCCTGTTCAACGGAGAATTAAATGAGCTATTATAATAAAACTTAAATGAAAATCACATAGGATAAAATAGTAAAACCACTGAAGGGCAATGTGGAATTTTTGAAAAAAACATTCAAAATGTCAGATCTGTAACCCGCATTTGTCGGCCCTCAAGGCAAATCTATCAAGCCATTGATTGTAATATTTTAGGATTCTCTCGTCGCTATCGAAATTGACAAAGTTATACACAATCAGACGTTCTATGAGTGAGTAATTTCATTTTAAATGAGCAAAAAAATCAATAAGCGGTTTTTGGGCCATAACATCAGATTTTGGGTGTGTTAAGAAAAAACCAAGTATGAGGGAATGCTACACTCGACCTCACCAACAAAATGCACAGGGTCTCTTGAAAAGTATGTATAGATTTTTTTTGTAACAAAGTGTAATCGGCCGTCCTACAAACGACATATCTCCGCGCAGAGCTATCAATGGTGTTTTCATCGTTTCAAAACGACATAACAAATATTAATGGTGTTACATCTTTTCAAACGTTTTTAATAAATATATATAAATAAATAAATCAGACTGCAAAATGTACAAATATATGTCAACGGAGGTAGCTCCTTTAAAGCTGTTTTTGTACACCTTGTAGCTTTATTGAATGGTGTTCAATTTGTATTCAGTGCAATATCATATTAATTTGACGTGCTACAGCTAAATTTGCATCACTACACACAGATTTCTGAAAAATGGTTCTGCATACTTTTCGGCGTCGAGTGTTTACATTTTATCTACTTGAGATCTACATACTAAATCTACACTTCCAGGTGGCGCCACTTTGAAAATGCATTTTTCGAACTATGCTGAGCTTTGAGCTCGTAGGGCTTTCAACATCTTAGTTCTAGTAAAAACAGTACAGGCCCAACTCGATAAAAGTACCAGATTTTAGAAGATTACCTTTGATATACTGATATAAGTTAGCTTCTCTTGGCAACAACACGCTGCCATCATTTGAAACAGATGCGGAACTTACATTTCGCTTCGTTTTCCAAAAATATGTAAATAGATGGAGTCCAGTCTAAATCCAACAAAAAAAAACCCTTTTAATTATTCTGCATGCAACTTTCATCGAAATAATTCGATAATTTATTAATGAATATTTATTACCAAACAAATTGAAAAACATTGAATTTAGGAGAAAAAAACATTGAACAGACGAGTTCTTATCGAGTATATGCTAAAACTAATTTTACATCAAGAATTGGAAACCAAAATCAAACAAATAAATGGAAGTCAAGTTAATTCATAGAAAAATGCACAAATTTTAAAGTTATCAAAATAAAATTCAAATCAATTAGTTAAAGTTCTTAAACTTAAAGTTACTACAACATTTTTCTCGTTCGTAGCACATGAAAACATGACAAATTTCTGACCTATGTCTAAGTTTGGTTAATATGCTAATTTTTTGTTTTAGTTTTTTCGGTAAAAGATTTTCGAAAACTTTTTTTTCTGTTCAAAGTTTTTGCGTTAAAATGTGGTACAACCGTCACCCAAAATTTGTACTTTACCACAAAAACTATCAACATTTTCTCTTTTAATTATTTTTTTTTTTGTGGTTTTTCTTTTTAGATTTTTTTATTAAAACTAAATTACATACATACACACACATACAAACACGTATTTATTCTTCTGTTCTAGGCAGTTAAAGTGGCTATAAAAAACCTATTCAAAATATATGTTAAACCTTTCCTGTTTGTGTTTCGGGTTAGCTTGGGGGAATACAATCAATCTTTTGGTTTACGTTAATTTTCAGTTTTCAATTTCAATGTTTTTCGCGTTCAGAAAAATGCCCGAGTCCAAATGCAGTGCATGCAAAACTGTAAGGCGTCCCGCCTAAGCAATCTCCGCTGGCCAGCCCAGCACCTGATCCAACTGGTTCTCATTGAACTCAAAAGCACCGCCATTCATGTTGTAGTCATCATTGCACAGATCCATCCAATCTTGATCGCGTAACAAGGGGTTGCTGCTGTCCAGAAAGGAAATGGAAGTCTTTCTGCTGGTGGCATTACTACCAACCTCGAGCTCCAACTCCGACTCCAAGCAAGGCTGGTCCGGTTGCTGTTCCGGGAGTGGTGCTGGCGGTGCTGGCGGCAAATCCTCATCCGCCAGTTCACTGGTGTTTTCATTGACCTTTACTGGTGTGACACCGTCATCGATTCCGCTATCACTGGAGGCATCTGTATCGCAGGGTGTCAGTCCCGGCGGCATGGAATCGTCTAACGAGGACACAGAGCCAGCATCATCCGCAGCATTGAACACTGGCGACAATTGGAAATCGGTGCCGCTTATCAGAGGATTATGGCGATAGTTGCGCAAAACAGCCGCCGTGCTGGTCTGACAGTGCAAGGGAAAGCTATACTTGTCCAAGCTGGGCGGTGATCCCGTCTGGTCCACTGAATTGTCATCAACTAACATGGGCTCGACCACCACATCTTCAGTTGGATTCACCTGTTTTTAGAGGGAAAGGAAGAGAGAACAGAGTGAAGGTGAAGAAAGAAAGAATAAGTTAGTTAATCAGTCAATCAGTTTAATTGAAAGCAAATTGAAACACCTGAAGCCAACGGGTAAATCTGAAAACTTTTGTGCACATTTGTTTAAGTAAATGGATCGATTTGGTCTATAGCTATTGCTGATTTCTTACATTATAAACATATTGATTATAACCTAAGTCTTACTTTAAACTTATGACTAATCGCAGTTATCTTAAAAATACTCTCTAAAATTAAAATTGTAAGCTTAATCGTAGACGAAAGGCAAATGTATTAACAAACAAAAGGAAGTATCTCTGGTTCCATTAATTATATAGCATCAACAGTGGAGTTAATTTAGACCTGTATCTCCTACTGTCTGCGTGCAGATTTATTTGAAATTTTTACCCCGCCTTCAAAATACAAAATGTGCGAAAGCTCCTACAAATTTTGGGATATCAATCTTAAATTTATAATTTGTGGATTTTGCACAAAGCTCGAATAGTGAACAGCGGTACAAATATTAGATTTTGTCACATTTATCTTGCCCTCTACATATTTAAGCGTGCGCTCTCTCTCTCTCTGCTAACATAATGTTAAAATGCTAACATTAATGTTAATGCTCTTTTAATTAACGTGAAATAAATCTTTTAGACATTTCTTCACCTCTGTAAAGAGTATATCGAAGTCGGGCAGGGCCGACTATAACTTACGCTTTCAATATCATTCAAAACCATATTGAAATACATCGAAATGAGAAAATATCCTCTGAAAAACAAGACATCGCTTTAATATAATGCAATTCTTTCTTTTCGTATTTAATTACTTTTCATTACAATTTCAAAACAAATCCTGATAATGATTTTTTTAAATTAATCGTAATTGTAGCCTTAAATATTCAACGTATCTATCAAAATGCAATTACTTTTACAATTACTTGCATAATTGTAGCTGTAAAAGGGATTTTCGAGTAATTGTGCTTAAAGCGCTTCATTGTTTATGTTGATTTAGCTGAAAATTATGGTTTCTTAACTATCAAGTTTGAAAAACATTAAATCAACTACAAATACATGAGTATTTCAATATTTCAAGCACCATTACTTAAGTACAATTACAATTATTAAAGTAATTGTAAAACCAGTTGGAAATGTTTTGAGTTATGTGCAAAATGTTAAAGGTAATTTGATGCTCTGAATCAGGATGTATCATCACTTGACGTGTCAATCCTCTGGCAGAGATCTGGTAAAGCCGTAGCTAAGAATCTTTTTACTTTGCAGACGGCGGAAAAATGGACAAAGGGTAAATTTCTGGCCAGATCTTAAGACAACATAGCCTTTGTCAATTGGGAGATTGGGCAGAAAGCAAATATATGCTTTAAAGTAGACTCGAACCCTCGCCATCGACTTTCTAAGGCAACGCTCTTGTCCTTTGCACTGCTGGGCTTCTCTTGTTCTAAGATTGGACTTATACGGTGGAGCAAACTTCATGAAGTTCTTGAAAAATCTTTCATTTGTTAATCCTTCTTTCCTACAAGTAGGAGCTTTTTCAAGAACTTCATGAAGCTTGCTTCATCGTGTAAATCCAGTCTAAGGATTCCCTCCATTCGGAGTAATAAGGGACATGATAATCGTTTGGCTTAGTGCTTAACTCTTGACTGCGTTCTTTACTGTGTCCCACGAGAATATTTAAGTTAAGGGTTAAACTAAAAAACTACTTATTATTACAAGTGTCTCAGTCTTTCAGAAAGAAAAGTCTTTGGTTAAACCATTTCATTTAAGAGAGAAGATTACTTAGCTTTTTGGTATTGTCCTTCCTCTTCTCCCTCTACTGCCCCTCACTTCAATATATCCTTAATACTTAGAAAACATTTTTCCCTTTCTCAATAGATTTAAAAATTAGTTTTTTTTACTTTTCTAAACTTTTTGTCGCCTTTAATTTGGGAACTTATTTTATTCTCAATAGAGAAACAAACTTAGAAATTATTTTTCTTAATTTTAGAAATGTTTTTTTTTGAAATATAGGGTGAATTTAATTTTACATTTCGAATTTCTTTCTCTTGGGGCGATTCTAACAAATTTTTTAAAGAGTGTACGTTGAGTCACCATGTAGTTATTGTTCAGTCTAATGGTATACAAATTCTTGAAACCCAGACTAAGAAAAGTTATTTTTTTTTAATTCTAGTGCTGTTTAAACAAAACTTGACAGAAACCCAAATAGTTTAAGAAGGCTAGTAGAGAGCTCAAAAATAGCTCAACTTGGCTTGTAACTAGCGTTTAAACAATGCCTCGTTATATTTTTATGTTATGTTATGTTATATATTATATTATCCTAGAGTTCCAATTCTTAACTTGAAAATAAACTTTCCAAAACAGTTTTACGATTTTTTTATCGAAGATATCCCATTTTGAATACTTTTTTCCGAATTGCCTACCGCCCAAAGGTATGCAATGCAAAAACAATACATGGAATTTCATTGAAATTTAGCGGTAAAATCTCTCTCTGGCGCTCCGCTCCCACTGTGAATAGAGTTTTACTCTCACAGCGATAAGAGCTTTCTTAAGCGCTCCACTCATAACAATGCGAAGAGCTGTAGAAAGCGCTTTGGCGAAATTGATAGAAGAGCTGTTCTTGTGAAGTAAGTGCATTAGTAGAGCAGCATTGTAAAGGATCGATGTGCACATGATAAAACAATAAAGGTAAGGCGACGGTTATGGTCAACGGTTATGGTTAAGACCCTGTTTCTTACTATGCACAGCTAAGTCTACTGATGATTATGGAATCATCTGTAAAATCAAACAGCTCGCCTTAGTTAGATAGCCATGTGGCCCACACTTTCAAGTAAAACATTAAAAAACGTGCTGTTTCTGAATTGTTCCCCCCACTCATTTGTGCTTCCCTTAGCCAAAAATTAACTTGAACTAAACTGATCAACACGATTCGCCTATAATTATAACTTTAATTGTTAAGAGGGTTAAATTAATTTAAATTAAACCATTTACAACTCCCCAAAGTAAGCAACTTTTCGCCTATTACCATGCAAATTCACACAGATAAACTCAATCTCTTCCCTCCCGCCAAGGACTGCGGAGGCCACGAAAAAGTCAAGCTAACCAAAAGCTGGCCACAATAAATCATATTTTAATGATGGGCCTCCTGAAGGAATTGTGCTCTTCGTTCATTCTTCGTTCATTCTTGAAATAGAAAATGATAGTGGCATATTATTATTATGTTGGATTTTGGGGATTGACACACACAAAATGGCAGCCAGTCACACTTGCCGTGCAGGAACAGAGGAATGGAATTTATATATGTATATATATATCAATATCCCTGGCTGACAAGCTGCCGCCTCCAATTTTCCATAATGACAATGACCTAAAACAAAAATAAAGTACTTTCACTTGCGAAATATGATGTCTGACATGTTTGTAGCGCGGGACAGGGATGCAAGTTCAAAGACAAGTCTATTGAACTCGTCCTTTATTTGGAAAAGCTTTCAATTTGTTTGTCTTCGATTGCAGCTAGCGCTAATTGCTGCAGTCTGTCATCAATTACGGGCAAAAAGAAGCAAAATGAAGGGAAGGAGAAAGTGAAAGTGCTGTAAGTTGATCGATGGGCAAATAAACCAAAGGACCAAAAATCAAGTAAAAAGTGAAAGTCGCATGTTCTGGGTGCCAGCAAAATGCTCAGAGTATTCAGCCAAACATTAACAGCCTCATGGAGATGAGGCAAGAAGCTATCTTGATGTGCATGTTTAGTTAAGTGTCCACACAGATGCGTAGCCAGAAGGGGTGAAAGTGGAAATTCTAAGCTTAACAATTTTTTGATTTAACTTGAATAGAAATGTGAGGCAGCAGTAGCTCAGTAGCAAGTAAAATTAGAAGAGAACTGGTTTATTCCAATCTCTGATAAAAATAAAAGTAAAAAATTATACTTTCTCATGTATAGTTCATGAGAAAGTTTAAAAAGTTTCACCTGCAGTTTAGTCTGTAACACCCTAACCTTAAAAAGGCGATGCTTCATAGCGAAGAAGATGGTTAAATCTATTGAAAATGGTTACAATTGCATGTATAACCCCACATTTCAAGCACAATTACTTAATATTCACCATTTACAGTTATAAGTATTCAAGTAATTGTACTGTAAGTATTGTATGTAATTCTCTGAGTAGTCATGTTTCCAATGTACCATATCGGTAAATAAATAATTGTAACCAGGAGTTGGTTTTTGGCATTAACTGAATAATAGGGATTATTGGAACAATACGTAATCAAATAAGGGAATTCCGAATACCGAAATCGGATAAAATATTGAATATATCTTTTTGAAAAATTACTTATTTAGACAGACAATATGCTCTTTCTCTTAATTCAGTTCAGAGTGGAAAATGTTGCCGGAAATCATATTACGAATGGTATAAACGGATCGTTTCCGATGTTCGATAACGATATATATATTTGATTGTCATTTTTTCATTTCCCGACGGACGGAAAAAAAATACTTATTTTCATAAAACTTTTATTATAAGATTCAGTAAATAAAACTGAGTCTGAGACTCAAATTTTTGAATCACATAACAAAAGTCTTTTTGATTTACCTTTAGCAGTTTGCGCGCTGCGTGGATGAGCTTTTTATATTGTGTCTACGTTTTCCAAATATTAAAGCTGCTTTTAAACTTAAGCAGCTCAGCATGTTTCACCTAATTTTATCCTGAAACAAGATTTTTAAGTATAAATTTCTTCGTCTATTCTCATAATTTTTTAAATCAAACTCATAGTACTGTGATGTACTTCGATTCCGATTTAGTAATAGAAAAAAGGCAGTTCGGAATAAGCTGGCTTAAATTATTCTGCGTACCGAATCTTTTTCCAAGCAGAGGGTGTCCGCATTGGGTCCAATTTCATTATTCTCGGTTTTAGGTATACCAAATTATTCAAAATTTCTACTAACTACGCCCTTGTATCTTGACTTGACTTCCAATAAATGTCTAAGACTGGGAATGGCCGCCTTCCATGTGGCGTCTGTGCGTAACAAATATGTAAGAAATTCACTTCGCACGCGCCATGTCCCCCCAGGACATCCCACTAGCTGTATCTCAGTATGCCGCTGGCGCAGTGGCCCACAAAAAATGCCAAAATATATTGTAATAGGATTATTGTTTGACATATTATTTGACGTACTCTGCAAATATGCGCTAATAAATTATTAAGTGGACAATTGCTGCCACTCAAAGGGAAACTATTAGACAGGAGGCAGGAGGCTTGAAACAAATGGCACATCTGTACTGCAATTTTAGCTAGGATCAAACCTACTGGAAATTTAACGACGTTAAGTTGCTTTGTTTGGATTTTGCTGAGCCAAGCAAGCTGCTTAAAGCCATTTAATTGGATGAGGAGTACCCTTGAACAAAAGAAGGGCTTATACACTTTTCGTAGAAGTTTGAATTAAACAGAAATAAAGTGAAAAGAACTAAGAAATGAAAACAACCTCAATAAATAGATGTAAAAATCTGTATACTACACTCTTAAGCCACACAAGCTAAGAGCCTCTAGATTCTATTCCTACTAAACTACAATCTGAATAGCGTTTACTGTTCATTTGAAAGCGTGTACAAATTTCACCAATTTTCAAGCTTTTTTCCTTCACGCATCGACGAGTGTACATGCTGCTCTCTCAGTTCTTTAAATGCTAGCCACGCCTCTAGCACAAAAAGTTCAACACATAAAAAGACAAAAAAAAAAAAAATGTAATTAGAACCAAAGTTTGCTTGAACTTTTTTTTTTTTTGGTTTTTCTGCTGTTGCCGCAATACTTTCCCTTTCTGTCCCTTCTGATAACGCACCAAAGTAGGCAACACAGTTACACAATTACAGTTTAAACGATTGCTCCTCAGTGCGTTGCGTAATTTGGTGAAACCAGGCACCAGCCCTCTAGGGAATAAGCCAGAATCGCTTCAATTGAAATTGACTCTGCCGGCGCACGAAAGGCCTGCCATCAAAATCAATAACCGGGACACAAGGTGGCGTATACGTAACGCACTTGTTCCAAACTGGCGTATGTTGTGTCATGAGATTAAAATTCTTTACGCAATTCTTCGAGTTGGTACGTCCCACATACTCAACTTGATTAGCCTTCCGGCATCATTTATATCAGACAAAAGATGTTCATAAATTGCCAGTCATGTTGAAGAAGTTGATGCGTTATTGGTTAGCTGGTAAATACAATAGAGATTAATCAATTCTGTCTTCAGAACTTTATGAACACACAAAATGTATGTACAATAGTGGACATACAAATAGCATACTTGTGCTTGAAAGAAATGCCGTTTTCTAGGTGAATTTACTGAAATGCGTAAAATCTATCTGGATTTGCAAAATCACTAACTTGAACGCTGCGGAGCAGAAGTAAAATAGGGAATCCCAAAACAGCATCTTAGAGGGACGCTTTTGGAGCGCGCCGATTCAGAAGTCAACAACGGACTAGCAAAGCAGCATACAAAAAATCCAAAGTGGAGCACCTTGTATTAGTATGTATTAGTATTGTATTAGTATTTCCTCAATATCGGTTTTTTTTTTTAAAGCGACAAAATGGGTAAATGTAGGTCTCAGCATTCCCAAAGCTAATATGTGTTGTATAGTTGTGAATGCCCCAAAATTTTAATTTGTTTTAAATGAGCGCCAGGGCCTCAAAGTATTGGAAAAAAAAATACTCATACGACTCGTAAGCCAACAATAAAATTTTCTCAATGAAAACATTGTTACATTTCAAATATTGCCTCTTTATGATATTTAAACAGGCAACTGCACTTTTATTGGAAATAAGACAGACCAGATTTCTGTGTTTTTGGTCAGTTTTCGATAGTGAGTGCTCCTAGCCAACGAAAAGGTGTGTGCTAACCAGGGCTGCAAGCCGGTTTTGAACCGAATTTATTTTATTTTACTATGAACCGAACCTTGAACCGAACCTCTTTAGAAATTAAAGCTGAACCCGAACCTGTTCCTAAACCAAAATTTTGGTTCGGTTCAACAAAACAGACACAAAAAATTGACCTGTCTACCGACTGCATCTGTTATTAAGTGCGACTGACTCCTAAAATGGGCAGGAGAACGGAAAAAAATCTGTCAAAACGATTAGATTTCGTTATAAAATCCCTACCCATAACAGTCTCTGTTTTTAAAGCTCCTCGGCAAGGGTCAAATATTATTTTGGTAATATTTTTCTATGAAAACCACGAAATGGAATTTCACTAAACTGTATATTATATATTAAGTATTTCTGTGTTTTCTATCAACCAATTCCGACCCAAAAACCACTCGGTTCCCATACAATTTGGGAAAGTTTTTAGATCGAATGCTGTTTTTAAAATACATAGAAGACAAAAATTAGTAATGTTGTATGAAGCATGGACTGAACCAAGGTTCGAACTAGAACCTTCTCCCAAAAACCTCGAACCTTAACCATTCGATAATTTGGGTTCGAACCAGTGTACCGGAGATCCAAAAATAATTTTTTTGGTTTGCAGCTCTGGTGCTAACTGCGTTTCTGTGACGAAAATCAATTAAATTCATACTTGAAACAAAACTTGACAAAAGACTAGGAATAAAATATGCTTCTTTGGGAGATAAAAAGCATTATATTTTTCAATTTGCAATAGAATCAGGGGGAGTAGATAAAAAAAATCTAGTTTATTTTCGGAGTGTATATTTGCGTATACGGACAGGAAGACGGGCAGACTTAGTGGACACGGCGTTTATTACTGATCAAGAATATATAAAGCATTCCATGTGAACTCAGCCACTCGGAATTTGCGTTTGTCAAACAAAACAATTACTAATTACTATTCCCGCCTTAAAGTTCTATACATTGAGAGTATAATTCTTTAAAAATAAGAATCAAAAAATAGTGTAAGTATTCAAATCTAATCAAAGCCGATTATTTATAAATGAAACAATTATATTAAAATTGGCAACACTGCGTATGCGTGATTTCAAAAATTTCAGATCCTCCGCGCGCCGCCTAAGTCTTAACATGTTTTCCCTTGGTTTTTTTTTTTTACTATTATACACCAACGCGCATCAGAAAGTGGGTTCAGCCATGAACACCTTAAAAATGTCATACTCAGGAGGTCCGCTATAGTGTCCATTAGCCATGAGTGATTTCAGTGTTGTATATAAGAAAATACTGGTTCAAAAAATAAACCATGATTTCCAAAAAATATATGAATTGATAATTGAAGGTGTGTATATAATGTATTTGAAATAAAAAAATTTGTTCATATAGATGGCTTTAGATGGCTTCAAACCGTAAGTCAGTGTCGTGAAAAGACTTCCATTAAGCCATGCTCATAGTTCTGCGGCAAGAATATTTGGTCTCGACAATTTGCTAACTTGCAAGTAAAAGCTGGTTCTGCGTTTGCAGTCAAGTAAAGAAAATTCAGAAATATCCACAGAATGCCCTCTGGACATGGCAGAGATGACACCGTTTGGAAATTAACTTGAAATTGGAATCTGTAAATTTTAGGAGTATTTAGACAACTATTATAAAATAATTTCTCATAATAAGCTAGGTGCTTTTATCTATTCAATATCAAATAAAAAATTGCCTTGAGCGCAACAATGCGATATTTGACTCTTAGAATTGGCGAGAGATTTCTTAACATCCTTGTGGTTCTGCTGGTGTGAATACACTACCCGTCCCAACGACCTGATGCATCACTGAGCATTAATCCGTCGGTAACAACTGGGGTAATGCATAATAGCGCTAGTCTTATACATGAACAATAGTGTACACCCTTCACTACTCTAACGACTAGTAATGCAGGGTCATACCAGTGGGTATGACACAAAGTTCGATGGGCAAAGCTAGTGGTTGGTCTGGTGGCAAGTGCTCATTACGAAGAGTTAGGGGATTCGTTAATGCCACACCGGTACAGCCGAACTACAGGGAAACCACAAGCATTTTCCCATTTTGTATTGAGAGTGTACGGAATTCCTACTTGAGAATTAGAAGTTGTCAAAACTTTCAGGCAGATTCGGTAGAATTCTGAACATACTAACATGCTGATGAACAGTAGTCCTATTTGATTAAAGCAGAGCAGATCAGCCTCAGAACAAAACAGAAACAAACGCAGCACAAACGCTCTCTCACTTAGCGAAACACTTATTCTCGCTCCTCTTCTGTTTTCTGTTACGTGTTTTCGGTTGAGCAAAACAAAAGTGTCGGTCTGCCGAAGACCTCCGACAGAAACACTTTTGAGCGAGTGCTCATCAGAAAACTGTCTGTAAATGACCAGAACACAATAAGTGTCAGCGACAAGTGTTTTTGTTTTGTGCGTTTGGTAGTCTGTGTGTATGTAGACGGGCGCAACACACAACCACTCATACATACGCAAAAACACTTTGAAAGTTTGCTCTCGGCAAAACGGTCAGTGAAAGACACGAGAGAAACAGAAACGAAAAAATTTGTCTTTGCTCTTAGCAAAACAGAACTGAAGGTGTCTTTCGCTCCCTCTTTTCGTTGTGTCCGTAACCAAACTGTTTTTTACGGACACTAGGAAAGTGTTGAGAGTTACTTGCGAGCTCTGGATTAAAGTATTGTTCCGAAATAATTTGTTTTTGGCATCTGGAATCAAGCCTATAATTAGAAACACTTTCCAACAGCTCATCAAAGCAAAGACAAGGTGTTTCATATAAAGTATTGTTTGAAATAAAAGTAAATATAATTTGTAAATTTTCACAACTTTCTTTAATAAAGGAATACAAGATATTGTATCTCCAGGAAGAAACTAGTCTCAAAGAAGAGTAATTCTTTTTGTATACCGAAGCACAGACTCAATTTTATCTCCAGGGAAATTCGACATTTTAACTCTTGGAAGAATCCCTTTTTTTAATCCCCAGGAAGAATCGCTTTCTTTTCTCTCAGAAAAACTTTATCTCATCTCCCAGAACTGCGGCTTTCTTGTTTCCAAGAAGTATCGCTTTCCTATCGAACAGAAGTGTGGAAGATTGCGAGAATGCAATATCAATTGAGTGAAACGATACCTACTGGAAGAATTGCATGCTTATCTTCTGCGATACAAAATGTTTGATGGGATACAACATATCGTATCGTAGGCACATACTACCACAGAGCCTCGAGATTGTTACGCTCCAACCAATTTTTTCTTCATAGTTTTCAGAGTTGAACTAAGTAAATTGAGCACACAAGACCATCGAGTTTTCCATCGGGTAAAATGCAATTGTAATGTCATTTAATGTATTTCTATTTTGAAATTTGTTTTTTTCTGCGACCTTTCCTTAACTTTTGATGCCAGCCAACTGGGCTTCCGCTTGGAACACACCACAAAAAAACCAACGATAACCGACTTTCCACTAAACAGTTCCAATTCTAGCATCCATTCTCCATTGGTGCCATTTGCATTGTCCATAGCTGTATTCTGCTGTCGGAAAGCCACCTCATGATAACCCAGAAAGAAACACAATTTGTAAATTTTTGTTTGGTTGTTTTTCCTTGTTATGCGAGGAGTATGTATGGTAAGTATGCTATTTTTGCCTATGTTTGATTTACTAAAATGTTTATTAAAAGTTTATTAAAATACTTTTATATAATCCATATATAGAGTTATATCCATATCATAATTGTGTTATTGTTACTTATATACTTGTACATATGTATGTATGTTTTTTGTTGTTTTGTTTTTGTATATAAATATATGTATGTATAATATTGCATACTTTGCGGCGTTTACAGACTAAAATTTTTGCTTTCCATCGATTAGAGTCAAATTCAAGGCTAAATTTATGCTAAAATTTCATTTTGTCATTATTTTGTTATTGTTTTTTGCTATTCGACTCAGTTTTGGAGGTATTTCGTTTTTCAGCTATTTTGCAGAAATAATTATGGAGGTTAAACCTGTTGCTCGTATTATCAAATAATTTTACAAAACAATTAATCAAGAGCAAAAACGGAACACAGGAGTTCAAATTGACTTGGCAAGTTGATTTGCCCCAAGAACATTAATCAAAATCAACCAAATCAATTGCAAAAAAAAAACTGCTCGTCATCTTGGCCCGACTTGTTCAGTGTTGAATTATGATGAGTTGGCTAAATCGAGAGACGGATATGTTGTGTCTGAGTGTGTGTGTGTGTGTGTGTGTGTGGAAATTACAG
Source organism: Lordiphosa andalusiaca (assembly GCA_035044965.1). Taxonomy (NCBI): domain Eukaryota; kingdom Metazoa; phylum Arthropoda; class Insecta; order Diptera; family Drosophilidae; genus Lordiphosa; species Lordiphosa andalusiaca. The sequence goes on from JAWNNM010002717.1 coordinate 627,447, forward strand.
CTAATAGTGTTGCACAATTTATACTAAAATTTACTTTACTGAAGCATTTTGTGTTGCTGAGGTATATTCTGCTGACGCACATAAGTAGGCTATAAAAATGACACAACATTTAGTTTACTTTTCTTCTATATTTTGTTTAGCATTGAGTTAGATTAGTTAGCTATATAAATGCCAGACACATACAACAAGAATTTTTGTTTTTAGTTTGGAGGTAGTTAAAAAACGAGTTCTGACGTCTGTTACGTGGGGACTTTGGGTTTGTTTGCACAACATTCACTAGGGGTGTGTATTGAACTATCGAAATGTTGGTATTTAGGTAGATGATTTATTGTATATTTTAGTTAAATGTATAAATATATATAGATATATGTATACACGAGGTATGTACGGTAGTTTGTGGTATATGTGTGTGTGATTGCTCACACGCGCACGCACACAATAAAATGTCGTACTTATGCATGTACTGAGGTATATGTGGTATATTTGTTGTATTGTATGTACTTTCTGTTCGTTTCATCAATCTGTTTACACGTCCGCCATAAAGCTATCGGTAATCTCACGCACCTTTCCTCCTAACTAGTGTTGGTTGAGTGAGTAATAGAACAAGAAAGGGTTTGCTTTGGTGAAATGAGCAAATGAAATGAAAAGGGGAAAGAATTAAAGTGAATTTCTCTTTCTGTTCAGTTGTTCACAAAGCAGAGAGTGTGAATGTGTTCTTTTTTGTTCAGTTTACTTACTATAGCTATATATTATTAGATGCTCTTTTTTGTTCACCTGCTCACTAAACTGATCAAGAGAAATTGATATTTCTAGAAATGCTCATTATTGTTCAGTTGAACTAACCATGTTCTTCTTCAAGAGTTTTCTTTAGTTAACTGTTCAGTTACTCGCTGAGTTAACAGTTGTTTTTTTGTTTAGTTGTTCACCAAATTGAACTATTGAGCATGTACTACTTCTTCAAAAGCTCAATTTGTACATTTGTTCACTTGCTCAATGAGCAGGGTAAACTAGTAAACATACACTTATTGAATGGCTCATTTTTGTTCAGTTGATCACCTAATTGATCGAGTGAACAGTTTATTATTACTCTGAACAAGTAAATATATTCTTGCACAAGTCCTCTCTTTGTTCAATTATTCAGTCGGTCACTAACTTGGACGTGTGAGTAATCAATATTGTTTTTGTTTAATTGCTCAGTTGTTCACTAACAACTGAACAAGAACTTCTAAAATAGCTCTATTTTGTTCATTTGTTCACTACTCTGAGCTTGGCAACTTCTCTGCAATTGCTCTTTTTTGTTCAATTCTTCAGTTTCTGACTAAACAAAACGTCTAAGTTTACTCTTTATGAATGGCTCTTTTTTGTTCAGTTGCCTCATCAATAGAAAGAGTGAACATATTCTTCTATTACTGCTCTTTGTTGCACAGTTCCTTACTGCTGACCTCCTCTTTTTTGTTCAATTGTTCACTCTGATGCTCATCTTTGTTCAGTGGTGCCCTACAACTAAAGGAGTAAACATGTACTTAAAGAATAGCAATGAACAAGTGAACAAGAATGTTATAACACTTTATTGTTCAGTTGTTCACCCATTGAATCATTTTCACTTGCTCACTGAACTGAAGCAGTAAGCATCTACTACTATAATTGCTCTTGATTGTTCAGTCGCTTACAATTTGGTTCTCAACAATTAAATATAACATTTTTGGTTTACTCTATCTTGTTCAGTTATTGAAATGCTCACTTACTTGATCTATGCTATTCAGTTTTAACTGAATCTTGTTTTTCTGTATATCAGCGAACCACTTAGCAAGTGACAAAGTCACTGAACAAATGAAGAAGTGCACTAAAAAGAGCAAGCAACCGTGCTACGAATTGAACAAAGTGAACAACTGAGCAATTGGATTAGAAGAGAGCAACTGAATAAGAGTTTTCATCACCCAACACTACTTCTCCAAGCAAGCGACCGTGCTACGAGTTGAACAAAGTGAACTACTGAACAATTGGATAAGAAGAGTGCAACTGAATAAGAGTTTTCATCACCCAACACTACTTCTCCACTCCTCCACTTCTGACCTGATCATCATACGTAACGCCATTAAAAAATTTCAACTAAATCTCATTAAGGATCATTTGATCGATCACTCTTGAAAACAAAGGTTTCTCTTTTGCTGCACAAAATTTGACTTGATGCTTTAGGGACTTTAATGCTAACCGATATTCATATCCATTTATATATATGTATAATTTAGGCAGATTAGTTAGTTAGTTGGAGCTTAGTTTAATTTTTGTTAAAGCCACATTGAATAATAATTTTTATTTTCGAGTGTATGCCTGGTGTTTCTTGTTCTTGCCTCGTTCCTTTAACTTCTTTATGTGTATATAATTTTTTGAGAGTTTTTGGCTCACAGTCTTTTCGGGCTATAATTATTCATTTACATCTAAATACTTTTACTATATAAACTCAACTCTGCTTGAGAGCTGATGTTTTGACTAAATGATTATCGAGGGGGGGAAAAAGTACTCTAAGCTTTCTTTCTTTCAATTTCATACGCTAAGCTATTTCTAAATAGGACTTTAAGGATTGCTTTTCAATTTGTCTAAGTGTAATGTGGTGATTTCCAAAAAAAAATTCCTAGTTAAGCGTTCTGTCTTGATGGTTGATGAGCGACTGATTGGAAATAATTTGTGTGCTTAATCCGGAGGTAGTTACGGTTTCTGGCGAGGTAGTTTCCGGTTCTTTTCATTGGCAAAACAAAAATTAACCAAGTGATTAAATGCAAATTTTATAAGATAAACATGAACGGCTCGTGTTGGCCATAAAAACAGAAGAAGAGTTTCCAAATACATAAGAGACACGTGCGAGAGAGGCGACCGTTTCTCTCTCTCTTTCTCTCTTGCTCAAATCCTCTTACTTTTCTTGAGCCTTAAAGTGAAAGTGAGAGCAGAGCGTCAGCTGTGCACTCAACATATAAAAAAGGAAGAAAACAGGATATACATAGCATGCTAAGGACGAGGTGCAAAATCAATAACAAAACGAAACTCAAACAAGAAGGCGGCACGAGCTGCCTTCATAAAAGAATAATAATGTGATGTAAAAGGGAAGCAGTGGGTGGAAATGGCCTGACTATCATTTCAAGAGAATTTACAAAAATGGTAGGAAAACTAAATTAAGTTAATTCATCGTTTTGTGTGTAAACTAGAGTATTTTATGGTTAAATCAGTTATCAGCAAATGAATTTGCAATTTAATATCTGTTGCCTCAACTGGCTACGCCATGAAGTCACAAAACTTGTTTATAAAAAAACCCCAAAAATTTCGATGTTTCGAACGAACTTAAGAAACTTAAGTAGCCCTCTTCATATATTTTCAATATTAACTGCAATCAACAAAGACTGAAATAAATGAAGCAAAAATCTGGTTTCATTCAATGATATACACCATTTCAATGCTGGTTCCTTTTTGCTGTGCCTTGAAAAAGGAACGGAACGAATCATAGTTTCTAGCTAAATCAATTTTTTTTAAAGAAAACTTTAGTGTTCACCGAATTAGGCCTCCTCTGGGAACTACTTATGGAGCAGGAGGAGCTTAGCAAATGAATCGTAAACTTAACTCAGCACAGTGTTGCCATCAAATGAGATCCAAAAGTTTGCACATTTGCAAACAAAAATTGCTAGATATAGCTAGAAAGTTGAGAGTTAGAGAGTTAAAGCTGAAGAAAATACGTGTTCTTCAGTTTAAAATCCAGCAATAGCTTAAAAAAAAACAATTTTTTTGGGTACTAAGCTGATAAGAGTACCGAGAATTAGGTACAGAAATATGGCGAATTAGTCTAAATCAGTATCATTTGCGTATTTCTGGTTTATTTAAATTGTATATAACTATTTTGCCAAACTTCGAAAGAATATTAAGATTGAAGTAGAAGTAGAAGTGATAGAACAAATTGGTACTGATCAATCAGCGCTGATTTGGAAGAGTTCTTACTGAAATCTTGTATTTAATTTCTTGCTCTTTGGACTTGATTTTGAATTAGGCAATCTGATCTTCCATGACGTTTGCTTTTTGAGCATAATTTAAAGTGGCGAAGCTATTTCCAATGACATGCCTGGGCTGCAAATCGGTTATCAAGCGATCCTTCCAGAGCCTGAATTTTAGACTAACTTTTTCACTGCGATCTGAATCTTAAACCGCAAAAATCTTCGCTTCGGTTTAACAAAAATTTGAGATATTACTAAGGATAAGTTGAAAATAAATCAATTTTGATATAATTTCATCCTTGGAACCATCTGAATCATCATTAATCAATCAGATCTGAGGTGAACAATCTTTTCCATATGTGAAGAAGTTCGGGAAATTAAATTTTTTGATTTAAATTGGGTAAAACTTATGCCGATTCAAGGCTCGATCCGAAACCTTTACCCAAAATCCTTGGACCCTTAATTAAACTAACCGGAGGTCAGAAAAAATGATTTTGATTTGTAGTTCTGGATGATGCCTGAATTCATCATTTATGAGGACTTTATGAGGCAAAAAATGTTAAGGTTTCACACCAATTTAAAAGGCATTATTTCCAAAAGAGCTAAACATGATTTAAAAATGTCCAGATTTATTGCGAAGAGCATTTTCAAAAATGAATAGCACTACCACTTTGAAAATTGCTACATCTAGCCACAAAATAGCAAAAATGGCAACGCTGACCCAGTACAACAATATTAAAGAATGTTATTTCGTTTTTTATTTCAGTTTTCGAAATGTCAATGACGCACAGCCAAATCCATACGAGAAAGGAGACTAAAGTTTCCATAGTAGTTCAACGATCCGGTTTTGGTAAATTCCTTCCGGAAATTTAAAAAACTCGCAGAAAACTGTCTGTAGCTTTTCAATTTTTAATCCGATCAGAATTGAAGCTTCGCATTAAAAAGAAATACTGCCATAAAAATCCAAATTTGGAACATCAGCAAAATTTGGCAGCTAACTGCTGTAATAATCTTTTTTGCTTTCCATTTAAACGAATTAAAAATAGTTTTGATAACACCATTTGGTTAAATGGACTAAAAGAAAATATTGACCTATTTTTCCAATTTTGTAAATCAGGAAAAATTTTGCATCTTACTTGCAGCTTTCCATTCAAATTATAAATTATTTTGAAAGCTCCATTTGGTTTATTCGGGTGAAATGTTAAGGTGAATTTTAAATGTATACCAGATAAGCTTCATACTCCTTCAATACTACAAACATTGGAAAGTCTATCCACTGGGCTAAGCAAGTGCAAGTACCATTTAAGTCTAATCCATATTTTCCTAATTCATTTCAAGACTCTATTCGAAGTTCGGATCTCCTGAATAACGCGTTTCAGTGTATTTGGTTGGGCGTTTTGAAAGATCATTACACGAGATCAGCATCTCTGATACTGTGTATGATCGTTTCCCGGTTGCTCTTTCACTTTAAACCACAGCCCTAAAACTGAGTTACTAGCACTGTATATTATTTTCATATCTGAATCTTCGGTGAATACATTCGGTGGACATTGTGGTGCTGAAACACTGGTTGCCTTAGATTGGCTTGCTTTTGTTTCTGTACTGAACTGATGGTTGAGTTTCACGGAAAGTACCAAACCAGCACTGAAGTAGGGTTGAAAATAGGATCAATTCAATACCTTATGGAGTACTACGACGCATGTATAACTTCACTATTGTTCATCTGATTGTTACCAAAGTTGGTGAACAGATAAATAATGCAGTTTCTATGTATATTAAAAATCTATACAATTTGGCTATTAAAATGTGGAAGATATGACTTAACGTGGTGTGGGAAATGGGTTATTCCCTACAGATTAAGGGATCTTTAAGTAGTAACAGTAAGCGGTACAAATGCAGTTTAAGGGTCACTAAATTGCTAATAAATTATTGATTTTTTTATTAGAAAAAAAAGTTTAAGGGGTGATTTGTAGTAAACTCAAAGAATTGTTTCATTAGCATTTCTGAACAATCAGATTCTGCAGTAGAGCTTCATTTGCTGCACTTAAGTTTCATAAAATCGCTCAGGAATAAAGCTGCTCTTAAGAAGTTTTCTTTGAGAAACCCAGGCCGAAAATATGGTTGAATGTAATTTTACCCTGGAATGGAGATATTGGTTTTTGATCATGGTTCTTCATTTATTGGCGGCTCATTTTTAAGGTTAGGCTCCAATTAGGTGAATTGTTAAGGGGAGATCATCGTTTTTATTAGTTTTTCAGGAAATCGGTCGCTAAATGAGTAAGTCATTTTTAGGAGTTCAAGATTTAGGAGTTCGAGATTTAGGAGTTCGAGACCTGATACGATGCCAAGAAGAGGTCATGATAACATTGATCGGCGTTCTCAGGAAGAAGAAAGTGTTATTGAAAAGGAGTTAGCTCAGATAGATTGAAAGACGTACGCGAATGTCAGAAGCGATCAACGCAGCCTACAATGAGCTACGTCGTTTTAGAAGAAGAGATGAACGGACAATCGACTAGCAGAAATACACGAAGGACAACATAATACTCCTACAGTTGGTGCTATATCAATCGATGTTTTTGGTGAGCTTAGATTATCATAGAGTTGGTAAGATCGAACGGTTAAAAAAATACGCAAAATGTTAAATTGAGATGGATTATTTCATGGATAACAACTTAAATCAGCTATATTGTTTTAAAATTGAAAACTTGTTAGAGTAGATATTGGCTCTCTGGTAAATGAGTTACCATAGGTACCGAGCCTTATCGACTCGCGTGTAACTTGCTGCCCATTTATTCACTCGCACTTAACTTGGTCTGAATATTTATGATTTCTATATATTTTGGTTTTTTTTTTTTCATTTTCGGGGAAAAATGTGCGTCAGACACGCCAAGGCAAGAAACAGAGGAGAAGGGTAATTAAATTCGGGACAATGAAAATTTGTTGTTGTATAACAACTGATGGCGGGGCTACTTCTCCGCATCACGCACCGCTTCCTAAAAAACAAAAAAAATGTAGGTCAGTGTGTAGAAAAATCAATATTAGAATAGAAATTAAAATAAAACTGCAGTTCAACAAATTTTTGCAAAAATATTTTCATGTATCTTTTGTTTGTATTTTTCTTGGGAAAATCATAATATTTTAAAACTAAATTTTTTTAAAACAAACCTATAAATCAGAGAAGCAGGTAGGTAGATTGTTGTATTTTGTTTTTGTTGATAACGCCACGCTGCCCTAGGAAACACTTATAACACTAGGATTGTTTTGTTGTTGTGGTAGTTAAATTTACTATTTGACTTTGTTCTATACCTAACAATGCTTGTTTTTGTTTTTTGCTACTTTAGTTTTTTGTTTAGTTTAGTTTCTGCTTTCTTTCTTCTTTTTTTGTACCTTCAGCGCTCGAATTTCAATTTTGAAGACAATTTACAGTGGTTTTTTCCTTCAACTTTTTTTTATTCTTTCTCAAAATAAACTAAATCAACAAAATCAATTCGAATTAATCCAGTTGGAATAGGCTTCTACAAAAGAACATACAATATAGAGATGCGACATTTCATAAAAAAAATTGTAAGTCAAAATGTTTTTAAGTGTTTTATGTTAAGGGGGAGAAATAACGAAGAGAAAGAAAAAGAAATTAAAGAAAATTTAAAGAAATTGCTTTGGTTCAGCGATAAAAATATATAAATATTTTCGTCTCTGAATATTACAACTTTATAAGATGAAACCAGAAAACTTTTAAGCTTCTGAACTGAGCCCGAGTCGGGACAAAATTAGTTTGGAAAAGAATTTGAGTTCAAAAGTTACTTGCTAGAAATTTTGAATTCGATTGATCGAATTTGGTAAGAGATCTTCTCCAGATTTTCCACTAAGAATCAGAGTATTCAGTTGATGTTTTAGCTATCAAAAAAGTTGAATGCATATGGAAATTAGAAGATTAAATTCGAATCACACAATCAGCTTTCGACAAACAAATGAGTTTTCAATTCCGATTCCCCATAATTGGACTCGAAATCAAAGACTAGAACAGGTTTAATCATTTTCTCTGTGAACCTTTTAGGAAAGGTACGATTTTGATATGAAACTTCTTTCATTTTGAATTAAAAATATTTTAGTTGAAGTAAAATTTGAATTAAGAGTCACGCTGACAGGGCACATTTTGTGGTGTACTGGTAAAGCGTTTGACGGTGTGGTTATTAGACTGTGGAGTATAGTACCGAGTGCTTAGTAATTGGTTATTAGTATTGAGTACTAATAAAAGAGTGCTGAGTATCGAGTATTATCGAAAACTGAGCGACGATTATTTAATTTCTGGAACTGAGTATCGAGAATCAACTAAGAACAAAGTGTCGATAACTCAATATCAAGTACTGAGTGTCGTAAATTGTGTATCGAGTACTGAGTATTTAGTACTGAGAATCGAGTATCACCGAAAATTGAATAAGCATTCTTAGGCGACTTAAAAAACAGTGATCCAAAGTCATTACACGATACTCAGTACACGATTCTCAGCACTGAATTTGCCTTAGAACGCTACCTTTGTTTTCGATCATTTTCGATTTTTAGCTCTCGATACTCAGTTGCCAAAGCTCAGGACTCGTAGCTCAGTTAAGGTTGGAATCAAAACCTTAGAAGCAGGCCCAGATACCAGGACAAGTTGTAAGCGTCTAATTATTCAGGAATATCGGAATTGTCCTATTAATCTTTCAATCTCGATCAATTTATGCGGAATTGGAATACCTAAGTGTGTCACTTTCCAAAACTGGTATGTGTAATTCGACTTCTTAGTTTGAAATGTTATATATCTCGTTTTGGCTTCATTATTTAACTACTTTTCCTACTCGTTTCTCGTTGGGGTTCTACTTTTAAATGGATCGGAAATGTTAGTCTATGATCTATCGCATCGATTTCTATCATATGATCTCTGCTTCTGCTTACTATTTGGCGCTTTACCTTCTTCATCCTTTCCTTCTTCGTCGTCAGTCAAATCGCTTACACATCTAACAAATTCCTTGAACAATTTTTATAACAGAGAAAATTTTAAAACACAAAAACAAAACCCAGAAACAGTTAAAAAAAAAAAAACCGAAATGCTATCACAGTGAACAAAAAAAAAAAAAAACAGAAAAGAATCTTAATGCTGTCATAGTTTTTATGAATCAATCGTTTTTGTTTACAATTTTATTGCATTTGTTGTGATGCTTTTGGTAGTCACTCGTTAAACGCCTATTATATTTATTTACAACAGAATAACAACAGTGGGGTAGTGAGAGGGGTGGGGGGGGAGGGCTTCTTAAGGTCAACTTAAAATGAAATCAACAAATTAGAGATAACTTTAATTCGCACTATTTTAAATAGTCTACAGAATTTTATAAATTTAAAGTCCACTCTGCACTTAAAAGCTAAAGACTAAACTAGATCCAAGAGACTAAGACTAAGTTAAAATTAGTAACTAGATACGACTAAATTGTTTTTGTTGATTTTACTATAATTAAAATCGATCCATTTACAAAGACAAATTGTTGCAAAGTGGGGTTGTCCTTGGGATAATCATAGCCGGCTTTTTAATCTTGTTTTTTTTTTGTTTTTTTTTGGAGGTGTTTCAATTCACTAATTGAGTGGGGGGTGTGGCAGGATGACACTCTAGACTCCAGACTCTATTAATTAGAGTCTAGACCTTGGTCATTAGCTTTTTGGGCCGCATGGGCACAATGCAATAGCCGGCACTTACATCGCGTCCACTAACCAGCAGATTCTTCAGCACGGAGTTGGATTGCTGTTGCTTTTGCAGCTGCTGCTGCTGCTGTTTGCTCTCTGCTGCTGCTGCTGCCGCTGCTGTTGCTGTGGTGTTTGACCAACGCTCACTGGCGGTTCTCTTCGAGTTGGTTGCCTGCTCTTGAGCCTGATCCTTGCCAATAAGTTGCTGCAAAAGCTGTGGTGACTGCACATCTAAACTCAAAATGCCACCGCTCTTCAGACGCTTGGATTCCACCGCATTTCCTGAGCTCAACTGGCAATTGAGATGACGCTTGTTTCCATGATGTGGCTGCTGTTGCTGGGGCACCAAAGTCTGTAGTATGGTGGTGCGATTGCTGGGTACCTGCTTACTCTCCACCAGACGTATGGTGGCCTTGGTGGACACTGGCGCTATGGTGGTGCCATTTAGTAGCTTCATGGCTGGCTGTTTGATAGTTGGCAGCATTAGCTCTTGCAGTTGCTCCTGCTGCTGCTGCTGCTGCTGTACCAACATGCTCTTGTTATTTTGAATGGTTATCAATGGTACCGCATTCAGTATGATGTTATGCTGCTGTTGCTGCTGCAGTTGTATGGTGGTTGCCTTGCTGGGTGCGGGCGATACTGCAGGACTGCCTGTGGCCTCACCCACATGCATCTGCAGCAAATCGCTCCAATCCAGATTTGTGGCTAAATTTGAGTGAAATAAGACGGGAGTTCAAATGTTAGTTATAGTTTAATTTTTTTTTTTTTTTAATTTTTCAAGTGGAAATATGCAGTTTTTTCCATTTATTGTTAAATTTGTTTAATTTGAGGCATCAAATGAAAAGCGCAACTATTCATTTTCGTACATCAAATAACAAACTGCTGCACGGCTTTGGTTAGAGCTACAGTCATTCGACTTTAAAGTATATAGAAAGTAATAAAATATCTATCGTGAAGCGTGTAAGACTTTTTTTTTTTACAGAGAAATCCAATTCCGTTTGTGAGTACGCCTATTTTTGTCAAAAATGCCAACATAAATTTCTTTTGTCCCTGACATTGATGATAATTAAAAACCATAATATTTTGTTTGCTCGAAAAATGCTTGAAAGCAGATGTTGCCCACATACCTATATCTATACACCAAAACTGATATAAATTATTCTATATATTATAAAACAATTTTGTATACTTTGTATCAGCTGAAATATATATAAAAATCAACAGGCGATTTACTTTTGACTGCTTAAATAAAAAATGCAAACTGTTTGAATTAGTGGTTGAAGGCTGGAACATACTGAAATACTAAAATCATTCTTTAATATAATATGTTTCTCGGAACAGTTGGGGCAGTTACTATTTGACCAGTGCAAAGTTATAATGTGAATATTTACTAATCAAAATTAACAACAACTTCTAACAGAACAGGAGAGGTTTCATACCAACTAAACGGATTTCATTCTTGATAACATTTTTGGTGCCAAACACTAGGATCCCTTAGGTATCTTAGGTGGGGTACTATTTATATGTCGGGAGCTAATATCAAACTAAAGTTTAACTGACGGCTCTTCGAAGATGAGCGAATTTGATTTTGGACGATTAATTAAAAAAAACATATAGAGGGAAGCTAACTTCGGCTCGGACGAAGTTTGTAAACCCTTGCAGCACGCTTTTTTACTTATTTGAAGGACATTTGCAATGAAAACAAACAAGTTTTTCTCACTAAGACCATTCGACGACTCTACTTTTGTATGACAGCTATACTATGTAGATGTCCGATCTCGAGCAAACTTAGTGGAATCATGGAAAAGCATTGTAAACTAAGAAATACAAAGTTTGCAAGCGTTTTCTTCGATAACAAAAAGATTTTCTCACTAAAACAAGTTATTCGACCGATCATTTCTATGTCGGTAACAACCTAAAGTCATCCGATTTTGACCAAAAATTTTGTGAAAGCTTATAAAATAAGAATATGCCAATTTTAAAGGGGTTTACATTGAAAACAAACAAGTTTTTCCCTCTATGCCTATTTTTCTAACCTTACTTTTCTATGGCAGCTATACTATATAGATTTCCGATTTCGACAAAACTTGTTGGAGTCATGGGAATGCATAGCAAAAAAAGTTCGGAGGCGTTTTCTGTGAAAACAAAAAAGTTTTTCTCACTAAAACTAGTTTTTCGACCAATCATTCCTATGACGGCTATAACCTACAGTCATCCGATTTCGACGAAATTTTGAAGAATTGTGTAAAAGCTTAAAAAAAAAGAATATGCCAATTTTAAAGGGGTTTATATTGAAAACAAACAAGTTTTTCCTACTAAGCCTAATTTTCTAACCTTACTTTTCTATGGCAGCTATACTATATAGATTTCCGATTTCGACAAAACTTGTTGGAGTCATGGGAATGCGTAGTTTGGAGGCGTTTTCTGTGAAAACACCAAATTTTTTCTCACAAAAACTAGTTTTTCGACCAATTGCTCCTATGGCAGCTTTATGATATAGTCATCCGATCCGGTCAGTTCCGACAAATGTGTTGCGCATTTGTACCACAAGACTTCGGGCATAGTTTGGTCGCGATAGCTTTGAAACTAACGGAGGAGTTAGCATAAAAATAGACGGACAAGGCTACATCAATTCAGCTTGTCATGCTGATCAAGAATATATATACTTTATGTGGTTGGAAATGATTCCTTCTATGCGTTACAAACATCTGTACAATTTCAATATACACTCTGCAAGGGTATAGCAATGTCCTTCAAATGAATCAAAAACTTCTGACTGCTTTTGCTGTCAAATTAAAAAACTATAGGTTTTGACGGTATTTAGCATAAAGGGTCTAATATCGTCTTGATGTACTAGCGCTATTTCTGTTGTTTACAGGAAGTTAACAAAATAAATTGTTTTCAATGGACATTTGAAGAGGTTTTCGTTGGATTATGTATCACTACTTTCGATGTGGACTATCTATACAAGAGTGAGTCGATGAACTTAGTTGTTTATATGGCGATAAAGCACCATCAAAAAACACCATATTGCGCTGAAATAATGAATTCAATCGCGGTTGTAGTTCGATCAACTATGAATTCCGTGAAGATTGTCCAACTTCGGTTGTTGTTCCAGAAAACATCGATGCTGTGTGTGAACTGATAATCCAAGATTGTCGAATACCGAATATTGTGAGATTGAGTCATCTCTAACGGCATTTGTAAGGTCATACGTCGTACAGCCCTGATTTAGCCCAAAATGATTTCAATTTATTCCCGAACATAAAAAAAGCTTCGTGCTAAACGTTTATCTACGTCTTACGAAGCTGTTGGTTGGTCCATGTTTTGGAGGTGCTTCATTCGGAATGGAAAAAGTGCTTCGAAAATAGGTTTGAGCGAATGCAAATATGCTAAAATTTTCATGAAGAATATTTTGAAAACAGTTATTACTTGCAAATCCCCATATATAAATAGGTAGCTCAGAAATATGATCCGGGCCGGCTTTCAATACTTGGCATACCTTCCAGCTTGCCCTAAAACGGAGCTTAAAAGCACGCAGTTGGTCTTATTTGATAAGCGTCTCGAACTACTACGTCATAGTAAAACCCAAGTACTTATTTCGTGGCTCATTGGTTTGAAAAGGAACATGCAAAACGACTTGGGCTGTAATATTAATAATATCTGCTGACGAAGACACCCGGCAGGGTTTAAAACGATTCTGTACAGACATCTAAAGTTTAACCAATTCTTCAGTCAAAGCATTTCCCTAGCTGAACAAATAGTGGCGCGACTCTAGACTTTTATCTAACTTTGTGTGATTGATTTGTGGACTGCAAGGGCTGGGCAGTCAAAAACCTTATAGAATTAATATAAAAATTTAGAACTTTGGTTGGTACTGTCATAAATTTCTCGTCTAACTCTGAATCGAAATTTCCTCCTCAGGCTCTTTAAACCAGTTTCCTATATACACTCTTCCGCCAGCTAGCTTGACACAAATCAATACAAGTGACACTCAAACCTATGACTCTTTTTTGACAGGCTTCCTGACAGGGCATCAATCAAAACAAACCAAACTAAACAGAAAAAAAAGTGCCCTGATTCCCTTCCCCTTGGTGACATGTGTCAAAAGGTAAGAGAGCAATGTGTGAAAATTACGCATAATTATTTACACAACCAAAAAATAAAAAGAACTTCTTGGACCCGCATCAATTAGGTCTCCCGCAGCTCCAACATGACATTTTCGTCGGCACGCAAAGCGCCCACAAACGAAAATTTAAATATGAGAATTTCTTTATGCTTTTCGGCTATTTATAAACAAAACGTCGGTTCAACGTACAACAAAAAATTGAAAAGACTATTTATAGTTGAAATTAGGCCTCTCCAAATGAACGCAAATAGAACTAGAAACTGCATATTTGCTTATCTTTGTGTCTTCAGATACTTACAATCCTTGCTGTAGTCATTCTCAAATGCATCCTCCATGGAATGACATAAGCTGGCAGCCATTGCCGCCTCATATTTTTCCTTTTTGCACTCAATGCTAAGGCTCAACAATTGTTGCTGCTGCTGCTGCTGTTGTTGTTGTTGCTGTTGCTGCTGCTGCTGCAACTGCAACTCCTGCTGCAATTGCTGTAAATTTTGCTGTTGCTGCAAACGTTCATGGCGCTCCTCTGCATTATTGCTCAAAATGGAGAGGGTACCATTTCCTGTACCACAAAGTAGAGCCGACAACTCACTCGAATCGGTGGTAAAAACAGTTGCCTGCTGCTGCTGTGGATGATGTTGCTGCTGTTGCACTGGCGAAGGCGACAACGAGGACACTGTGGAGGCGGGCGAAGAGCACAGTGAGTTGGAGAAATGCTGGTGCTGTTGTTGCTGGTGAAGTGTTGCCGCTTGCTGCTGCTGCTGCTGGTGGTGGTGGTAACTATTTTGATATTGCTGCTGTTGCAATGCCTGCAACTGCTGTTGCATTGCATCAATGTCTTTCGGCAACATGGTCTGTAGATCTTCGGGTGGACACCACATGAGATCGGTTTCCGTCAGCAGGGGCATATCATCGCCTAAGGGTATATAGGGAGCACGCATTTCAAAGTCCACCAAAGAGAAGTCATCCTCCTGTGTCAATGAAGTGGGACTGCATAATGAAGGCAGGCTGCTGTCCTCGGGACTCTGGAAAAGAAGTGGGGAAATTGGTTAAAGCGAGCGAACGGCGGTGACTAATAGAATGGCTTACCTTTGATGCAATGCTTGGTGAATGCAAATGCTGCGAACAGTTTGTATCATTCGATTCTTCGCGATAGTTGAACAATGGATCAATGTTGCTGCTGCTGTTGCTATTATCGTGATGTGGCGGTTGTTGCTGCTGCTGCTGCTGCTGGTGTTGCTGATGGAGTTGCTGTTGTGGATGGTTACTGCTGGCGTTACTATTACTGCTGGCTGCATTGTTGACTCTTAGGGCTGGTGGACTAAGGGGACTATTACTGGTATAACTGCTGCTGGTGCTGTTACTGCTATTGTTTGGGCTCTGGTATTGCTGTCCACTTGCTGTTGTCGAACAGGTGGTCGAGTCCAAAGAGTTAATATCATCAGGCAGCAGGCAAGAGCCCATTAGACCCACTAGCATATCACCAAACGGTGTCATATCATCCAGCTGTATGCAAGCGGTGGTCGTCAAATGATGCGATAAATCATCGGGTTCCTCTTTGAGCACTGCAGAGTGGGAGAGAGAGAGAGAGAGAAGGTGTTATTAGAAAATGGTGTTTTAATTAAACGCACAAGCCAGACCCTTGACTTTGACCGCCCTAAAATTTCATTCATCTAATTGATAGCCTTCAATTGAGTCTAATTGAGAATTGTTTTCGATTTCTTCTTCTTTGGTTTCCCAAATTGCTCAAGCCATGATTTTTATTAACTTTTAACGCTGGAGGAGAGAGCTGGGTTATTAATCAACATTTGATGGGGTGAGAGGAAAAGTTTGCTTCACAGAAAAACCAACATTTGTACTCTAGTTAACCTACAGACTTTATTTTCGTATATCTAGACTCTAGAGCTTCCCCTCAAAAAGATTGTGGTGTTTTAGTCCCTGATTTGAAGGTGGGTCAAACACTTTAGTTTAGTTTTGAGTCATCAAAAGTTACAACTGTGGAAGAGTTTTGACTCCAAGCAGCAAACAATCTGCGAACCCAAGCTATATTAATCAACAGTTCTTCTTACAATCCGGGCGTTAGCGAATTGGTCTTCTCTTTTTGGAATCTATATACTAATAAGATAAGCTAAGAAAGTTCCCTTTGTCTCCCTTTTTAGCATAGTAAAACAAATTAAATTAATACAAGAATTTCACCATATTTTGGTTTGAGTATTGTAAGTTGACGAATGCCAACAAATTTTTTATAATTTGCAATAAGTAAGCAGTTTTTGAGCATATTTTAAACACGCTTTCGATTTGGTAAGTGTTTAAAAATGGAATAATTTCTTAATATACCAACAAATGTCCAGAATTGTTTAATTTGAATCTTACATATTTATTTTTAGAAGTTTAATGTGCTAGGAAAATGTTCATTATTAAGTAAAAAGTTATTAAATCAAGATCATATTTTATAATTTCCAATTTTGGGGTAAATTTAAGAACTTTTAGAGCTCAATTTAAGCCTGTTTTTATTAAGAAATTTTGTACTTTTGTATTTCGTTCAATGAGCAAGTAAGTTCTTTATATTAATGTGAATCTGATCGTTCAAGGGAGTTGATTGAAATCCCTAAGAACATTGAGCTCGATATAAGCCTATCTTAGAAGGGTTGACACAGCTAAGCAAACTTCATGAAGTTTTTCAAAAAGCTTTAGCTTTTAGGAAAGAAACGTATAAGACATATTTTTCCAACAACTTTAAGTAAAACTACATTATCTTTGTTTCACCGTTTGTGACATCAGAATAACGATAAACTGAGAGAAAAATCGAATAAATTCGTTTAAAATTAAAAAAAAAATTAATTTAAAAATTTTTGAATTAGCTAGGAAAATTTTTAATCTAACGCGGTTTTAGAAATCCCGAATTTTTTTTTTCTTAACTTTTAGATTTTAAAATAGGCCTGTCAATGTCTAAGTATTTGGTTATTCATTACATTATATGCAATCATTACATATAATACATTATTACAATCAAGAAATTTGTAATTGCATTAAATACAAAATAGTTCAATTAAGTACAAAATACTTGATTCAAGTAGAAAATTTTTATTTCACATAAGATTTGTTCCAGTCACCTATGACTGTTTAGGGATATGTTAAGTACATTTTGAACTTAACATAATGTATATTTCTTTCTATTAGGCTGTAATATTTTTCAATTTTTTGTTGAAGTCTAATAAAATCTAATTTCGTCTCAGGTTTGAATCAGCCCTGGGCTGGTACTGATTTCATGTCATCCTTTATATGAGTTTCAGCAATGAATTTGCCATAGATTTGTCCTACAAAGTCATGAGCTTCGCTGATTTTGGGCATGATTTCGATGCTGATCACATGTGTGGTGAGATTCATGGAAAGTACTGAAACACGCCTGAACTTAGGCATGAATTCAGTTCATCCTACTGCTCAGGTCTGAGGTCTAAATCAGCCCTGATGAGTTCAGTACTAAAACGTTCTGCATGACAGTTTAAAAAAATTCTTGAAACAAAAAGACGGTACACCTGATTTTGGCCCCTACAATTTTAAAGCTATTCCCAATTCATTCTTGAAATTGCAGAGACGACGACCTCAACTTAAAGATGAATGGAAACATTAAAGGAAACTTAATTAAGCCTAGATGCAGAAGATCTTGATGAAGGTCCAAAATCTACTATTACTCTACTAGATATGTATTACAGCCAGTTTTGAATTTTAAGGACAGAATCGTTTAAGTTTTCCGCTTTACACTGTTTAGAGCTTGCTTTGCAACTCAATATATTTTTTACTTGAATTGAAAACACGCTTTCTCTTAATTTTCTCCTAATTGTAAGTACACAAGGATTTTGATTCCTTAATCTTAAAATGTTTCTATATTAATTTAAGTATTTCCAAAAAAAAAAATCATATTTAAACTGTTCAGTAGAAAATGGTATGAACTCTATACCGATGGATCGGAGCTCTGACAGTCGGTTTCTTTTTCTGAGTTCTTAGTTTGAGAACGAATAGTGCTTAGTGATAGTGATATAGAACTTATTTCCAAAAATAAGCAACTATACTACCAAATATAAAGCTGAACTTTCGGTGATCTGTAAGTAATACAAATATGTAACTTGACGATATCCTTCTTAAACTGGATGCTATGGTGTTGAGCTCAATCGATCCCGATTAATTCTTGAATTTAACTCGGAGTTATTCTTCTACCTACACTGATAAAAAATTTCGCTCTGGAAACTAGAAGTTCTCCTATGAAATCCGTCCTAAGGCGATTTACCCTAAAATTAAGAAAACTTTTTCTCATTTATGGAAAATTTTTCTGAAACTTCAAAAATTTTCTTCAAACATTTTTCTCATTTACGGAAAAATTTTTTCTGAAACTTCAAAAAATGTTCCATAAATAAGAAAAATGTTGTATGAGTGTAGAAGCTTGATTCACAAAGACTTATGAAAGCTAATAACATCTATATATATATTTTAGTTTTTATCGATTGTTTTTAAACTTAAGAACGGGTTTGATGGCAAAAGAGAATTGTTCTTCAATCAAAAATAATCATCAAAAATTTTAAAACTATTCGTTTTGTAAGTAAGAATACCGAAGTGCGAGTCGTTCATCTCAATTCAATTCTAGATGAAAACTAAACGAACCGATTTTGGTTTATTTTGAGGGTAGCAACGATTCTGGCGCTTAAAATTGCACTCAACTTTTTTACCTTTCCCCTTTCAATATATATATATAAATGACTGTCGGCACCTTATCACCGGGTTCAAGCTATTCCACCAAGTCAAAGATTTCATTTGATTGGTTGAATTTACGTCACGAGCACATCACATTGATCACCTGGGCAAATAACCCAGGCTATACTCGAGAGAATGCTAATAAAACTGGTATTAACCTGCATACAAAAAGTGAAATATATTTATATACCTATATAAAATTCCTCGTACGATCAACGGAGAGGGTCATATATTTAAATACAAAACACTAAAATGACAAACCATAAAAGTATATGGAAAGCCGTTCCTCTAACTGTGTGTGTGTGTGTGTCTACACACCCCAATTAGAATTGCATTGTAACCACAATCAAGGGATTTGCACAGCTTTACTAAAACTGCACTTTTTCATGTGTTCACCATCTGGCTGTAAAGTACATAGAGGCGGTCTCTCTTGCTCTTACAATTACCGCACTCGACACAAACAAATTAATTAACAATGCAACACACCCAAAGGTCTTACCTCCTCTGCCGCCTGCTCTCACCTACAGGCAAGACTTGTAATTATGGCACTCGAGCGCTACTCGACGTACGAAAAACACATAAAATTATGACTTTTTTGATAATATAAAACAACACCTAGCCTCCCCACCCTCCCCATTCTGTACATTATAGCAACTAACTGAAAATCTAGGCCTACTTCGCAAGGTTAATTGTTTTACTAGCTCAGTTCTGACCATCACCCAATCAACCAGTCAGAGGTCGCCGGCAACTCGTGACGCAGCATGTGAAAGGCATTTCTGCACTTGAGCCACATTCAATGCACTTGAAAAAAAGGTTTCCAACATGAAAATCAAAAGCATGTTTAACGCGTGACTGTTAGAAAGGCAGATAGAGCAAAAGCCCGAGCATGTTCAATTTAAATAAATTTATGTCATCATCTGCAATTGAAGGCGACGTCGACAACGACGCCTCATTCGCCACATTCTCCTTCTTGCGGTTGAGTGTGTGACGTAGCCTCAAATCAAATTCGAAAAATGTAAAATAACACAAATAATGCCCTGTGTGCCGGACATGAGTACTTAAGAAACATGACGACGCGACCAGCCGTGAATTGGGGATATAAAAACCGAGCCAAAGCCTAATGATTTATGTAAGAAGAGTGTAGAAACAAAAGTTTACACTGTTTTCAATTTCGCATAATGCTATTCATTATTATTAGATGTTGTAATGAGCAATTTTATTTGATACTACATATGGATATAGTACGATCGATTTCCAACGATACAAAGATGATCTTTTAAGCTTTAGGATAAAATACAACGAAAATAATGGGCTAAAAAACTCTGTCAACACATGTGTTGGCTTAAGACAGCACACGTCAAAGACAGTCACAAATGAAGCATAACCTTTATTGCACTTTGTAGTATTGTTTTTATACACTATACTAAAGTTACACGGAGTAAATTAAGTTTGTGCAAAAGTATGTAATAGACAGAAGGAATCAGTTCCTCCCCTCTGATCCGCATCAACAGCCTAGTCGATATAGCCATGTCCGTCTGAACTAACAGCTTTTATAGAGGGGGGTAGATAGAGGATTTAACTGGATTTATATGCCAGGACACACTTAAAACAAATGCCAAAACTCCCACAATTTTATATATATACTGGTAAGTCTTGTACCTTCTGGACATATCAAAAATATTTATTGATTGGCGAAAGTAATGGAAGAGATCGGATGAACAGTAGTTGAGTTATGAGCAAAAGAATGTCCTGCTTAAAGCTGCATTATCAAAAAGTGTGCTGAGCATACACTTTCGCTGGTACAAAGTATATTACAGTCGGGCTTGATCGACATTTTTCTATATTTCTGTAAAGAAAACACATACAGAAACAAAATGATAAAACTCTGAATGGCTCCGAGCTGTACTGCTTTGAAACAGAACTGAAAGGGTTTCGTTCTGTTCCGGATAAATAATTAAGGTATTCACGTCCCCTTGTTAAATTTAGGAAATTTTAAATTTTTAGTCGAAAACTAGAAGATGAAAATCGCGGAATTGTTGAGTTAAGGAATTTTGCATTTTTTGTAAAAATGTGAGTAGAATTCTTTTGTTTTATTTTTCTTGTTTCTGACTTGAAAAGAATTAACATTTTGCTCAATTCAACAGCTCAAATGGGGGTCGTTAATGTCCTAAATATTTTTACGATATTGCAGACCTCAGCTAAAAGCCAAACCAAACAATTAAGCCAAACAAACAATTAAAAACAATTAAAAAAGTAATACAGGGTTTTATCTAGTGGTACTGCATTTGGATATGTTTCCAATGTAAATAGCTTGTCAATTAAATGGGCATAAAGGCCTCATAGAAAAATGATCAGAGTTAACCAATAAAAAACCTTAACAAATTGGACCAAATAAACCCTAAAAATTGCATTAAAGGTAGGAACCTGCATTAATTCTAGCGGGTGTGACAAAAGGTTGATGTCCCATACCATTTAATTCTTTATTTTTTATCATCTGAGGACTTGGTTTTATCGATTCGGCTGTTGTTAGAAAAAACAACAGACTGCGCAACAATATGCATGCAGATGCTGCAGAAACGTCGAAGCAAGCGAGCAATCGACGCCAGCTATTTTTGTCTTGCTGAAACAGCAGTGGAAGCAGAAGTTTACAAACAGAAAATTGTTGAAACGGCTGAACTGACCTTACTAACCTAATTGAAGTATTATCATTATTTGAATAACGAATCATCTAACAAATTATTTAAAATCCAAAGTTATTTATGAAATTTGATTTGTTAATATTTTAAAAACCAAAACCGATCATTCGTATGATTATTTGGATAAACATATTTATTATTTAGAAAAAGTTATTCGAGAAATCGCTTTACAAATAATTTATTTGCCATCAAAACTACGAATTTTTCCCAAATGATAAAAGAAATGGCTCTGGTTAAACGCCTAGGTTTTTAGACTACAATGCCAATCGTGTATTTCGGTCAGGGCCTATGGCGCTAATTGTTTGGGAAGATGAATTGGTGTACCCTCGTAATGAGAAGCTAATTCTTCTCTTGGGCTTTGGACATGCCCAACTAAGCGTTAAATAAGTAGAATAGAATATGAATTTGGACACGAATAAGTTTTTAACCAATAAATTTCGATTAACTTTAATTGAAATACTTTTTTCGAATAAAAATAATTTTCTGAAAAATTATTCGATATCCGTATTCGAATAAAAAATAAGGCTTGCGTAACTGTCAAAAAATTGCCAGATTTGAAATGAAAAAAATATTTCCGAGTTTTGATTATCATGAAAACGCTTAAATATTCGGATTTTGTTAATAGCGCAATTTGTATGGTTCTCATATTGGTAAGAGTTATGAAAGAGATATAATAGACGACAACTGCAGATGGATGTATATTAAATTGGTTCAAAACAACGCGAAATTTTTAAAGTTTTCTTTATAAGTGCAGAATATTACGAAGACACACGGGATGGTACGGACCGGACACTATAATAGGTTTAGATTATCATTTAGATTTTAAAAATGAGCATCGCTTTTTCGTTTTGGTACTAAAATACTAAATGCCACTGCACAGCGCTGAATAGCAAAATCTAACGAAAAGGCGCTACAACAACAATCCAGTTGTAGCCTTTATTTCCGTAACGCCCCATCAATTGCGTCGCAATGCAATGAATTGCGTTTTACGAGGAATAAACGCCTAACGCTGCTACTGACCAAATATATAAAAAAAAAAAACTATCATATTATTGTTGTTGCTATTGAAGACCACTAAAATGGTGATACTTATTGATAATTTATGGAACGCATTTGTTGTGGCCTGCTTATCATTACAAATATTTGTCTTTTTGTTAGATTATAAACGGATAACAAAACATCGAGTAATTACAGTGGCATTTGCTTTTTTTCCCCCATTTTTGTTTGTTGGTTTGTTGGAGAAGTGTTGCGCGGTGGGGGGTTCGGTGCTAATGACGACTTACACCTTCTTCAACTGTAATCTGTATTGTAATGACATACGATAGAGTGTAGCGACTGATTAAAGTATAATAAGTGCAATTAAAATTAATCAAGAGGAAAACTACCTCAAGAAAACGGCCATTCAACACCTACAAAGCTTGAAAGTATAAATAAAAGCTAACAAAACAAAACTGGAGATGAAATTAATTCAAAGAGAGTTCCCACTGCTATTTCTATTTATGTTCCTCGAAACAAAAATAAATATAGACCGAGAACAAAAGAAAGGAAAAAAACTTAAAATGTCAACAGAAAGTAGACAAAAAATATGTATATAAGATGAATAGAAACAAGTAAGGGCGCTGCAGTCGAGTGCCCCGACTACGAAATACCCTGTTCATTTGTTTGTTTTCAAATTTTTGAATTTGAATGTAGCCGGGTTTTTGTAACAGCTATTAAAGGCTCATCCTGGAAGTAGGCCACATTATTTGGTAATTTCAGCGGCTTTAGACCTAACTAACGTCAAGCTAAATTGTTTCGCTTATAACTCCGGTGATTTTTTGTCCGATCTGATTGTTCTTTTCAGAATAGATAGATATTGGGCCTAGCTTGATGTATACTAAACCATAAGGCAAAATTGTGGATCTGACGGTTTTTTAGGTCTAGGATGGCTAGAAGAGGTCTTGGTTTTTTGGGGATAAAAGGGGGACGGGGTGGAATTTTTCAAATCTGAAACAAACTTGATCTGCGTACAGTATAAGTCTACCTTCATGCAAAAATGGCTCTATCTCTTATATTCTCTGAGATCGACGCGTTCATACAGAGAGACAGACGTACAGACGGACAGAGGTACAGTCGGACAGACGGACGGACATGGCTATATCGACTCGGCTGTTCACGCTGATCAAGAATTTATATTCTTTATAGGGTCGGAAATGTTTCTTCTCCCTGTTACATACATTCGCACAACTTCATGATCCCCCTTTACCCATTTTCAATGGGAACAGGGTATAAAAAGCCGACTACTAAATACCCAGCAGAAGCGATGATTTGCTTGTGTAATTTTTTGTGCAGTACTGTAGCACGATATTACCTCATTTTAATGGCTATAGGGTAGACCAAATTCGTATTGGAAAACCTATATATTCGGTTGAAGGGGGGACACATATGCTAGACAGCCTGGCCTAGGCCTTGGCACACGCGCCAACTTTACTTTCCTCTGGACGACAGCCACATCACTTAACATATTAATTGGCTCAAGTTAATATTCATATTTTTTTTGTACGCTTTTGTCACCAACCCAAACGAATTCCTCACCAAAATATATACATACATATATAAATAAAAAGTCCCGCCGAATTTTATGCTGCCTCTTCATTTCTAGCAGTGCAGCACTCTCAACCAAATGTGGCATGATCATGACATAAGAATTGGTAACTGGGAAATGGCCAACCGGCAAAAAATACATCTAGTTGCACTTATCAGTCGAGGGCTGAAACATTGTTTACAAAATGCAATCCGGTTTTTGTATTTGTTTTTGTTTTTCGTTTTTTGTCTTTACAAATGAATAGTTTTATTTGCGCAAATTGCGGCCTCTGTTTGTGTAGATAAGCAGGCGGGCGGGGCAGGCGGCTGGCAATCAAGTGAACCACACAGCCTGACCAATTAAACCGCTGCCCAACGTAACGACAATGCGTCAAATCACATCAAATAGCGCGCGTCAGTAGAAAACAAAAAAAAAAGAAAAACAAAAACAAAACCCTCTTCATGCTATGATTGTTTTTGTTGTTATTTTTTTTTGTAAATAGAATCTATAAACAGGCAAACCCTAGCACGGTGTATGTATATATATGTATACCTATATGTATATGAATATGTATGTTAGCACTACTCATACGTTTACTTTAGCCTTGATCGCTGTGTGCACTTTGCTAAAATGCCGGCAATTGCACTTTGTCAGCAAATCTTCCTGTTTTTTTGAGCAAACTGATTGTAAAACATTTATAAACAATATACATATATGGAGCTTATCAGATAATCCATTTGGTAGTTAAGTCAGAGAGTAGGCAGCGATAAGGCTAATAATGATTCTTTACTAACTGTTTCCATGTTTTTTTTTCTCGATAAAATTTATATATTCCTGTTTATCATCCAACAGCTGGGTCGAAAATTGGATAAAGGTACGAAAAAAAACACGGAAATGTTAAGACAACATGTAAGAACGAGACTCAAGCCCGAAAATAACATACTCTGTACCATGATACAACAATATAAAGGTGAGGCGGCGTCAGTGTGATGAGTACTTTTGCCAAAAGCTTACGACTCAAAAGTACGCGCAGCACTGAACGTACTTGGCAGAGAACTCCTTAAGTTCGTAAGTGCTGCCCATCGCTGCTTTAGCCGGTGCTACCCAGCTTAAATGTTCGTTTTTGCTTTAGCTCGACAATCGTTCTTTCGATCTTCACCATTCCTTTGGCAGATCGATAAATAATATTAATAGCTAAATATATCCAAAAGGTACGAAACATCTATCTATACAACTGTGGGGATATGACGCTTTTTTCCAATTAAATGTTAAAATAAACTTGATCAGCCTACAGGTAAAGGAAGATTACAGCATTTTTTACACCACCCGCGTGATTCGTTACATGAGGCTACGCTAAAAATGCTCGGTAAGTTCTGCCACTTCACAGCGAATAAAATAGCAAACGAACAACGTTTGTAAATCATAGAATTTTATCATTAAAATAAGTATTCTTTGAGAAATGTGTGTTTGCTGATCATGTTCATTTTATGGTTTGAAACCATCCAAAATACAGCTGGTGCAAAAAGTGAATGCACAACGTCGGTTGTTTGTTAAATGGGCTTTAGAAAATATTAAATGAAGATACAATTTTTGATCGAAAAATTGTCATCAGCAACGACAACGACCACAACAGGCCAAGAGCTGCCAATTCACGTAGAAAAATGCACTGTTTGGTGCGGTTTTCGGGCTGGCGGCATCATTGGACTTATTTATAATCCCCACCTTGCAAATCGCAATATTATTGTGCCAACGGAGCAAATAACTGTGCGATGATTACCACATAACTGTGCGATTTGACCATAATCGAAGAATTTCATTTAGTTAACATGTGGTTTCAACAAGACGGTGCCACAGGTGGCGAGTTTAATAAGCAATCGATCAGCCTTATTCTTAATTTATTGCTGAAAGCTTGAAGCTTAACAATTCCGATCTATCTAATTAGAAAACGAGAACAAGATTGATAGAGATCAACATTTGGATAAGGAATTTAATACCAGTTTGTTTGAGACAGAACTGTGCACAGCTGTTCCATAGCACAATAGATTTCACACTTTCAAAATAGAACTACGAAGGTGGTTTCGATTATAATAAAGTCTTCATTTGTAAGTTTATTTTTTGCAGTCAGATTTCTAGGCAGACGTTGGTCGATTCAATGCTAAACGAGACGAATCTCTCATGGAATCAAGCCTGAAGACGTAAAAAATATATTTTTTTTGAAACTCATACTGCTCAGATGGGTGCTTCTGTCGTAATGTGGAATTTAAAATATTCTAATCCTCTTCAACAGCGATAACTCATATCTAATGGGCCGAAATTCCTGTCTTTTATGTGACATCCATTTTGATGATACTTGCCCTTCTGTATGCTTGACACCTATATCTTAACTTTGCTTGGCCCTTCGAGCCGGATATTTTAATTAATGTGAAAACAATCCCAACTATGCGATTCTCCTACAGCTATGCCTTATCATTACATGAAATAATATGGATCAGATGCTTTAATCGATTGCCCATCTTGATACTAAGCAAAGATGTACCATTCTAACCCAACAGTTGAAATTTCAATTTGGATCTGGCTTGTAAAAAGAACCCCCCATTTTTTAATTTTTTAAACAAACTTCGATTTACTTACTTGTTACACCTCGTCCATCCTCAGCAAATGATAAGAATCCTTTATTCATATCTTGTGCCTGTGGTTGTTGCTGTTGTTGCTGATTGCTAGATGATAAAATTGCTGCCGTGGTTGTTGTGGTGGGCGGCAATGTTGGCTCCGCGACGGCAGCAACAACGTTGGCAGCAGCGTTCTTTAAGTTCAAGGTGGATGTTAGATTGGTTGAAGTTGTTGTTGGAGTGGTACGGAATACCGAAGCAGTCACCGATTTGGGACGTTTCTCTTCGAGACGCAGCAAGGAGTGGTTGTTGTTGTTGTTGCAGCTGAATATTTGGGAGGTAATGGTGCGGGGACCAGGTGAATGATTTTCACGTTTGATCAGCAATTCGGTTGGCAATGGGTCCTTAAGGGTAGTTGTTGTTGTTGGTGGGTTGGTTGCAGTTGCAGTCGCAGCAGCAATTGTTGTTGTTGTTGTTGGTTTAGAATTCTCTTCTTTAGTTTCAATTGGTTTATCTTTATCCTCCAGCTCAATGATGTCTGTTGCAGTTGCTGTTAGTTTAGTTTGATTTTCGTTTGCAGTTGCTGTGTCTTCAGGATGTTTTGTTTCGGTTTCAACTGGTTCCTTTTGCTCACTTGCCGCCGTTTGTTGTGCAAGTGAATAAATCTCATGTTTATTCTCAAGATTACTGCAAGAATGATGCACAAAACGCGTTTCGAAATGGTAAGGGGAATTGAATTGAGGGAATCTTTTTTGGTTTTATTTTGCACTCGTTTGTTACACCACAGCAAGAAAAAGCGCGCGATATTTCGTTAAACTCGGTAAGTGGGTGTGGCATCTCAAGGCCACATTTTGTGTGGGGTTAGTGTAAATTACTTATTAAGCAACTATATTAAAAATATTAAGTGTTCTATTAATGAGCCGAATTGAGCCAAGCTGTTAAGCACTCTTACACTTTTACATTTTCTGGTTATGGGGACTTAAAAGTCAAGCGACGACTGATTGAAATTTCGTAACAGGGTTTTTCAAAATCAAGCTGTAAGCCCTGCTGCTTCACCTTAACCCATTTATCAATTAAACCCGCCAATGTCATAAACTGATAATACAGATCTTAAGGTGGGTGTGTCTGACAGTACTCTAACCGGACCCAGATTGATAAGCCCCAATGTATAATCTGTGGAAGACCACAGCAACCAAATCAACAATTAGACACATTTGTCGTTTGCAAAGAACAAAATTAAACTGTTCGACTTCAGCATGATGTTATTTTATGCCTCTCGCTCTTTCTTCTGATAAGATAGTGAACACTTAATGATCGGCCGACTTGGGCTAGCTCAATGAGTGAGTGAGCTGTTGCTGCTGCTGCTCTTGACTATGTGCATGCCCCTAGTGGCTGAGTATCAAACGCTTAGCGCGTGAAATCCCCGTGAGGCCTTCGTGAAACCTCCGTGGAATGCTCTAAGGCGTAGGACGCCGACGACTGATCATGATAACGGCCAGCCATCGCACGATTGTACATGACATCAAGTGCTGCAAATCAAACTTTTTGGGGGCTCGTCGCTCTGGTGAAATAGCTAAGCAAATAGGGTGATGATATTACAGTGAAGGGTTGTCCACTTAAGGAAAGTTTCAATGTCAAAATGAGAAATTTTATAAGATAGATGAAAGTGTAGAATCATCGACAAATATATAACCGGAAGATAGACACAATGGCGGTAACTACAATATACTTAAACAATTGCTTTATTTCATATTCGTTGTTGTTGTTGTTGTTGTGTCTAAACAATTGACTTTACTACACTGGGCGCCAGTGGCGACCGGTTAAAACCGCAAAAACCGAAAAACAGAAAGAGAAAGAAAAAGTTTACATCATTTTGATTAAGTAACTTAACCTAACCAGACAGATCTAACTGAACGAATTGAAACTGAAATCAATTTTGTTAATATTCTGACATCATTAGAAAAAATCGTTTAGGCAGCGCCAGTATATTGCCGCTGAGGTACTGCAGCCTCTTTTAGAAGACAGTGTTTTTACCAAAATATTAATGAATAAATAGTTTTAAGTAGAGTTTTAATTGAATAATTGGAAAGTTAAAAAAAAAAAATCATGTACTTAAATAACAAGCACTTCTTTTTTGTTGCTATTTGTGAGAGCTTGTTGTGTAGGCATGATACCGCATCGGGACATCTATTGAAAAAGTGTTTGCTTTAGCCGGACACCTTCATCAGCTATTGGCGCCAGCTTCAGTTTATCAAACTTTATCATTCGGATTCGGCGATATACTGTAGGCCCCCTTTATCCATAATAGAAAAGTGAACAAAATGTCGGGAAAAGTTTGCTTAGTTTTCTGTTTGGTGCTGAGACAAAACAGAATCTGGTATTGCGAAAGCAAAACCAACTAATTTTATTCAATGTATACGTAACTTTTTTTGTAAAACTATGTAACTATTTCCGACCCCATAATGTATATAAATTCTTGATTAGCTTCAACAGCTTCAACAACAGATCTCAGAGATGCTAAGAAGAGATAATGATTGTTATTCTTGCTGGCAGATAATTTTGTATTTTTAAATTTTTGCCATCTACTATCTTAAAGTAAAGTAAGCCGACATTATTGGACACAAGGAAAATGGCCGAAAAATTTGATTTGAAACTCGGATTGTAATTATGGTAAGCGAATTAACTCGTGTAGTGAATTTTGGATGCTAAAAAGTTTTTGCCTCCATGGAGTTGTTGGTTTGAAAGGATTGAACACGAATTAGCTTGAGATATAGTTTGTCGATGCATGAAATGATAATTATTATACATTATTTGTTTGCTCCTGTTTGCACAAGGGAAGTTGTGATTACGAAAAAATCTTGTTTTCATCCCATTGATTTCAAATCTAAATTTATATGGTTTCCCTTGATTCTGTAAAGATTTTATTGGTATCTCCAAAAACCATGTAAAAACCTGTACCGGATTAAATTAGGTATACAAACCAATTCTGAGCCGAACCGGCTACGAACCAATCCGAACCGCTTATTACAGCTGTTGAACCGAACCGACTTCCAATCAGAAATGCTGAACCGAACCGAAAACCACAAAGAAAAACGGTTCGGTTCAGTTCGCTGACGAGTTTTAAGATGTGAATCTCTTTCCTCTAGCCAATAATACTTATTAATTTGGGAATTCGAATCGTTAGAAGATAAATTGTATACGACATTTCGTTCGACCCTCTCCCATCTTGACTTCCTGACATCCTGACTTTACACAAATTTTCAACATGTTATCAACATTTAAGTCTTCCTCAATTACCGGCCGATCTTTTAATTTGCATTATTTATGCCAAATTTCGTTTAGGGAGGCGAACGAATGGAGCAAATTATGGGATAATGAACTTAGCATTTTAAAAGTGAATTGATCATACATGTTTTTGCATTAAATTTTAACAAAATTTAAGCAAAATGAATTTATTCATGTTTGGAAAACCGAACCGCAATCCAAGCCAGCATATGTTTAAGAATTCTGTGCCGAAC
The DNA here is from genome assembly GCA_035044965.1 of Lordiphosa andalusiaca. Taxonomy (NCBI): domain Eukaryota; kingdom Metazoa; phylum Arthropoda; class Insecta; order Diptera; family Drosophilidae; genus Lordiphosa; species Lordiphosa andalusiaca. Next base: position 657,391 of record JAWNNM010002717.1, read on the forward strand.
CTTAGACTACAAAAAAAAACTGGTTCGGTTCGGTTGCTTCGCTTGAATATTTGTAATTTTTTGGAATCTCGGCACTATTTTTCAACACTAAATTGCCAAATTATAGCTAAAAGTGCACAAAAAAGTACGGTTTTTAACAAAAACCAAAACCATGAACCACTGAACCGAACCACTCTTAATTGCGAACCAGTTGGCTTCCCTGTTGGAATCTAAAAATCACTTAACAAATTCAAACAGAAACGTTCGAGAACCAACAGCTGATAAGACAACATTGCAACGATTCTGTAATATATATTGAACTGTGTAATAGGTCGGGTTGACGCGTCGAAAATGAAGTGCAGAGTCAGCGCCTGGAATTTCGATCGCGTGATCTCTGGCTCTCTCTCTCTCACTCTTTCCCGCAGCCGCACAGTCAGCGCTATTCTTTTCGCACAAATAAACAAACAAAGTCGACTTGAAGTTGACTTAAGACAAAACTAAATGAAGATACTTGATCTCAACTAAAAGCCACAATTTCTTATTGTGTAACAAAATAAGAAGAATGAAAAGTAAGAGGGGGAAAAAACTGCGTCGAAAGCAGGCAAAGAATTGAAATTGAAAGAGAGAGAGAAAGAGAAAGGGAGGGAGAAACAAAACAAGAAGACGACGACAACAAACATTAAATGACTTGTTTTGGGGAAAGAGGGGAGTGAAGCTGCTCGCTGCTCTTTGCTCGAATTCAATTGCCCCCAGCGTAGAATAGCAGTAAATTGAATGAACAATTCTCAAAAACGTTTCGTAATGTTGCACAAAATTGATGCCAAAAAATTCTCAATTAAACGCACATTTAACTTTCAATTAAATGCACAAATTTTTTTGTTTGGCAAATAAATAAACAAAAGTGCAAAACAATTTTATGTAATGCCAGCACAGAGAGATAGAGAGAGAGAGCGAGAGAGAGTCGGAAGAGAGTGCAGGAAGAACGCACAAAATGCATTACAATTTTGCAGGTTAGGATCGAGTGTTGTGTAAAACCGATTTGATTTACTAAATATCAATTTAAAGGCTTTTGATTGTTGCGCGTATAACAAACGTTTGCAGGCTTCAGGCGGAGGGCCTGGACCGCCAGTGGTGAATATTATTTATGTTTTTTTTTCCGTGCTAATCTTTTGGACACATTTGTGGGTATACATATGTATTCCACACGCATAATAAAGTTTATTTTTGTCAATGCTTAGTATATTTGTATTTAATTTGTTTTTATTTTTATATTCTTTTTCATGTATACGCGTATATTTCACGATCACACCGATATTTATGTAATTTTTTTACCTTTTGAATAAAGCACTTGATAACTAAAAAACTGTTGCCGAATTAAATTTACATTTGCAATATTTACAGGTTTTTTGTTTGTTTGTCGTTTCGTTTATGGTTGACTTTTATTTATTTGCATTTTATTGTGATTGGTTTTTGGCTTGATTTGGCGATTCGACTACGTTAGATAGAAAGCACAGTAAAACAGTTTAGTTGAAGGTATTAAGCAGTGTTTTTTTTTTTCTGTCTGTTTTGGAAAAGTGCACGAAAAATACGGGTGCTTTTTGGCTAGCGCTGCTTGCCTTGCACAGACGACGACGTACCAGAGACGAATGAGTGGAAAGCTAGCGCAGCTGAAGGCTTGTAGTATATGAAATACGTGTCGAACGACCAGCAAAATTAAAGAGAGCCGGCGAGTGAAAGAGCACAGCGTCGGCGCACTTTGTTTGAGTGCTTTTTCGAGTCAGCGGAATTTGCTGAGTGGCTTTGGTTTTATTTGTGAAAATGTTTGCTTTCAAAACGTTAGATATTTATTATTGTTTTTATGCCAAACATTGAGAGGCCAACGCTAATTGTTCACAGTTTTTTGGCAAGCTAGAGGAAGTGTGTATACTCGTATGTACACTTGTTGTACCCATTATACACCTAATCAAATTGTAAATGCTCAACTATATGCCAGAAGCTGATAAACTGATAAGGGTACGATGGCAAATACAAAAGCAGGAATTTGCACTGGTTTGAAATGTGATGATATTGCAGTGACAAAGCCTAAAATTATGCTCCAAAAAATGTTCAAGAATGTTCAATGGAGTTTTGATTGGCATAGCAGTAAAATATATTTTCCGTTACCTTAACATTCTTTTAAACGTGGCGACCGTGACTAGCAGAATACTTAAGACTAGTTTCGCTTAATGTTCAAAAATCGACCACCTTAAGGCTTATGTAGTAAAGTATAGAATACAAAAGTTTCTCAAATTGAATTCTGATTACTTTTTAGCAGCAAAAATATTTCCCAAAATTATAAAAACTTGGAAAATCAAAATCCCTTTTTATCACCTTTAGCCTAACACTTTCTTAAATATTTTCATGTTTTTAAATATGTTATTTTTTAAATTTTTGATTAAAAAAAATACCTTGGGTCAGGTTTTTCAGCGCCGTGGTTCAGTTTACAAACAAGTAACTTAGTCGGTCAAGCCCGACTGCACCAAAGAAAGTGAGTGTATGAAAAAAATATCTTCAAAAAACCTATAGTTAATCCCGTTAGACAGCTATATTTTCCTTTCCAACCTGTAATTATGCTCTTCCGCTCAAAATTTGACAGCGCGTTAAATATCTTATACATTTAATTAAATTGGAAATTGTTTATTTATAAATTGAATCTGAGTTCATTGTAAGAAAAAATGTACCATTAAATCGTTCTGCTCTCTAAAATTTCACAAATTTGACCTAAAATTGCCAAAGATGAGTATTTTTCAAATGGGCTCAACTCTTTGCGTATTTCACCATCAAACTAAAGCCATTGCGTAAGAGTTCATAAAAATGAAAGGACATGAACAAGGACGTGTAAATAGCAGGTCACAAGCGACACAAGACACACGAAAAAATAACATTTGAAGCATTTTACGGCCGCGCTGCCTTGAAACTGTAATAAAAGGTTGTTGTTGTCAATACACTTAACAAAAAAAAAAAAGCCTGTGTTAAACAGCTTATTCTTAAAACCAGCTTATATTCGGAATTTAAAAATTGTCTATTAAAAGCTAAAAATCGGATTACAAACCCACTTCTGTGCATTTTGGTGAGTTTGATTTATCAGAAAAATTTCACTAAAACTTTTAAGCTATTTCATAAAGCGAGGTCTCAGTTTTGAATCAAATAAGCCCGCAAAGATCTAAATGCATTGAATTAGCCAAAGAAAAAGAAGGTTTTACTGTAGGTCACTTCATAGGCAAAGGGTTAGAATCATTTGGGAATTTGAAGAACAGATTTCCATTAAAATAATTTTGCATTTTCGTTGCTTTTTTTTTAGGAGTAAGAATTGTTAGTATGTTTCGTACTTAATCTAAGATAAGTTGTGTTTAAATTACGTCTGCGTTTTCTAAAATCTTTCGGCTGACTGTAAGTGCAAAAAGCTCTAGTTTTGTGAACTTTTGTTTTCATATTTTAATTTTTTTGTACTTAAAAAAGAACAAAACATGTTTAAAATTTTTGGTACAATACAGTTTACTACTACTATTCTCGATATAAATCGATTACCTATTATCACACGATTTTTTTCCAAATTCATTTCTGTTGAGCAAATCGGTTTCAACTAGTTAAGCAATTCAGATGCTGCTCAAACCTGATATAGTAACTGCTGATATGTAAACATGTTGATAACAGTCGACTGGACCGACCCTACTCCGATTATGAACTTGACTTACACACGAAAGTTAACACCGAATTCTTATTTAATTGATGAAATACTTTGGCGCAGCCATCTTAACTTTGTGTTGGTATTGCTAGATATATTTTTTATTGAGAATTTAGCATAGCTGTTGAGAAATCGTGAATTCCCTAGCATACACTTTTCATAAGTTTTATGACAAGCTTATTCGGCACCCCCGCTTTTTTCCAAGTGTACGTTTATTTTCACTTTCAACTGCCATTTCACAAGAACATTTTTCATAATTTGATGATGAAATTTTATGCAGAAGCAACTTTCTTAAAAGCCTGTCGATCAAGCAGCACTCAAAATTGTCACTGTTTTCAAGTGTAGACAAAAGTCGATAATTGGTTTTAAGCGTGTGACTAACGAAAAACCTCAAATAAACTCCAAATATTTATGCCGTTTTTATTGTTGGCGTTAACAAATAAAAATGGAATATATATATTCACAGACCAGAGGAGAACGAGCCACGCAAACATTTTTAAATTAATTCATTTCATTAGGAAAAATAAAAAAAATATATAAATAAAATTTCGTGACCAGATGACTCGCATGGAAACAATGAAAAAGAAGCACGAGTTGATTTTGGAAGTGACGAAGTTTGTATACTCTTTAAATATTAAAGATATATAGTTTTTTGATATGATTAAGGATCATATAAGATTCGAAATTTAGCCAAATATTGTAATCTTATGCTAAAGTGCCTTTGGGCAGGTAGTGGCCCTATGCGCTAATACCGCTTGAGCCCTTTTACTTGCCGAAATAACCCAGAAATATACAAAAATGTGTTTATAAGCCTTGATTAAATTTTCACTTTCGCAAAATATTTGCGGTTTGGAGACCAAAACTGATCGAAAACATTTAAGATCGCAGAACTATTGCAAAAGGAAACCTTCCAAAAGCTGTTATTAAACTCGTCAAATATCTCTAAAGGGTTTCTCTGACAAAAGTGGCATGGCAATATCTCTAAACATTTTGAAATTTATCCTTCTATGATGAAATTCGATATGCTATATTTAATGGGCTTCTCTTTAGCGATTTTTGACTACCGACCCAATAGAAAGATAATGTCTTAGTCTCAAGAGTATAGCTGTAGCCGTTAGGCCTGGTCGTTGATGAATCAGTCAGTCAGTTGGACAAACAGGCTAAACTTCACCAAAGTCCGTGCTTATTTGCCTCGCAAAATAAATGTAATCCGATATTATTCAGGGGTCTAGCTTGAACTGTCAGTTAGTCAGTCGAAAATATTTTTGTATTTTGATACATTTCACATACAATTTTTTTTTTTTTGGTTTCCAGTGTTTTACAAACGTCTGTTGGAAATTATAACACCCTTTCTCCGAAAGTGTATGAAGCAAACACGAGATAAGTTGCATTTCGTTCATACAGCTTTAACGTTATACATTTTGAAAGCAAACACTTCTATTGAAGTATCAATGCTAATCCCTGTATTGCCTCAGCCATTAGCAACTTTTTAAAGATTTAATTATTTGGATTTTCAAAAGATGACTAAAAGATCTGTCCAGTACTTATCACCTTGTCATTTTCCGTAAGACCAAAATAAACACATGGCAAATTATTTTAAAAATAAACACAAAGTGTGCCAAAAAAGAAGAAATGAGATTGGAGGAAAGAGAGTATAAACGTCAAGAGACTGGAATTTTGTGCAACCATTTTGCATTTCAGGAAATATGTGTTGTGCAGACTGCCACCAAGCACAAATCAACTGTCGGCCTTCCATCATTCCATTGAAAGCCACAAAAACTGGACAGAACATACCAGAAAGGGATTCCAAGAGAATATGACCCAAATAAATCAACTTAATCATTGTAGAGAGCCAAGATAAACCAGCGTATGTATACATATAAATGTGCATTTCAATTATCAGCGGAAAAGAGGTTCCCCCAAATGGCTGTCAAAAGTGCTACATCATGCCAAGTTGTCGACGGTGACGAGCCCCCTAAAGCGAAATGACGAGTACATGTGTACATACAGAATGGTAACATAATGCTCGAAACATGACTCAATAGAGAATGACAAAGGCTTTGACACTCGCAGTGATTAAAAGCAAATTCAGAGTATATTTGCTTAGATTTCGTTTAAGAAAAGTAATAAAAGTGCGCCAGCCTTATATAGATTGTTAATTAAATTGACATCACCTAACCATCTAATTACTCATCAAGTGGGTCGATTGCTGGTTGTGCATTTTGAGATTGTTCATAAATAAACCATATAAGTAGGTACAGACATTTATAGCTGCATTTAGGTAGAAACGAGGGCAGCTTGATAAGTAAGTGACAAATTAATTTATTGATAATTCGTGATTTGAGTTTGACAACCTCGTGAATTTCTACATAAAAGTCAGGTATTATTTTATTGCTATTGAAACTCAGCTCTTTCGTTTCAATGCCTCCGGAGGTATATGCTTTATTGCATTCCAGCAAAGCACTTTCCATTCTACATTAAAGGATGGGTACCAAATACTCGATCATAACCGCAACCATGAAAAAGCCGCTTGTAGACTTTTTAAAAGAGAAAAATGAAAATTTGTTACTTGAATTAATAGTTTCCAATGACTTATGCAAGCTAAGAATGAATATTCTTGTTCGAAGATATTTTTTTTTATGAATTTAAAGAGTTTTAGCCACTATACACTTAGAAATCGTGCAATGTTATGAAATGGAATTAAGGACAAACGTAAGATGGAAAATACTTGATTTAAGTACAACTTTTTTTTATAACACCGATTGGTTAAGACCGATATATTTTAGTAAAGAATGTTTCGATTTATGTTAAGTACTTTTCAAACTATAATAAACACTTGTTGATCATATTTAAAGGTTTGATTCAGTCTTAAATCGCGCCCGGTTAACTCTAAAAAGAAGAACAATATGTTTACAAAATAATTTCCACAGTCATTTTTGTAACAAAATATGGGTTTACCCTAGTTTAGATTCTAAAGTTCTTCTTAAATGGTTCGTAAATTAAGAGTTCCCATTGAATCAAAGAAGGCTGAACCAAGATGGTATTACTATAGGTAAAACATTTTCCATTACCCTATTCAAAAAGTGTGAGAGCCATTTGGGAATTTTAAAAACAGATTCTATCAATAATGGTTTGCATTTTCTGTTGCACACATTTAGAAGCTTGCATTGTAGGTATATTCCTTATACTTTGTTTTAGAATTAAGAACGCGATTTTGTTTTAATTTATAAGTTAAAGTGCAATAAGTCTTAATTCAAAACCGTTAGTTCTCATTTCAAGATTATTCACAGTTCATCATCGAAATTTGAGTGTTTCTTATTCATGTATATTGTAATTTCTGTTCTACATTGCGCTACAGTCTCAGAATTTGCAGAATATTATCTTAAGGGCTTTCGACGGGATTGATGGAGAACCGTAGGAATCAAACCGTTTAAAAACTTGGACATCTCACCAATGAACTTGAATTTTTTTTTTAACATTGCCATTGAAAACTTGTTTGCTTTGTGTTTTTGGTTTAAAAATATTTCGTACTTAATTTAAGTACATGAAAGAAGAAAACATTCTAGAAATTTTAAGTAATTACAAAACTGTTTAAGGTCTTACCCAAAATCTATAGAACTTTGTCAAAAGTTCCATCCAACCATTGGTTCAAGTGTTTTTAATAAAAATTTGTTTTAATATTTAATTTCTAATATTCAATTTATAATCCCCTAGACCTGTGATCAATCGACTTAGAAATTGATCTTTGGAGGATGGCTGAGTCTACTGATGATCGAACCGAGAGGGGCCTACAAGACCACCGGCTCACTTTAGAGCATACTGACTTACAGTTAAATGAATGGCTAGCTTACAATCAGCTTTGCAAACCTTTAAAATAATCAATGAGGTTCGGTCCGGGGGTTTGATCCCCTGAGAACCGTTTCGGTTCGGGTTTTGGGGTTCGCGAACCGGAGCATGAACCAGGCGCCTTACATTTTTGACTCCTCGAACCTGAACCCGAACCGGACCATTTTTTCGAAAAATGAGGTTAAATATGCTTAATGAGAGTTTTTAAAATTCGACAATAAATGCCTCAAGTATCTCAAGCTCAGGTATCAGTTGAACGAGTATTTTCAATACGTAAGTTTGTTCTTTCTAATAGATAAACAGCTCCTGGAAGATACAATGCTAATTAACTTAAACTAAGCAGTTTAAAAAAGCTTTTAATGTCATTTAATGCATTTGATAATTGAATTTACTTAAGAAGTGATCATTAAGATTAAGCATTTGAATAGAGGGTATATATGTTTCATTTTTAACGTATTATTAAATCAAAATTCAAACTATTCTTTTATGTGCAAGCGAACCAAGGTTTGAACCAGGGGCTCCAAGAACCGGTCCTCGGACCGAACCTTGGATTTTACAATGGGTTCGAACCCCCGGACCGAACTTCATGGATAATTTGAAAGGTTTGCAGCCTTGGTTCGAACCCATTGTAAAAACCCATTGTTTGCAGCCTTTCTTGCAATATCTTTTTTCCAAACTGCCCTCGTCACGATACACAGTGCATATGTATATAATATCTCAACCCACATAATTCAGCATACAGGGAGAGAGAGACAAACCTCCGATGCAACAACAAATTAGCAAACAATTTGCGCAGTTGCGAATCATGCAATTTGTCTTTGGTCTCACGCTGGGAGAAAATGAGAGAGATTTCACAAGTTCCGCTCACAATTGCGACGCATTCTAAACGGCATTCCCCGACGCGTTTGCCACGTAATTTTCCAAATAATTTGCGAAACTTTTAATGCTCGTCATTAAATTGTAGGGAGTTCCATCGAAAGCCTACTGGGTGTCTACGTGCTCATGGGCCAGCAGTCCAAACACAACATGAAACCAACAGAAGAGAGTTCACAAAATCGAAAAAGTGCTCAAAAGAGCGAAAGTTAAGAGTAACTTTCGATGATCAATTCAGTTGTGTTCGGTTTAGTTTTCGTTCGAGACGGCTGCCAGACCTGGAATCGCAAATGTATGCCGCCGCCGGCCGGCATCTGGTGGAACTGGTTTTCCAAAAGCGTCGCGCACTTTGCAAAAAAAAAACATAAAAAACGCACTCAAGCAAGAGATTTGGCAATGTATGGGCATTTGGGAGGGGGGGAAAATGATAAGCAAAACACAAGGCAAACCAAGCAGCAGCAACAGCACCAAAAAATCAAGTTTCTGTATACAAACGACAAACACAAACAATGCCAAAAAAAAGTAAATTGAGGTATTGCTCTTTGGTATAGGTGGCTCACATATGTTGGGCTCAAGCACACAAACCTACATACATAAAGCTACTTCTTATCATTCTAAGCGTCTGCCTGTATAGCAGCAGCAGCAGCAGCAGCTAAGATGTCAAATATTGTGTGTTTCGGGAGAGGGTATTATATATCACAGCAGGGGGGGTTTATCACCTAATTTGACACCACAAATGATAAATGATAAAGAAATCAACTCAAAGTGATTTAGCTAAACAGGTGTCTGCTGCTGAAGGACACGAAAAAAGGAAAAAAAGAGTTGGAGACATACATATGTATGTATGAAGTTGTTCACTTTGAAAAAGTTAATAAACTGCAAAGTTGTAGAAAAAATGGCGTTTGAATTTTTCATAATGCAATATAATTTGGCATTTACAGAGTGGGCCAACTTAAGTTTCGTCATCACGCAATACGTAAACGCCACTACAACGCATTCGAATCGTATACGTTGAGTCACCTATGTATGGAGCTATTGAAAGTTCAAAGTTTATGGCAACTAACTATGGACCCTGGCAACCTTGAAAGACCAATAATTGACATGATGTAATGGCTACTCAATCCGAATCTCAACGAAAAGTAAAAGAATTTTCGGAAGGAAAAAGCCACATTTCATGAGCCACTTACGGTAGAGATGCCCACAGCTAACTTACGGCAGCGTAGAGACCAATACAAATAAAGAAAATATTCCTGAAGCAACAACAACCATAAGAAGTACAAGAAGAAAGCTGGATGATGCCTGGTGCTGTGCCCACAAAATCGTTCGTCGCCAACAACAAAATCACCAACATTCATATTAATTGTTGCGAGGGGTATACGAGAGAAAGAGAAGAGAGAATCTATTTTTACTAAGTGAACGCACAGCTAAGCTATGCGGAACAGAACAACGAATGCGCTTTTGGCGCATAGACAGTGTGTGCCTATGTCAGGATGCTATTAGATTTTTTAAATGTGAACATAGCATAGGCATCTCTTTTGAAAAAATTTTAAAAAACTTCATTGGCTGCAAATATTTTGAAGATTGAAATGTCGCATATTTTACTAAATACTCTCTCATAAAAAGAAATTTCGCTGGACGAAATGAAAATATATTTTTAACTTTTTGTGATTTAAAAAAAAAAAAAAAACAAGAGCGTAAGTTAAAGTCGGCCCTGCCCGACTTCGAAATACCCGTTACTCAAGGCAATTAGTGTTTAATAACCTCATGCAGTTCAGATAAGTATGCAACGTTTTTTTTAACTCTAGCATTTATTATCCAATCTCTATTAAATTTTGTGAGATTAAACATATTGGCCACATATTGCATACTGTAAAATTTGAGCTCGATAGCTTACAAATTGTAGGAGCTATTCAACAATTTTTATTGCGGGGGCGGGAAGGGGCGTGGCCATAATTTTAAACAAACTCGATCTGCCTTCAGACAATACTAGCTTACATCTAAAATTTGGTTGCTCTAGCTCTTCTAGTCTCTGAGATCTAGGTGTTCTTACAGACGGACGGACGGACGGACCGACGGACATGGCTATATCGACTCGGCTATTGATGCTGATGAAGAATATATATACTTTATGATATCGGAGATGCTTCCTTCTGCCTGTTGCATACATTTGCACGACTTTAGCATACCCTTTTTACAAAAAAAAAAAAACGAGTTAAAAAATAGAGGAAAGTTAACTTCAGACATTTCAATTGAAAACCAACAAGTTTTTCTCACTAAGACTACTTTTCTGACCCTACTTTTCAATGACAGCTATACTATACAGATGTCCGATTTTGACCAAACTTATTGGAATCTTGGAAGTGGATAGCAAACTAAGAAATACAAAGTTCGAAGGCGTTTTCATTGAGAAACAAAATAGATTTTTCTAACTAAAACTAATTTTTCGACCGATCATTTCCATGGCAGCTATATGCTATATTCATCCCATCTGTCTTCCGTTAAATGTGAAGCGTATTTGATGAGGTGCAAGATTTCGTGAAGATAGCTTTCAAACTAACGGATGAAATCGCATAGAAACAGACGGACGGACAGACGGACATGGCTATATAGACTCAGCTCGTCATGCTGATCAGGAATGTATGCACTTTATGTGGTCGGAGATGTATCAAACAACTAAACAATTTTAATATACCCTCTGCAAAGGTATACAAATTGATTGAGTTACTTGGCAACTCTGAAACCATGGTTTTTGTCAATGCTAACTAGAGTTGGTTTGCGATTTCGCTTGGATTGGAATTCGTATTTGCAAAAGACAAGAGGTTTAAAACCCACCTTAAGAGATTTGTGTGGCACCAAAAACATCGAATTCGCAGAATGGAAATGCATTGCATTGCATGCAAAGACCTCCAAAAAAAACTCAAATGTGATCAAAAATGAAATAAGACGTTTGCAGGGTTATATCAGTTTATCTTTATAATAGGTAGACCAAATGATATACAAACATTTTTAAGAGGGCACTCACCAAGTCTTAAGAAAACCAAACAGAAATTAAATTTTTGGAAAAAGTAGCGGTATTGTTCCAGCATAATGAAGCAGATATGAGATTGCTTAAAAGCGCACAGTAGCGATCATGTCATGAAATGCAGCAGAGCTGAAGAAGATAAGCCTGCTTAAAGAATCCTGATTTCTCAAAAACTCAGAACGACAAAAAACTATTTCGTCACAGCACTTTAAACCAGCTATGTCCAAAAATTGAAAAGGCAGCCACGCGTGGTTGGCAGGCCAAATTCTGCCGGCGTCGCAGCCGACACATATAAAGAGAGAGAGAGAGAGAGAACGCTCGGCAGCTTGTTCTCGTACGATGCGCGTGTTCGGCTGCATTTGCTCTCACGACTCATGTGTTCGGCTGAAGCAGTAAAACGTCACGTTGCCTTCGTGTTTCGCTGCTTCGCACACAAGCGCAACGCTTTCATTGTGTGAGTTTGGACACCACGCTCGAGAATTAAGACTGGTTCGGAACAGTGGTTCAGTGGAGGTTTTAAGCCACCGATTCGGTTTATAGCACGGCTTATGGATCAAAAGAAACCTCGGTTTCGGTTCGTTTCAGTGGTTCTTTCTCAATTTTCGATCATTAAATTTCCTCTAAGAAATTTTTGGCTTTCAGTCAAATTAAAGTTGATACGATGGCCCCAAGCATCAGTATACTCTTAAAGAACTGAAATGCAACAGCTATCGTTCTCAACTTTAATACAGTGCATTTCCATTGCATTCTCAGCTACTCGGATATTTGATCAAAGAAGGTATATATATATTTTTCCATAGAATCCATATAAAGAATACCGAGTAATAACAGATATTTTTAAATGGAAAATGTTGGAACCTGTTTGCAACCCGAAAACTCTACAAAGCTAGAACGATGCCAACCCTTTCGTAAAGGCTATTAGGCTAATAAAGTTCTTGAGTGAATCTATGTATAATTCCTAACTAACTTTTATTAACTGCGGAGTTCGGTTCAGTTTTGCATTTTAAGTCAGGTTCGGTATATGAACACAACAAATCTTAGTTTAGCCTCAGAACCCGTCTGCATTCCTGATTTTATATAAACAAAAGTATTTCTAATAATATGATATAATGTGATAAAAGTTGTGTTTTTGTCAATTAAAGTACGGGTTCTAGAAGCAGAACTCATGTATAACTTAAATATGGAAAATTTGTAGAACTCTCAGACGGAGATACGGAAACGGACTTGTAACATATTAGCTTTAAAGATCAAACCCTCAAGTAACAAGAATTGAAGAGAAGTTCATTCAATATTCGTCCTACCGCATTTGGATTAGTATTTTCAATTTGTTTGTCATTATTATAAATCTTTAGTGCATTAAGTGTCATTATAATCATCAATCATGTTGTTTAGAATAAATGTCTTTTTGTTGATGTTGTTGTTGTTTTTGTTGCGTGTCAGCTGTCATCTACTTTTTGTTGACGTAGCTGCGCTTGTTATTTTAATTAGCCCTTTCATTATAACGCTAATTTGTTGAAATTAAAGAGTAAAGAAAGAAAAAATATGGGAATGAAACACACAATTAACAACGCATTTCAAACAAAGCTTTAATACAAAATTGCGCTTATGATGGCATTATTCTGCAACCACAGGCAGCAGCAACTTTACAAATTTGTCAATTCAAATTAACATCACCAAATCAATCTTGTGGTTTCCTTTTGTTTTTCAAGCCATGTCAGCGAATGTGTTTAATAGACTTGTTTATTGTTACTTCTACAGTCCCCCTCGGAAAATGAAACTAGCTAACAGATGATGTGTGGGTGTGTGTGTGTGTGTGAGTGAGTGATTTATAAATCATCATTGTACTGAGATTTTTTGCTTCCCCTTTTGTAATTTGGCTGTTTGCCTTTTCTACCTTTTGCTGGCTGTATGGCTGTTTTTATATGGCTTAGATAAACACACTCAGAGCCAACAACTGATACAGCTACAACCGAGGCAGGGCGGCAGAATTTGTGTTCAAACACACACACACACACACACACACCCTCAAGTGATATATAATAGCCGGAGTAAATGCCAGCTGGCTTCCTTTGACCGCCTTCCCACTGCTTTGTGCGTCAAGTGTTGACTGTTGTCAACATTTTAAGTCGAAATATTACAATGGATAAGTCACTTTAAGCAAAGAAATGAAATGCGATATTGTATAAACTTTTAAATAAAGATTAATTGAAGATACTTTCAAAACCTCTTGGTCTTGTATGTTGAAGGAAATTTTTAATGTGTAAGTCCTTGTTTTGAGCTTAGAATCGATTTGTACATGCGTATCAAATTCTTCCAAAAACAAATATTTAATTGATTTGATGATTGAAAAGAATAAAATATTTTAAATCTCAGAACCTTGTTAACAATATTTTTTTGCATTAGCCAGAAACTTTTGCCTGAGTCTAAGCCAAGACATTTCCTATTTTCAAAGCTACTTATTTTGAAGAAACTTGACTCAGATACATTTAACACGGATTGGAGCAAGGGGCACGTAGTGGATAAAGTCTCAACAAAATTACACATACAAACCGCAAAACGGAGCCGGTACCAATATAAAGATTTTTATCAGAACCGTTATCGTCAGTCCATGTTTACCGAACTCAACAAAGCCTGAAGATTAGTCCTCACGTGAACATGCCACGTATAATTGTCCGCTTGAAGAACATGGTAAGCCCAACTAAGACATCACTTGGCCTTGCGACTAATTGATTGTCATTGCGATTGCGAAATATCCGTTTGAATTCAATTGGAACATCTGTGGGAATCTTTTTAGTTAAGTTCTGTGGCTGTTCTAATTTCGAAGTGAAATAGCCGAAGATCAAACTTTCAGTCGTCGAAGAAGTGATGAGTTCAAAAACTCTGTTCGATAATTAATGGCTTCGTTGGCATGGCAAACTGTATCGAGTCGTACTGTACCAAGTCGCCCGGCAACGACCGCTGAATCCAGATGTATAAGCCGTCCACATTTTTTGCTGCTTTAATGGTTCTTTCTGCTGGCCACGCATTATTTATGTATTGTGTGCGGTACATGACAACACTTTGGGAATCGACGATAGTTATGCTTCTAGTAATTTGGTTTGCTTCTCCATTGTAGATTTGTAACACTTTGTTCGAGAAAGTATAAGCGGATGTATCTTAAGTCTTATAAACTAAAATAATATTCAATAAAATACCAGGCTTAAACTGTCAGAATTTTTTAAGATCAAATACCATCTACGGGCTTTTACTGAACCGCTCTTTACAAGTATTCAATACTAGATGGCCGTTCGCTATTAGATCAAATAAGTAGAACCATCTAGACTTCTTTGAAAATCAAACTTGGAAGGTAAAACCTCCTAGCTCATAAGTACAAAATATTAAAAATATTTAAGTAAGTTTTTATATAAATATTGGTGACTATTTGGATAAGCTTATAAAAATATTTACAATTTGGTGACTATTTGGAGAAGCTTGACAATTATGAATAAAATACAGAAATAATAAAAAAAAAGTTGAGATTTGAACTGAAGTTTTCGCATGTCGTGACACGAACATTCGATTTTGAGCCCTTAAAAAGAGATCACGATCGAAAATGTTTTAACTCTTATTAAGTTTGAGTTCCAAAAGTGCTGTGGCAGGTTTTGTGAACTAAAAGAGTCAAAAGACATAGTTATCATAGTTCTGATTATATCAGACAAGATTGATTACTTATCATTTTCAACAAAAGTACTGTTATTACATAGCATACTCTTAGGGAGCGTAAGAAAGAGCACTTTGCAGAAAATCTATTTCAATATTACCCAAAAAAAAAACAACCAAATAACTTTTATAAATCAAAAAAAATATTGTTAAGCAAACTGTTCTGCTGAACGCGTCCAATTACAGCTGAGGGTATCAGTAACACCTCAAAGAAGCAAACTTGCTAGAGTGATTGGGCTTTACAGCTGCAAATTAGTCAAGCTCAGCAGTAAAAAAGAACTGTAGTCAAGTTATGAGCAAAAGAATGTTTGCATAAGTTTGTTGCTACAAAGAATGTTACACTCGTTCAAGTCTTGCAGGAAATTGAAGAAAAATCGATTCCATTTAAGAGAATTCGGTTCTCCATTTCAAGTTAATTAAGACAACTATTGATTGTTGTTTGTTTGTATTCTTGATGGTTGGCGGCAGGAGTTGGGCAGAAGTAAGCATGAATTAATATTAAATTTGTGTTATTTGAACATCAACCAACACAAAAAAAAAAGTATAAAGAGTGCTAACAAATAATGACCAAACTGCACGCAATGGCCACAAATGGTTAGGTCAGACTAAATAGAGATGGACGCTTGAAATTAAGCCAATTTGTCTTTACTTACTCACGGCCGCATCTTCCCCAGGAGTGTCAGAGAATCGAATTTTCAGTTTCATTTTATTTATCATTTAAGCCATCTTTGGCGTCTATGGAAAAGGCACGCAATTTAAGGAGCTCATAAACATTTAATGTCTACACAAAAAAAAAAGTAGAAATTGCCGGCGGCTTTTAATGGTTGAACATAAGCACACAAAGGACACGTGCAGGAGTAGCCCACTTAGAAAAGAGGGCAGCACATGAAGAAATCTAGTTTAGACTCGGAAATTAATAAACTAGTCACAAATTGATAAGATATCCACAACATTTGAAGCAAGTAGACAAAAAATGAAGAAGATAGCTATCGGGTCCTGCAAATGACATGCCCCATACATCCATAGGCGTGGCACATACATCAAAAGTCACTCAAGTACATGTGTCACACAACAATGAGTGAGGTTGGGCTGTGTCGTCTAATAAAATTCTAGAGATGCTCTTGTCTCAAGTCCCTGATGGAAACTTTTCTTCTACTATAAATGAGTGTGTGTGTGTGTGTGTGTGTGTGTGTGTGTGTGTGTGAATATATGTATATTTCGGCTGGCATTTTAAACGCCTCCGCACACTTTCACACATTAAAGAAAATTAGCCCACGTGCTTCTAGCCGCTGGGCTGCATGTGACTTATATTTTTAGTTTTATTTTCAGTTTCAGCTGGAAACTTTTAATGCCACGCGCTACTGACTCTTGCTCTCACTCACTCACTCACTTACTCACACACACCCATTATATTTCAACATCATTAAAATCAATCTACATACTGTGACAAAATTCATGTGACTCGCAGAGCAAACCATTCTACAACAAACTGAACAATCCATAAACAAAAATCTAAAAAATTCTAGTTATCAATTGAAAATAGCGTCGACTATGAAATGCTCTTAAAAGTTATTCTATCGAAAGGATTAACTTAAGAATAATGATTTCGGAAAGCAGAAGAAATTTCCAAAGGATAAAAAAAATTTCTAAATCTATTAGAGCTCCTTTAATTTGTCTGTGACTTAAAATCCCGATTATAAAAAGTAGAAAAAGTAACAATAAATTGGGTAAGATCCCAGTTTATTTAGCACATTGATAGCTTTATAGATGGTGAGAACATGGGAACAGTCAGATAGACAACCCATATCTGTATTATTGTTGATTTTCGTTATATGGTCACACCGAAATTATTTTCAGAATCAGAGATAGCTGGACTGAATGATGCCAAACGAGCAAACAAGTAGTTCCAATCCGGATTTTCTTAAGCCAAGCAAGAAAGAATCGATTTCCAGAGTTCTTGTTTTGATTCCAGCTAAGAGCTTGATGTTAGTACGATTAATTTAACTAAATTTGTTAGTCATCCTTTATACATAAGGACTTTATATAAAGATTACACAAATTTGGCAACTAATAAAATAAAATAAAAAGAAATTCTTCTTTTTTACTTGGTCTCAACTGATTCCTCAGTCGGATTGACTAAAGCTCAACATTCGTATTTCATCTGATCTTGAAATCGGCACAACTTAATTCGAACTACATTCAATTCAAAAAAAAATTGGTTGGAAAAATATCCGAGTTTGACTTAAAATAATGTCTCATAAGATTGATTTAAAGGTTATTTTGATTTTCTGTTCTTTCTTTCTTTAGTTGACTTTGCTCGTTGACTGCAAATTGCCAGCTGCCTTCTCATATCAGGAGTGCTATAACTGGTAGTGAATTCCAAGGTAGCATAAATACAAAGAGCGATACAAAAATCTAACGCTAAGTTGACTAAAGTCTTTGTGTCTGTATGAGCCTTACTGTGACTAGCTTGCTCTCGGTTTCTATTTGCTTTTTCGGATTTTTTATTGCAGTTTCGTACTCACTTTTTGCAAAAATTTTTGTTTTCTCAAATGAAATAAGTACTTGGTACTAGCATTTTAGGATTGACATAAGTACTTATATCAAGAATAATCAATTACGATTCAAACATGAGATTTCAATCCAAAGGTAAACATTAAATCAATTTTTTTTGGTTTGATTTTAGCTTAACGTTTTCTTTCTGTGTAAAAAGTATTCCTTGGTTGTTTTACTTATCATACTTCCAGCACGCTGCAATAGCTGGGTTAGCTCGTTGTTTCTCTTGAGATAATGAGATATTCCTTCAAATCGAACCTGGTCACACTTAAATTTACCTAATCCCGACACATACAAGTCTACCCACGCACTATTCCTTTCTTACAATCATTAGTCCCTCGTCAACTTATATGCCTACGTGTGCTGGATCACTGCCAAGGCCTTAATTTCATTAAACATGCTTAAAAATTATTTATAAAAAAAAATTAAATCAACCAAATTCCGTACGATTAAAGCTATTTTTATTTATTCATGATAATTTGCCGCTTAGCATCAGGCGACAAAAAACATACCACAGCACAACAAAATCATCATCCTGTCGCATAAATCTTTAGACCATTCCCTATTAATTCTTTTGGTTGCTTCTTACTTGGCGGCTGGCTTGCAACATGTTGTGTCACGAGGCAATTGAACCCACGCCAATTTTCCATCCATATTTTTGTCAGAAATTTCCATCTTTTTGTTATAATTTTTTTTTATACTTCTCGGTCCACTTGCTAATAGTAACCCATAGCATTTTTATTTGCTATTTTGTTTTCGTTTTGTCTAATTCAATAAAACTTGTTTATGTATTGACAAAATCTTAAGTGAAAAATGTTGTTTGAGGTTTGTTTTTGAGTACCCTGTAACAGTTTGTGATGGAATGATGGTTCGGGTTACTTTGCGGGCTAGTTGGAAATTGCGGAACATAAGCTTATAATGACTATATTTAAAATTTGTTTTTATTAATTTAGACGCATGGTGTTTATGTATTTTTTGCGGTTAGGTCACACTACTTAATTAGCTGTGCTAAAACAGGGATAGCCAAACGGAAGGTAAGCTCAAAAAAAAAAATTAAAAACTTTGTACTTGAATGAAGTACAAACTGTGTCAATAGCATAAAATTATTACATCAAGTCCGTTTTTTTGAATCCACAAATACTTCATTTTAGTCTGTTTAGTCTAGTAAGCATATTTTTGATTTATTTTAGAAACTGTTTGGTTTTTATTGATCTTTTATTGGTTTCAAATTAAGCCTGATTATCTCTTAAAATAAGTACAAAAGTAAGAACGAACGGTTCTTAAAGTACAGTAATTTCTAATGCCAGCCCAAAAATATCTTAGAAATATAATAAGAGTATTTCAAACAAGTACACGGGTTTCTTGCTTTGAGCCCATACAACTCGAAAGCAATGCTCACTTTGTTCTTAAACGAGCTCTCTGTATTGAACCAAAGAAATATCCAAGGGCCATAACCAAAGAGCAAGTTAAAGTTAGAACCAGTTGGGAATTTTAAAAAAATAGTTCGCTTTTTCTGTTGCACACTTTGTGGAGCTTATGAGACTGTTTTGTACTCAGTCGAACATATTTTGTAGTTGAACTAAGAACTCGCTTTTCTTGAATTTTCCACCTTCAATTTCGGTTTTAGACTGTTTCGTACTCAATTTAAGTACACCCAAAAACGAAATTTTAAGTAAAAAACGGTATTATTACTTTTTCTGAGTTTACAGAAAAATGTGCTTGTGTTTGTGGGCTGGTACAGCCGATTTCCTTGACTTTTAGAAGAAGAAAATAAAACAGTTATCTACATCTATCTTATCTATAAAATAAGGTTAGTCGCTTTTGGTCCTTTTTTAGGGAGACAATGAAAATTTTTGGGTAAGTTTTATCAGTTTACACAAAAAAAAGTTTTTTCATATTCAGAAACAAAGAACAGATTATTTTAGTCATGTTTTTGGAACCTAGGAAACGTTTCAAGCGACGCCATATTAGTTTTAGCTCTCACAAGTCGGTTCACAAAAATGGTGTTTTTTTTTCTTCTTGAAAACCCGCATAAATGGGAATAACTTATTTTCAATTAATGTTCGATCCATTAAAAATTTGCTTTTGGAGGTAAACAGCTGAAAAGTTGTTGAATGCCAACCTTTCAAATCGAATCTGGTCACACTTATATAGATTTTTAATTTTCTTGTTTACCAGTTATAACTGGGTTATGCATGTTATTCTTTCAATTCCCAGTCGTATTGTTTGTCTTGTTTATTGTTTTTGATGACGACGGTCTTATGTCAACTGAAAGTAGTTTAGTTTTATGCCTAGTTTGCGTGTTTGTGTTTTTTTCCAGTCAGTTTGGCTGACGCCAAGAGTAGATGATTACCATTTTAATAACTTGATGTACAAACAAAAGGAAAGGATCTGAGATAGAAGAAGACCTTCTCTTGGTAAATGTTGGAGAAAGTATGAAAAATTGCACAGCGACTGATAAATGCAATCATAAAGTACACACGTATCATCCCCCACAGAAAAAGTGCCTAGGCTTTGGTCGTAAACAGCCCACACCTGACTTCTGGCTCAGCTCAGCTGTTATTTCCTTTTTTCCTGGTACAAACAAAAATGTGTTGCCCAGGCACAACATTTCACTCAAACTGCAGCCTACTTTTAGGCTGGTTGAGAGATTGAGAGACAACGAGGCCTCTCTTGAGCATGCGGCCTAGCCGGGACCTTGAACTCGAAATATATTTTTGCTTTCACTTTCATTATGTAATCCTCAGAGGAGAGAGAGCGAGCATTTAGGCTCGTGCAATGGCATGGAAAAATAAGGAAAACTTTCACTTTTAACAGTCAACGACACAAGAGAGAGAGAGAGAGTGAGAGAAAGAGAGAGCGAGGCACATTTACG
Organism: Lordiphosa andalusiaca; assembly: GCA_035044965.1. NCBI lineage: Eukaryota > Metazoa > Arthropoda > Insecta > Diptera > Drosophilidae > Lordiphosa > Lordiphosa andalusiaca. The sequence goes on from JAWNNM010002717.1 coordinate 677,965, forward strand.
TTCTTGCTGTGATACATAAAAAGGAAATACTACGCAATTTTTGCAAAAAAGAAATGGAAAAACATATGATCCCCCTATTGCAGAGACTGTGGCAGGGAAACGCACATAAAAACCTAAGGAAAACAAATAAATTTTGTAATAGGGCGAGGTGAAATTGATTTGCTTTTGCCCAGATTTTAATGGTCCGAAGACTACTGGGAAACAGGACATGGAAAAGTAGACTAGCTAATTGACACGTATATTTATAGTCATTAAAGGCAATTGTCTAAAAATAAGAGGGCCCCCCCTCTTCCTCTACTATAGATTGTGTGATAAAAGCCTTTAAATTTGCTGGGCCCATAAATTATGCTGATGCTGAAAAATATGAAAAATAAAATTAATTTAAGGGCAAATTAAGGCCTTGTTGTATGTAATTGAACGCGCCCGAGACGCAGGTACGGAAATACTTAGAAACGACTAATGCATTCAGTGAGTTCCTCACTCACAAAAACACTGGCAAAAATTTATTATTCTTATTTTTTTTTTACCAAGTAAGAAATTTGCTTTAGGAGTACAAAGTAATTGGAATTTTTAATTTAAAAAAGGTTCCCATTGTTCGATACATAGTGAGTAATGTAATCAATTGTACTCAATATCATATGTAGCAGGTGCTTTTCAAGAAAAACTCGAATCACTTTGAATTTTTACCATTAGCCCAATACTTTGGCAAGGAAAACGCGTGGCGAAGTAGGCGGTCATTCTATTTTTCAGGTCATGGTAACATAGGTCGACGTTCTCAGCATGCAAAACGACACCGCAAAGCCGAAGCAAGACGAAAGAAAAAGGAACAAGCTTTTGAAATGATCGAAGTTTTTTCGAATTTAAGTAATATTATTTTAAGCCAGAAATTTTTGAATAATTAAAAAACGAATATGGGGTTTGATGCTAGTCAAAGTGGTGTTAGTTTGCTTCATCGTGGTCAAGAAGTCACAACAGAGGTCAACTATTTCTTCCAAAATTTGATAAATCTGAAACTTAAGAAGTTACAGCTATATCAAAGATACCAACACTCAGTAAAAACGATTGGCAGACTTCAAAGGGAATTTAGCTTGCGCCGATTAATTCTTTAAAATTTCAGGTATTTGTTCTTGAAAATACTTCATCAAAGTAAGAAACATTCTAAAATCAAAAACGACTGTAAATATTATTGAAATAGTGAGATTAATCGTCCTGGAATCAATATCTTTTAGTACTTATGTTCTCAATTCACAAAATTCAAAAAATCTCGGATTGTGTAGAAAAAGACTTGAAAACTCCAAGAAGTATGCAGAAGTAAACTGTATTTTTTTAAAGCGAATCCAATCCCAAAATTCCCAACTGGTTCTACCACTTTTTTTTTGTGTGATGGTATATTTTAGACCTTGGACATCAAATCTTTTCAGCATTCTTTGATTTTAGATCTATGTCATATCAAGCACGAATTGCGACTGGCTTTAGTATTTTTTAACTCTTAAGCTCATATAATGATTTAGGAATGTATTAAGGTTGACTCCAGAATTTATTAGACTTCAATCAAGAATGTTTTGCAGAATTTCAGTACTTAATGTACTATTGATTAACTTTCCTAAAATATTTAAAAATCAAAACTTTAAAATATGTTGGAAATTCGAGCGGCAGGAATGTGTACATAAATGTTGTTTGAGTATTGTTTAATAAATTGAACCCTTTGAGTAAAAAATAGGTAAGGTATATACTTATTCCAATAATTCAGGAAAATTACACTGGGCCACAAGGTGTAGTGTATAGAAGCGTTGGTGGTGATTCTAAGTGTATTTTGTTTACTGAACACGAACCTATTTTGGGAAATTTACCTTCAAGTATAGATTTTTGGCAGAAAATTAATTATACTAGAATGAGGTCAGATCGCCCAGATCTAGCAACCATAGATTTTCTGCTCACCTTCCTTTCAATTTGAAAATTTTTAATAAAAAAAAAAAGTAAAGCTTACTCGGAAACCGACAGGGCCCGCTGTCTTTTTTTGAGTGCACGCACACATAATTTAACTGCCTGCCTGTGTACCTGTCTTTCTGTGCCCACCTTTTGTCCTTTATTATACTTTGCTCCTCTTTTTCTCGCATTTCTCTCTTTCTTTTTTTAAGTGTCAATTACATTGACGTTTATTCAAATATGCATCGCACGGCTCCAGGATACTCCCAACATTAGTAGGCACATTTTAATACATACATATATAGAACGACGACATGTGCGTGTCCTTTCCATTGCTCCGTCTCCACTTCTACAAGCTGTCGCTTTGCGTGTGAAAAAGTCTTCAACTTTTGAAAACATTGTGATTTTGTGAGGGATTTATCGGGTTTTATTGTGCGTATCGCAAACTCACATACACACACACACAGGAAAGTCCTTGGCATTTGCGGCAGATATTTGTTAATGTATAAACCACCATTTACTCTTCACTTCCCAGTGGGATACAAACGTGAAAACGAGAATTCATAAACTTTTAGGACCTGCGTTTAAAGGCGGGTTTTAATCAAATTATAATGAACTGCCTTTTTGGGCTTAAGAGATCCAGTCTAAGTCTGAGATATGGAATTGATGTCTGATGGTATGGATGTCATTGAATATTATTTTTCATTAAGACTCCGTTATCTATTTTCTAAATCAAGAAATGCTTGATTAAAGACCGCTGCGGCATACCGATAAAACGTTTAAGTTCAGTTCGAATGGTTTTTTAATTTTTAAGAATTTTGTTCTCCAGATTGATCTAAATTTGTGCTTATTTAGGGTTTCATGATCAAGGGGACTAAGCATTAGAACGAATAAAGCAAGCACAATTGAGGCGGATTATAAATTTTTGAATCAAAAGTTTGTTGCTTCATTCCAGACATTCGATGTAACGTAGTTCTGACATTGAATATTCTTGATTCTGGTATAAAGTTGAAAAATTATAATTTTTTGTGTGTGTGTGTGTATTAACTATATCTTAGACCTTAATCTTTGTTTCAAATAGTCTTAGACCACTCATGATTCACACTTGATACAAGAACTTGCAATCTTGAATTTTGTTCAAAACTGTCTTTAATAAAGAGCATCAAATTTTCCATTAAACTATACAATTTTTATGAATATTATGGACAAAGCTTGTGAAAAAAAATATAAAATTAAAAAATAAAGGATCGATTTGATAGTTTTTCTGTTAAGTTCAAATCTTGGGTACAATCAGAGTTGGCATTTTTTTATTCGAATTCGGATAACGAATTATTTTCCAGAAAACTAATATTATTCGAATAAAATGATGCTATATTCGAACAAAATTTTTCAAAATAAATATAATCGAAATTGATTTGTTAGACCAAACATTCGTGTCAGAATAAATTATCTGCGAATAATTTGTTCACGAATAACAAATATTCTATTATAGCTGCATAAGCCCATAAAACTTATCCTAACTATCTTACGCTTAGTTCGGCATGTCCAAAACCCAAAAAATGACACGAACAACCTTTTTATTATGAGGGTATACAAATTCATCTTCCCTAACAAGCTGTCTGGCAATTGGGGGTTTCAACGCCGTCTTATCTGAGCTAATTCGATTTATTCAAAAAGTTTGTCGATTTGAAGACAAATAATTTATTCGATGTGTTATTTGTCGATTAATTTTATTTAAATAACGAATAAATCGATCTAGATAATCATTCGAATGATCGTTTTGCATATTAAATTATTTACAAATAAAATTTCATAAATAACATTTGATTTCCAATAATTATCTAGATGATTTTTTATTCGAATAATGCCAACTCTGGGTACAATTCAGTCTGATCTCCATGTGGTAGGACACGTGTTTTGTTTGAAAGCTCAAATCTTTGATTATATCTTTTATACAACCGCACATTCTCGAATTTCCGGTTTGGTTCGTAGGTTCGTCATGCTTTTAACTTAAAAGGTTTGGTTCTCGTTCCTGGTCAAAGGACTTTTTAATTCGGAAATTAACTGTGTTTAGGAATTGTGTATTGGATTGGTTTGCTGCAATTGGAAAAAATAGATAGTTTCTTACTTGCATCCAGAGTTTTCGATGTCTAAATCACGGTTTAGGGTAAAGGTTCGTATGGATTTGCGTTATTGCTAGATCGAGTCTAGGTATCTAATCCTCATATAAAAGCAAAATATTTCTGAAAAATTATAATAATTTTATAAGTTACGCTAGAGTCCCTTTATAAGGCAGAGCGTTACCAAAGCTGTTTGAAGACTGTGGTATTTGGAAACTTTCTTGGGAATGTGAGCATACCCATTAATCGATCTGCAGTATTTGGTTTGGAAAAAAATACTGTTAACTTTCCTTTATGCTGCCAATGAAACTTCACTTTTACATATCGAATGACTTTTCTATCAAAGTTATGAATGCCAGACTAGTCAACTTTGCTCGCATTTTTCATTTAATTCCATTTTAATTCTAATTTAAAACTGAATTTTAAATTCAAGAATAAATTTAAATTTAACCAACTTAACAGACTATCGAAGTTTATCGATTTCTTTTCTTTTCACATAAAAACTAGCCACCCTGTTTTTGTTAACGCGTCTAACTCTTGTTAAAATAATGAGGAAATACATCTTTTCGTTTATACTCATTGGCTTAGGGGGTAGCTAGAAATCAAAATTAATCGTCTCACGCGTGCCTGCCTCACCCTGTTGTTATCTAATTTAATATCGTTCAAGAGAGAAAGTACACTTTATATGAGTACAAATTTTGCCAAGCTTATTTGTTTTGCATTCCAGCGAATAAATTGCAAAAGCCAAAAACGAATTTTATGTCACACATAAAAATGTTTTCACGTCCAATCCACAAAAAAGATGGGGAGGAAAAAAACAATGATTTCCCTCCCAAGTGAATGCTGCCCTATCAGCAGCAGCAACAAGCCAATCAAAATGCAATTTCCACTCATACACAGAACATCATTTTAACGACACATGTTCTCATCGTCCTCGTCAGCAACGTGCCCCCTTTCGTTCAGGTTGATGATGCTTGGCCACATTAGAAATATGAAGTGTGTGTGGTATGCAAACAAGTTGATTTTACCCGCTCAGCTGTGACTGAATGAATGAATTCGTCAGTCAAAAGAATAATAATAAGAATAATAATAATAGCTAAACAATTTGCAAACAAACGTGGCGCATACGCAACGCTGACTTCTGAACTTTATGAAAACAAAATCAGCTGAGTTGCAAACATTTCAACGTCGCCTAAAAGGCTTCTACATTATGGCAGCAGGATGGAATATTGTAACAGCCTTCGAATGTAACGACGCTGGATAACACGTGGCACAAATTAAATTCCAAGACATATAAAATGCCAGAGCATAAAACTTTCTAGGTTCATTCCGATGTGCGTGCCAGGCGTGTTAAGAGTGAAAGAGAAACAGAGAGAACGAGAAAGGAATCAGCCTATCAAATGCTTCCACTTTGTCGACAAGTCATCAAAGGCAACTCATGAAAATGCTCCTCTGCTGGTCGTCAGTTTTGGTTTGATGCCCTCCCAACCAGGTTTACACGTGTGTAAGATGTTTTTGCTTTGACTCACTTAATAAACCTCGTAAGATGACTGACATAACTCTAGAAACTGGGTTGGCACAAAAGTTTGACGAGGGGGAGAAGAAATATTCAATCGAGAGAAAGAGAGAGAGAGAGTATATTCGCTAAAAATAAATCAATTTTGAATGCAAGCCATTCTTTAAATTTTGACTCACATAGGGATAGGAGTTTACCATTATATCTAACCGAAAAACTAGGGCCAATTTTAGTTTTCTAGGTTTGGCCGATAGTTTGACTTGACTTCTGCATATTACAATCAGTCACTTAACTTTTGCATATAACAGACTTAATTGTGACACATATCAGCTATCTTGGGAATAAAATAAAGAATTTAGTACTTTAGAAATGTATGAATGAAAGTTATTTTTGTATTTCTTTTCCCAAATCTCTTGAATAAAAAGTTTCATAGCTTGATCAAAGTCCATAAAATTCTCCAATTTAAAAAAAAATCTGCTTGAAAAAGGTACACTAAGACTGACAGTTCTTTGTGGATTTCTGATGTCATATTCCTTGATCAAAAAGTTTCATAGCTTAATCTAAGTCCATACAATTTTCAAATCAAATCATAAATAAGAAAAGCCTTTTCTTTAATTAAGAGATGGACATACTAAAAAAAAAAAGATTACTCATTGTTAAATCAAAGCCACGATAAAATCAAAATCAGGAAGTCCCATTCTTGAATCAAGACATCGACGATTAACATTCATGGTAAGCTATGTTTAAATAGTTCTACATTATGGACTGCAGGGTAATTCAATTCTGAAGTGGATGAAAATAAACATAATGTTGGTGTGGAAATCCTTTCTATTTCCAACTGGAAACTGTTGCTTTGGAATTTCCACAAGGAAATTTATCAAGAAAAATTGAGATAGAGAATTTAGATGTTCGATTTCGACCAAACTTAATGGAATCATGAGAAAGCATAGCAAACTAAGAAATACAAAAAACTTGAATCCGATTTTCACAAAGCTTTGAAGAATTCTGTGAAAGCGTATGGAATAAAAATTGGCCAATTTTAAAAAAGGTTTACATTGAAAACAAAAAAGTTTTTCTTACCAAGACTATTTTTCTAACGTTACTTTTCTATGGCAACTATACTAAATAGTTGTCCGATTTCGACCAAACTTGGCAGAATCATGGAAATGCATAGAAAACTAGTAAGGATAATAAGGAGTTTAAAGACGGTTGCATTGAATCGCTCGTTACTATGGCAGCTATATGTTATAGGCATCCGATCCGGCCAGTTCCGACGAATGTGCAGCATAATTGTACCACAAAACTTCGTGCAAAGTTTGGTCACGATAGCTTTAAAACTGACGGAAGAGACAGCATAGAAACAGACGGAGAGACGGACATGGCTTTATCGACTCAGCTCGTCATGCTGATCAAGAATATATAAACTTAATGTGGTCGGAAAGTCTTCCTTCTATGCGTTACAAACGTCTGGACAATTTTAATAAGCCCTCTTCAAGGGTATAAAAAACCTTTTCTTTAATTAAGAGCTAAACAATTTTAAAATCAAGATTACTCATTCTTAAGTCAAGAGCATGATAAATTCAAATTCAGGTAGTCCCATTCTTGAATCAAGACATCGACGATTGATATTTATGATAAGCTATTTTTAAATAGTCCTACATTAAGGTCTGTAGGGTAACTCGATTCTGAA